>NC_069425.1:30220576-30245576 GCF_026875155.1 Cherax quadricarinatus
CCACAACTTTACAACCTGTCTACCACAACTTTACAACCTGTTTACCACAACTTTACAACCTGTCTACCACAGCTCTACAACCTGTCTACCACAACTTTACAACCTGTCTACCACAACTTTACAACCTGTCTACCACAACTTTACAACCTGTCTACCACAACTTTACAACCTGTCTACCACAACTTTACAACCTGTCTACCACAACTTTACAACCTGTCTACCACAGCACTACATCCTGTCTACCACAACTCTACAACCTGTCTACCACAACTTTACAACCTGTCTACCACAGCACTACATCCTGTCTACCACAACTCTACAACCTGTCTACCACAACTTTACAACCTGTCTACCACAGCACTACATCCTGTCTACCACAACTCTACAACCTGTCTACCACAACTCTACAACCTGTCTACCACAACTTTACAACCTGTCTACCACAACTTTACAACCTGTCTACCACAGCTCTACAACCTGTCTACCACAACTCTACAACCTGTCTACCACAACTTTACAACCTGTCTACCACAACTTTACAACCTGTCTACCACAGCTCTACAACCTGTCTACCACAACTTTACAACCTGTGTACCACAGCACTACATCCTGGCTGCCGCAGCAATAAGCGCTGGACATTACCGCAGCCGCATTGTCCCGCAGGCAGAGGCCCAATAATGTATTTACACCAAGCGGTAAACCTGCATGAGTCAGGAAACAATGCAGGCTTAGTCCTCTGTTCGCAAATCATAGGTGTCGAGCAGCACGCGGGTAATGGAGAATCAGTCAGAGGGTAGCTCCTTTTCCTCGGATCAAATTCCGGGGATGGGGCTGGGGTTGGAGGGAGGGGAGGTCCGTGGCACGCTCCCCAGGGTACACCTGAGTCTTTGTTCACCTGGTAATTAATGAGGTCTCAGGCAGGTAAGGACTGGACCAGGTAATGAGTGCATTTGTTGCCTGGCTCACCTTGTGTGTGTGTGTGTGTGTGTGTGTGTGTGTGTGTGTGTGTGTGTGTGTGTGTGTGTGTGTGTGTGTGTGTGTGTGTGTGTGTGTGTGTGTATGTGTGTGTGTGTACTCACCTATTTGTGGTTGCAGGGGTCGATTCATAGCTCCTGGCCCCGCCTCTTCACCGGTTGCTACTGGGTCCTCTCTCTCCCCGCTCCATGAGCTTTATCATACCTCGTCTTAAAACTATGTATGGTTCCCGCCTCCACTACGTCACTTTCTAGGCTATTCCACTGCCTGACAACTCTATGACTGAAGAAATACTTCCTAACATCCCTTTGACTCATCTGAGTCTTCAACTTCCAATTGTGACCTCTTGTTTCTGGGTCCCCTCCCTGGAACATCCTGTCTTTGTCCACCTTCTCTATTCCGTGCAGTATTTTATATGTCTTTATCATGTCTCCCCTGACCTTCCTGTCCTCCATTGTCGTCAGGCCGATTTCCCTTAATCTTTCTTCATAGGACACTCTCCTTAGCTCTGGAACTAACTTTGTTGTAAACCTTTGCACTTTCTCTAATTTCTTGACGTGCTTGATCAAGTGCGGGTTCCAAACAGGTGCTGCATACTCCAGCATGGGCCTGACGTACACGGTGTAGTGTCTTGAACGATTCCTTGCTAAGGTATCGGAACGCTGTTCTCAGGTTTGCCAGGCGCCCATGTGCTGCAGCAGTTATCTGGTTGATGTGTGCTTCCGGAGACATGCTCAATGTTATACTCACCCCAAGATCTTTCTCCTTGAGCGAAGTTTGCAGTCTTTGGCCACCTAGCCTATACTCCGTCTGCGGTCTTCTGTGCCCTTCCCCTATCTTCATGACTTTGCATTTCGCGGGGTTAAATTCGAGAAGCCAGTAGCTGGACCAGGTGTCCAGTCTGTCCAGGTCTCTTTGAAGTCCTGCCTGATCCTCATCTGATTTAATTCTCCTCATTAACTTCACATCGTCTGCGAACAGGGACACTTCTGAGTCTAACCCTTCCATTATGTCGTTCACATATACCAAAAATAGCACTGGTCCTAGGACCAACCCCTGTGGGACTCCGCTCGTCACAGGTGCCCACTGTGATATCTCATTATGTACCATGACTCGTTGTTGCCTCCCCGTCAGGTATTCTCTGATCCATTGCAATGCCCTTCCTGTTATATGCGCCTGATCCTTTAGCTTCTGCACTAATCTCTCGAGAGGAACTGTGTCAAAGGCCTTCTTGCAGTCCAAGAAGATGCAATCAACCCACCCCTCTCTCTCGTGTCTTACTTCTGTTACTTTATCATAAAACTCTGGAAGGTTTGTGATACAGGATTTGCCTTCCATGAATCCGTGCTGGTTGGCGTTTATACTCTTGTTCCGTTCCAGGTGCTCCACCACTCTCCGCCTGATAATTTTCTGCATGACTTTCCATACAATACACGTCAGAGACACTGGTCTGTAGTTTCGTGCCTCGTTTTAGTCTCTTTTCTTAAATATGTGTGTGTGTGTGTGTGTGTGTGTGTGTGTGTGTGTGTGTGTGTGTGTGTGTGTGGTGTGTGTGTGTGTGTGTGTGTGTGTGTGTGTTGTGTGTGTGCGTGTGTGTGTGAGTGTGTGTGTGTGTGTGTGTGTGTGTACCCTCACCGATTTGTGTTTGCTCCTAGTCACAGCACTTACACTACCTTGGTAACCGACTTTGGGCTTTTCGGGCCATATCATGACTAATCTTGAAGCTGTGTGTCGAGTTCTTCTCCACCACTATGTATTCCAAGTCATTCCAGTTTTCAAGCATCCTGAGACTGCAGAAATATGTTTACATTCCTTGACTCATCTGTCTTTATAGCTGTCACCTGTGTCCCCTTGAGCCTGTCTCTCTTAATTCAAATAGCCTGTCCCTATCTGCCCTGTCACTTCATTTTAAGATTTTTTTTTACGTAGCAATCATATGCCCCCTTGTCCCTCTCTCTGTCATGGTCGTCAGGTTCAGTTCTTCCGTCCTCTTTTAGTAGTGCATTCCTCTCAGTTCTGGTACTACCTTGGTTGCAAACCTTTGGGCCTTTTCTAGTTTCTTCACGTGCTTGACCAGTTGTGGGCTTCATGCTGGGGCCACGAACTCATTGACTGGCCTAATAACATATGTCGTGTAGAAGGTTGTGAAGAATTCTTTATTTAAGTTCCTGAATCCTCTTCTGAGATTTGCTGATCTTGTATATACCACCGCTGATACACAGTTTATTTGCACTTTTAGCGATAGGTTTGGTGTTATATTCACCTCCAGATCAATTTCACTCTCTGAAATTACAGCTGTCTCCGCCTATTCTGTACTCTGTGTCCGGTCTGTCCTCACCTCACCTGGATTTGTTTGGATTGATTTCGAGAAGCTTCTTATTTGACCACATCTCTATTTTGTTGATGTTTCTCTGGAGTTTATCACCGTCCTCTCCTGCTCTTATTTTTCTTATTGGTTTTTCATCCTCAGCAAACAGTGACACCATAGGATACAGTCAACTCCGGGAATTCATTCTCGTATATGTGGAACAGTAGTTGTCCTAACACTCATCCTTGCGGAACCCCAATTGTCACTCTCTCTCATCCGGATGTCTCATCCCTTACTGTTATTCTCTGCCCTTTCTCATTTAAATACTTCTTGACTTATTTAAATACTCCTTACTTGTTCTTGACCCTGCTTGTTCTTGACCCTGCTTGTTCTTGACCCTGCTTGTTCTTCTAATTTCTGGACCAATCTCTGGTGTGTTACTGTATCAAATGTTTTCCAGCACTCCCAAAAATTGCAATCCACTCAACTGTCTTTCTTGTTTTATTACTGTGACTCTGTCGTAAAATTAAAGCAAATATGCAAGACCAGATTTTCCATCCCTAAATCCGTGCTGGTTGTCCGTAAAGAATCTTCTCTCTGAAGTTTTCTGGAGAACGTTAGAGATACTGACTTGCATTCCAGGACACTTTGTATTCTCCCCCTTGTCAAAAACTGGAACACCCCATTTGTCATAGGTTAGTTGTCCTGACTGGAGAGTATGTCTGGAGGGTGTTCCGGGGGTCGACGTCCCCCTGGCCCGGTCCATGACCAAGTCTCGAGGTGGATCAAGGCCTAATCAACCAAGTTGCTACTGCTGGTCGCACGTAAATCGACGTACGAACCACAGCCCGGCTGGTCGTGTACTGACATTACATAGGTGCCTGTGACCCATTTTTTTTAATGGGTCACACAGATGTTCTCCTCCTGTCAGTACTCAAGGAGATATGTTGTCTGGTCCCGATGCTTTTGTTGCTTCAAGCTCTTGTAGAAGTCTCAGTACTGATTTTATTGTGTCTACTCTCCAGTACCTGTTGGTCCGTTGTGTCTACTCTCCAGTACCTGCTGGTTCTTTGTGTCTACTCTCCAGTACCTGTTGGTCCGTTGTGTCTACTCTCCAGTACATGGTGGTCCGTTGTGTCTACTCTCCAGTACCTGGTGGTCCGTTGTGTCTACTCTCCAGTACCTGGTGGTCCGTTGTGTCTACTCTCCAGTACCTGGTGGTCCGTTGTGTCTACTCTCCAGTACCTGCTGGTCCGTTGTGTCTACTCTCCAGTACCTGCTGGTTCTTTGTGTCTACTCTCCAGTACCTGTTGGTCCGTTGTGTCTACTCTCCAGTACCTGTTGGTCCGTTGTGTCTACTCTCCAGCACCTGTTGGTCCGTTGTGTCTACTCTCCAGTACCTGTTGGTCCGTTGTGTCTACTCTCCAGCACCTGTTGGTCCGTTGTGTCTACTGTCCAGTACCTGTTGGCCCGTTGTGTCTACTCTCCAGCACCTGTTGGTCCGTTGTGTCTACTCTCCAGTACCTGCTGGTCCGTTGTGTCTACTCTCCAGTACCTGTTGGTCCGTTGTGTCTACTCTCCAGTACCTGTTGGTCCGTTGTGTCTACTCTCCAGTACCTGGTGGTCCGTTGTGTCTTCTCTCCAGTACCTGTTGGTCCGTTGTGTCTACTCTCCAGTACCTGTTGGTCCGTTGTGTCTACTCTCCAGTACCTGGTGGTCCGTTGTGTCTACTCTCCAGTACCTGTTGGTCCATTGTGTCTACTCTCCAGTACCTGTTGGTCCGTTGTGTCTGCTCTCCAGTACCTGCTGGTCCGTTGTGTCTACTCTCCAGTACCTGTTGGTCCGTTGTGTCTACTCTCCAGTACCTGTTGGTCCGTTGTGTCTACTCTCCAGTACCTGTTGGTCCGTTGTGTCTACTCTCCAGTACCTGCTGGTCCGTTGTGTCTACTTTCCAGTACCTGTTGGTCCGTTGTGTCTACTCTCCAGTACCTGCTGGTCCGTTGTGTCTACTCTCCAGTACCTGGTGTTCCGTTGTGTCTACTCTTCAGTACCTGTTGGTCCGTTGTGTCTACTCTCCAGTACCTGTTGGTCCGTTGTGTCTATTCTCCAGCACCTGTTGGTCCGTTGTGTCTACTCTCCAGCACCTGTTGGTCCGTTGTGTCTACTCTCCAGTACCTGCTGGTCCGTTGTGTCTACTCTCCAGTACCTGGTGTTCCGTTGTGTCTACTCTTCAGTACCTGTTGGTCCGTTGTGTCTACTCTCCAGTACCTGTTGGTCCATTGTGTCTACTCTCCAGTACCTGCTGGTCCGTTGTGTCTACTCTCCAGTACCTGGTGTTCCGTTGTGTCTACTCTTCAGTACCTGTTGGTCCGTTGTGTCTACTTTCCAGTACCTGCTGGTCCGTTATGTCTACTCTCCAGTACCTGTTGGTCAGCTAGTCTGCAGTTCCTTCCAGGACAGTCCTCCATTTTGCTGAGTCTTCGGCTAAGAACATCGCACACTTCTCAGCCACCCTCCATCATCGTCTCTTCCTCTTTCCTCGGCTTTATCACTTGCTCCTTCACGGTCATTTCTTTTCTTAGTGTGGCTGTGTTAAGTAACTTGGTTCTGCTTTAACTTATCATTCCGTATCTTTTTCTAGTCTATCTTCCAACTCCCCTTCTTATTCTTGCATATTTATTTCTAGATTTACAGATTGTCCTCTCTCTCTCTCTCTCTCTCTCTCTCTCTCTCTCTCTCTCTCTCTCTCTCTCTCTCTCTCTCTCTCTCTCTCTCTCTCTCTCAGTTCTCAACTGTATTACTGACTGTCAACCATAAGGAGACTGTCACTTATATTCCTGACAGACAATGGTTTCCCCTCTCAGGTTTCCCCTCCCAGGTTTCCCCTCCCAGGTTTCCCCTCTCAGGTTTCCCCTCTCAGGTTTCTCCTTCCAGGTTTGCCCTCCCAGGTTTCCCCTCCCAGGTTTCCCCTCCCAGGTTTTCCCTCCTAGGCTTTTCCTCCCAGGCTTCCCCTCCCAGGTTTTCCCTCCGAGGTGTTTCCTCCCAGGTTCCCCCTCCCAGGTTTTCCTTCCTAGTTTTTCCTCCCAGGTTCTCCTCCCAGGTTTGCCCCCCAGGTTCTCCTCCCAGGTTTGCCTCCCAGGTTTGCCTCCCAGGTTTGCCTCCCAGGTTTGCCTCTCAGGTTTGCCTCCCAGGTTTGCCTCCCAGGTTTGCCTCCCAGGTTTGCCTCCCAGGTTTGCCTCCCAGGTTTGCCTCCCAGGTTTGCCTCCCAGGTTTGCCTCCCAGGTTTGCCTCCCAGGTTTGCCTCCCAGGTTCGCCTCCCAGGTTCGCCTCCCAGGTTCGCCATAACAGGGAAATGGCGAGGACCCGGAAGTTAGTGCGGAAGTTAGCGGGAAACATAATACATACAGTGATGTATGATAATAGATGTTCCTTTATCTCTGTTCTTCTCTATACTGGTCTTCCTGGTGCATCTCTCTCTCTCTCTCTCTCTCTCTCTCTCTCTCTCTCTCTCTCTCTCTCTCTCTCTCTCTCTCTCTCTCTCTCCCTCTTCCTCTCTCTCTTACACAGGGTTTTACAAGGTTAGGTTAAGGTTCCTAACTTTATTTACAAACTAAGAGCTGTTACCTACATCAGCTCATTTGAAAGCCTTTCTCTCTCTCTCTCTCCACATCACCTCATCACATATTCATCCCCACACTTTCCCTACACTCCCTCCTATTACTCTGCACTTGGCCCCTCCCCTCCCCTCAGCTCTCTCCTGGTTCTCCGTGAACCAGGAAGTATACACACACACACACACACACACACACACACACACACACACACACACATACACACACACACACTGCACAAGGTCCGCCTCATCACACCGGAAGGAAGAGCACAGGTAAGAGGCAGACAGGTAACTCCCTCCGCCGCAGTGCACTACCGTCTCTCGCACCAGTCGCAACACCCTCCAGCGGAGATTAACTCTCAGCTTCTGGTCCTGCCTCTTATTTGGTTGTTACCCTGGGTGCTGGTGCAATATTACCTTAGCTGAGGAAATTCTGACTGAGTGTATTATGACTTGGTGTCAAATAAACAGGAGACCATAGAACTGGCTTCAGTATTCCAGCTACAAGTGGTGAACAATTGACTTTGCTGTGCCGTCCCAGATTGGTGAACAATTGGCTTCAGTCTTCCATCCCAGAGTGATGAACAATTGGCTTCAGTCTTCCATCCCAGAGTGGTGAACAATTGGCTTCAGTCTTCCATCCCAGAGTGGTGAACAATTGGCTTCAGTCTTCCATCCCAGAGTGGTGAACAATTGGCTTCAGTCTTCCATCCCAGAGTGGTGAACAATTGGCTTCAATCTTCCATCCCAGAGTGGTGAACAATTGGCTTTGCTGTGCCAGCCCAGAGTAGTGAACAATTAAGCCTTATCTATTTTTTTTTTTGTCCTACAATAAGCTCTCCGTCGTTCTTCTTGAAGGTTGTCAGCGACGCATCAAGATGACAGGTCAATAGAGGGCAGAGCAGGTCCCGGGTAGGAGACCAGAACAAAGCTATACCACAGGTCACCGTAGATCTCAGGTCTTCAGTACACATACACATTTATTTCTCACAGACCTTCAAGAGTTTGTCCTGGACCTTCAAGAGTTACTACTGGGCCTTCATGAGAGTCTCTTAGACCTTCATGAGCTTCCAAGAGTGTCTCTTGGACCTTCTAATTTATTAAAGACTAAGTCTTTTCCAGAGACTCTTCGTCAGAAGATGAGGACGAAGAGGAACTCGAAGTGGATTTTTCACCTGCTGTGGACCTTCTCTCTTCACGCAGCGTCCTTGCAAGAGGTGAGTTGCGGGGTACAGGTGTGTAGTATTGTTGTAGTAAACTGGTGTATTTCAAATGTTCTTCAAATAAAACAAAAGAAGATCTTCCGTAATTTCCACATGATAAACTTCTTACTGGCTATAAAATTAAGTCCCGTCCCCCCCAAAAAAAATACAGCAGTTGACGTTTTTTCCGTATATGTTTTATTTTTAACATGTTTAATTAGATCATCGTAACTTGCGTTTTAAATTATTAACAGTTCATTACAGACCCATCCTAGTTTACTGTAACTATAGTTTAACATTGGTATTGCTTGGGTAAAAATATCTTTCATATCTTAGTATTTTGAAAGCCTCTTCTTCCCCCCCCCCCTCTTCAGTTTTAATAATGTCAATATTTTTGTTTACATCTCTTTTATCTGAATGGTCGTGTCCCACCAAGGCTGGATGACCCAAAGAAGCAAACACATTCACCATCATTCAGTCTATCCCAGGGGTGCAATTGAGACTCCAGCGATGGAAATCTTCCTGAGCAACAAGGCAAGAAACTCACCAGAGGCAGGAGGTGATTAACCACCGTTACTGAGTCGAGTACTCTTGAGAGTCTCTGACAGAGATGAAGGGAGTGTGGAGTGTCTTAGTGTGTATAAGCTGACAGTTTCTGTAAAGCACTTTTATAGGGACTTATGTACTCGTGACTGATGGTGTTCTAATGACTCACAAAATCGTAGTGACACGATGACGGCTTTGAGGGGACTTGAGCTAGAGTTCGTCACGGCCACTCTGGCGGGAGATTCGTGTGTAAAAACATGCATTTGTGGTCACAGTGGTGCCTATTGAAACCTTCCTATCGTGTATAAATATACCTAGTTGGGTGAATCTTACTGTTTCCAGCTAGCCCAGTGGCTAGCGAGTCGGTCTGGAGTTTCACGACTTTAATTAACCGCGGGTTCAAGCCCCGCCCGTGGTATGGTTTGATGGTGTTATAGTAACATGCAGCATTAATTATCGTGTAGTTGATAAGCGCGAAACCTAATTATTAATATTAGTATTATTATTATAATAAGGAGAGATAAACCCGTAGCGATTATACAGCGTCTATGACGGGAGGATGGAAGACATTCAGGCTGAGTTGTAATAATGTTGGTAGAATTACCGACAATATGTAAAGTAAAAGGACACAATTGCAACTAATGTGGCATTTTATTGTGGCAACGTTTCGCTCTCCAACGTTTCGGCTTGACAAAGCTCCTGGAGAGCAAAACGTTGCCACAATAAAATGCCACATTAGTTGCACTTGTGTCCTTTTACTTTACAGGGTCAAATCAGGGAACTGGAGCACAGATCCCATTCCCTGGGTAAAACCTAATAAGTAAATTATCCAGTCTCACCTAGAAGAGAATGCTCACTCTTTATTGATCTTCTACTTATTGGAAATAAACAGTGAAATAAGGAAGACGACGAAGACTCCGAGAGAGAGAGAGTGGAGCACCATCCTGAGCGCTCAACCCACTGAGGCTCCGAGAGAGAGTGGAACACCAGCCTGAGCGCCCAACCCACTGAGGCTCCGAGAGTGGAGCACCATCCTGAGCGCTCAACCCCTGAGGCTCCGAGAGAGAGTGGAGCACCATCCTGAGCGCTCAACCCACTGAGGCTCCGAGAGAGAGTGGAACACCAGCCTGAGCGCCCAACCCACTGAGGCTCCGAGAGTGGAGCACCATCCTGAGCGCTCAACCCACTGAGGCTCCGAGAGAGAGTGGAACACCATCCTGAGCGCTCAACTCACTGAGGCTCCGAGAGAGAGTGGAACACCATCCTGAGCGCTCAACCCACTGAGGCTCCGAGAGAGAGTGGAGCACCATCCTGAGCGCTCAACCCACTGAGGCTCCGAGAGAGAGTGGAGCACCATCCTGAGCGCTCAACCCACTGAGGCTCCGAGAGAGAGTGGAGCACCATCCTGAGCGCTCAACCCACTGAGGCTCCGAGAGAGAGTGGAGCACCACCTGAGCGCTCAACCCACTGAGGCTCCGAGAGAGAGAGGAGCCACCATCCTGAGCGCTCAACCCACTGAGGCTCCGAGAGAGAGAGGAAGCACCATCCTGAGCGCTCAACCCACTGAGGCTCCGAGAGAGAGAGGACCACCATCCTGAGCGCTCAACCCACTGAGGCTCCGAGAGAGAGAGGAGCACCATCCTGAGCGCTCAACCCACTGAGGCTCCGAGAGAGTGGAACACCAGCCTGAGCGCTCAACCCACTGAGGCTCCGAGAGAGAGAGGAGCACCATCCTGAGCGCTCAACCCACTGAGGCTCCGAGAGAGAGTGGAACACCATCCTGAGCGCTCAACCCACTGAGGCTCCGAGAGAGTGGAACACCATCCTGAGCGCTCAACCCACTGAGACTCCGAGAGAGAGTGGAGCACCATCCTGAGCGCTCAACCCACTGAGACTCCGAGATAGAGTGGAACACCAGCCTCAGCGCTCAACCCACTGAGGCTCCGAGAGAGTGGAGCACCATCCTGAGCGCTCAACCCACTGAGGATAAGAAAAAAGCGCTGGGAGAATTCAAAGTGCAAATTAAAAAATCATAGATGCAAAATTTAGGAGCACAAAGATTTTGAAAAAAAAAGAACTGCAAGATGAACCCAAACCAGAGAACTAATATGGCAGGTGACAAAGATCCCGACTGATCTTACAATTCTCAATTCCACCGATGGCCTATCTCTCTCTCTCACCAGTACCTTATACGTTACTAATTTTCCCACACAAAGATGCGCGTTGGCGTTGATAGTATGGGGTGCGCAGCAGCATCCACCTGACATCACACATCACAAACACAGGAAGCCAAGCTTTTGTTTATGTCGTGTTTTAAGACAATAGCAACACCGTGTATCCAGGACACCAGGAAACACACCGGCACACAAAGCTGACAGCTGCAATGCTGCTGTTGACCTAGTACCCCATTGTTGCAACTTGCAGTGCTTCGTTGATTAATTGGGCGACCAGTCCCATGCGGGTTGGCACCACTAAAACATATACTTCGTGAGGATATTTTGTGAGTGACTTTGGAAACTGGTGTTCTGAGTGATGTAAAATTTAGAGTTTTTTTTACGATTCTCTCTCTCTCTCTCTCTCTCTCCTCTCTCTCTCTCTCTCATTGCTTCTGTTGATTTCATTCTCTCTGTTACTACCTCACTCTATCATTGCGTCTTTCTCTCTCTCTGCTTCAGTATTTCTGGTGTAGTCTCTGTGTCTGGCTCTATCTAGCTGTTGGTGATACATTTAAATTAATTTTGGAGTGAAGACGTGTTCGTAGATGTGAGATTTTGGGTTGAGGTGAAAAAGGTGGTTGAAACAGAAGTTTCCTAGCAAGAGCCCAAATAAAAATCCAAACACATCACACCTTGCAGTACTCTGGCACTGATTCAGTCACTTCCGAACACTTCTCCATAAAGGTCATCATTCGGTAGCTGAGTGGAACTTGCCAGAGATTACTAATGTTTGTGTAATGCCAAGACACAAATACTCAGTTCAAGACACTATTGAAGAAATGTATCGCTACGAGCGGCTGCTTCATTCCTGAAGAAGCCACTTGTGGCGGAACGTTTCCTCAGTAGATGTTTCGAACGGTGTATGTGTGTCTTAACATACACACTGTTCTGATCTCCATGCCTCTCCAGTCATTGTCAAGAATCACCAGTACCATTCTCGGTCACGGGAGCCAGAAATAACAAGTGAGACTGGACAACTGATTTTCCATTAACAAATGGAGAGGTTCGTCCAGTAACTGGTGCCACATAGTGGCATTAGTTACTTGATCAGTTAATGGTTCATTCAGTGACTGATGCCGCTTGGTGGAATCAGTCACAGGATGAACCTTTACGAAATCCAACTCAACAACCAAACCTTTTCGAAAACCAAGCAGCAGCGAGTGACACTAAGCAATGATGCTGTCAAATATATAATATTTTCTTAGTTTTACCTGTAACGGACACTTGGTTACTGCCTTACTTGACTTGCGGCTAAATTTATCTCTTTCCACAGAGAGTGACTCTTGCTGTGTCCTGGTCACAAGTGGCAGATACGGGCCAGTACTGATGTTACTGATGTTATATGGTAAATGCATTCACGTCGCAATCCTGGGCTCACGCTATACCATCCACACAGTCTTCATTATGTTCAGGAATTTCAGAATGATCTATACCTCCTCTTATCATCTCCTGTACCTCTAACACATTTGGATCCGTAACATGCATCTTGGCAGGAAAATTGTCTATAATTATGCTAAATTTCTTTGAGTCCCAGCGAGAGATGGCTAGCGATGTTCTCTTCTGTATATACAATAAGATGACCTATTCTCTCCCTCTTATGGGAGGTTCCTTGACGCTGGTGAGGGGCTCTTCATTTAGGGAATTGGATCTGTTCTCCGGTTCCTTGAATTGAGTCTGAATACCTTCCACCCCCCCCCACTGGCGCTATATAATCCCTATGGGTTTAGCGCTCCCTTATGATTCATATTAATAATAATAATAATTGCCTTTTCCCTAGTATTTTCCTGCTCGTTTGTCGTGATTATGTGAGTTTGCGTTATTCAGCAGTATTGTAACGTGACACCTGCTTCCGGCACCTTCGTTCGTGTGTCATGGAAGTGTCTGCTCAGGGTCTGTTGGAACAGTTGCTTCAGGGTGACTCACAGGCACACGCACACGCATGACGTATCTTCACTTGCAACGAACACACGAATCTATTACTATTCATCTGCACATAATGCTGCGCAATGTTTATATTTCTCACCTAGAATAAAACTTCTGATGCATAGTGTTTATTTCCCTTATATGTCACCTTCTTTCAACTGCGCAATGTTCACTTCACTCCTCTGTGATCTTACTTTTGTAGCATCTACATTCTTGTGATTTTGTTTCCTCTCCTCCAGACGAAGGAGCCGCTCACCGCCGAGCAGGACGCCGCCGACGGTCACACCCGTCAACTCATCGTCAACTCGCCGTGTCTTCCTTGCTTCAGGGAGCAAAACGTCGGCTGCAGGAGAGTCTTCGGCTGCATAGTCAACAGCGACAATTCTATCTCCTCCATCTTCTTCTCTTTATCTTCCCTAGTTGGCAGCGAAGACTCGGGAAGGAAATTCGAGGATGCTCGCGCAGCGGTCCCTGCCGAGGTATCGCCATGCCTTCCTTGTCATTACAGGGACTGGCACGACCGCTGTCGCAAGATCAGAGGGTGTGTCTACCCTGTTTCAGCTGAGGCTGAGGTCGCGACAACTTTCCTTCTGGAGTCTGAAACCGTGTCTGTTCCTGAAGACGACGTCGGAGGGGAAGAGGCAGCCTCTGCTTTAGACACCGTCGAGGGTGTTCCAGTAGCAGAATCAGGTGAGCAGCTTGAGCCCACTGATCCATCTGAACCTTTTGAGGATCGAACAGGGGTTCTTGAGGAGTCTTCAGCAAGCGAGTCAGTTTTCAGCTCGATGGACAGTACAACGAAAAGCCCCCCACTCGATTTTCACTCTTCGATGTGTCATTGATCAGGGCCTTAGCACCAAAGACATCACTGGTAAAGAATATGTCTCCCTCCGATGATGTCAGTGATCAAGCCAGTATTGCCTAGTTATCGGCTGACACCCCGACTACAACTTAAAATCATCCAGGGTCCTTGCAAGGCATGGAACGGACAGGACTCACCCCATAGCAAGTCAATCCTGAGACTAGCATTGATAATGACATTGAGGAGACTTGAGCTAGACCAACTCGTTGACGTTTTACCGTGAGATTGGACCATAAAACCCTTCATTTGTGGACACAGTGGACTCCATGCTAACCTCTCTAACATACAGAAAGATACATAGTAGGGTAGGTTTTATCAAGCCGGCGTGATCCAGTGAATAGAGCAAAGGCCTGCTAGTTTTAAGACCGGTCCTATAGGTTTCGTGTTGTTATTGCATTGTAAGGGTTACGACGGCTTATGCTCTATGAATCTTGCTCCCAGAAACCTATCTGGAGTCTACCTGGAGCGTGTTCCGGGGGGAGTCTACGCCCCCGTAGCCCAGTCCTCGACAAGGCCTCCCGGTAGATCAGGGCCTGCTCAACAAGACTGTTACTGCTGGCCGCACGTAGTCCAACGTACAAACCAGAGCCTGGCTGATCGGGTACTGACTTTAGGTATGTGTCCAACTCCCTCTTGAAGGCAGCCAGACGCCTGGTATGGGTTTCAATCCCGCGCGATCACCAAATCATTCTCAACTACATTGTTCAATTTTCAACAATCATCACTCACAATACCAACAACCTGCAACATAAACACTATTATTACCTCAATATATGTTGTATAACAATAAACATTATAATTTAAAACACTTCGGAAAACATTTTCCATAAAAACACTTTTGTTTTTATTTAGCACCTGTATCATTATTTTTAAGCTGACCTTTGTTTTGTAAATGTACCTTTGTAATTACTGCTCCTTTGTAATTATTATCCTACGTGTGTGTACATGTGACTCTGTAATAAAGTATTATTATTCACGTGTGTCAATAATTGTAATGATATTAATGTTTATACTGTGTAGCAGGTGTTAATAATGTTTATACTGTGTAGCAGGTGTTAATAATGTTTATACTGTGTAGCAGGTGTTAATAATGTTTATACTGTGTAGCAGGTGTTAATAATGTTTATACTGTGTAGCAGGTGTTAATAATGTTTATACTGTGTAGCAGGTGTTAATAATGTTTATACTGTGTAGCAGGTGTTAATAATGCTTTTAGTGCTTTAGTAGTATTATTAAAATAATAATAATAATTTATAATATACTACATGTTAACTTACTACTATAATAATAATAATAATTATATATTATTATTATAATATTATTATTATTATTATTATCATTATTATTATTATTATATTTCTATTGTACTCAATCCTTTCTCTCCTTTCTTTCCCCTCTGTCTGTGCCTTTTCTTGTTTTATATTTTTTTCCTCTTTTATCCTCTTCCTCCTCCTCCTCCTCCTCCTCTTCTTCCTCCTCCTCTTCCTCCTCCTCCTCCTCCTCTTCCTCCTCCTCTTCCTCCTCCTACCATCTGAGACACCAGCCACGCCTCCTACTTGTCTTCGTGATCCCAACTATCATCTCCTCTCAAGCCACTCCCCAAAAGCCTTCCTGCCCCCTCACCCCTCCCCTCACCCCTCCCCTCACTCCTCCCTTCACCCCTCCCCTCGCTCCTCCCCTCACTCCTCCCCTCACCCCTCCCCTCACTCCTCCCCTCATGATAGCATCAACATGGCTGCTCGGCACCGTATTGTTCTCCTGTGGTTTGCTTATTGTCAGCTCTCTATTGGCAACCTGGAGTGAGTGCTTCTTTACTGGGAGGAGGGAGGAGGATGAGGGAGGGGAGGAGAGGACGGGAGGAGAGAAGAGGAGAAAGATAGATCGGTGGGAAGGGAGGGACAAAGAGAAGGATGAGGACTGAGGTAGAAAGGGAGAGAAGAACGCTGGAAGGGAAGGAGGGAGGAAAGAGGGAAGAGAAGAATGCTGGAAGACAGGTAGAAAGAGATGAAAGGAGAGAAAACGAGGAAAAACACAATGGGAATTCACGGGAAACACATATAAAAGTGCATTATCAGAATAGCAAACCTAACTCCACTTTAATACGTTCACTTTCCTACGATGTTCCTAGCATCAATTTCACGTCTGCTGTAACTCTGTAAGTATTTGTAGAAGTCCTAGGGACTTCTACCTGGAGGGTATTCCGAGGATTAACGCCACCGCGGTCCGGTCCATGACCAGGCCTCCCGGTGCATCACGGCCTGATCAACCAGGCTGTTGCTGCTGACCGCACGTAGTCCAACGTACGAGCCACAGTCCGGCTGATCCAGCACCGACTTTAGGTATCTGTCCAGCTCCCTCTTGAAGACAACCAGGGGTCTACTGGTAATGTCCCTTATTGCTGGTGGGAGGCTGTTGAACAGTCTTGGGCCCCGGACACTTTTTGTGTTTTCTCTTAGTGTACCAGTGACGCCCCTACTCTTCACTGGGGTATGTTGCATCGCCTGCCAAATCTTTTGCTTTCGTATCAAGTGATTTCTGTGTGCACATTAGGGACCAGTCCCTCCAGAATCTTCCAGGTGTAGATTATACTATATCTCTCTCGCCTGCGCTCCAGTGAGTAAAGTCAAGTGCTTCCAGGCGCTCCCAGTAGTTAAGGTGTTTGATGGAACTTATACGCTCTCTAGATCTGCAATTTCACCTGCCTTGGCTGGGGATGTTAATGTACAGCAGTATTCCAGCACAGAGAGAACAAGTGATTTAAAAAGGAACAATCATTGGCTTAGCATCTCTTGTCTTGAACGTTCTCATTATCCATTTTATCATTTTCTTTGCAGTTATGATCGTGGCACTGTTGTGATTCTTGAAAGTGAGATCCTCAGACATTACCACTCCCAGATCTCTCACATTATTTTTCCGCTCTATTGTATGATCAGAGTTTATAATATACTCAGTTCTAGTTATTATCTCCTCCAGTTTTTATAACAGAGTAGTTGAATTTGTCTTCATTGAACATTATATTGTTTTTCGTTGTCCATTAAAAAACTGGTTTATATATAACTTCTTAAAGGTTAACAACATCCTCAATAGATGATAGTCTCTACCTTATTTCCCACTCTAGTTAAATGTTAGGTAGGAGAAACTCATGGCTGTCTTACGAGGAGTGTCACCAGTAACTAGGAATGTTGAGGGTGTGACTTTGACTCTTATACACACAGTGTTTACATTATATTTTAATTATCCTATATACTTTTGCTGGCTTTCCAACTGGTTAAGATAAGATCTTGTTCGGTTTTTTAAACCCAGAGGGTTAGCCAACCAGGATAACCCAAGAAAGTCAGTGCGTCATCGAGGACGCACTGACATTCGATTATGGTCCTTCAGTCTTGTCCCCCAGGATGCCACCCACACCAGTCAACTAGCACCCAGGTACCTATTTGCTAAGGAAACAGAGACAGCAGACGTAAGAAAACAAGCCCAAAGTTTCCATCCTTCGGGGAACTGAACCACGGACACTCAGTGTGTGAGGCGAGAGCATTGTCCACCATACCACGTGACACAAGAAACCATACCCCCGGCCGGGATTGAACCCGCGGTCATAGAGTCTCAAAACTCCAGCCGGTCGCGTTAGCCACTAGATTGGGCTACCAGCCTTCTGTGATTATTATAAACAATCTTGCTGATTATACTTCCCGTGTATTACTGTATTCATGTTGTGGACGATAATGACTTATCAGTTATGTTTCAATAATTGACCATTTACTTTAAATATTATTAATATTCTTAGTATTCTTAGTTGTAGGATGATAGCCCAGACAGACGTCCGCATCGGTTATTGTGACGACTCGAGAAATTACTTGGACGTCTAATGTACTGAACCCATTAAGTCATTTGCTGTTGGCAGGTGTGGTTAGTGAATAATGCTTAATTACCTGCAAACCTGCCGTGGTTATCATGTGTGTGTGTGTGTGTGTGTGTGTGTGTGTGTGTGTGTGTGTGTGTGTGTGTGTTGTGTAAGTACCAAACCCTCGGCCACCACCACCACAGAACACACAACGAGCATCACATCACTCCAACAAAGGGAGATCAGACTCTCCTCCGGGATTCACAAAAGGCTTCGATGCCTGTGTTAAGGGATCCTGATGTCGACTCCGCCCAGCAATACTCTGACGAACAATAGAGCTGTAAACGGCTGGAAGCGAGCCTTCTTTAATGAGATAGGGTTACAAATTTGTGAGTTATAAAGGGCAGTTGACGCCCCTTCAATTTCCAAGGGGTGAGAGATGATGAACCAGCGTCCCAGCCCTGGCAACGCCACAATTAACCCCCTTTGTGAAAGATATTAATGTAGAAAACGGGTATTTGGGGGCAAGCCATCCCATATTGAATTCGTTAATTTCAATAAGAATTTCCCAGCGTCAATTTTTCAACGTTTCTTGTAAATATACAAATACTAATTTCTATTTTGTACATAAAGTTGGTTAGGTAAGGTTAGGTTAGGTTAGGTTAGGTTAGGTAAGGTTAGGTTAGGTTAGGTTAGGTTAGGTTAGGTTAGGTAAGGTTAGATTAGGTTACCTGTGTTCTCTACCGGTGGTCACTGTTCCCACGACACGGTTCCAAACTAAGCCTCTTCGTTGCCTGCCTGATCGATCAAACCATTAGTGCCGGGTGCTTGCAGTCCAAAGTAAGCACCACAACCCGGCTAATCAGAAACTGATTTGAGGTATTTGTCGAGTTCCACGTTGCAGACAACTAGTTGTTTGTTGGTAATCCCCCGTATGCATGACAGGAAGGTGTTGAAGAGTCGTGGTCCCTTAGCTCTTACTGAGTTCTCTCTCAGTGTATTCATCGCTTCCCTGCTCTTCATTGGAAGTATCCTGCACCGTCTGCCACGTCTCGTGTGTTCGTATGTAGTGATTTCGGTGTGCAGATTTGGGATCAATTCTTCCAGACTCTCCCAAATGTACAGAATGATGTACCTTTCTCGCGTCCGTTGCAGGGAGTACAGTTCGAGGGATTTCAGGCACTCCCAGTAATTTAGGTGCTTAGCTGTGGTTATACAAGCTGAGAAGGGAATTTTGTCATCAGTGGTTCGGCAGTTGCGACAATAACATTGGTTTGCTCCATGAACGTGAGATCTGACATTATCGCTTCCAGGTCTCTCACATTAAACTTACACTTTATTCAGTGGCGTAATAACTGGCATTTGTTCACAATGAGAATAATATTGTTGTCAGTGGCCCACTGGAAGACTTGGTTTATATCAACCTGTGTGTCTTCTATGGATTCTAGTATCGTCTGCAAAAGAAAGGAGGAACACTGCAGCAAGCCTACTGGCCCATACTAGGCACGTCTTTATCAGACCCAGATATAAGAACATAAGTATAATACAGTACTATGGTTTATGTCTTTCTGTGTCAGATATAAAAATCGGAAAAAAAGTAAAGTGTTGTGTAGTGCCTCGAGGACCGCGGTTCATCTCTGTAGCAACCTCTGATCTTACTCTGTTTATTATTGGTCTTTGGGTTATGTTAGGAAGTTAATTATCCATCTGCCCGTCTTTCCAGTTATTCATTTTTGCACGCATGTGTGCAATTACAAACACAACACACACACACACACACACACACACACACACACACACACACACACACACACACACACACACACATTCCAAGATTACCGTTGTTGTGGTTTACTGACTAGGAAGAAGATTAAAATTAGATAACTTTTTGTAAAAGATGAGAGAGAGAGAGAGAGAGAGAGAGAGAGAAAAAGAGACAGACAGACAAACAGACAGACAGACAGACAGACAGACAGACAGACAGACAGACAGACAGACAGACAGACAGACAGTCGCTTCTTTCACTTCCTCTCTTCCCCTCTTTCTCCCCTTCTTCCTCTCTCTCCTACCTTACTCCCAACTTACTCTCTTGTTGTTTTACCTCTCCTAATCACCAGCCTTCCCTTCTTCCTTTATTGCTGTTTCCCTTTTTACCCTTTTCTCTCCTTCCTTTCTTTACTGACTCCCTCTTTTCTTTATCTGCTCCCTCCCTCCCTTCTTCCCTCTTTCCCCTTTTTCCTCTCTCCCTTCTTCCCTCCCTCCCTTCTTCCCTCCCTCCCTTCTTCCCTCTCTCCCTTCTTCCCTCCCTCCCTTCATCCCTCCCTCCCTTCTTCCCTCCCTCCCTTCTTCCCTCCCTCCTTCTTCCCTCTCTCCCTTCTTCCTCTCTCCTCTTCCCCCCTCCTTCTCCTCCCTCCCTTCTTCCCTCCCTCTCCCTTCTTCCCTCCCTCCCTCCCTTCCCTCCTCTCTCCCTCTCCTTCCCCTCCCTCCCTTCTTCCCTCCCTCCCTTCTTCCCTCTCTCCCTTCTTCCCTCCCTCCCTTCTTCCCTCCCTCCCTCATTAAGGGCAGCCAGCTAGGTGGGTGTGTCCGAGGCTGGTCGCCCCATTGTTTCATGGGTGGGGTGAGGCACCAGCTGCCTCCTTCACTCCTTGAATTTATGGGGAGAGCTACACCCATCTGCCTTATTCCTTCTTATTTATTTAGAACATTATGGGGCGAGGAGGAGGGGGGAATAAGGGAGGGGACCAAGGAAGGAGTAAAGAGAGGGAGGGAGGGAGACAGAAGAAAGGGAGGATAAGAAGAGAGGAAGAGAGAGGAAAGTAGCAGAGGGACGGAGGAAAGAAGGGAAAGATGGAGGAAACGACGAAATTGAAGGAGGGAGGAAAGGAAGGAAGGGAGGAAAATAATGGAGGAAGGAATGGTGAGAGGAAGGAATGAAGAGAGAAAGGGGAGGGAAGAAGGGTAATATAAACACATATGCAATATAATGTGATCCTTTATTGACTACGTTTCGCCCACACAGTGGGCTTTTTCAAGTCACAAACAGAACTACCTGGGGTGGAAGGGACGCGAGTATTTATAGTCAGGTTCAGAATGCTGAGGTCAGGTGGAGAATGCTGCATCTGATCATGTACCGAGTGGGGTTATAGAGTCTAAAATCTTGGGTAGCTTGGAAAGGAGATAGGATAAGTTTGTGAGCAGACCTTCTACAGTGTTCTTCCATTCCTGTGTTCTTATGTGGGATAGCGATGAAGAAGTTTCTTGGCAAGTGGTTCAGCTATGTTATAGAAGCCACTATTCTGGTTGAAGTTGTCGGATATAGAAATAAGTGATGATTCCAGGATTCTTCGGTATTGAGTGTTGTCTTCTGTGGCGATAAGTCTTGAGTTTCTGTAGTTTATCAAGTGGTTGTGTGAATTACTGTGTTGTACGCAGGCATTCCTTGTGTCGTCAGACCTGCTTGCGTATTGGTGTTCTGAAATACGTGTTTGGAGGTCCCTTGATGTTTCGCCCACGTATAACTTGTTGCAGTCATTACAAGGGATTATGTATACCCCTGCAGAGGGTGGAAGCTTGTCCTGTCTATCACTGGTAATGTCCTTGATGGTCGTGGTTGTGGAGGTAGATACTTGAAATGAGGTATTGGAAAAGATGTTGGAAACGTGTTTGGCAATGGAGTTGGTGGGGAAGGACTATGTATCTCTTCTCGGCAGTGTCTTCTCTGGGTGTGTTGAAGATGTTAATGCCCGTCGTCTGCAGTCTCTGATGAAGTGACTTGAAAAAGCCCACTGTGTGGGCGAAACGTAGTCAATAAAGGATCACATTATACTGTATATGTGTTTATATTTCCATTGTGTCGGTATTTTATACCATTTATTTCCAGGGAAGAAGGGAGGGGGAGGAACGAAGGAAGGAGGGAGGTGAGAGAGGGTGGGAAAGGAAGGGAGAGGGGGAGGGAAGGAAGGGAGGGGGAGAGGGAAGGGAAAGAGGTAGGGGAGAAGGGGAGGGAGGGATAAAAAGCAGTAAAGTCTTTTTAGTAAAATATAAGACTATTAACTCACAGGTATTTAAGAACACCAATAAAACTTAAGTAAACTATAAATGTCTCTCCTCCTCTCCCTCCTCCTCCTCTCCCTCCTCCTCCTCTCCTCCTCCCCTCTCTCCCTCCTCCTCCTCTCCCTCCTCCTCCTCTCCCTCCTCCTCCTCTCCCTCCTCCTCCTCTCCCTCCTCCTCCTCTCCCTCCTCCTCCTCTCCCTCCTCCTCCTCTCCTCCTCCTCCTCTCCCTCCTCCTCCTCTCCCTCCTCCTCCTCTCCCTCCTCCTCCTCTCCCTCCTCCTCCTCTCCTCCTCCTCCTTCTCCCTCCTCCTCCTCTCCCTCCTCCTCTTCCTCTTCCTCTTCCTCCTTCTCTTCTTCCTCCTCCTCTTCCTCTTATATCATTGATGTCAGCTAAGTCTGTATAAATTGTATCATGTAATATATAAATATAAGATTATTATTATTATTATTATTATTATTATTATTATTATTATTATTATTATTATTATTATTATTATTATTATTATTATTATTATTATTATTACTGACCCTGACCTGACAAGTAGGCCTCTAGAAACCAACTTCGGCCTCCTGCACCCACCTTTCTTCTTTTTCTTCTCCTTAAGCCTCCTCCTCCTCCTTCTCCTTCCTTCTTCAATCCTTTTCTTCTTCGTCTTTCTCTTGTCTCCTCCCACTAGGAACATTACCAATACCTGCCATCATGCATTAACAGATTGTTGAATCAGTGATCTGGGGAACACCAGATCAGGCCTGGTCATGGACCGGGCCGAGGGGGCGTTGACCCCCGGAACACCCCTCCAGGTATACCACAGCTCCAGTTCCCCCCCCCAACGCCAAGGATGATATTACACACACAGACACACCAGTAGCTGCGAATTGACCCCTGCAACCACAACTAGGTGAGTACCACACACACACACCACACACACACACACACACACACCACACACCAACACCACACCACACACACACACACACACACACACATACACACACACACACACACACACACCACACACACACACACACATACACACACACATCACACACACACACACACCACACACACACACACCACACACACACACACACACACACACACACACACACACACACACACACACACACACATACACACACACACACACACACACACACACACACACACACACATACACACACACACACACACACACACACACACACACACACACACACACACACACACACACACACACACACACACACACACATACACACACACCACACACACACACACACACACACACACACACACACACACACACACACACACACACACACAGTGTTATTCAGTGATGCCAGATCCGTCGCTCAACGCTGCCGGGACAAAAGATACCGGGGTAGAGAGCCTTAAAGAGAAGATAAACACATTCCCTCCGAAACTGACCCGATACTTGAGTGTTCCAGTACTGCCTGCTGTAGCCGGCCTACCTGCCTGCCTGCTGTAGCCAGCCTACCTGCCTGCCTGCTGTAGCCGGCCTACCTGCCTACCTGCCTACCTGCTGTAGCCAGTCTACCTGCCTACCTGCTGTAGCCAGCCTTCCTGCCTACCTGCTGTAGCCAGCCTACCTGCCTGCCTGCTGTAGCCGGCCTACCTGCCTACCTGCCTACCTGCCTACCTGCTGTAGCCAGTCTACCTGCCTACCTGCTGTAGTCAGCCTGCCTGCCTACCTACCTACCTGCTGTAGCCAGCCTACCTGCATACCTGCTGTAGCCAGCCTACCTACCTACCTGCTGTAGCCAGCCTACCTGCATACCTGCTGTAGTCAGCTTTCCTGCATACCTGCTGTAGTCAGCCTTCCTGCATACCTGCTGTAGTCAGCCTTCCTGCCTACCTGCTGTAGCCAGCCTACCTGCCTACCTGCTGTAGCCAGCCTACCTGCATACCTGCTGTAGTCAGCCTTCCTGCCTACCTGCTGTAGCCAGCCTACCTACCTACCTGCTGTAGCCAGCCTACCTGCATACCTGCTGTAGCCAGCCTACCTGCATACCTGCTGTAGTCAGCCTTCCTGCCTACCTGCTGTAGCCAGCCTACCTGCCTACCTGCTGTAGCCAGCCTACCTGCATACCTGCTGTAGTCAGCCTTCCTGCCTACCTGCTGTAGCCAGCCTACCTGCCTACCTGCTGTAGCCAGCCTACCTGCATACCTTCTGTAGTCAGCCTTCCTGCCTACCTGCTGTAGCCAGCCTGCCTGCCTACCTACCTACCTGCTGTAGCCAGCCTACCTGCATACCTGCTGTAGTCAGCCTTCCTGCCTACCTGCTGTAGCCAGCCTACCTGCATACCTGCTGTAGTCAGCCTTCCTGCCTACCTGCTGTAGCCAGCCTACCTGCCTACCTGCTGTAGCCAGCCTACCTGCATACCTGCTGTAGTCAGCCTTCCTGCCTACCTGCTGTAGCCAGCCTGCTTGCCTACCTACCTACCTGCTGTAGCCAGCCTACCTGCATACCTGCTGTAGCCAGCCTACCTGCCTGCCTGCTGTAGCCGGCCTACCTGCCTACCTGCTGTAGCCAGTCTACCTGCCTACCTGCCTACCTGCTGTAGCCAGCCTACCTGCATACCTGCTGTAGTCAGCCTACCTGCCTACCTGCTGTAGCCAGCCTTCCTGCCTACCTGCTGTAGCCAGCCTGCCTGCCTACCTACCTACCTGCTGTAGCCAGCCTACCTGCATACCTGCTGTAGCCAGCCTACCTGCCTACCTGTTGTAGCCAGCCTACCTGCCTACCTGCTTTAGCCAGCCTACATGCCTACCTGCTGTAGCCAGCCTACCTGCCTACCTGCTGTAGCCAGTCTACCTGCCTACTTGCTGTAGCCAGCCTACCTGCCTACCTGCTGTAGCCAGCCTACCTGCCTACCTGCTGTAGCCAGTCTACCTGCCTACTTGCTGTAGCCAGCCTACCTGCCTACCTGCTTTAGCCAGCCTACCTGCCTACCTGCTTTAGCCAGCCTACCTGCCTACCTGCTTTAGCCAGCCTACATGCCTACCTGCTGTAGCCAGCCTACCTGCCTACCTGCTGTAGCCAGTCTACCTGCCTACTTGCTGTAGCCAGCCTACCTGCCTACCTGCTGTAGCCAGCCTACCTGGCTAGCTGCTGTACCCAGCCTGCCTGCCGGGTCCTACTAATTACCGAGAACAACCAAGATGAACCGAGAAAAACTGAGGACAACAGAGAACAAGCTCGGATTTACCGATAACAACCGGGTTTGGTTTGCTAATAGGGTAGCTGATGAGTGGAAGAGTCTGCCTAGTAAGGTTATCGAAGCTAAAACCTTGGGTAGTTTCAAATTTAGGTTGGATAAATACATGAGTGAGAGGGGTTGGATTTGAGTAGGACTTGTTTATTGTTTATTGCCAAAACTCAGAGACAATATCTTCATCCAATCAATCGAAAAACCCTGGACAAACTGGACAAATAACAA
>NC_069425.1:30250576-30288076 GCF_026875155.1 Cherax quadricarinatus
ATTAAAGAGAAAGTACATTATTATTATTATTATTATTATTATTATTATTATTATTATTATTATTATTATTATTAGTAGTAGTAGTAGTAGTAGTAGTAGTAGTAGTAGTAGTAGTAGTAGTACTAATAATAATATTATTATTATTAGTATTATCATTACATTAATAAATGCATGGAAATAAGGGATGATCCGAGGAAGAGGGATGGTCGCTCCAACTCCTGAGATCAAGAGTACTTCGCTAGCATCAAGGAGAAGCATCAAGGGAAACACTAAAATTAACATGAATATTAACATATACATTAACATGTATATTAACAAGAATATAAACATTAATGTTAACACAAATGTTAACATAAACAATAACATGTACGCCAACATAAATGTTAACATGAATATTAACATGTCGACGCTACTACCGACACTGATGTTAAAATTAACAATGTTTGTGGAGGTGTGAAGGACTGAGGTGACAAGATTAACTTACCTGTCCATCCTACTGAGGGATCCCAGCTGAGGTTGTCCCTCTGCCTTACCTCAGGTACGTGACACAGGTTCTCTCTGACGTACCTGTGACCTGTTACCTGTCCGCCGCAGTCTGGTCCAAGGCTAGGCTTCCCTGTTGAATGCATGGTCAACCAGGCTGTTGCTAATATTACATGGCATGGGAATACTATTAACTTATAGTCGATAATGACACGCAACTGTTATTTGAGTGTCGTGATCTGTAGTTTGATTGGTAGCGCACTCAGCTCTCACAATGAGGTCCGTGGGGTTCGATCTCTGGTACGGGTGGAAATATTAGGACGCGTTTCCTTAAGACATCTGCCGTCCCTGTTTACCAAGCAATAAAATAGGTACCTGGGGTGTTAATCGATTGGTGTGGGTCGCATCCTGGGGGACAAAATTGACTTAATTCGCCCAAAATGCTCTGCATAACAAGGGATTCTCTATAGAGGAGTATATCATTCATGTCAGCTAGCCATGTATACGTTGTATATGTACTTGTCGAAATAAAGATTATTATTATTATTATTATTATTATTATTATTATTATTATTATTGTCTACAGGCTGCTGTTGCTGCAGGCGACACTCGGGCTTACACAGCCATCACAACTTACCTCGACTTACGAAATGGTAATAACACAATTGCAAACAAACCACGATATGGGTGGGGATCGAACTCATGGCCTGGAGTTTTACGACTTACTTGCCGCGAGTTCGATCCCCACCCGTAGCGTGGTTTGGATCACAACACAACCTTCCTGATCTGGCAAGCTTCCCAGGAACCTGCACACTTTCCTCATGAAAACATATACCATCGTTATATAACGTCAATATTTTCAACATACGCTGGGAGAAGATTCAAGACACTTGAACCATGGATGCTGACACTTTCTTAAGTGTCCACAAGGCACCACTGTTTACACTGGCTTTATTCTACTCTCCTTCCCGTATCTCTCACTCCAGTCAGTTATTATAGTCGTGTACAGATAAGATAAGATTTCGTTCGGATTTTTAACCCCGGAGGGTTAGCCACCCAGGATAACCCAAGAAAGTCAGTGCGTCATCGAGGACTGTCTAACTTATTTCCATTGTGGTCCTTAATCTTGTCCCCCAGGATGCGACCCACACCAGTCGACTAACACCAGGTACCTATTTGCTGCTAGGTGAACAGGTGTAAGGAAACGTGTCGAATGTTTCCACCCGCCGGGAATCGAACCCGGGCCCTCCGTGTGTGAAGCGGGAGCTTTAGCCACCAGGCCACCGGGCCACCTGGAGGACTAATATATAAGGCATGTATTATCATGTATCTCACTTTTCCCTGTTCCATGCATCACATTTCAGTGTTTTGGGATGTTCTCATTAATTTACATGTATGTTTACATTTTGACACAATGCTAGCAGTATACGGCATGCATACGTGTTCCATCTCTCATATCACTCTTACACTGGAACCTGCTGTGAACACAACAATTTTGTGAGACGCGAGCACATAAATTATTTGAAGAGAACAGTCCTCTGCTGGACTTAACGTTGTTCTGAGAGGGCTCATAGCTCAACCTGTCATCTTCCTGGTCTTTAATACATTTACCTTGTCTTGTTCCCTGAACGAAGGGTCGCTTGATGTGAGTGTTGCCAGACCTTTTTACACCTTCTCATTCTTCAGAATGTGCTTCCTGCGTTTTGTTTCCTGTGCTCGTTTCTCAGGTTAGGTTAGGGAAGGATAGGCAATGATCGTCAGGAAACAGGAGAAGTGTTTCCTGACGCGGTCTTAGTCAAATAATAACCCACCGTTGGAGATTCTGGTTATCTGACCAAGGCCTTGCGCTGGTGATAGTTACAACCATTCAGTCCAACTTTGTTTTCCACGTCCAAGACAAGTGGGAAACCATCACCCCTGGACATCAAGCCATTTTCGCACAGCTTACTCTAACTATCTGCTGACATCTACACCACACACCAACCCGAAATGCTCCGCAGAACTATGATAGGCTTTTCTGCATGTAACCCATCTCTGTATAAACATTATATCGTGCTGAAAGAAATCTTTTAACTTTTTTTATTATTTTGTCACCTTATTCACCCATAACTGGTCATGGACCGGGCCTTGGGGACACTGACCCCCGAAACATCCTTCAGGAAACACTCACCAATATAACCTCCATCTCCCCCACCAGCACCACCTGAACCCACCTACCCATCACCCACACAGTGCTGTAAACACTGTGGCCAGGTTCGCACAAGAGGGTGCTCAAGTCGTGCCTGGCTGGTACCTCACTCATAAACATAACAAAAGACTTACAAATTATTGGTCAGAGCTGATAAAACGCCAACACGGGAATCGAGACCTCTACACGTGTTTGTTTTCGTCGTCTATACTCACGAGGAATCTGATCGTTTCATCGATACCGCACGAGTAGTGCACTGAAGAGGTTTCTGGCGTGTATCCGAAGATGCTCTTTTGTCTGTTTTTTTTTTTTTAATTCTTTATTTTTTCTCTTTCTTCATTGAATCAATTCAGAGACAAAATAGGATCAAATGCTTTCTTTACATAACGTTTCGCTCAAGTAACTACTTTTATTACTTAAAAAGCTCACATTTAGGCGAAACTTTGCAGTGTTATAAATGTCGTTATCGTCAGCATTTTTCCCGCTTTCAAACATTTTGTCTTCACTGTTGATATAAACTTTGGTAATATATACCGATATAATGGTTTAGTAAACACTAGCGTTCACTCACGTGTCTTCACTGATATTCACACACACACACACACACACACACTTCTCCGAGGCTATGGGTCCCACAATTTACACCAGAGGTGGACCCCATCATATATATATATATATAATATATATATATATATAATATATATATATATATATATATATATAATATATATATATATATATATATATATATATATATATATATGTTTCACTTACAGTGAAACATATAAGTGAACAGTATTTAGATAAGGCTAAAGAGGTCTTTGTGGCATTTATGGATTTGGAAAAGGCGTATGACAGGGTGGATAGGGGGGCAATGTGGCAGATGTTGCAAGTGTATGGTGTAGGAGGTAGGTTACTGAAAGCAGTGAAGAGTTTTTACGAGGATAGTGAGGCTCAAGTTAGAGTATGTAGGAAAGAGGGAAATTTTTTCCCAGTAAAAGTAGGCCTTAGACAAGGATGTGTGATGTCACCGTGGTTGTTTAATATATTTATAGATGGGGTTGTAAGAGAAGTAAATGCGAGGGTCTTGGCAAGAGGCGTGGAGTTAAAAGATAAAGAATCACACACAAAGTGGGAGTTGTCACAGCTGCTCTTTGAAGAGAAGTTGCAGAGATTGGTGGATGAATTTGGTAGGGTGTGCAAAAGAAGAAAATTAAAGGTGAATACAGGAAAGAGTAAGGTTATGAGGATAACAAAAAGATTAGGTGACGAAAGATTGAATATCAGATTGGAGGGAGAGAGTATGGAGGAGGTAAAACGTATTCAGATATTTGGGAGTGGACGTGTCAGCGGATGGGTCTATGAAAGATGAGGTGAATCATAGAATTGATGAGGAAAAAGAGTGAGTGGTGCACTTAGGAGTCTGGGGAGACAAAGAACTTTGTCCTTGGAGGCAAAGAGGGGAATGTATGAGAGTATATTTTTACCCAACGCTCTTATAGGGGTGTGAAGCGTGGGTGAGAATGTTGCAGCGAGGAGAAGGCTGGAGGTAGTGGAGATGTCATGTCTGAGGGCAATGTGTGGTGTGAATATAATGCAGAGAATTCGTAGTTTGGAAGTTAGGAGGAGGTGCGGATTACCAAAGTTGTCCAGAGGGCTGAGGAAGGGTTTTTGAGGTGGTTCGGACATGTAGAGAGAATGGAGCGAAACAGAATGACTTCAAGAGTGTATCAGTCTGTAGTGGAAGGAAGGCGGGGTAGGGGTCGGCCTAGGAAGGGTTGGAGGAGGGGGTAAAGGAGGTTTTGGGGTGCGAGGGGGCTTGGACTTCCAGCAGGCATGTGTGAGCGTGTTTGATAGGAGTGAATGGAGACAAATGGTTTTTAATACTTGACGTGCTGTTGGAGTGTGAGCAAAGTAACATTTATGAAGGGATTCAGGGAAACCGGCAGGCCGGACTTGATCCCGGAGATGGGAAGTACAGTGCCTGCACTCTGAAGGAGGGTGTTAATGTTGCAGTTTAAAAACGTAGTGTAAAGCACCCTTCTGGCAAGACAGTGATGGAGTGAATGTGGTGAAAGTTTTTTTTTTTCGGGCCCCCGCCTTGGTGGAATCGGCGGTGTGATAATAAAATAAATAAATTTATATATATATATATATATAAATATATATATATATATATTATATATATAATATATATATTAAAAAGGAAGGGCGTGTATTAAAGGAAGGAGGCCCTGTCTTGAAGGGAGAAGGCGTGTCTTGAAGGAAAGAGGCGCGTTGTGAAGGAAGGAGGCGTGGCCTGAAGGAAAGAGGCGTGTCCTTGAGGAGAAGGGCGCTATGGGACTGGGCAAATTGCGTAGTTAAGTAACATATTAGACTCATGATAGTCCCCCTACGCGTGTCCTGCGTACCGAGTCGAACTGAAGAGTCCTTCGCTACGCAGGTCACACTCTTGCTCCTGGGTGACGAGGGACACGTACTCCATCCCTAGACGCTCGTGCGTGTCCTTTGCGTGTCCTGTACTTGTGTATGCCCTCAAAGAACGCCCGTGGCGTGTCCTGTCAGAGGGTCGTAGAGAACGAGAGAGTGACATGGGAGTGATCCATCTTACGTTCGTTGTTCCGTGTCAGTCTAGTTCTACGTTCTTCCCTCACTGCTACATTCTTCATGTACTACTCTTTTACGTCCCATTTTTACGACGTTGTATATTTATTACTTTCTACGTTACTATTACGACCCTCTTCAATTATTTGCTGTTCTTTACTTCCGTATGACGAAGTTATTTACTGCTCTCTACGTCCGTATTACGACGTTATTCCTTTATTTACTACTCTCTACGTCCTCTACGACTTTTTATTCTTTGACACATTCAACTCTGCATTGCAGATTAAATTTTGTTTTTAGGTTTTGCCGTCGAAGTGGCTAGTTTATTGTGCACCCATAACCATCCTGAGAAGGGTAGCGCAAGAGCATATGGACACACAGAAGTCCTAGAAACTAGGCCCCAAAAAGGTTAACAAGAGTACATCTGGATTTATATCTACAACTTGTCTGTTGCAAGCAAATTTAATATGTCTGGTATCTTATTTTTATTAATAAAATGCCTTGACTTACCACAGGTTATCATACTATATATTCCTCAATAAATGGACACTTAAGCACATAGTGTTCAAGACAGTGACCACAGGTCTGGTCACATACTTTGCATTTGGTTTAATCATCATCTGTGTGTCTGTCATACTGCCAGAAGTACTTGTAACCAAGCCTAAGCCTGGCCACTACATCATCAGTCAGTATTTGTAACAAGCCTAAGCCTGGCCACTACAACATCAGTCAGTACTTGTAACCAAGCCTAAGCCTGGCCATTACATCAGTCAGTGCTTGTAACCATGCCTAAGCCTGGCCACTACAACATCAGTCAGTACTTGTAACCAAGCCTCAGCCTGGCCACTACAACATCAGTCAGTACTTGTAACCAAGCCTAAGCCTGGCCACTACAACATCAATCAGTATTTGTAACCAAGCCTAAGCCTGGCCAATACAACATAAGTCAGTACTTGTAACCAAGCTTAAGCCTGGCCACTACAACATCAGTCAGTACTTGTAACCAAGCCTAAGCCTGGCCACTACAACATCAGTCAGTACTTGTAACCAAGCCTAAGCCTGGCTACTACGGCATAAGTCAGTACTTGTAACCAAGCTTAAGCCTGGCCACTACAACATCAGTCAGTACTTGTAACCAAGCCTAAGCCTGGCCATTACAACATCAGTCAATACTTGTAACCATGCCTAAGGCTGGCCACTACAACATCAGTCAGTACTTGTAACCAAGCCTAAGCCTGGCCATTACAACATCAGTCAATACTTGTAACCAAGCCTAAGCCTGGCCACTACAACATCAGTCAGTACTTGTAACCAAGCCTAAGCCTGGCTATACGGCATAAGTCAGTACTTGTAACCAGCTTAAGCTGGCCATACAACATCAGTCAGTACTTGTAACCAAGCCTAAGCCTGGCCATTACAACATCAGTCAGTACTTGTAACCAAACCTAAGCCTGGCCATTACAACATCAGTCAGTACTTGTAACCAAGCCTAAGCCTGGCCATTACAACATCAGTCAGTACTTGTAACCAAGCCTCAGCCTGGCCATTACAACATCAGTCAGTACTTGTAACCAACCTAAGCCTGGCCATTACAACATCAGTCAGTACTTGTAACCAAGCCTAAGCCTGGCCATTACAACATCAGTCAGTACTTGTAACCAAGCCTAAGCCTGGCCATTACAACATCAGTCAGTACTTGTAACCAAGCCTCAGCCTGGCCATTACAACATCAGTCAGTACTTGTAACCAAACCTAAGCCTGGCCATTACAACATCAGTCAGTACTTGTAACCAAACCTAAGCCTGGCCATTACAACATCAGTCAGTACTTGTAACCAAGCCTAAGCCTGGCCATTACAACATCAGTCAGTACTTGTAACCAAGCCTAAGCCTGGCCATTACAACATCAGTCAGTACTTGTAACCAACCTAAGCCTGGCCATTACAACATCAGTCAGTACTTGTAACCAAGCCTAAGCCTGGCCATTACAACATCAGTCAGTACTTGTAACCAAGCCTAAGCCTGGCCATTACAACATCAGTCAGTACTTGTAACCAAGCCCAGCCTGGCCATTACAACATCAGTCAGTACTTGTAACCAAGCCTAAGCCTGGCCATTACAACATCAGTCAGTACTTGTAACCAAGCCTCAGCCTGGCCATTACAACATCAGTCAGTACTTGTAACCAAGCCTAAGCCTGGCCATTACAACATCAGTCAGTACTTGTAACCAAGCCTAAGCCTGGCCATTACAACATCAGTCAGTACTTGTAACCAAGCCTAAGCCTGGCCATTACAACATCAGTCAGTACTTGTAACCAAGCCTCAGCCTGGCCATTACAACATCAGTCAGTACTTGTAACCAAGCCTAAGCCTGGCCATTACAACATCAGTCAGTACTTGTAACCAAGCCTCAGCCTGGCCATTACAACATCAGTCAGTACTTGTAACCAAGCCTAAGCCTGGCCATTACAACATCAGTCAGTACTTGTAACCAAGCCCCAGCCTGGCTACTACGGCATAAATCAGTCTGTTCACATTGTAAGTTGCTCCGTCAACGTATTTTTCTACGTTCTTGTTATTCTACGTTACAACATTCTTCCCATTCAACGATCTTCACTACGACGGCTCTCTTCAGGCACCCCTCACCATCAAGGTGGTTCTTCCCCCATCCTCCCGTCCCCTTTCCCCTAGTCAGGGGGAGGTGAATTCGCCACCCCCAACCCCTCCAGCTACCCCAACATTCAGGCATGCAGTGTTAATAACCCCTGCAGCAGCCTCGGAACATTCATCCTCAGGAGCCCACCTGCTGAAGGCGGCTCTTTGCTGCCGTCCCGGCGATGCTGCTAGCTCGTGGGTGTTCCAGCAGGGCCATGCGCGATGGAAGCGGGTGAGGAGGTTTTTAACCACCTGTGTCGGCTCTTGTCGTTCGCTCGTTTCGCTCTTGGCGACTGGGGCAGCGGAGCCTCACACGAGGGAAAACGAAGTTTAACCCACTTGGACTCGACACTTGGCTTTTTCTTAAGCGCTGTTTGAAGGTCGCGTGTGTTAGATCAGAGACCAAACAATAGAAACTATGAGCTTTTCCCAGTGTGAAGGAGAGAGAGAGAGAGAGAGAGAGAGAGAGAGAGAGAGAGAGAGAGAGAGAGTGGTGTGGCAGGTGAGTGTAGACAGGAAGTGCCTCCAGGTGTAGTGTGGCAGGTGTAGCCTTCCTGAGCAGCTGCTGAGACGCTTGTCTCTGTCTTTGCGTACGAGTTTCTCTCTCTCTCTCTCTCTCTCTCTCTCTCTCTCTCTCTCTCTCTCTCTCTCTCTCTCTCTCTCTCTCTCTCTCTCTCTCTCTCTCTCTCTCTCTCTCTCTCTCTCTCTCTCTCTCTCTCTTGTGCCGATCAACGGCTGTTTGTAGACTTATCTCCCATTGGAAAAAAGAAAAAAGTGGGCGTTTGTTGGGACAGGCAGTGGGCGGAGTTTGGGTAATGGGCGTGGCATGAGAAATGGGCGGAGCGAGAGAGGTGGGTGTGGCACGGGTGATGGGCGGGGAGAGATAACAGAGGCAGTGGGTGGAGCACCAGTGGGCGGAGCACAGGGGTGTGGGCGGGATATAGATGGAACGAGGGTGGAGGGCGGAGAGTGAGTGGGGTGAGGGCGGTAGCTCCTCCTGCAGGAGAGTGTGGTACCCCTGCAGGAGAGGCTGGCACATCTGCAGAAGAGTCTGGTACACCTGCAGGAGGATCTGGTACACATGCATGAGGGTGTGGTACACCTGCAGTTGAGTCTGGTACACCTGCAGGAGAGACAGGTAACCTGCAGGAGAGTCTGGTACACCTGCAGGAGGATCTGGTACACATGCAGGGGGGTGTGGTACACCTACAGGAGAGTCTGGTACACCTGCAGGAGGATCTGGTACTCCTGCAGGGTGTGGTACACATGCAGGAGAGTCTGGTACATCTGCACACCTGCAACATATGAACCAGCACACCTGCAGCATCTCTACCAGCACACCTGCAGCACCTGAACCAGCACACCTTGCAGTGTCTGAACCAGCACACCTGCAGCATCTGAAGCAGCACACCTGCACCAACTGAGCCAGCACACCCGCAGTATCTGAACTAGCACACCTGCAGGATCTGGACCAGCACACCTGCAGCATTTGAACCAGCACACCTGCAGCACCTGAACCAGCACACCTGCAGCATCTGAACCAGCACACCTGCAGCATCTGAACCAGCACACCTGCAGCATCTGAACCAGCACACCTGCAGCATCTGAATCAGCACACCTGCAGCACCTGAACCAGCACACCTTCAGCATCTGAACCAGCACACCTGCAGCATCTGAACCAGCACACCTGCAGCATCTGAATCAGCACACCTGCAGCATCTGAACCAGCAAACCTGCATCATCTGAACCAGCACACCTGCAGCATCTGAACCAGCACACCTGCAGCATCTGAATCAGCACACCTGCAGCATCTGAATCAGCACACCTGCAGCATCTGAATCAGCACACCTGCAGCATTTGAACCAGCACACCTGCAGCATCTGAACCAGCACACCTGCAGCACCTGAACCATCACACCTGAAGCATCTAAACCAGCACACCTGCAGCACCTGAATCAGCACACCTGCAGCATCTGAACCAGCACACCTGCAGCATCTGAACCAGCACACCTGCAGCACCTGAATCAGCACATCTGTAGCATCTGAATCAGCACACCTGCAGCATCTGAACCAGCACACCTGCAGCATCTGAATCAGCACACCTGCAGCATCTGAACCAGCACACCTGCAGCATCTGAACCAGCACACCTGCAGCACCTGAATCAGCACATCTGCAGCATCTGAATCAGAACACCTGCAGCATCTGAACCAACACATCTGCAGCATCTGAAGCAGCACACCTGCAGCATCTGAACCAGCACACCTGCAGCATCTGAACCAGCACACCTGCATCATCTGAACCAGCACACCTGCAGCATCTGAACCAGCACACCTGCAGCATCTGAACCAACACACCTGCAGCATCTGAACCAACACACCTGCAGCATCTGAACCAGCACACCTGCAGCATCTGAACCAGCACCAACCTGCACCCATCTGAATCACCCACACCTGCAGCATCTGAACCAGCACACCTGCAGCATCTGAATCAGCACACCTGCAGCATCTGAACCAGCACACCTGCAGCATCTGAACCATCACACCTGCAGCATCTGAATCAGCACACCTGCAGCATCTGAATCAGCACACCTGCAGCATCTGAATCAGCACACCTGCAGCATCTGAAGCAGCACACCTGCAGCATCTGAACCAGCACACCTGCAGCATCTGAACCAGCACACCTGCAGCATCTGAACCAACACACCTGCAGCATCTGAACCAACACACCTGCAGCATCTGAACCAGCACACCTGCAGCATTTGAACCAGCACACCTGCAGCATCTGAATCAGTGCATCTGCAGCATCTGAATCAGCACACCTGCAGCATCTGAATCAGCACACCTGCAGCACCTGAACCAGCACACCTGCAGCATCTGAACCAGCACACCTGCATCATCTGAACCAACACCCCTGCAGCATCTGAACCACACACCTGCAGCATCTGAACCAACACACCTGCAGCATCTGAACCACACACCTGCAGCATCTGAACCAACACACCTGCAGCATCTGAACCAGACACCTGCAGCATCTTGAACAGCACAACCTGCAGCATCTGAACCACACACCTGCAGCATCTGAATCAGCACCTGCAGCATCTGAACAGCACACCTGCAGCATCTGAATCAGCACACCTGCAGCACCTGAACCAGCACACCTGCAGCATCTGAACCAGCACACCTGCAGCATCTGAACCAACACACCTGCAGCATCTGAACCAGCACACCTGCAGCATCTGAACCAGCACACCTGCAGCATCTGAACCAGCACACCTGCAGCATCTGAACCAGCACACCTGCAGCATCTGAATCAGTGCATCTGCAGCATCTGAATCAGCACACCTGCAGCATCTGAATCAGCACACCTGCAGCATCTTAACCAGCACACCTGCAGCATCTGAACCAGCACACCTGCAGCATCTGAACCAGCACACCTGCAGCATCTGAACCAGCACACCTGCAGCATCTGAACCAGCACACCTGCAGCATCTGAACCAGCACACCTGCAGCATCTGAACCAGCACACCTGCAGCATCTGAACCAGCACACCTGCAGCATCTGAACCAGCACACCTGCAGCATCTGAATCAGCACACCTGCAGCATCTGAACCCAACACACCTGCAGCATCTGAACCAGCAACACCTGCAGCATCTGAACAGCACACCTGCAGCATCTGAACCAGCACACCTGCAGCATCTGAATCCGCACACCTGCAGCATCTGAACTCAGCACACCTGCAGCATCTGAACCAGCACACCTGCAGCATCTGAACAGCACAACCTGCAGCATCTGAATCCAGCACACCTGCAGCATCTGAATCCAGCACACCTGCAGCATCTGAACCAGCACACCTGCAGCATCTGAACCAGCACACCTGCAGCATCTGAACCAGCACACCTGCAGCATCTGAACCAGCACACCTGCAGCATCTGAACCAGCACACCTGCAGCATCTGAACCAGCACACCTGCAGCATCTGAATCACACACCTGCAGCATCTGAAATCCAGCACACCTGCAGCATCTGAACAGCACACCTGCAGCATCTGAATCAGCAACACCTGCAGCATCTGAACCAGCACACCTGCAGCATCTGAACCAGCACACCTGCAGCATCTGAACCAGCACAACCTGCAGCATCTGAATCAGCACACCTGCAGCATCTGAACCAGCACACCTGCAGCATCTGAACCAGCACACCTGCAGCATCTGAACCAGCACACCTGCAGCATCTGAACCAGCACACCTGCAGCATCTGAACCAGCACACCTGCAGCATCTGAACCAACACACCTGCAGCATCTGAACCAGCACACCTGCAGCATCTGAACCAGCACACCTGCAGCATCTGAACAGCACACCTGCAGCATCTGAACCAGCACACCTGCAGCATCTGAACCAGCACACCTGCAGCATCTGAATCAGCACACCTGCAGCATCTGAATCAGCACACCTGCAGCATCTGAACCACACACCTGCAGCATCTGAATCAGCACACCTGCAGCATCTGAACAGCACACCTGCAGCAAAACATCTGAATCAGCACACCTGCAGCATCTGAACCAGCACACCTGCAGCATCTGAACCAGCACACCTGCAGCATCTGAACCAGCACACCTGCAGCATCTGAACCAGCACACCTGCAGCATCTGAACCAGCACACCTGCAGCATCTGAACCAGCACACCTGCAGCATCTGAACAGCACACCTGCAGCATCTGAACAGCACACCTGCAGCATCTGAACCAGCACACCTGCAGCATCTGAACAGCACACCTGCAGCATCTGAACCAGCACACCTGCAGCATCTGAACCAGCACACCTGCAGCATCTGAACCAGCACACCTGCAGCATCTGAACCAGCACACCTGCAGCATCTGAACCAGCACACCTGCAGCATCTGAACCAGCACAACCTGCACATCTGAACCAGCACACCTGCAGCATCTGAATCAGCACACCTGCAGCATCTGAATCAGCACACCTGCAGCATCTGAACCAGCACACCTGCAGCATCTGAATCAGCACACCTGCAGCATCTGAACCAGCACACCTGCAGCATCTGAACCAGCACACCTGCAGCATCTGAACCAGCAAACCTGCAGCATCTGAATCAGCACACCTGCAGCATCTGAACCAGCACACCTGCAGCATCTGAACCAGCACACCTGCAGCATCTGAACCAGCACACCTGCAGCATCTGAACCAGCACACCTGCAGCATCTGAACCAGCACACCTGCAGCATCTGAACCAGCACATGCCAATAGTCACATGAACCATTCCATAGTTACAACCGCATTCAAAATCTAAACCACATCGACTGAACCATTCTCAATGTCTTAGGCAGAACTTAAGGAGGAAGAAAAACAAGATTTTAGGGAAATATTCGAAGGTATACCTTCAGGGATACTTATTTTATTATAATAAAAAAAGTACATACACTGAGAGGCGTGTGTCTGTCATTGTACATACACTGAGAGGCGTGTGTCTGTCATTGTATATACACTGAGAGGCGTGTGTCTGTCATTGTAATATACACTGAGAGGCAGTGTTCTGTCATTGTACATACACTGAGAGGCGTGTGTCTGTCATTGTATATACACTGAGAGGCGTGTGTCTGTCATTGTACATACACTGAGAGGCGTGTGTCTGTCATTGTACATACACTGAGAGGCGTGTGTCTGTCATTGTACATACACTGAGAGGCGTGTGTCTGTCATTGTACATACACTGAGAGGCGTGTATCTGTCATTGTACATACACTGAGAGGCGTGTGTCTGTCATTGTACATACACTGAGAGGCGTGTGTCTGTCATTGTACATACACTGAGAGGCGTGTGTCTGTCATTGTATATACACTGAGAGGCGTGTGTCTGTCATTGTACATACACTGAGAGGCGTGTGTCTGTCATTGTACATACACTGAGAGGCGTGTGTCTGTCATTGTACATACACTGAGAGGCGTGTGTCTGTCATCGTACATACACTAGAGGCGTGTGTCTGTCATTGTACATACACTGAGAGGCGTGTGTCTGTCATTGTACAACACTGAGAGGCGTGTGTCTGTCAGTGTATATACACTGAGAGGCGTGTGTCTGTCATTGTATATACACTGAGAGGCGTGTCTGTCAACGGACATACACTGAACGGCATGTATCTGTTAGTGTATGTACACTGAGAGGCGTGTGTCTGTCAGTGTATATTCACTAAGAGGCGTGTGTCTGTCAGTGTATATACACTGAGAGGCGTGTGCCTGTCAGTGTATATTCACTAAGAGGCGTGTGTCTGTCAGTGTATATACACTGAGAGGCGTGTATCTGTCAGTGTATATACACCGAGAGATAAGCATCTCTCATGGTACACTCAGCGAGAGGTGTGTATGTCAGGGTACACTCAGCGAGAGGTGTGTATCTCAGGGTACACTCAGCGAGAGGTGTGTATGTCAGGGTACACTCAGCGAGAGGTGTGTATCTCAGGGTACACTCAGCGAGAGGTGTGTATGTCAGGGTACACTCAGCGAGAGGTGTGTATCTCAGGGTACACTCAGCGAGAGATGTGTATCTCAGGGTACACTCAGCGAGAGATGTGTATCTCATGGTACACTCAGCGAGAGGTGTGTATCTCAGGGTACACTCAGCGAGAGGTGTGTATCTCAGGGTACACTCAGCGAGAGGTGTGTATCTCAGGGTACACTCAGCGAGAGGTGTGTATCTCAGGGTACACTCAGCGAGAGGTGTGTATGTCAGGGTACACTCAGCGAGAGGTGTGTATCTCAGGGTACACTCAGCGAGAGATGTGTATCTCAGGGTACACTCAGCGAGAGGTGTGTATCTCAGGGTACACTCAGCGAGAGGTGTGTATGTCAGGGTACACTCAGCGAGAGGTGTGTATCTCAGGGTACACTCAGCGAGAGGTGTGTATGTCATGGTACACTCAGCGAGAGGTGTGTATCTCAGGGTACACTCAGCGAGAGGTGTGTATGTCAGGGTACACTCAGCGAGAGGTGTGTATCTCAGGGTACACTCAGCGAGAGGTGTGTATGTCATGGTACACTCAGCGAGAGGTGTGTATCTCAGGGTACACTCAGCGAGAGGTGTGTATGTCAGGGTACACTCAGCGAGAGGTGTGTATCTCAGGGTACACTCAGCGAGAGGTGTGTATGTCAGGTACACTCAGCGAGAGGTGTGTATCTCAGGGTACACTCAGCGAGAGGTGTGTATGTCAGGGTACACTCAGCGAGAGGTGTGTATCTCAGGGTACACTCAGCGAGAGGTGTGTATGTCAGGGTACACTCAGCGAGAGGTGTGTATCTCAGGGTACACTCAGCGAGAGGTGTGTATCTCAGGGTACACTCAGCGAGAGGTGTGTATGTGAGGGTACACTCAGCGAGAGGTGTGTATCCAGGGTACACTCAGCGAGAGATGTGTATCTCAGGGTACACTCAGCGAGAGGTGTGTATCTCAGGGTACACTCAGCGAGAGGTGTGTATCTCAGGGTACACTCAGCGAGAGGTGTGTATCTCAGGGTATACATACACAGAGAGCTTAATATCTCCCAGGGTATACAGTAAGAGTTCCGCATCTCTCAGTTCTTTCTTTCTGACAGCTCACTTTAAACTCTCTAATGCAGGGACGGATCTGCTATGAAACTAATGAAGTTTAAACTTCAGGGTCCCTAATCCCGGAGGCCCCAGAAATGACTTTAGTCCACAATGCTTAAAATTTTTGGGGTCTACTGTATGAGAAGAGGTTGCGAAGGGGCCCCCCATAACAGTTCAAGTTTCAGGGTCCCAGAAATAAAGGTCCACCACTGCTCTAATGATCCGAGCATCCTTGACTGCTGGTAGACAGAAGACATGCCCTCTTAATGACACTCGTGTAATCGACAGGCTTTTAAAATTAACAACTCAGTAAGCACCGAGAAAATACTGGATATGTAGGCAGGTGGATGGCTCCACAACATGTCTGACCAAAAGTGAGGCATGAGTGGGTGATACAAGAGACTAATTATGCAGGTAACGACCGCGTCCCTCGCTGAATCAGCAAATTATTGATTAGGTCGTGTGGGGATACGCCCTCTGCTGTGGCTTCAGTGATACGCCCTCTGCTGTGGCTTCGGTGATACGCCCTCTGCTGTGGCTTCGGTGATACGCATTCTGCTGTGGCTTCGGTGATACGCCCTCTGCTGTGGCTTCGGTGATACGCCCTCTGCTGTGGCTTCGGTGATACGCCCTCTGCTGTGGCTTCGGTGATACGCCCTCTGTGTGGCTTCGGTGATACGCCCTCTGCTGTGGCTTCGGTGATACGCCCTCTGTTGTGGCTTCGGTGATACGCCCTCTGCTGTGGCTTCGGTGATACGCCCTCTGCTGTGGCTTCGGTGATACGCCCTCTGCTGTGCCTTCAGTGATACGCCCTCTGCTGTGGCGTCGATGATACGCATTCTGCTGTGAGGACACAGCTCTCGGTCTGATCCCGGGACACGACTCAACGTCCTGACCCGGGGAGAGGACAGTGTCTGGCTAGGGTAGACCCTGGAGTTAGGCAGAGGTCAGCGCGGCCTCAAACATTAAAATGTCAGGATCTCTCACCCCATCCCGCCGTTGTCCTTGTGATTGTTGGAACATAGTCAATGGTGAATGTTTGGAAAATTTTATAAAAGGTACACACACACACACACACACACACACACAAACACACAACACACACCACACACAACACACCACACACACCACACACACACACACACACACACAACACACACACACCACAACACACACACACCACACACACACACAACACACACACACACCCGACACACAAACACAAAAATACACGCACACACCACACACCACACACACGGCGCGAACAAACACAGGCAGACACAGAATCAGCGGAAAACAGAAACCCGACGTACCGAAAAAACAGACGCGGAAAAAAGACAATGGTGGACAAAGAAGGGAATTTACCGTATAGAATACACGCAAACAAGGTCACAATGAAGTTAAGACTCAGAAGAATCAAGGGATTAAGTGAAGTATTTCGATTATTTTCTCAGATATAGTTCAGGCAGTGGAATAGCCTAGAAAGTGATGTAGTGGAGGCAGGAACCATACATAGTTTTAAGACGAGGTTTGATAAAGCTCATGGAGCAGGAGAGAGAGGACCCAGTAGCAACCGTTGAAGAGGAGGGGCCAGGAGCTATGAATCGACCCCTGCAACCACAAATAGGTGAGTACAAATGAGTACACACATACACACACACACACACCACACACACACAAATACACAAAACACACACACACAACACACACACACACACCACACACACCACACACACACACACACACACACCACACACACAAAACACACATACACTAAACATACACACACACAGCCACACACACACACACCACTCACACAACAAACACAACAGTATGCAGAAAAACTAGTTTAGAGGGAGAGACAGTTCAGGAAGCGAGAGCCAGTCGAAAGAGGCGGGGCCAGGAGCTGAGTCTCGACCCCTGCAACCACAATTAGGTGAGTACAATTAGGTGAGTACACACACACACACACACACACACACACACACACACACACACACACCTTGGGGCCAGCGATCATGTGGTTTTAAGCTTCGAATACACAGTAGAGCTACAAGTGGAAGGGGAAGCAGGAAGACCAGGACGAATGAAGCCAAACTACAAGAAAGGGGACTACACGGGAATGAGGAACTTCCTGAACAGGGTTCAATGGGACAGAGAACTGGCAGGAAAGCCAGTTAATGAGATGATGGAATATGTAACAAAAATGCGCAAGGAGGCTGAGGAGAGGTTTGTACCCAAAGGATGAGCCCATGGTTCACCCAAAGGTGCAGGGAGGCAAAAACCAAGTGTGCTAGGGAATGGAAGAAATATAGAAGGCAAAGGACCCAGGAGAATAAGGAGAGCAGTCGTAGAGCCAGAAATGAATATGCACAGATAAGACGGGAGGCCCAACGACAATATGAAAACGACATAGCAGCGAAAGCCAAATCTGACTCGAAGCTGTTATACAGCCACATCGGGAGGAAAACAACAGTCAAGGACCATGTAATCAGGGTAAGGAAGGAAGGAAGGAAGGAGGAGAGACAACATGAAATGACCGTGAAGTATGTGAGGAACTCAACAATAGATTCAAAGAAGTGTTCACAGAGGAGACAGAAGGGGCTCCAGAAAGACGGAGAGGTGGGATACACCACCAAGTGCTGGACACAGTACACACAACCGAGGAAGTAGTGAAGAGGCTTCTGAGTGAGCTAGATACCTCAAAGGCAATGGGGCCGGATAACATCTCTCCATGGGTCCTGGGAGAGGGAGCAGAGGCGCTATGTGTACCCCTAACAACAATATTCAATACATCTATCGAAACAGGGAGATTGCCTGAGGCATGGAAGACAGCAAATGTAATCCCAATCTTTAAAAAAGGAGACAGACATGAAGCACTAAACTACAGACCAGTGTCAGTGACATGTATAGTATGCAAAGTCATGGAAAAGATTATCAGAAGAGTGGTGGAACACCTAGAAAGGAATGATCTCATCAACAGAAGCCAACATGGTTTCAGGGACTGGAAATTCTGTGTCACAAACCTACTGGAGTTCTATGGCATGGTGACAGCAGTAAGACAAGAGAGAAGGGGTGGGTGGATTGCATTTTCTTGGACTGCAAGAAGGCGTTTGACACATTTCCACACAAGAGATTAGTGCAAAAACTGGAGGACCAAGCAGGGATAACAGGGAAGGCACTACAATGGATCGGGAAATACTTGTCAGGAAGACAGCAGCGAGTCATGGTACGTGGCGAGGTGTCAGGGTGGGTGCCTGTGACCAGCGGGGTCCCACAGGGGTCAGTCCTAGGACCAGTGCTGTTTCTGGTATTTGTGAACGACATGACGGAAGGAATAAACTCCGAGGTGTCCCTGTTTGCAGATGACGTGAAGTTGATGAGAAGAATTCATTCGATCGAAGACCAGGCAGAATTACAAAGGGATCTGGACAGGCTGCAGACCTGGTCCAGCAATTGGGTCCTGGAGTTCAACCCCACCAAGTGCAAAATCATGAAGATTGGAGAAGGGCAAAGAAGACCGCAGACGGAATACAGTCTAGGGGGGCCAGAGACTACAAACCTCGCTCAAGGAAAAAAATCTTGGGATGAATATAATATCAGGCACATCTCCTGAAGCGGACATCTGCCAAATAACGGCTGCAGCATATGGGCGCCTAGCAAACCTCAGAACAGCATTCCGACATCTTAATAAGGAATCGTTCAGGACCCTGTACACCGTGTACGTTAGGCTCATATTGGAGTATGCGGCACCAGTTTGGAACCCACACCTAGCCAAGCACGTGAAGAAACTAGAGAAAGTGCCAAGGTTTGCAACAAGACTAGTCCCAGAGCTAAGAGGTATGTCCTACGAGGAGAGGTTAAGGGAAATCAACCTGACGACACTGGAGGACAGGAGAGATAGGGGGGACATGTTAACGACATACAAAATACTGAGAGGAATTGAAAAGGTGGACAAAGACAGGATGTTCCAGAGATGGGACACAGCAACAAAGGGACACAGTTGGAAGTTGAAGACACAGATGAATCACAGGGATATTAGGAAGTACTTCTTCAGTCACAGAGTAGTCTGGAAGTGGAATAGTTTGGTAAGCGATGTAGTGGAGGCCAAGAATCCATACATAGCTTTAAGCAGAGGTATGTTAAGCTCACGGTTCAGGGAGAGTGCCCTAGAAGCGACAGTGAAGAGGCGGGGCCAGGAGCTTGGACTCGACTCTGCAACCTCAGCTAGGCGAGTACAACTACGTGAGACACAACCCCACACCACACACACACACCACACACACACACACACACACACGCAACACACACACAACACACACACACACCACACACACACACACACACACACACACACACACACACACAACACACACACACACACACACACACAGAGGTTTCAGAGATGGTACACAGGACCAAGGGAACTCAGCTGGAAGTTAAAATCTCAGATGAGTCATAGGGAAGTTAGGAAGTATTTCTTCAGCATTAGATTTGCCAGGAAGTACAAAAAAAATATGGAGAGCGATGTAGCGGAGGCAGACTCCATACAAAGCTTTAAGAAGAGGTACAACAAGGCTGTTGGACCAGGGAGAGAGCGGACCTAGTAGTGACTAGCAAGGAGGCGGGGCCAGGAACTAACACTAGTCCCCTACACCCACCCACCCACACACACACACATACACACAACACACACACACACACACACACACACACACACACACACACACACACATGGAACAGATGGGGTGGAGGTGTGGCACTGGTCATCAAAAACCGATGGGATTTTGATGAGCTGGAGAGAGGAGACAGAGAAGAAGCAGGAGACTACATAATAGGAACACTTCAGTCTGGAGATCCCAAGGTGGTAATTACAGTGACGTATAACCCACCACAGAATAGCAGGAGGCCAAGGCAAGAGCATGATGAGAGTAACAGCGATCGTTGACACGCTGGAGGAAGTGGCCAGAAGGGCTTATGCGAGCAAGGCAAAGGTGCTGATTGTGGGTGACTTCAGTCACAAGGAAATTGACTGGGAGAAGCTGGAGCCACATGGGGGCCCAGAAACGTGGAGGGCTAAGATGATGGAAGTGATTCTAGAAAATCTCATGTACCAACACATAAGGGATACTACCAGAGAGAGAGAGAGAGAGAAGAGAGAGAGAGGAGAGGATGAACCAACAAGACTGGACCTAGTATTCACCTTGAGTAGTGCAGATACTGAGGACATCACATAAGAAAGATCCCTTGGGGCCAGTGACACCGTGGTTCTGAGCTTCGAATGCATGTTGGAGAGGGAAGCAGGAAGAGCAGAACGAATGAAGCCAAACTACATGCATGAAGAATTACCTGCACGGGGTTCAGTGGGACAGAGAACTGGCAGGGAAGTTAGTAAATGAGAAGACGGAATATGTGACAACAATATGCAAGGAAGCTGAGGAGAGGTTTGTACCCAAGGGTAACAGGAATAACGAGAAAGCCAGGATGAGCCCTTGGTTCACCCAAAGGTGTGGAGAGGCCAAAACCGCAAGAAGGGAGGCCCAACGACAATACGAAAATGACACAGCACCGAAAGCCAAATCTGACCAGAAGCTGTTGTACATCCACATCAGAAGGAAAACAACAGTCAAGGGCCAGGTAATCGAGCTGAGGATGGAAGGAGGAGGGACAACAAGAAACGGCCGCGAAGTATGTGAGGAACTCAAAATGAGATTCAAAGAAGTGTTCACAGAGGAGACAGAAGGGACTCCAGAAAGACGGAGAGGTGAGGTACACCTTCATGTGTGGGACACAATACATAAAACCGAGGAAGAAGTGAAGAGGCTGCTAAGCGAGCTAGATACCTCAAAGGCGATGGGGCCGGATAACATTTCTCCATGGGTCCTGAGAGAGGGAGCAGAGGGGCTATGTGTACCACTAACAACAATCTTCAACACAGGGCGACTACCTAAGGTATGGGAGACAGCAAATGTAGTCCCAATTTTTAAAAAAGGAGACAGACACGAAGTATTAAAATACAGACGAGTGTCACTGACATGAATATCATGCAAAGTCATGGAGAAGATTATCAGAAGTGCGGTGGAGCACCTAGAAAGGAATGAGCTTATCAACGACAACCAGCACGGTTTCATGGTTGGGAAATCCTGTGTCACAAACCTACTGAAGTTCTATGACAGGGTGACAGTTGTAAAACAAGAGAGAGAGGGGTGGGTAGATTGCGTTTTCTTGGATAGTAAGGCATTTGACACAGTTCCACACAAGAGATTAGTGCAAAAGCTGGAGGACCAGGCAAGGATAACAGGGAAGGCACTGCAGTGGATCAGGGAATACCTGTCGGGAAGACAGCAACGAGTCATGGTACGTGACGAGGTGTCACAGTGGGCGCCTGTGACGAGCGGGGTTCCACAGGGATCAGTCCTAGTTCCGGTGCTGTTTCTGATATATGTGAACGACATGACGGGAAGAATAGACTCAGAAGTGTCCCTGTTTGCAGATGATGTGAAGCTGATGAGAAAAATTCAATCGGACGAGGACCAGAAAGAACTACAAAGGGATCTAGACAGGCTGCAGACCTGATCCAGAAATTGGCTCCAGGAGTTCAACCCCACCAAGTGCAAAATCATGAAGATTGGGGAAGGGCAAAGAAGACCGCAGACGGAGTACAGTCTAGGGGGGCCAGAGACTACAAACCTCACTCAAGGAAAAAGATCTTGTGATGTGTATAACACCAGGCACATCTCCTGAAGCGCACATCAACCAAATAACTGCTGCAGCATATGGGCGCCTAGCAAACCTCAGAACAGCATTCCGACATCTTAATAAGGAATCGTTCAGGACCCTGTACACCGTGTATATCAGAGCAATATTGGAGTACGCAGCACCAGTTTTTAACCCACACCTAGCCAAGCACGAAAAGAAATTAGAGAAAGTGCCAAGGTTTGCAACAAGACTAGTCCCGGAGCTAAGGGGCATGTCCTACGAGGAGAGGTTAAGGGAAATCGACCTGACGAGACTGGAGGAGAGGAGAGATAGGGATATTATGATAACGACATATAAAATACTGAGAGGAATCGACAAGGTGGATAGAGAGAGGATGTTCAAAAGATGGGACACAGCAACAAGGGGACACAGTTGGAAGTTGAAGACTCAGATGATTCACAGGGATGTTAGGAAGTTTTTCTTCAGTCACAGAGTTGTCAGGATGTGGAATAGTCTGGGAAGTGATGTAGTGGAAGCAGGATTCACACTCTCCCTGCTTATGGAGCAGGAAGAGTGACCTAGTAGCGACCAGTGAAGTGGCGGGCCAGGAACTGTATCTCGACCCCTGCAACCACAACTAGGTGAATATATGTATATATTAGTATATAAAATATATTATAAAATATATATATATATATATATATATATATATATATATATATATATATATATATAATATTATATAATAATATTATATATATAATATATATATATATATATATACGTATACACACACAAACACACTGATTCACAACAAGGTACGGTAACCTCTCTCCTAAACTACCTAAGTATCACCATTCTGGGAGGACTTATTGCGACTAAAAGGGGATCGAACCCAGATATTTTAACTAAAATATCAGTGGTTCGATCCTCGGCTGGTCACAGTATCATTAGTTTAAAAACGTCTCGTTCGTGGCTGCATTAATATATAACATCCTAATACAAAACAAGAGCAACAATACCACCCCAGTGACAAGAACAAGAGTAGCGCTTTACAAGAAACTAATGGGTTCAATGGGTGAGAGTGAGTGATGAAGAGTCAGCAGCGGGATAATCCCGCCCCATTAACTCTTGTTATTATGATAACGTCTGACACTTATGCTTTAGTTTGAAAGGGGAGGGGATGGGGAGGCGGTGGGGAGACAGAGGATGCTGGGGGATGGGGAGGCGGTGGGGAGACAGAGGATGCTGGGGGATGGGGAGGCGGTGTGGAGACAGAGGATGCTGGGGGATGGGGAGGCGGTGGGGAGACAGAGAGATGCTGGGGATGGGGAGGCGGTGGGGAGACAGAGGATGCTGGGGGATGGGGAGGCGGTGGGGAGACAGAGGATGCGGGGATGGGAGGCAGTGGGGAGACAGAGGATGCTGGGGGATGGGGAGGCGGAGGGGAGACAGAGGATGCTGGGGGATGGGGAGGCGGAGGGGAGACAGAGGATGCTGGGGATGGGGAGGCGGTGGGGAGACAGAGGATGCTGGGGATGGGGAGGCGGTGGGGAGACAGAGGATGCTGGGGGATGGGGAGGCAGGGGGAGACAGAGGATGCTGGGGGATGGGGAGGCGGTGGGAGACAGAGGATGCTGGGGGATGGGGAGGCGGTGGGGAGACAGAGGATGCTGGGGGATGGGGAGGCGGTGGGGAGACAGAGGATGCTGGGGGATGGGGAGGCGGTGGGGAGACAGAGGATGCTGGGGGATGGGGAGGCGGTGGGGAGACAGAGGATGCTGGGGATGGGGAGGCGGAGGGGAGACAGAGGATGCTGGGGGATGGGGAGGCGGAGGGGAGACAGAGGATGCTGGGGGATGGGGAGGCGTGAGGGGAGACAGAGGGTGCTGGGGGATGGGGGAGGCGGGGGGAGGCAGAGGATGCTGGGGGATGGGGAGGCGGTGGGAGACAGAGGATGCTGGGGATGGGAGGCGGGGGAGACAGAGGATGCTGGGGGAAGGGGAGGCGGTGGGGAGACAGAAGATGCTGGGGGATGGGGAGGCGGAGGGGAGGACAGAGGATGCTGGGGATGGGGAGGCGGTGGGGAGACAGAGGATGCTGGGGGATGGGGAGGCGGTGGGGAGACAGAGGATGCTGGGGGATAGGGGAGGCGGTGGGGAGACAGAGGATGCTGGGGGATGGGGGAGGCGGAGGGGAGACAGAGGATGCTGGGGGGATGGGGAGGCGGTGGGGAGACAGAGAATGCTGGGGGATGGGGGAGGCGGAGGGGAGGCAGAGGATGCTGGGGATGGGGAGGCGGAGGGGAGACAGAGGATGCTGGGGGATGGGGGAGGCGGAGGGAGACAAGGGGTGCTGGGGGATGGGGAGGCGGAGGGGAGACAGAGGATGCTGGGGGATGGGGGAGGCGGAGGGGAGGCAGAGATGCTGGGGATGGGGAGGCGGAGGGGAGACAGAGGATGCTGGGGGATGGGGGAGCGGAGGGGAGACAGAGGATGTTGGGGGATGGGGAAAACGGAGAGGAGACAGAGGATGCTGGGGATGGGGGCGGAGGGGAGACAGAGGATGCTGGGGATGGGGGGAAACGGAGGGGAGACAGAGGGTGCTGGGGGATGGGGGAGGCGGAGGGGGAGACGGGATGCTTGGGGATGGGGGAAGGCGGAGGGGAGACAAAGGATGCTTGGGGATGGGGAGGCGAGGGGAGACAGAGATGCGGGGATGGGGGAGGCGGAGGGGAGACAGAGGATGCTGGGGGATGGGGGAGGCGGAGGGGAGACAGAGGATGTTTGGGGGATGGGGGAGGCGGAGGGGAGACAGGGATGTTTGGGGGATGGGGGAGCGGTGGGGAGACAGAGGATGCTGGGGGATGGGGGAAACGGGCGAAACGGGGGGAGACAGAGGGTTGCTGGGGGATGGGGGAGGCGGAGGGGAGAGAGAGGATGCTTGGAGATTGGGGGAGGCGGAGGGGTGACAGAGGATGTGGGGGATGGGGAAGGCGGAGGGGAGACAGAGGATGTGGGGGATGGGGGAGGCGGGAGGGGAGTGGAGAGATGCTGGGGGATGGGGGAGGCGGAGGGGAGACAGAGGATGCTGGGGGATGGGGGGAGGCGGAGGGGAGACAGAGGTGGTGGGTACAGGAAGGAGAGGTGAGATGTTTCAGAAGTGCAGGAAGGAGAGGAGAGATGTTTCAGGACAGTGAGAACGGAGAGGAGAGAATGTTAGGAAGTGAGGAAGGAGAGGAGAGATGTTTCAGGAAGTGAGGATGGAGAGGAGAGTTGTTTCAGGAAGTGAGGAAGGAGAGGAGAGATGTTTCAGGAACGTGAGGAAGTTGAGAGGAGAGATGTTTCAGGAAGTGAGGAAGGAGAGGGGAGGAAGTGTTCTGTTGATGGGGAGGAAGGAAAGGATAATATGATGTTGTGTTAGCTTATAGAGTAGTAAAGAAAGGTCATGTTTAAGGGGGGACGAGGAAGGGTTGGTAAAGCTAGCAGGGGTAAGAGCATGGATTATCGATGAAGATCAGAAAACGGAGGTGGTGGAGCCTGGAGATTGAAACAATTAGCAACCACACAATAATCATAAGCCATAATTACCAAAGATAAGCCAAGGTAGGGTGCTTATTTTCGACTGTGTTACGTGCTATGTCTTCCTCAGGATACCAAAACACAACACCCAACTACAGTTTCTCTTGTGTTCACTCTGGGGCTGGGCCTGATACATGAGAGGCAGTTTTTAGGTGTGAGTTGGACCTACCTAACATGGTCCAATTGACCAGTTTGACCTTAGCATTGTGTTAATTTTATAACGGAATTGTTCTCTAAAATATCTTCGGAAGAATTAAATAACTATATTGGAACACTGTACCTAGAGTAAAATAATATATACTTTGATGGTTTTGTTACAGGGACGCACTGTGAAGATAATGCTGAAAGTAATGGTTAAAGTACGGAGGAGGGAAATCACGAACCCTGATATAACGCCCCTACACCCCTGATTAACTCCCCTCACCCTGTCAAACCTCCCCCGCACACCCCTGTTAACATCCCTACACCATGTATAACCTCCTCCACACCTGATGAACCTCATCCCACTCACCTGATAACCTCCTCCACCACCCATGATTAACTCCCCCACTCCCCGATACCTCCTCCAACACCCTGTTAACCTCCTCCACACCCTGATAACTCCCCCGCTCAATGATAACCTCCCCCACACCCCTGTAAACCTCACCACACCACTGATAACCTCCCTACACCCCTGATAACCTCCCCCATACCTGGACAACCTCCTCCACACCCTGATAACCTTCTCCACACCCCTTGGATAACCTTCTCCACACCCCTGATAACCTCCTCACACCCCTGGGATCCTCCGCCACACCCCTGATAACCTTCTCCACACCCCTGGATAACCTCCTCCACACCCCTGTTAACCTTCTCACACCCCTGATAACCTCCCCCCACACCACAGAATAACCTCCACCACCCTGATAACCTCCCCTACACCCTGATAACCCTTCTCCACACCCCTGATAACCGCCCTACTCCCTGTTAACACTTTTCCACACCCCTTTGATACCTTCTCCACACCCTGTTTGATAACCTCCCTATCTCCACTGATAACTTCTCCAACCCTGATACCTCCTCCACACCCTGTTACCTCCTCCACACCCCTGATAAACCTCTCCCACTCACCCTGATAACCTCCTCCACACCCATCTGATATCCGTCTCCACACCCCTGATAACCCTCCCACCTAACACACTGATAACTCCACCTACACCCCTGATAACCTCCCCCACACCCCTGACAACCTCCTCCACACCTGATATCCTTCTCCTCACCCCTGATAACCTTCTACCACAACCCCTGTATAACCTTCTCCACACCCCTGATAACCTCATCCACTCCCCTGATAACCTCCTCCACACCCACTGATGATAACCTTATCCACAGCCCTGATACCTTATCCACCCCTGATAACCTTCTCCACTACCCTGATAACCTCTCCACATCCCCTGATAACCTTCTCCCCACACCCCTGTTAAACTTCTCCCACACCCCTGATTACTTTCCACTCCCATGATAACCTTCATACCCCACCCCTGATAACCTCCTCCACACCCCCGATAACCTTCTCCACAACCTGATAACCTTCTCCACACACCGGTTAACCCCTCCACTCCCTGATAACGTTCCTAACCCCTGTTTACCTTCTCCACACCCCTGATAAAACCTCCTCCAACCCTGATAACCTTCTCCACACCCCTGATACCTCTCCACACCCCTGATAACCTTCTCCTCACCCTGATAACCTTATCTCACCCCTGATAACCTCCTCCACACCCTGATAACCGGCTCACAACCCCTGTGTAAACCTTCTCAACACCCTTGATAACTTCCTCCAAACCCCTGATAACCTTCTCCACACCCCTGATATCCTCCTCCTCAACCTGATAATCCTTGCGCCAACCCCTGATAACCTCCTCCTCACCTGATAACCTTCCTCTAACTCACCTGATAACCTTCTCCACACCCTGATTAACCTCATCCACACCCCTGTTAACTTCTCCACACCCCTGTTAACCGCCTCAACACCCTGATAACCTTATCCACACCTGATAATCCTCATCCACACCCTGATAACCTCCTACACAACCTGATAACTCCACCACACCATGATACCTCCTCCCACACCTCCTGATTATAAAATAAACCTTCTCCTCACCCTGTTTACTCCTCCACACCCCTGATATACCTTCGCCACACCCTGATAACCTTCTCCACACCATGATAACTCCCCTACACCCCTGATAACCTCCCCTTCACCCCTATGAAGAAATCCACTACACCCCTGATTAACCCTCCCCCTAACACCCATGATAAAACTACCCACAACCCCTGGACAACCTCTCCACACCCTGATAACCTTCTCCAACCCCTGATAACATCTCCACACCCCTGATTAACCTTCGCCACACCTGATAACCTTCTACACACCCTGATAACCTCCCCTACACCCCTGATAACCTCCCCTACTACCTGATAACCTCCCCTACACCCTGATAACCTCCCCTACACCCCTGTAACCTCCCCAACCCCTGAATAACTCCCCCACACACCTGTTCAACTCTCACACCCTGATAACTCTCCACACCTGATAACCTCCTCCACACCCCTGTTAACCTTCTCTCACCCCTGATAACTTCTCAAACACCCTGTTAAAACTCCCCCACACCCCTTGATAACCTCCCCCTACACCCCTGTTAACCCCCTACTACACCCCTGATAACCTCCCCTAACCCCATAGATACCCTCCCCTACACCCCTGATAAACTCCCCTACACCTGTTAACCTTCCCCTACACCCCTGAGAAACCTCCCCCACACCCTGATAACCTCCCCTACACCCAGGACCTTGACAACCTCCTCCACACCCCTGACAACCTCCTTCCACACCCCTGATAACCTTCTCACATCCCTGATTAACCTTCTCCACACCCCTGATAACCTTCTCCACACACCTGATAACCTCCCTTCACCCCTGATAATCCTCCCCTACACCCTGATAACCTCCCCACACCCCTGAGATCCCTCCCCTACACCCTGATAACCTTCTCCACCCTGTTTAACCTCATCCACACCCTGATAACCTACCCACACCCCTGATAACCTCCCTACACCCTGATAACCTCACCCACACACTGATAAACCTCCCTACACCCTGGATATCTTCTCCACACCCCTGTTACCTCCTTCAACACCCTGATACCTACCACCACACCCCTGTTAACCTCCCCCACACACCGGTCTAATCCCCATACACACTGATACCTTCTACCACACCCCTGATATCCTTCTCCCACACCCATGATTAACCTTTCAACACCCCTTAGATAACCTCCCTACAACCCTGATAAACCTCCCTACACCCCTGATAACCTCCCCCCACACCCCTGATTTAACCTCCCCTACACCCATGACTACACTTCTCCTCACCCTGAATAACCTCCTCATCACCCCTGATAACTCCTCCACACCCCTGATATCTCCCTCTCTTAACCCTGATATAACCTCCCTCTCCCCTCGATAACCTCCCCCCACACCCCTTGATAACCTCCCCCACACCCCTGATAACTCCTCCACACCCCTGTTAAACCTCCCCTACACCCCTGATAACCCCCCCACACCCCTGATAACCTCCCCTACACCCCTGATAACACACCACACCACTGATAACCTCTCCACACCCTGATACCTCCTCCACACCCCTGATAACTCCTCCACACCCTGATAACCTCCTCCACACCCTGATAACCTCCCCCTCAACCCCTGATAACCTCCCCCCACACCCCTGATATACTCCCCCACACCCTGAATAAACCTCCCCCCCACCACTGATAACCTCCTCCACACCCTGATAACCTCCCCACACCCTGATAACCTTCCCCACACCACTGATTATACTCCTCCAAAACCACTGATAAACATCCTCACACCCTGATAACCTCTCCACACCCCTGATAACCCTCCACACCCCTGATAAACCTCACCCTCACCATGATAACCTCACTACACCCCTGATAACCTCCCAACACCCTTGAAAACCTCCTCCACAACCCTGATAACCTCCTCCACACCCCTGATACTCCCCACACCCCTGATAACGCCCCTCCACCCTGATAACCTCCCCACTACCCCGGGTTAACACCTCCACACCCTGTTAACCTCCCCCACACGTGTTAACCTCCCCCACCACTCCTGATAACCTCCATCCACACCCCTGAAATCCTCCCCCACACCCCTGATTACCTCACCCCACACCCCTGATAACCTCCCCTTCACCCTGATAACTCCACCACCACCTGATAACTCCTCCACACACTGATAACCTCCCCCTCTCCTCTGATAACTCCCCCACCCCTGATTAACCTCCTGACAAACCCATGAATAACCTCCCACACACCCATGATAACTCCCCCACACCCATGATAACCTCCTCCACTCCCCTGAGAACCCCTCCCACACCCCTGAATAATCCTCGCCACACCCCTGATAGTACCTCCTCCACACCCCTGATAACTCTCCACACACCCCTGATAAACCTCCCCCACACCCCTGTACTCCCCCTGCACCCTGGATAACCTCCTCCACACCCCTGATCAACCTCCCCCACCACCTGATACCTCCGCACACCCCTGGATACTCACCCCCACCACGATATACCTCCCCTACACCCTGATAACCTCCCCACACCACTTGATACCTCCCCCACTACCCCTGATAACTCCCCTACACCCTGATTTACCTCCCCCACACCCCTGATAACCCCTCCCCACACCTGATATAACCTCACCCAAACCCCTGATAACCTCCCCACAACCCATGCTTACCTCCCCCACACCCTGATAACCTTCCCCCCACCCCTGATAACTCCCCTTCACCCCTGATAACTCCTCCACACCCCTGATAATCTCTCCACACCCTGATATCCCTCAAAACCCCTGATAACCTCCTCAACACCCCTGAATAACTCCCCCACACCCCTGATAAAACCTCCCCCGCACCCCTGATAACCTCCCTAGACCCCTGAGATAACTCCCCCACACCCCTGGATAACCTCCCCTAGACCCCTGATAACCTCCCCACACCCCTGATAACCTCTCCACACCTGTAACTCCTCCACACCCTGATAACCTCCCCACACCCTGATAAACTCCCCCTCACCAATGATATAACTCCTCATCACCCCTGATAACCTCTCCAACACCTGATACCTCCTCACACCCTAGTTAACCTCCCCCACACCCCTGATAACCTCCTCCACACCCCTGATAACTCCCCCAAACCACTGATAACTCTACACACCCCTGATAACCTCCTCAAAACCTGGATAAACATTCCTACACTCCCCTGATAACCTACTCCACACCCCTGATTAACCTCCTCTAAACCCTGATAACCTCCTCCACACCCCTGATAACCTCCCCACACCCCTTGTATAAACCTTCCCCACACCCCTGATAACCTCCCACCACACCTGATAACCTCCACCACACCCACTGATTAACCTCATCCACACCCCTGATCCTCCTCCACACCCTGATAACCTCCTCCACACCACTGATCAACCTCCCCCACACCCATGATATACCTCCTCCACACCCCTGTTTTACCTCCTCAAACACCACTGTTAACCTCCTAACACCCCTGATAACCTCCCTCCACACCCTGATAACCTCCTCCACCTCCCCGGAATAACCTCCCCACACACCACTGTTAAACCTCCTCCACACCCCTGATGATAACCTCCTCCATACACCCTGATTACCTCATCCCACCCTGATAACATCCCCCACACCCCTGATAACCTCCTCCACACCCCTGATACCTCCCCCACACCCCTGATAACCTCCTCCACACCCACTGATAACCTCCTCCACACCACTGATAACTCCTCCACACCACTGATATCTCCTCCACACCCCTGAAACCTCCCTACACCCCTGATAACCTCCCCCACTCCACTGACATACGTCCCACACACCCTGACACTCCCCCCACCTCATGTTAACCTCCCCCACTCTCCTGGATAACCTCCCCCACACCCCTGATAACCTCCTCTCCACATCCCCGATAACTCCCGCTACACCCCTGATACCTCCCCTACACCCTGATAACTCCCCTACACCACCTGATATCCTCCCATACACCCCTGATAACCTCCCCCACAAACCCCAACCCCCTGATTACCTCCCCACACACTGGGATAACCTCCCCTACACCCCTGATAACCTCACCACATCCTGATATCCTCCCCCACACCCTGATAACTCACCCACACCCCTATATCCTCCCCCACCACCCCTGATTAACCTCCCCCTACACCCCTGATCCTAACGTCCCCCACCCCCCTGATAACCTCCCCCACTCCCCTGACAACGTCCCCCCACACCTGATAAACCTCCCACACCCCTGATAACCTCCCCCACACCCTGATAACCTCTCCCAACCCCTGAAAACCTCCCCCACTCCCCTGATAACCTCCCCCACACCCCTGATCAACGTCCCCCACACCCCAGATAAAACCTCCCCACTCCCCTGACAACGTCCCACCCACACCATTGTACAACCTCCCCCCACACTCCCTGATAACCTCCCCCACACCCTGATAACCTCCTCCTACACCCCTGACAACGTCCCCCACACCCCTGATAACCTACCCCACACCCATGATAACCTCCCAACACCCCTGGACAGCGTCACCTCACACCCCTGATAACCTCCCCCACTCCCCTGACAAATCGTCCCCCACACCCTGATAACTCCCCCACATCTCGGATAACCTCACCCACACCCCTGAAAACCTCCCCCACCCCACTGACAACCTCCCCCACACCCTGTTAACCTCCCCCCACACCCTGATAACCTCCCCCTCACCCTGACGCAACGTCCCCCACATCCCTGATAACCTCCCCACACACCCCTGGATAACTCCCCCACACCCCTGAACAAACGTCCCCACACCCTGATAACCTCCCCACCCCTGACAACGTCCACACACCCCTTGATAACATCCCCCACACTCCTGATATCCTCCCCACTCCCTTGACACCTCCCCACCCCATTGACAACTTCCCCACACACCCCTGATAACCTCCCACACCCATGATAACCTCCCCCCACCTGAAACGTCCCCCACAACACTGATAACCCCCCACACCCCTGATAAACCTCCCCCACACCTGACAACGTCCCCCACAACCCTGATAACCTCCCCCACTCCTGACCACGTCCCCCACACCCATGATAACCTCCCCCTATCACTCCTGTTTTCCTCTTCCCGCACACCACTGATAACCTCCCCCCACACACTGACAACGTCCCCCACACCCCTGATACCTCCCCCACACCCCTGACAGCGTCCCCCACACCCTGATAACTCCCCCACACCCCTGATAACTCCCCCACACCCCTGATAACATCCCCCTCACTCCTGTTAACCTCCCCCACACCTGTAACCTCACCCACACCCCTGATACCTCCCCCACACCCTGATATCCTCACCCACACCCTGATAACCCTCACCCACACCTGATAAACCTCCCCCACACCCCCTGATAACCTCCCCACACCCTGAAAACTCCCCCACACCCCTGAAAAACCTCCCCCACACCCCTGGATAACATCCCCACACCCCTGACCTAGGTACTAGGCCCCACGGAAGGGTTGACAGGAGTAATTCTGACTTATATCTACAGTTCACTTATCTGCCTACCAAATTTTAAGGAAATTTGTTTAATATATCTCGTACCTTTCATTTCAGAAGTAGAATACTGAAGCACTGGCAGGAGCCCTTACTCGTTGAGACCTAACGCGGTACAGGGACTAGAATAACCCGATGTAATTGGTTTTGAAAACCAGCAAGTTGAGGAATGGGATACTTGCAACATACGGGAATCTTTACTGAGGAAACGTTTCGCCAGTCAGCGGCTTCTTCAGTCCAATACAGAGAATAACGATTGATAAAAAGAAGATAAGGAGGAGTTTATCTGTGTTGATCAGTTTTTATTTCCACTCAGTGGAGTTGATGGTTGTCAGTCCATCACACACACACACACACACACCCACACACTCACACACACACACACACCACACTCGCACACGCACACACACACACAGTGTAAGCACAGGAGCACAGCTACCCAGGCACGCGACTATTAAAGTTACACCGCACCTGTATATTTACCTCACACCTGCACCCATTACATATTTGTCCTGCGTCCGGTAATGCAGTTTGGACACCAATTTTCTAATGGGGGCAAAATGGTGGTTATCACATGTGGGGGAGAAGGTAATTAATTCTGAGTGACCAAACTCTCCTCACACTAACAAGTAGCTTTTATTCATTTATATATATATGGTATATTTAATATATATATATATTTATATATATTATTTATATATTTATATATATATATATATATATATATTTATATATGCCCCCCCCCCCCTTTTTATATAAATATATAATTATATATTTATTTTATATGTGTGTGTGTGCGTGTGTGGTGGACTGAGCACATCGACTCCAGACTGAGGGACTGATCACCTCAAACTTATCATCTGCCATCATCTCTGTATTGGACTGAGGAAGCCGCTGACTGGCGAAATATTTCCACAGTCAAAATTCCCAGACTTTACACAGGTGTCTAATTCTTCAACTTGCCGGTTTTTCTGCACCATTTACATCAGAATTTCTGATTCGAAATTTAGTGATACGAAGCTGTAAACCCGTGTGAGAGTCGCTAAGAGTACTGGGGGCTCGGTCCTCCGTCCTGGTATACTGAGCGTCCTGGGTTGTATTATCCAGGTGATAGCAGGTAATGAGGAGACGTGATCTCACCTGTATGCTAATTACCGTCCACCTCTACGTTACGTTACGCCTAATTTGCATTTTCTCAAATTGCTCCACATAAGTGAGTACTTGTTGTGTGGGATGTCTGAGACTGTGAGATCAGGTTGTGTTTCTCAACTGACTGATGTTTGGCTGAAGGTGGGTCATGGTGGTGGGTCATGGTGGTGGATCATGGTGGTGGGTCATGGTGGTGGGTCATGGTGGTGGGTCATGGTGGTGGGTCATGGTTGGTGGTCATGGTGGTGGGGTCATGGTCGGTGGGTCATGGTGGTGGGTTATGGTGGTGGGTTCATGGTGGTGGTGTCATGGTGGGGGTGGTGGGTAATGGTGGTGTGTTCATGGTGGTGGGTAATGGTGGGGCGGTCATGGTGGTGGGTCATCGGTGGCTGGATCATGTTGGTGGGTTTATGTTTGGTGGGTCATGTGGTGGGTCAATGGTGGTGGGTTATGGTGGTGCGGGGGAGTCAGGTGGTGGGTCATGGTGGTGGGTTCATGGTGGTGGTCGGTCATGGTGGGTGGGTCATGTGGTGGGTCTGGTGGTGGGTCATGGTGATGGGTCATGGTGGTGGGTATGGTGGTGGAGTCATTGGTGGTGGATCATGGGTGGTGGGTCATGGTGGTGGGTCATGGTGGGGGATTCATCGGTGGCGAGTCATGGTGTGGGAAATCATGGTGGAGGATCCATGGTGCTGGTTCATGATGGAGGAATCATGGTGGAGGGTCCATGTGGTGGTCATGGTGGTGGGTCATGGTGGGGGATCATGGTGGTGGGTCATGGTGGAGAATCATGGTGGAGGATCATGGTGCTGGATCATGATGGAGGATCATGGTGGTGGGTCATGGCGAAGGATCATGGTGGTGGGTCATGGTGGTGGGTCATGGTGGTGGGTCATGGTGGTGGGTCATGGTGGAGGATAATGGTGGTGGGTCATGGTGGAGAATCATGGTGGAGGATCATGGTGGTGGATCATGATGGAGGATCATGGTGGTGGATCATGGTGGTGGGTCTATGGTGGTGGGTCATGGTGGTTTGTCCATGGTGGTGGATGGGTCATGGTGGGTGGGTCGTGGTGGTGGGTCTGCTGGTGGGTCATGGTAGTGGGTCATGATGGTGGGTCATGCTGGTGGGTCATGGTAGTGGGTCATGATGGTGGGTCATGGTAGTGGGTCATGGTGGTGGGTCATGGTGGTTTGCCATGGTGGTGGGGTCATAGTGGTTTGCCTTGGTGGTGGATCATGGGTTGGTGAGGTTATGGTGGTGGGGTCATGGTGGTGGGTATGGTAGTGGGTCATGATGGTGGGTCATGTGGTGGGTCATGGTGGTGGGTCATGGTGGTTTGCATCGGTGGTGGATCATGCACCCCCCCCCCCCCCCCCCCCCCCCCGCCCCCCCCCCTCGTAGTGGTCAATGGTGGTGGGTCAAAGGTGGTGGGTCATGGTGGTGGGTCATGGAGGTGGGTCTTGGTGGTGGGTCAATGGTGGTGGGTCATGGTGGACGATCATGGTGGTTGGTCATGGTAGAGGATCACGGTGGTGGGTCATGGTGGGGATCATGGTGGTGGTCATGGTGGAGGATCATGGTGGAGAATCATGGTGGTGAGTTATTGGTGGAGGATTCATGGTGGTAGGTATGCGTGGAGAGATCATGGTTGGTGGGTCATGGTGGAGAATCATGGTGGAGGATCGTGGTGGTGGGTCATGGTGGAGGATCCATGGTGAGGATCATGGTGCGTGGGTCAATGCGTGGAGGATTCATGTTGGGGATCATAGTGGTGGGTCATGGGGAGGATCATGGTGGTAGGTCATGGGTGGTGGATCATGGGTGGTGGGTCATGGTGGGGAATCATGGTGGTAGGTCCTGGTGGAGGATCATGGTGGTGGGTTTCATGAATGGATGGATTCCAATGGTGGAGCGGTCATGGTGGAGGATCATGGTGGTGAGTCATGGTGGAGGCATGGTGGTGAGTCATGGATGGAGGATAGGGTGGTGGGTCATAGTGGAGAATCATGGTGTTGGGTCTGGTGGTGGATCATGTTGGTGCGGTCAAGGTGGCTGGGTCATGGTGGTGGGTCATTGGTGGTGGATCATGGTGGTGGGTTCATGTAGAGGATCACGGTGGTGGGTCCATGGTGGGGGTTCATTGGTTGCGTGGGTCATGGTGGAGGATCAGGTGGAGTTTCATGGTGGTGAGTAGTTATGGTGGAGGATCATGGTTGTAGGTCATGGTGGAGGATCATGGTGGAGGGTCATGGTGGAGAATCATGGTGGAGGATCGTGGTGGTGGGTCATGGTGGAGGATCATGGTGGAGGATCATGGTGGTGGGTCATGGTGGAGGATCATGGTGGAGGATCATAGTGGTGGGTCATGGTGGAGGATCATGGTGGTAGGTCATGGTGGAGGATCATGGTGGTGGGTCATGGTGGAGGATCATGGTGGTAGGTCATGGTGGAGGATCATGGTGGTGGGTCATGATGGAGGATCATGGTGGTGGGTCATGGTGGAGGATCATGGTGGTGAGTCATGGTGGAGGATCATGGTGGTGGGTCATGATGGAGGATCATGGTAGTGGGTCATGATGGAGGATCATGCTGGTGGGTCATGATGGAGGATCATGGTGGTGGGTCATGGTGGAGGATCATGGTGGTGGGTCATGGTGGAGGATCATGGTGGTGGGTTCCAGTTATGATGCGAGGATCATGGTTAGTTGGTCATGATGGAGGAATCATGGGTGGTTGGCGGTCATGATGGAGGATCATGGTGGGTGGGTCATGGTGAAGAATCATGGTGGTGGGTCTTGGTGGAGGATACATGGTGGTGGGTTCTTGGTGGAGGATCATGGTGGTTGGAAGTCATGGTGGA
>NC_069425.1:30290576-30303076 GCF_026875155.1 Cherax quadricarinatus
ACCCAGACTGTTACTGCTGGCCACATGTAGTCCAACATGTAGCGACGTCCTTCAAACAGGTACTTTCTAGGAGCACTTCAGGAAAACGCAATCTAGAAGCACTCACAGTGAACCCATTTTTGAGAGACTGCAATGAACACACTCTAGAGGGGTTTAGAGGTGGACGCACTCTTGTAGAGAAGGTGCTACGAGGTGATGTAACATCAGTAGTACGAGGGTGGGAGTTCTTGCGGTAGTTGAGTTATGGTTCTAGAGTTGGGACCACGGTGCGTAACAGCAGCAGAACCGCGCAGCAGGAGCATCAGTCTGAGCTGCTCGTTGGTGTTAGTTGTTCGTCCTCCTGCTGCTCCTGTCACTTCTCTTGCTTTTATCTTGTCAGGACTGACAGGGTTCCGACAGTATCTCCGTTGGTGTTGGGGAGAGGACGGGTAGGAGTGATGATGGAGGGGGAGATGATGGGAGTAACGGAAGGAGGTTTGGAGGGGGAGGGGGAGAGTGGAGATAGAAGTAAGAGGAATGAAGGGTAGGGGAGTGTGGCCGAGTTAAGATAAATTACGGAAGGGGAGGGTTGGAGTTAGAGGAGGGTATTAGAAGTGGAAGAAGCAGTGGGACGAGTGAGAGGAGGAGGGGGACAAGAGAGGAGAGAGGGGGGGGGGATGTCAGGGCAGAGTTGCCCGTCATCTCTCATTCTTAATTGGCAAAGTCCAAGGTGGCGAACCTTACCGCGTTTTATTCCTATTATTGGGTCAGTTATACTTTCTCTCTCTCTATCTCTCCTCTCTTCTCTCTCTCTCTCTCTCTCTACGAATAAACGTCCACATTGCCCTCCTTTACACAGCCTCAACACCAGGTATATTACCTTTTAATGGTCGTGGCCTCTTGTGCACCATCGCTGCCAGGGAACTTCGGGAATGTATCGTCCAGGTCATTAGTCGTTCCAGCCACCTGGCACTATGATTACACCCGACCTGTCTACCTGCCTCACCTCGCCTTATCATCACCATCCTCACTACCTCCTCCTTCCTACTCCTCTCCTCTCCTCTTCATCCAGGATGCTGGGGGTTGGGGGAGGCGGAGGGAAGACAGGAGGATGTTGGGGGGGATGGGGGAGGCGGAGGGGAGACAGGGGATGTTTGGGGGATGGGGGAGGCGGTGGGGAGAGGAGGATGATGGGGGATGGGGAAACGGGAAAACGGAGGGGAGACAGAGGGTGCTGGGGGATGGGGGAGGCGGAGGGCGGAGAGAGGATGCTGGGAGACTGGGGGGGGGGGGAAGGGGGGGGGGGGGGGCGGGAGGGGAGAACAGAGTATGTGGGGGATGGGGGAGGCGGAGGGGAGACAGAGGATGGCTGGGGGATGGGGGAAGCGGAGGGGAGCAGAGGATGCTGGGGGAGGGGGAGGCGGAGGGGGTGAGACAGAGGATGTGAGGATGGGGGAGCGGAGGGGAGACAGAGGATGTTGGGGGATGGGGGAAACGGGCGAAACGGGGGGAGACAGAGGGTTGCTGGGGGATGGGGGAGGCGGAGGGGAGAGAGAGGATGCTTGGAGATTGGGGGAGGCGGAGGGGTGACAGAGGATGTGGGGGATGGGGAAGGCGGAGGGGAGACAGAGGATGTGGGGGATGGGGGAGGCGGGAGGGGAGTGGAGAGATGCTGGGGGATGGGGGAGGCGGAGGGGAGACAGAGGATGCTGGGGGATGGGGGGAGGCGGAGGGGAGACAGAGGTGGTGGGTACAGGAAGGAGAGGTGAGATGTTTCAGAAGTGCAGGAAGGAGAGGAGAGATGTTTCAGGACAGTGAGAACGGAGAGGAGAGAATGTTAGGAAGTGAGGAAGGAGAGGAGAGATGTTTCAGGAAGTGAGGATGGAGAGGAGAGTTGTTTCAGGAAGTGAGGAAGGAGAGGGAGAGATGTTTCAGGAACGTGAGGAAGTTGAGAGGAGAGATGTTTCAGGAAGTGAGGAAGGAGAGGGGAGGAAGTGTTCTGTTGATGGGGAGGAAGGAAAGGATAATATGATGTTGTGTTAGCTTATAGAGTAGTAAAGAAAGGTCATGTTTAAGGGGGGACGAGGAAGGGTTGGTAAAGCTAGCAGGGGTAAGAGCATGGATTATCGATGAAGATCAGAAAACGGAGGTGGTGGAGCCAGGAGAATGAAAACAATTAGCAACCACACAATATTCATAAGCCATAATTACCAAAGAAAGCCAAGTAGGGTGGCTTATTTCGACTGTGTTCCGTGCTATGTCTTCCTCAGGATACCAAACACAACACCCAACTACTAAGTTTCTCTTGTGTTCACACTGGGGCGGCCTGATACAAGAGAGGCAGTTTTTAGGTGTGAGTTGGACCTACCTAACATGGACCAATAGACCAGTTTGACCATAGCATGTGTTAATTTTATAACGGAATTGTTCTCTAAAATATCTTCGAAGAATAAATAAATATCATGGAACACTGTACCTAGAGTAAATAATATATACTTTGATGGTATTGTTACAGGACGCAACTGTGAAGATAATGCTGAAAGTAATGGTTAAAGTACGGAGGAGGGAAATCACGAACCCTGATATAACGCCCCTACACCCCTGATTAACTCCCCTCACCCTGTCAAACCTCCCCCGCACACCCCTGTTAACATCCCTACACCATGTATAACCTCCTCCACACCTGATGAACCTCATCCCACTCACCTGATAACCTCCTCCACCACCCATGATTAACTCCCCCACTCCCCGATACCTCCTCCAACACCCTGTTAACCTCCTCCACACCCTGATAACTCCCCCGCTCAATGATAACCTCCCCCACACCCCTGTAAACCTCACCACACCACTGATAACCTCCCTACACCCCTGATAACCTCCCCCATACCTGGACAACCTCCTCCACACCCTGATAACCTTCTCCACACCCCTTGGATAACCTTCTCCACACCCCTGATAACCTCCTCACACCCCTGGGATCCTCCGCCACACCCCTGATAACCTTCTCCACACCCCTGGATAACCTCCTCCACACCCCTGTTAACCTTCTCACACCCCTGATAACCTCCCCCCACACCACAGAATAACCTCCACCACCCTGATAACCTCCCCTACACCCTGATAACCCTTCTCCACACCCCTGATAACCGCCCTACTCCCTGTTAACACTTTTCCACACCCCTTTGATACCTTCTCCACACCCTGTTTGATAACCTCCCTATCTCCACTGATAACTTCTCCAACCCTGATACCTCCTCCACACCCTGTTACCTCCTCCACACCCCTGATAAACCTCTCCCACTCACCCTGATAACCTCCTCCACACCCATCTGATATCCGTCTCCACACCCCTGATAACCCTCCCACCTAACACACTGATAACTCCACCTACACCCCTGATAACCTCCCCCACACCCCTGACAACCTCCTCCACACCTGATATCCTTCTCCTCACCCCTGATAACCTTCTACCACAACCCCTGTATAACCTTCTCCACACCCCTGATAACCTCATCCACTCCCCTGATAACCTCCTCCACACCCACTGATGATAACCTTATCCACAGCCCTGATACCTTATCCACCCCTGATAACCTTCTCCACTACCCTGATAACCTCTCCACATCCCCTGATAACCTTCTCCCCACACCCCTGTTAAACTTCTCCCACACCCCTGATTACTTTCCACTCCCATGATAACCTTCATACCCCACCCCTGATAACCTCCTCCACACCCCCGATAACCTTCTCCACAACCTGATAACCTTCTCCACACACCGGTTAACCCCTCCACTCCCTGATAACGTTCCTAACCCCTGTTTACCTTCTCCACACCCCTGATAAAACCTCCTCCAACCCTGATAACCTTCTCCACACCCCTGATACCTCTCCACACCCCTGATAACCTTCTCCTCACCCTGATAACCTTATCTCACCCCTGATAACCTCCTCCACACCCTGATAACCGGCTCACAACCCCTGTGTAAACCTTCTCAACACCCTTGATAACTTCCTCCAAACCCCTGATAACCTTCTCCACACCCCTGATATCCTCCTCCTCAACCTGATAATCCTTGCGCCAACCCCTGATAACCTCCTCCTCACCTGATAACCTTCCTCTAACTCACCTGATAACCTTCTCCACACCCTGATTAACCTCATCCACACCCCTGTTAACTTCTCCACACCCCTGTTAACCGCCTCAACACCCTGATAACCTTATCCACACCTGATAATCCTCATCCACACCCTGATAACCTCCTACACAACCTGATAACTCCACCACACCATGATACCTCCTCCCACACCTCCTGATTATAAAATAAACCTTCTCCTCACCCTGTTTACTCCTCCACACCCCTGATATACCTTCGCCACACCCTGATAACCTTCTCCACACCATGATAACTCCCCTACACCCCTGATAACCTCCCCTTCACCCCTATGAAGAAATCCACTACACCCCTGATTAACCCTCCCCCTAACACCCATGATAAAACTACCCACAACCCCTGGACAACCTCTCCACACCCTGATAACCTTCTCCAACCCCTGATAACATCTCCACACCCCTGATTAACCTTCGCCACACCTGATAACCTTCTACACACCCTGATAACCTCCCCTACACCCCTGATAACCTCCCCTACTACCTGATAACCTCCCCTACACCCTGATAACCTCCCCTACACCCCTGTAACCTCCCCAACCCCTGAATAACTCCCCCACACACCTGTTCAACTCTCACACCCTGATAACTCTCCACACCTGATAACCTCCTCCACACCCCTGTTAACCTTCTCTCACCCCTGATAACTTCTCAAACACCCTGTTAAAACTCCCCCACACCCCTTGATAACCTCCCCCTACACCCCTGTTAACCCCCTACTACACCCCTGATAACCTCCCCTAACCCCATAGATACCCTCCCCTACACCCCTGATAAACTCCCCTACACCTGTTAACCTTCCCCTACACCCCTGAGAAACCTCCCCCACACCCTGATAACCTCCCCTACACCCAGGACCTTGACAACCTCCTCCACACCCCTGACAACCTCCTTCCACACCCCTGATAACCTTCTCACATCCCTGATTAACCTTCTCCACACCCCTGATAACCTTCTCCACACACCTGATAACCTCCCTTCACCCCTGATAATCCTCCCCTACACCCTGATAACCTCCCCACACCCCTGAGATCCCTCCCCTACACCCTGATAACCTTCTCCACCCTGTTTAACCTCATCCACACCCTGATAACCTACCCACACCCCTGATAACCTCCCTACACCCTGATAACCTCACCCACACACTGATAAACCTCCCTACACCCTGGATATCTTCTCCACACCCCTGTTACCTCCTTCAACACCCTGATACCTACCACCACACCCCTGTTAACCTCCCCCACACACCGGTCTAATCCCCATACACACTGATACCTTCTACCACACCCCTGATATCCTTCTCCCACACCCATGATTAACCTTTCAACACCCCTTAGATAACCTCCCTACAACCCTGATAAACCTCCCTACACCCCTGATAACCTCCCCCCACACCCCTGATTTAACCTCCCCTACACCCATGACTACACTTCTCCTCACCCTGAATAACCTCCTCATCACCCCTGATAACTCCTCCACACCCCTGATATCTCCCTCTCTTAACCCTGATATAACCTCCCTCTCCCCTCGATAACCTCCCCCCACACCCCTTGATAACCTCCCCCACACCCCTGATAACTCCTCCACACCCCTGTTAAACCTCCCCTACACCCCTGATAACCCCCCCACACCCCTGATAACCTCCCCTACACCCCTGATAACACACCACACCACTGATAACCTCTCCACACCCTGATACCTCCTCCACACCCCTGATAACTCCTCCACACCCTGATAACCTCCTCCACACCCTGATAACCTCCCCCTCAACCCCTGATAACCTCCCCCCACACCCCTGATATACTCCCCCACACCCTGAATAAACCTCCCCCCCACCACTGATAACCTCCTCCACACCCTGATAACCTCCCCACACCCTGATAACCTTCCCCACACCACTGATTATACTCCTCCAAAACCACTGATAAACATCCTCACACCCTGATAACCTCTCCACACCCCTGATAACCCTCCACACCCCTGATAAACCTCACCCTCACCATGATAACCTCACTACACCCCTGATAACCTCCCAACACCCTTGAAAACCTCCTCCACAACCCTGATAACCTCCTCCACACCCCTGATACTCCCCACACCCCTGATAACGCCCCTCCACCCTGATAACCTCCCCACTACCCCGGGTTAACACCTCCACACCCTGTTAACCTCCCCCACACGTGTTAACCTCCCCCACCACTCCTGATAACCTCCATCCACACCCCTGAAATCCTCCCCCACACCCCTGATTACCTCACCCCACACCCCTGATAACCTCCCCTTCACCCTGATAACTCCACCACCACCTGATAACTCCTCCACACACTGATAACCTCCCCCTCTCCTCTGATAACTCCCCCACCCCTGATTAACCTCCTGACAAACCCATGAATAACCTCCCACACACCCATGATAACTCCCCCACACCCATGATAACCTCCTCCACTCCCCTGAGAACCCCTCCCACACCCCTGAATAATCCTCGCCACACCCCTGATAGTACCTCCTCCACACCCCTGATAACTCTCCACACACCCCTGATAAACCTCCCCCACACCCCTGTACTCCCCCTGCACCCTGGATAACCTCCTCCACACCCCTGATCAACCTCCCCCACCACCTGATACCTCCGCACACCCCTGGATACTCACCCCCACCACGATATACCTCCCCTACACCCTGATAACCTCCCCACACCACTTGATACCTCCCCCACTACCCCTGATAACTCCCCTACACCCTGATTTACCTCCCCCACACCCCTGATAACCCCTCCCCACACCTGATATAACCTCACCCAAACCCCTGATAACCTCCCCACAACCCATGCTTACCTCCCCCACACCCTGATAACCTTCCCCCCACCCCTGATAACTCCCCTTCACCCCTGATAACTCCTCCACACCCCTGATAATCTCTCCACACCCTGATATCCCTCAAAACCCCTGATAACCTCCTCAACACCCCTGAATAACTCCCCCACACCCCTGATAAAACCTCCCCCGCACCCCTGATAACCTCCCTAGACCCCTGAGATAACTCCCCCACACCCCTGGATAACCTCCCCTAGACCCCTGATAACCTCCCCACACCCCTGATAACCTCTCCACACCTGTAACTCCTCCACACCCTGATAACCTCCCCACACCCTGATAAACTCCCCCTCACCAATGATATAACTCCTCATCACCCCTGATAACCTCTCCAACACCTGATACCTCCTCACACCCTAGTTAACCTCCCCCACACCCCTGATAACCTCCTCCACACCCCTGATAACTCCCCCAAACCACTGATAACTCTACACACCCCTGATAACCTCCTCAAAACCTGGATAAACATTCCTACACTCCCCTGATAACCTACTCCACACCCCTGATTAACCTCCTCTAAACCCTGATAACCTCCTCCACACCCCTGATAACCTCCCCACACCCCTTGTATAAACCTTCCCCACACCCCTGATAACCTCCCACCACACCTGATAACCTCCACCACACCCACTGATTAACCTCATCCACACCCCTGATCCTCCTCCACACCCTGATAACCTCCTCCACACCACTGATCAACCTCCCCCACACCCATGATATACCTCCTCCACACCCCTGTTTTACCTCCTCAAACACCACTGTTAACCTCCTAACACCCCTGATAACCTCCCTCCACACCCTGATAACCTCCTCCACCTCCCCGGAATAACCTCCCCACACACCACTGTTAAACCTCCTCCACACCCCTGATGATAACCTCCTCCATACACCCTGATTACCTCATCCCACCCTGATAACATCCCCCACACCCCTGATAACCTCCTCCACACCCCTGATACCTCCCCCACACCCCTGATAACCTCCTCCACACCCACTGATAACCTCCTCCACACCACTGATAACTCCTCCACACCACTGATATCTCCTCCACACCCCTGAAACCTCCCTACACCCCTGATAACCTCCCCCACTCCACTGACATACGTCCCACACACCCTGACACTCCCCCCACCTCATGTTAACCTCCCCCACTCTCCTGGATAACCTCCCCCACACCCCTGATAACCTCCTCTCCACATCCCCGATAACTCCCGCTACACCCCTGATACCTCCCCTACACCCTGATAACTCCCCTACACCACCTGATATCCTCCCATACACCCCTGATAACCTCCCCCACAAACCCCAACCCCCTGATTACCTCCCCACACACTGGGATAACCTCCCCTACACCCCTGATAACCTCACCACATCCTGATATCCTCCCCCACACCCTGATAACTCACCCACACCCCTATATCCTCCCCCACCACCCCTGATTAACCTCCCCCTACACCCCTGATCCTAACGTCCCCCACCCCCCTGATAACCTCCCCCACTCCCCTGACAACGTCCCCCCACACCTGATAAACCTCCCACACCCCTGATAACCTCCCCCACACCCTGATAACCTCTCCCAACCCCTGAAAACCTCCCCCACTCCCCTGATAACCTCCCCCACACCCCTGATCAACGTCCCCCACACCCCAGATAAAACCTCCCCACTCCCCTGACAACGTCCCACCCACACCATTGTACAACCTCCCCCCACACTCCCTGATAACCTCCCCCACACCCTGATAACCTCCTCCTACACCCCTGACAACGTCCCCCACACCCCTGATAACCTACCCCACACCCATGATAACCTCCCAACACCCCTGGACAGCGTCACCTCACACCCCTGATAACCTCCCCCACTCCCCTGACAAATCGTCCCCCACACCCTGATAACTCCCCCACATCTCGGATAACCTCACCCACACCCCTGAAAACCTCCCCCACCCCACTGACAACCTCCCCCACACCCTGTTAACCTCCCCCCACACCCTGATAACCTCCCCCTCACCCTGACGCAACGTCCCCCACATCCCTGATAACCTCCCCACACACCCCTGGATAACTCCCCCACACCCCTGAACAAACGTCCCCACACCCTGATAACCTCCCCACCCCTGACAACGTCCACACACCCCTTGATAACATCCCCCACACTCCTGATATCCTCCCCACTCCCTTGACACCTCCCCACCCCATTGACAACTTCCCCACACACCCCTGATAACCTCCCACACCCATGATAACCTCCCCCCACCTGAAACGTCCCCCACAACACTGATAACCCCCCACACCCCTGATAAACCTCCCCCACACCTGACAACGTCCCCCACAACCCTGATAACCTCCCCCACTCCTGACCACGTCCCCCACACCCATGATAACCTCCCCCTATCACTCCTGTTTTCCTCTTCCCGCACACCACTGATAACCTCCCCCCACACACTGACAACGTCCCCCACACCCCTGATACCTCCCCCACACCCCTGACAGCGTCCCCCACACCCTGATAACTCCCCCACACCCCTGATAACTCCCCCACACCCCTGATAACATCCCCCTCACTCCTGTTAACCTCCCCCACACCTGTAACCTCACCCACACCCCTGATACCTCCCCCACACCCTGATATCCTCACCCACACCCTGATAACCCTCACCCACACCTGATAAACCTCCCCCACACCCCCTGATAACCTCCCCACACCCTGAAAACTCCCCCACACCCCTGAAAAACCTCCCCCACACCCCTGGATAACATCCCCACACCCCTGACCTAGGTACTAGGCCCCACGGAAGGGTTGACAGGAGTAATTCTGACTTATATCTACAGTTCACTTATCTGCCTACCAAATTTTAAGGAAATTTGTGTAATATATCTCGTACCTTTCATTTCAGAAGTAGAATACTGAAGCACTGGCAGGAGCCCTTACTCGTTGAGACCTAACGCGGTACAGGGACTAGAATAACCCGATGTAATTGGTTTTGAAACCCAGCAAGTTGTGGAATGGGTACTTGCAACATTCGGGAATCTTTTCTGAGGAAACGTTTCGCCAGGTCAGCGGCTTCTTCTGTCCATTACAGAGAATAACGATTGATAAAAAGAAGATAAGGAGGAGTTTATCTGTGTTGATCAGTTTTTATTTCCACTCAGTGGAGTTGATGGTTGTCAGTCCATCACACACACACACACACACACCCACACACTCACACACACACACACACCACACTCGCACACGCACACACACACACAGTGTTAAGCACAGGAGCACAGCTACCCAGGCACGCGACTATTAAAGTTACACCGCACCTGTATATTTACCTCACACCTGCACCCATTACATATTTGTCCTGCGTCCGGTAATGCAGTTTGGACACCAATTTTCTAATGGGGGCAAAATGGTGGTTATCACATGTGGGGGAGAAGGTAATTAATTCTGAGTGACCAAACTCTCCTCACACTAACAAGTAGCTTTTATTCATTTATATATATATGGTATAATCTTCCGTACACGCAAGTCCTAGTGCCACTCATGACAAAAATTTAGAATCGATCGGAAATCGCAGCTGGCTTGTAAGAGAATGTTTTAATTTTCCTTGTGTGTGTGTGTGTGTGTGTGTGTGTGTGTGTGTGTGTGTGTGTGTGTGTGTGTGTGTGTGTGTGTGTGTGTTGTGTGTGTGTTTTTATCTGAGGCACGGTGATTATTACCGTGGTGACGCAGTGGTCGACGTTGATACCTGTGATAATACACAATTGTTGGTGTGATTACAGGCTGAAGACTGGGCAGCCTGCCTGGTGATGCACCTCCCTGGGACGGACGCAGTCTTGTCATTCTTACCTTTGTCCACCCAGGCTTATGACTGGTGAAAGGTAACACAGGAATGTCCGAGATGGACACTACTCAGAGAGAGAGAGAGAGAGAGAGAGAGAGAGAGAGAGAGCACTGGGTTATAGTGGTCACCCACTCCAGAAGAGTATCGCTGCTTAATATTAAAAAAACAGAACCCAATAATGGAAACAATACATGTAGTTACTCTTATAAACCATACGAGTTTGTCTTCCTGCCTGCCTGGCTGCCTACCTGCCTGCCTGCCTGCCTGCCTGCCTGCCTGCCTGCCTGGCTGCCTGGCTGCCTGCCTGGCTGCCTGCCTGGTTGCCTGGCTGCCTGCCTGGCTGCCTGGCTGCCTGCCTGGCTGCCTGCCTGGCTGCCTGCCTGCCTGGCTGCCTGCCTGCCTGGCTGCCTGCCTGCCTGCCTGGCTGCCTGCCTGCCTGGCTGCCTGGCTGCCTGGCTGCCTGGCTGCCTGCCTGCCTGGCTGCCTGCCTGCCTGGCTGCCTGCCTGCCTGCCTGCCTGCCTGCCTGCCTGGCTGCCTGCCTGCCTGGCTGCCTGCCTGCCTGGCTGCCTGGCTGCCTGCCTGCTGGCTGCCTGCCTGCCTGGCTGCCTGCCTGCCTGCCTGGCTGCCTGGCTGCCTGGCTGCCTGCTTGCTTGCCTGCCTGCCTGGCTGCCTGGCTGCCTGCCTGCCTGGCTGCCTGGCTGCCTGGCTGATTACCTGCCTGGCTGCCTGGCTGCCTGGCTGCCTGGCTGCCTGGCTACCTGGCTACCTGGCTGCCTGCCTGCCTGGCTGCCTGGCTGCCTGGCTGCCTGGCTGCCTGCCTACCTGCCTGCCTGGCTGCCTGGCTGCCTGCCTGCCTGGCTGCCTGGCTGCCTGCCTGCATGCCTGCTTGTCTGCCTGGCTGCCTGCCTGCCTGCCTGCCTACCGTGTGAGGCTAGTCACCTGTTCACTATTCCTCCTTTACATATTAATGGTTGGCTGAGCCTAGAAGCTGGGACCTCCGCCGTGGCTGGGCAAGAACACGAGCAACATGGAAATCAACACGAACGGTACTTACCATTTTAACTTCTGAGACAACGCTAATGACGGTACGCGGCCTGGCTTAATGAATAGTTGGCGTGGGACGGAGGTTGACAGTCCTCGATAGACTACAGAGCTAGCTTTCTCTCTCTCTCTCTCTCTCTCTCTCTCTCTCTCTCTCTCTCTCTTCTCTCTCTCTCTCTCTCTCTCTCTCTCTCTCTCTCTCTCTTCCCTCCCCCTTTCATTGAACTTACCCATCCATCTTCTCCTTAAGATGTTCTTTTCTCCATCTGCTCTTCCCTTCTACTCCGATATCTTCCATCTTCTCACCCTACTTCCTCCCATCTTCTCAATCCTCCCTCTTTCCTCTTCCTAATTTGCTTATTCCCATTTCTGTGTTCTCAACCAGCTCTTCCCTTGTTCTGTGCCCTCCTCTTTCTCTCTTCTCACCCTCTTCCTTTCCTTGCTCTCTGTCCTCCTCCATCTTCGTCTCCTCCGGTTCTCTGTCAATTTCACCCGTCATTAACTCGCAAAACTATATGTTGCCTCACTCACCCCTGTCGTACCTACCCGTGATACTTGGTAAAATAAAAAAAAAAGGAACATTTTCCTGTGGGAGGCGTGAGTGCGTC
>NC_069425.1:30315576-30342409 GCF_026875155.1 Cherax quadricarinatus
ATGGAGCTTTTGGTCATCTATCTGACCGAGGCCTTCCGCTGGCTTACCGGTCTACTTCTTTGAAAATTAAGACGACACCAGAAACAGGAGCCCCACTAGCAACAGCAGCAGGAGCAGCCACGAGAATAGTATAGTAACCGTATAATTACTAACATAAGCAGCAGTAGCAGCAATGTCAACAACAGTAGCAATAACAGCAGCAACGCCAGGAGGCGGATAAAACAGCAAATGCAGCAGTAGCAGGAGCGTAAGTAGCAACTTCAGTATCATCTATAGTAGTAGCAATATAAACACCTGCAGTGTTACCACCACCACCACCAACGGCAGTAACAGCGTCACCATCACCATAAGAAAAGAAAAAGAAGTACCAGAACCAGCACCAACACCTCCACCAACAACAACAACAGCACCGCCACCAACAACAGCAGCAGCAGTAGCAATAGTGGTAGCAGCAGCACTACCACCCCTAAAAACAAAAGTACCCTCACCAACAACAGCAGCAGTAGCAGCACCATGTAGCACTGGTAGTGTCAAACCTGCCCCCATCTACCCCGCCCCCCCCTCCAGTAGCAACCATCAACCACCACTCGAGAGCCATCCTCCGGCCTTCCCATATACGGCTACTGTCCACTTTTCGGAGTCGATTTAAGGCGGGATTAAAAATGGGTCCGCGGAGGAAGAGAGCGTGTCAGGTCGAGTCTTCACATAAATTACAATATAATTGACAGGTGAATCAAAGATGAGCTAGTTACTGGGATGACAGAGAGACCCACCACCACCCTACCCGTCTTTCTCTGTCTCTCTCCCCGTCTCGGAAAACTATGGATTCTCCAAGACAACCTCCAGACCTCGTTTGAAACCCGTCCGCCGGCGCTCCCTGCCTCTTAAAGATTCATATACACAAGACGATATCACTCGCCCACACCCGTAACTCCACTGGATGTCCGTGCGCGATTTTTCGCGTGAACCGGATTTTAATACATTCTGAATAAGAAGGAGGTCCGGATGTCAGGGCTCCAGCGGTGATAGCGCACACTGGCTGTCTCCCGGGTCCTCTACCCCCAGGGTAAACTATCCAAGTCAATTAAGTAGTGACTTAATGCCGGTGGTATTTGAAGGATGTTGAGTGCCAGGGGTGACTTGCGACTCTGACGCAGCTGCTGCCAGCGAGCTTGTCACTGCGTTTTGTTGGTTATTTTCAACGAATGAAATGCATTGTGAACAAGTTTGAAGACAGAGAAAAGACACCAGCTGTGGACAAGGCTTTTAATGTGACAGTATCTTGCTCTGCGTAGAGATTTAATCACATCATCGTGACTTGATCAAGCTCTACGCAATACCCGCCACCCAACCATTACTCGGTGTACGTACAATTTGCGTTAAATGGTTCAAGAAATAGGGCGTAGCTGACGGGGAATTCATATTTGGTAGATGTGGCAATGATGAACAGATGTTGGGAAGGTAAAAATATCTGAGCGAGATATGAGTGTTGCTGTTGTTGTTCCCTGACGTGTAACAAGGTGCAAGAGTGATACTCATGTTAAATGCAATTACCACTACTAACATGTTGTCCCTCCCTCACTTGGTAAAACATTGTGTGTGTGTGTGTGTGTGTGTGCGTGTGTGTGTGTGTGTGTGTGTGTGTGTGTGTGTGTGTGTGTATGTGTGTGTGTGTGTGTGTGTGTGTGTGTGTGTGTGTATGTGTGTGTGTGTGTGTGTGTGTGTGTGTGTGTGTGTGTGTGTGTGTGTGTGTGTGTGTGTGTATGTGTGTGTGTGTGTGTGTGTGTGTGTGGGACCTCCAGAGTGAAGTGTTCCCACTATGTAATCACTTTCTTCTCCGCTGTCTCCTCTCTCCAGCTCATCAAAATTCCAGCGATTTTTGATCAGCAACGCCACTCCTCCACCCCCCCTGTTCCCTCTGTCTTTCCTCAGGATTTGGTATCCCGTTGGAAAGATGGCATCTGTTATCATACCTGTAAGCTTGGTTTCTGTGAGAGCTATGATGTCCGGTGATGCTTCTTTGACTCTTTCATGCCACTCCTCCCACTTATTTGTTATTCCATCAGCGTTTGTGTACCATACCTTCAGTTTCCTTTCCAACACTGTGGTTTGGGGGGCCTGTGAGGGTGGGAGACCTGGTGGCATACTGTGGGATTCTATAGCTCGGTGTTGGGTGGAGGCTGTGGGTATGGATTGTAGTGTGTGTTGGGATGGTGTGATAGGTTGTATGGTTCTGAGAGTAGTTGTGTGTGTGCTTGCCCTTGCTGTTCTGTTCTGCTCTGACTGACCTCTGCTGGTTCTCTCCTTGTCTCTTTTCCTAGCTCCTTTCGCATTTTTGTCCTCTCCCTCAGCTGCTGTCGTTCTGTTTTTGTTCTGTCTCTGTCTAGGAACACCCTCTTGTACTCTTCCGAGTATTTCAATCGTGGTTTCTCTTGGAGGATCCTGTTCCGCACTGTTTCCGTCCTGAGAATCAGCTTGATTGGTCGGTTTCTCCCCTTCGAGTATCCCCCTATTCTCTGAAAATTTACAATCTCGTCCATCTCTTCACCTATTTCCGTGATGATTTTCTCAATCTCCTTTCTTTCTTCCTGCTGCCTTTCAGTGTGTGTCCTTTCCTCTCTCTCCTGAAGCCCATGGATAAACACTGATTTTGCCCTTTCTTCCTCCCATTGCCTCACCCTCTGTGACTCTGGATCCTGCCTGTATGTGGTCAGTTTCTCCCTTGATTTTTCCAGTGGCTCTTGATAGCCTTGTTGTGCCTCAGCATTCGACCTATCACCTCTCCATCGCAACCAGCTGATCTTCCCTTTCACTCCTTGGTCCTCCTTGGCAGACTGATGTGACCTTAGCATAATTCATAGTTCCTTCCTTCCTGTTCGGCCTCGCAGCTTCATATGCTGTGTCTTCTCTGGTCACTGCCCCTGTAACCCGCTTCAGCCTATTTATCTCAACTTCTAGGACCCTTATCTTGGCTACTGCAGTTTCGACTTGTGCCTCCCAATTCTTTGTCTCCTTCTCCAACCTCTTTTCCAATTTCACAGAGAGCTCTTTCTCCATTTTTTCAGAAAGCTCTCCTAATTTTCTCTCCCACTCTTGTTCCATCCTTTTCCACTGCTCCTCCATCCACTCCTCCCTACCAGAACCATTCTCATCTGATCCTTGGTTCCTGCGAGTCCCCACCATTTTTTTTTTTGTGAGAGAAGAGAGAAGGGAAAGGTAGAGGGGGAGAGAGAGTGAAGGGAAGAGTAGGAGAGGGGAGAGTTAGAAGGGAAAATGGGGACGAGAGAGAGCAAGAGAGGAGAGAGCAAGAGAGAGAGAGAGAGAGAGAGAGAGAGAGAGAGAGAGAGAGAGAGAGAGAGAGAGAGAGAGAGAGAGAGAGAGAGGGGGGGGGGGGAGAGAGGGAGAGAGAGAGAGAAAGAGAAGGCAAAGAGGGGGAGAAGGGGGAAAGAGGGGGAGATGGAAGAGCGAGAGGGAGAGAGGCTAGGGGGAGAGGGAGGGGAGAATGGGAGAGAGGTGGGGAAAGGGAGAGGGGAGAGATAATGGGAGGGGACAGATGTTAGAGGGGGAGGATGTTAGAGGGGGGGAGGTGTTAGAGGTAAGAGATGTTAGAGGGGAGAGATGGGAGAGGGAAGAGAGAGAGAGAGATAGGTAGAGAGAGAGATATAGGTAAAGAGTGAGAGAGGTAGAGATAGGTCTACTTAGGGTAGAAAGAAGGGGGGGAGAGGAGAAAGGTTCAGATGGTCAGTTCACAGGACGGTGTGAAATCCTGTGTATGTGTGTTTGCGTGTGTACTACAGCTTACAAGTGCTTGTTCCTGTGTGTGTATGTGTACTCACCTATTTGTACTCACCTATTTGTGGTTGCAGGGGTCGAGTCCTAGCTCCTGGCCCCGCCTCTTCACCGGTTGCTACTAGACCCTCTCTCTCCCCGCTCCATGAGCTTTATCAAACCTCGTCTTAAAACTGTGTATGGTTCCTGCCTCCACTACGTCATTTTCTAGGCTATTCCACTGCCTTACAACTCTATGACTGAAGAAATACTTCCTACTATCTCTCTGACTCATTTGTGTCTTCAACTTGTGTATGTGTGTGTGTGTGTGTGTGTATGTGTGTGTGTGTGTGTACGTGTGTGTGTGTGTATGTGTGTGTGTGGTGTGTGTGTGTGTGTGTGGTGTGTGTGTGTGTGTGTGTGTATGTGTGTGTATGTGTGTGTGTATGTGTGTGTGTGTATGTGTATGTGTGTGTGTGCGTGTGTGTGTGTGTGTGTGTGTGTGTGTGTGTGTGTGTGTGTGTGTGTGTTTTGTGTGTGTGTGTGTGCGCCCCCACTTCTAAGTATTCATACTGCTAATAAATACCGTTAGATACCAGTAATTCTAAGCTTACCAATACTTGTAACACTTATCGATTCTACTTCTAAAATTCAGAAAGTAGCTAGGTTGTTTAAAAATTTTGCTTGTCTCAGCTTAAGTGTCTGACATATCCCTCACTACCGCTTTACACCTTGCACTGTCCTCTATGCTATTTCTACTCTAATTCTGGTAATGGCTTGCAGGAGTGAGTGACCAGTATCTAACAGTGATGCAGGACCAGACTCAATCTTGCAATATGCAACCTCAACAGGTGGAACACTTGCGCTGACAGCGGTGTGATGACAAGTTGCCAGAAGCTGATGACGTAGTGGTCGTACATAGGCCTTCTCTCACTAATTTGTAACTTCCTTCACCCGTGATGTTTATAATCATTATGCTCATGCATCCCGCGTTCCTCAAGTGATTTCACTTTTCATTATTACAGAATGCACTTCACATTCGGTGTTACACTTTATATGTATAATGGCATACAAACTGTTGTGACGTCACTGCTTCAGTAGGCCTACTGCCACCTTCCCTTGTTGTATATTTTATTTTTTCTTTCTCCTTTTGCCTATTAACTTTTTCACCTCTCACATCACGGTGCCCCACATTTCAAATTGTTAACCAAACGCTGGTAATTCTTGATCACCCGTTTCCACACTTTGATATTTTATGTTTGTATCTGTGTGGCAACAGTGCCTAGTAGATCCACAACGGTTTGGCACTTTTAAAAGAAAATACTGAATTTAGGTTTCCCCTCGAATTTTTTCAACTAATAACTATAGTTATCACTCGTAGGTTTGTTCACTGACTTTGTCACTACCACTGATTACTGCTAGGGGTTGTTGCACCCCTCAAAAACACGAAGGTTCTCGGAGCCTTGTGTACCCACGTCTGCACGTCTGCACGTCGAGTGTGTGTGTGTGTGTGTGTGTGTGTGTGTGTGTGTGTGTGTGTGTGTGTGTGTGTGTGTGTGTGTGTGTGTGTGTGTGTGTGTGTGTGTGTATGTGTGTGTGTGTGTGTGTGTGTGTGTGTGTGTATGTGTGTGTGTTGTGTGTGTGTGTGTGTGTGTGGGTGTGTGTGTGTGTGTATGTGTGTGTGTGTGTGTGTGTGTGTGTGGTGTGTGTGTGTGTGTGTGTGTGGTGTGTGTGTGTGTGTGTGTGTGTGTGTGTGTGTGTGTGTATGTGTGTGTGTGTGTGTGTGTGTGTGTATGTGTGTGTGTGTGTGTGTGGTTAATCTTCCTAGCCTCTGTTGCATAATTTTTTATAAAGACTTTTTCTAGTCATAATTTTCAAGGGCCTCCATACACTGTAGTATGTAATGTTGCATGTAGGTGATGTATATACATGATGTAGCATGTAGGTGATGTATATACATGATGTAGCATGTAGGTGATGTATATACATGATGTAGTATGTAGGTGATGTATATACATGATGTAGTATGTAGGTGATGTATATACATGAAGTAGTATGTAGGTGATGTATATACATGATGTAGCATGTAGGTGATGTATACATGATGTAGCATGTAGGTGATGTATATACATGATGTAGTATGTAGGTGATGTATATACATGATGTAGTATGTAGGTGATGTATATACATGATGTAGCATGTAGGTGATGTATATACATGATGTTAGCATGTAGGTGATGTATATACATGATGTAGTATGTAGGTGATGTATATACATGATGTAGTATGTAGGTGATGTATATACATGATTGTAGTATGTAGGTGATGTATATACATGATTGTAGCATGTAGGTGATGTATATACATGATGTAGCATGTAGGTGATGTATTACATGATGTAGTATGTAGCTGATGTATATACATGATGTAGTATGTAGGTGATGTATATACATTATGTAGCATGCAGGTGATGTATATACATGATGTAGCATGTAGGTGATGTATATACATGATGTAGCATGTAGGTGATGTATATTACATGATGTAGTATGTAGGTGATGTATATACATGATGTAGCATGCAGGTGATGTATATACATGATTGTAGATGTAGGTGATGTATATACATGATGTAGCATGTAGGTGATGTATATACATGATGTAGTATGTAGGTGATGTATTATACATGATGTAGTATGTAGGTGATGTATATACATGATGTTAGCATGCAGGTGATGTATATACAATGATGTAGCATGCAGGTGATGTATATACATGATGTAGCATGTAGGTCGTGTATATACATGATGTAGCATGTAGGTGATGTATATACATGATGTAGTATGTAGGTGATGTATATACATGATGTAGCATGTAGGTGATGTATATACATGATGTAGTATGTAGGTGATGTATATACATGATGTAGCATGTAGGTGATGTATATACATTGATGTAGTATGTAGGTGATGTATTATACATGATGTAGCATGTAGGTGATGTATATACATGATGTAGTATGTAGGTGATGTATATACATGATGTAGTATGTAGGTGATGTATATACATGATGTAGCATGCAGGTGATGTATATACATGATGTAGTATGTAGGTGATGTATATACATGATGTAGCATGTAGGTGGTGTATATACATGATGTAGCATGTAGGTGATGTATATACATGATGTAGTATGTAGGTGATGTATATACATGATGTAGCATGTAGGTGGTGTATATACATGATGTAGCATGTAGGTGATGTATATACATGATGTAGCATGTAGGTGATGTATATACATGATGTAGTATGTAGGTGATGTATATACATGATGTAGTATGTAGGTGATGTATATACATGATGTAGCATGTAGGTGATGTATATACATGATGTAGTATGTAGGTGATGTATATACATGATGTAGCATGTAGGTGATGTATATACATGATGTAGCATGTAGGTGATGTATATACATGATGTAGTATGTAGGTGATGTATATACATGATGTAGCTGTAGGTGATGTATATACATGATGTAGTATGTAGGTGATGTATATACATGATGTAGCATGTAGGTGATGTATATACATGATGTAGTATGTAGGTGATGTATATACATGATGTAGCATGTAGGTGATTGTATATACATGATGTTGTATGTAGGTGATGTATATACATGATGTAGCATGTAGGTGATGTATATACATGATGTAGCATGTAGGTGATGTATATACATGATGTAGTATGTAGGTGATGTATATACATGATGTAGCATGTAGGTGACGTATATACATGATGTAGTATGTAGGTGATGTATATACATGATGTAGCATGTAGGTGATGCATATACATGATGTAGTATGTCGGTGATGTATATACATGATGTAGCATGTAGGTGATGTATATACATGATTGTAGCATGTAGGTTGATGTATATACATGATGTAGCATGTAGGTGATGTTATACATGATGTAGTATGTAGGTGATGTATATACATGATGTAGCATGTAGGTGATGTATATACAGATGTAGCATGTAGGTGATGTATATTACATGATGTAGTATGTAGGTGATGTATATACATGATGTAGCATGTAGGTGATGTATTATACATCATGCAGCATGTAGGTGATGTTATACATGATGTAGCATGTAGGTGATGTATATACATTGATGTAGCATGTAGGTGATGTATATACATGATGTAGTATGTAGGTGATGTATATACATGATGTAGCATGTAGGTGATGTATATACATGATGTAGTATGTAGGTGATGTATATACATGATTGTAGCATGTAGGTGATGTAATATACATGATGTGTAGCATGTAGGTGATGTATATACATGATGTAGTATGTAGGTGATGTTATATACATGATGTAGCATGTAGGTGATGTATATACATGATGTAGGATGTAGGTGATTTATATACATGATGTAACATGTAGGTGATGTATATACATGATGTAGTATGTAGGTGATGTATATACATGATGTAGCATGTAGGTGATGTATATTACATGATGTAGCATGTAGGTGATGTATATACATGATGTAGTATGTAGGTGATGTATTACATGATGTAGTATGTAGGTGATGGTATATACATAGATGTAGTATGTAGGTGATGTATATACATGATGTAGCATGTAGGTGATGTATATACATGATGTAGCATGTAGGTGATGTTATACATGATGTAGCATGTAGGTGATGTATATACATGATGTAGTATGTAGGTGATGTATATACATGATGTAGCATGTAGGTGATGTATATACATGATGTAGCATGTATGTAATGTATATACATGATGTAGCATGTAGGTGATGTATATACATGATGTAGTATGTAGGTGATGTATATACATGATGTAGCATGTAGGTGATGTATATACATGATGTAGTATGTAGGTGATGTATATACATGATGTAGCATGTAGGTGATGTATATACATGATGTAGCATGTAGGTGATGTATATATATGATGTAGCATGTAGGTGATGTATATACATGATGTAGTATGTAGGTGATGTATATACATGATGTAGTATGTAGGTGATGTATATACATGATGTAGCATGTAGGTGTTGTATAATACATGATGTAGTATGTAGGTGATGTATATACATGATGTAGCATGTAGGTGATGTATATACATGATGTAGTATGTAGGTGATGTATATACATGATGTAGTATGTAGGTGATGTATATACATGATGTAGCATGTAGGTGATGTATATACATGATGTAGTATGTAGGTGATGTATATAACATGATGTAGCATTGTAGGTGATGTATATACATCATGTAGCATGTAGGTGATGTATATACATGATGTAGCATGTAGGTGATGTATATACATGATGTAGCATGTAGGTGATGTATATAACATGATGTAGTATGTAGGTGATGTAATTAACATGATGTAGCATGTAGGTGATGTATATACATGATGTAGTATGTAGGTGATGTATATACATGATGTAGCATGTAGGTGATGTATGTACATGATGTAGCATGTAGGTGATGTATATACATGATGTAGTATGTAGGTGATGTATATACATGATGTAGCATGTAGGTGATGTATATACATGATGTAGGATGTAGGTGATTTATATACATGATGTAGCATGTAGGTGATGTATATACATGATGTAGTATGTAGGTGATGTATATACATGATGTAGCATGTAGGTGATGTATATACATGATGTAGCATGTAGGTGATGTATATACATGATGTAGTATGTAGGTGATGTATATACATGATGTAGTATGTAGGTGATGTATATACATGATGTAGTATGTAGGTGATGTATATACATGATGTAGCATGTAGGTGATGTATATACATGATGTAGCATGTAGGTGATGTATATACATGATGTAGCATGTAGGTGATGTTATATACATTGATGTAGTATGTAGGTGATGTATATACATGATGTAGCATGTAGGTGATGTATATACATGATGTAGCATGTATGTAATGTATATACATGATGTAGCATGTAGGTGATGTATATACATGATGTAGTATGTAGGTGATGTATATACATGATGTAGCATGTAGGTGATGTATATACATGATGTAGCATGTAGGTGATGTATATTACATGATGTAGCATGTAGGTGATGTATATATATGATGTAGCATGTAGGTGATGTATATACATGATGTAGTATGTAGGTGATGTATATACATAATGTAGTATGTAGGTGATGTATATACATGATGTAGCATGTAGGTGATGTATATACATGATGTATTATGTAGGTGATGTATATACATGATGTAGCATGTAGGTGTGTATATACATGATGTAGTATGAGGTAATGTATATACATGATGTAGCATGTAGGTGTTGTATATACATGATGTAGTATGTAGGTGATGTTATACATGATGTAGTATGTAGGTGATGTATATACATGATGTAGCATGTAGGTGATGTATATACATGATGTAGCATGTAGGTGATGTATATACATGATGTAGTATGTAGGTGATGTATATACATGATGTAGCATGTAGGTGATGTATATACATGATGTAGCATGTAGGTGATGTATATTACATGATGTAGCATGTAGGTGATGTATGTACATGATGTAGCATGTAGGTGATGTATTATACATGATGTAGTATGTAGGTGATGTATATACATGATGTAGCATGTAGGTGATGTATATACATGATGTAGCATGTAGGTGATGTATATGCATGATGTAGCATGTAGGTGATGTATATACATGATGTAGCATGTAGGTGATGTATATACATGATGTAGCATGTAGGTGATGTATATACATGATGTGATGTAGGTGTGTATATACAAGATGTAGCATGTAGGTGATGTATATACATGATGTAGTATGTAGGTGATTGTATATACATGATGTAGCATGTAGGTGATGTAATATACATGATGTAGTATGTAGGTGATGTATATACATGATGTGCATGTAGGTGATGTATATACATGATGTAGCATGTAGGTGATGTATATACATGATGTAGTATGTAGGTGATGTATATACATGATGTAGTATGTAGGTGATGTATATACACGATGTAGTATGTAGGTGATGTATATACATGATGTAGTATGTAGGTGATGTATATACATGATGTCGTATGTAGGTGATGTATATACATGATGTCGTATGTAGGTGATGTATATACATGATGTCGTATGTAGGTGATGTATATACATGATGTCGTATGTAGGTGATGTATATACATGATGTCGTATGTAGGTGATGTATATACATGATGTCGTATGTAGGTGATGTATATACATGATGTCGTATGTAGGTGATGTATATACATGATGTAGCATGTAGGTGATGTATATACATGATGTAGCATGTAGGTGATGTATATACATGATGTAGCATGTAGGTGATGTATATACATGATGTCGTATGTAGGTGATGTATATACATGATGTAGCATGTAGGTGATGTATATACATGATGTAGCATGTAGGTGATGTATATACATGATGTAGCATGTAGGTGATGTATATACATGATGTAGCATGTAGGTGATGTATATACATGATGTAGCATGTAGGTGATGTATATACATGATGTAGTATGTAGGTGATGTATATACATGATTTCCTTCTTATTTTCGGCACTCTCGTCTCGTTCAAATTGTCACCAACAAAAGCTCCAACACTACATCGTTCTTACACTTGTAAATACATCCGAGGGCAAGACAGATGTTTCAAATTTATTTTGTACAGAAAGCCCAAACCAGGGTACGGGTGGGGTTAGAATCCATGGCAAGTGGTCACATATCCTGGTCACAGACCGGGCCGAGGGGGCGTTGAGCCCCGGAACTCTCTCCAGGTAAACTCCAGGTAAGTGAGTTGTGAAACTCCAGGCTAGTGTGTAAGCCACTGTGCCAGCTGACTACAATAAGATTCAAACCCCCACCCGTACCGTGGCTTGTTTACAATCACGTTACTACGATTTCCTGATTCAAGATATCTGTAAATATATTCGCTGCTGCTCAAACCAAAGGAAGAGAGAAAGTGGGGTTGCAATCATGTACTCGAAAGCACAATTATTATTAAACAAGTGGTAATTAACGTTGCCGAGGTAACTTTACTGTCATCATTGCTGTCTACGTAAATAATGATCACAATTTTAACCGTAGTGTATGTGCGCCTCTGGCAAGACAGTGACAGAGTGAATGATGATGAGAGTGTTTCCTCTTTTTCGGGTCGCCCTGCCTCGGTGGAAAACGGCCGATGTGTTAATAAAAAAAATAATGGTCGGAGAATAACTAAAGGAGGTGCAATGCTCAATATTGAGCGTAATGATCAGAGTAAACGTTATAAAAGTGATAAGCAAGAGCGTGATGTCATGTCGTCCTCACAACACACTGCGAGGCTACCCGCTTGTGATATAATGTCCTCACAACACACTGCGAGGCTACCCGCTTGTGATGTCATGTCATATCCTCACTACACACTGCGAGGCTACCCGCTTGTGATGTCATGTCATGTCCTCACAACACACTGCGAGGCTACCCGCTTGCGGTGTCATGTCGCCCTCACAACATACTGCGAGGCTACCCGCTTGTGATGTCATGTCGTCCTCACAACACACTGCGAGGCTTCCCGCTTGTGATGTCATGTCGTCCTCACAACACATTGCGAGGCTACCCGCTTGTGATGTCATGTCGTCCTCACAACACATTGCGAGGCTTCCCGCTTGTGATGTCATGTCGTCCTCACAACACATTGCGAGGCTACCCGCTTGTGATGTCATGTCATGTCATCACAATACACTGCGAGGCTACCCGCTTGTGATGTCATGTCATGTCCTCACAATACACTGCGAGGCTACCCGCTTGTGATGTCATGTCCTCACAACACATTGCGAGGCTTCCCGCTTGTGATGTCATGTCCTCACAACACATTGCGAGGCTTCCCGCTTGTGATGTCATGTCGTCCTCACAACACATTGCGAGGCTACCCGCTTGTGATGTCATGTCGTCCTCACAACACATTGCGAGGCTTCCCGCTTGTGATGTCATGTCCTCACAACACATTGCGAGGCTACCCGCTTGTGATGTCATGTCGTCCTCACAACACATTGCGAGGCTACCCGCTTGTGATGTCATGTCGTCCTCACAACACATTGCGAGGCTTCCCGCTTGTGATGTCATGTCGTCCTCACACATTGCGAGGCTACCCGCTTGTGATGTCATGTCGTCCTCACAACACACTGCGAGGCTACCCGCTTGTGATGTCATGTCGTCCTCACAACACATTGCGAGGCTTCCCGCTTGTGATGTCATGTCGTCCTCACAACACACTGCGAGGCTACCCGCTTGTGATGTCATGTCGTCCTCACAACACATTGCGAGGCTTCCCGCTTGTGGTGTCATGTCGTCCTCACAACACACTGCGAGGCTTCCTGCTTGACTGGTAACATGGCCAGGAATTACTTTTAACTAGTCTGATATTGATTGCAAAATCCTTCAGTCCAGTTTTTTTTTTAACGCGGGTTGAAATATACATTAAATTTGGCCACTGGTATGTTTAAATTTGATGATTTTACGAGAAAGAATGTAGTTGAGAGGTTCTCCAATGACAATCTTCCAATGATAATGTGGAATAAGTAGGCTGTCAAATCAAGGTTAATTTAGCCTCGTCTCCGTCATAATTAACAGCATCTCGTCATGACAGAACCACTGTGGAGTATGCTGGGCAGTTCTTACCCAGTACTTACCATATTAAGCACAGTCAAGTACCTTTGTCATTCCATGTCTTGTTCAAGACAGCTTAAATGTCTTGCATTCTTTAATTGTTCATTTTATTTTTGTACTTTTTTGCCGCTGTGTACGTGCACTTTTTCCGATCATTTATTTAAAAAAGTGGATAATACAAATTATGCGTTGCGCTGTGGTATGTACACCGCATGTCTCTCCTTTCCGCTTAACAGTATAAATAGATAATTACCATACACACACATACACACATATATGTGTATATTGGTACCTGACTGTGTTTAATATGGCAAGGATTGGGTAAGAACTGCCCTGCATACTCCACATTGGTTCTGTCATGACGAGATGCTGTTAATTGTGACGGAGACGAGGTTGAATTAACCTTGATTTGACAGCCCATATATATATATATATATATATATATATATATATATATATATATATATATTATAATAATATATATATATATATATATATATATATATATATATATATATAATATATATATATATATTAACAAGTCGGCCGTCTCCCACCGAGGCAGGGTGACCCAGAAAGAAAGAAAATCCCCAAAAAGAAAATACTTTCATCATCATTCAACACTTTCACCTCACTCTCACAGAATCACTGTTTTTGCAGAGGTGCTCAGAACACAACAGTTTGGAAGCATATACTGTACGTATGAAGATACACAACATATCCCTCCAAACTGCTAATATCCCGAACTCCTCCTTTAAAGTGCAGGCATTGTGCTTCCCATTTCCAGGACTCAAGTCCGGCTATATAAAAATAACCGGTTTCCCTGAATCCCTTCACTAAATATTACCCTGCTCACACTCCAACAGATCGTCAGGCCCCAAATACCATTCGTCTCCATTCACTCCTATCGAACACGCTCATGCACGCCTGCTGGAAGTCCAAGCCCCTCGCCCACAAAACCTCCCTTACCCCTTACTTCCAACCTTTTCGAGGATGACCCCTACCCCGCCTTCCTTCTCCTACAGATTTAAATGCTCTCCATGTCATTCTACTTTGATCCATTCTCTCTAAATGACCAAACCACCTCAACAACCCTTCTTCAGCCCTCTGACTAATACTTTTATTAACTCCACACCTCCTAATTTCCACACTCCGAATTTTCTGCATAATATTTACACCACACATTTCCCTTAGACAGGACATCTCCACTGCCTCCAACCGTCTCCTCGCTGCTGCATTTACCACCCAAGCTTCACATCCATATAAGAGTGTTGGTACTACTATACTTTCATACATTCCCTTCTTTGCCTCCATAGATAACGTTTTTTTGTCTCCACATATACCTCAACGCACCACTCACCTTTTTTCCCTCATCAATTCTATGATTAACCTCATCCTTCATAAATCCATCCGCCGACACGTCAACTCCCAAGTATCTGAAAACATTCACTTCTTCCATACTCCTCCTCCCCAATTTGATATCCAATTTTTCTGTAACTAAATCATTTGATACCCTCATCACCTTACTCTTTTCTATATTCACTTTCAACTTTCTACCTTTACACACGCTCCCAAACTCATCCACTAACCTTTGCAATTTTTCTTTAGAATCTCCCATAAGCACAGTATCATCAGCAAAAAGTAACTGTGTCAATTCCCATTTTGTATTTGATTCCCCATAATTTAATCCCACCCCTCTCCCGAACACCCTAGCATTTATTTCTTTAAAACCCCATCTATAAATATATTAAACTACCATGGTGACATTACACATACCTGCCTAAGACCTACTTTTACCGGGAAGTAGTCTCCCTCTCTTCTACACACCCTAACCTGAGCCTCACTATCCTCATAAAAGCTCTTTACAGCATTTAGTAACTTACCACCTATTCAATAAACTTGCAACATCTGCCACATTGCTCCTCTATCCACTCTATCATATGTCTTTTCTAAATCCATAAATGCAATAAAAACTTCCCTACCTTTATCTAAATACTGTTTACATATATGCTTCAATGTAAACACTTGATCTACATATCCCCTACCCACTCTGAAGCCTCCTTGCTCATCCGCAATCCTACATTCTGTCTTACCTCTAATTCTTTCAATAATAACCCTACCGTACACTTTTCCTGGTATACTCAATAAACTTATTCCTCTATAATTTTTACAATCTCTTTTGTCTCCCTTCCCTTTATATAAAGGGACTATACATGCTCTCCGCCAATCCCTAGGTACCTTTCCCTCTTTCATAAATTTATTAAACAAAAGTACCAACCACTCCAACACAATATCCCCCCCTGCTTTTAACATTTCTGTCATGATCCCATCAGTTCCAGCTGCTTTACCCCCTTACATTCTGCTCTTCTTCACTCCTAAAAGATGGTATACCTCCCTGGCCAATGCATGAAATTACCGCCTCCGTTTCTTCCTCAACATTTAAAAGTTCCTCAAAATATTCTCGCCATCTACCTAATACCTCCTTCTCCCCATCCACTAACTCCCCTACTCTGTTTTTAATTGACAAATCCATACGTTCCCTAGGCTTTCTTAACTTTAACTCACTCCAAAATTTTTTCTTATTTTCATTAAAATTTCTTGACAGTGCCTCTCCCACTCTATCATCTGCTCTCCTTTTGCACTCTCTCACCACTCTCTTCACCTTTCTTTTACTCTCCATATACTCTGCTCTTCTTATAACACTTCTGCTTTGTAAAAACTTCTCATAAGCTAACTTTTTCTCTTGTATCACACCCTTTACTTCATCATTCCACCAATAACTCCTCTTTCCTCCTGCACCCACCCTCCTATAACCACAAACTTCTGCCCCACATTCTAATACTGCATTTTTAAAACTATTCCAACCCTCTTCAAACCCCCCCACTACTCATCTTTGCACCAGCCCACCTTTCTGCCAATAGTCGCTTATATCTCACCTTAACTTCCTCCTCCCTTAGTTTATACACTTTCACTTCCCTCCTACTTGTTGTTGCCACCTTCCTCTTGTCCATCTACTCTTACTCTAACTGTAGCTACAACTAAATAATGATCCGATATATCAGTTGCCCCTCTATAAACATGTACATCCTGGAGCCTACCCATTAACCTTTTATCCACCAATACATAATCTAACAAACTACTTTCATTACGTGCTACATCATACCTTGTATATTTATTTATCCTCTTTTTCATGAAGTATGTATTACTTATTACCAAATTTCTTTCTACACATAGCTCAATTAAAGGCTCCCCATTTACATTTACCCCTGGCACCCCAAATTTACCTACTACTCCCTCCACAACATTTTTACCCACTTTAGCATTGAAATCCCCAACCACAAGTACTCTCACACTTGGTTCAAAACTCCCCTCGCATTCACTCAACATTTCACAAAATCTCTCTCTCTCATCTACACTTCTCTCTTCTCCAGGTGCATACACACTTACTATAACCCACTTTTCACATCCAACCTTTATTTTACTCCACACAATCCTTGAATTAATACATTTATAGTCCCTCTTTTCCTGCCATAGCTTATCCTTCAACATTATTGCTATTCCTTCTTCAGCTCTAACTCTATTTGAAACCCCTGACCTAATCCCATTTATTCCTCTCCACTGAAACTCTCCCACCCCCTTCAGCTTTGTTTCACTTAAAGCCAGGACATCCAGCTTCTTCTCATTCATAACATCCACAATCATCTCTTTCTTATCATTCGCACAACATCCACGCACATTCGGACTTCCCACTTTGACAATTTTCTTCTTCTTATTCTTTTTAGTAATCTTTACAGGAAAAGGGGTTACTAGCCATTGTTCCGGCATTTTAGTTGACTTTTACAACACGCATGCTTACGGAGGAAAGATTCTTATTCCACTTCCCCATGGATATAAAAGGAAAAGTAATAAGACCAAGAACTATTAAGATAAAATTAAAGAAAACTCAGATGAGTGTGTATAAATAAACGTGTACATGTATGTATAGTGTGACCTAAGTGTAAGTAGAAGTAGCAAGACATACCTGTAATCTTGCATATTTATGAGACAGACAAAAGACACCAGCAATCCTACCATCATGTAAAACAATTACAGGCTTTTGTTTTACATTCACTTGGCAGGACGGTAGTACCTCCCTGGGTGGTTGCTGTCTACCAACCTACTACCTATATAATTTTTTTGTTAATCTCCAGGGTTAATGTGTGTGTGTGTGTTAGTCCTAAGGAACGAATGCCACTAAATTCACTGAAAACTAGACGGGAAGGGGACTCGAGGCTTCGTGTGTACATATCCTTCACTCTATCACCTGACAAACTGTCTCATTCATGTCAAGTCCACAGTTGCCACGGAGTCTGTGGCTTGGAGTACTTATAACTGTAATTGAAACTAATTGTGATTAATTACATTTATTAATTGTGACGCTAAATATCATTAAACTTTTAGATTAAAAAGCAACTAATTACATTTGTTGTCAAACTTATGACTGCTTAAATTACGTAATGCAATCGGGGCAATATAATGGGTTAATGAGAAAATGAAACTACACATCTAATGGTACATAAATGTACATGTGTCTTGATTCTCAGTGACTGGGTCATGTTCAGTACCTGTACTGCCCAAGAGTGAAGTTTGTTGCAAAACTTTTATTATTTTTTTATGATTATAAAGAGTAGCATTTTGAAAGTGGTGTTAGACGTTAGGGTCAGAGGTGATGCTGAGAACAGGAAGCCGCTGGTTATGAATTCTCTAATGGGTAAGAGTTGATGGATCTCATGAACAGTTCTGACTCACTAAGGTCTTTGTACGACTCATAAAATGAACGAAGAGAAACCAGTTCGTGTGGAAAAGACACTTACGTATTGTTCAGTACATTTATTTGAGGAAATATTAGCTCCGTGAGGCTTCTACAGTTCTAATTAGGACTGAAGAAACCATACCATTTTTTTTTAAACCAGTTCTTGTTGTATTTCATAATTTTGAAACTAGGGATGTCCTATTAGGGGAGTTCTATAATTTAGTTGACTCTCAAATTATTCTTGTTATACATGACGCAGTCGCGTGACAGCACAGAGTATGGAGACAGAATCATGCAAGTAGGTCAGGCAGTACGTCGCCAATGTTATCATTTCCTTTACTTATTTTTAAATTATTGATGAGATAAAGATAGAAATGTTAAAAGCAGGTGGGGATATAGTTTTGGAGTGGTTGGTGCAATTATTTAATAAATGTATGGAAGAGGGTAAGGTACCTAGGGATTGGCAGAGAGCATGCATAGTTCCTTTGTATAAAGGCAAAGGGGATAAAAGAGAGTGCAAAAATTATAGGGGGATAAGTCTGTTGAGTATACCTGGTAAAGTGTATGGTAGAGTTATAATTGAAAGAATTAAGAGTAAGACGGAGAATAGGATAGCAGAGAACAAGGAGGCTTTAGGAAAGGTTTGGGGGGGTGTGGACCAGGTGTTTACAGTGAAACATATAAGTGAACAGTATTTAGACAAGGCTAAAGAGGTCTTTGTGGCATTTTTGGATTTGGAAAAGGCGTATGACAGGGTGGATAGGGGGGCAATGTGGCAGATGTTTGCAGGTGTATAGTGTAGGAGGTAGGTTAACTGAAAGCAGTGAAGAGTTTACAGGATAGTGAGGCTCAAGTTAGGTATGTAGGAAAGAGGAAATTATTTCCCAGTAAAAGTAGGCCTTAGACAAGGATGTGTGATGTCACCGTGGTTGTTTAGTATATTTATAGATGGGTTGTAAGAGAAGTAAATGCGAGGGTCTTGGCAAGAGGCGTGGAGTTAAAAAATAAAGAATCACACATAAAGTGGGAGTTGTCACAGTTGCTCTTTGTGATGACACTGTGCTCTTGGGAGATTCTGAAGAGAAGTTGCAGAGATTGGTGGATGAATTTGGTAGGGTGTGCAAAAGAAGAAAATTGAAAGTGAATACAGGAAAAGAGTAAGGTTATGAGGATAACAAAAAGATTAGGTGATGAAAGATTGGATATCAATTGGAGGGAGAGAGTATGGAGAGGTGAATGTATTCAGATATTTGGGAGTGGGACGTGTCAGCGGATGGGTCTATGAAAGATGAGGTGAATCATAGAATTGATGAGGGAAAAGGTGAAGTGTGCACTTAGGAGTCTGTGGAGACAAAGAACTTTGTCCTTGGAGGCAAAGAGGGGAATGTAATGAGAGTATAGTTTTACCAACGCTCTTATATGGGTGTGAAGCATGGGTGATGAATGTTGCAGCGAGGAGAAGGCTGGAGCAGTGGAGATGTCATGTCTGAGAGCAATGTGTGGTGTGAATATAATGCAGAGAATTCGTAGTTGGGAAGTTAGGATGAGGTGCAGGATTACCAAAACTGTTGTCCAGAGGGCTGAGGAAGGTTTGTTGAGGTGGTTCGGACATGTGGAGAATGGAGCGAAACAGAATAACTTCAAGAGTGTATCAGTCTGTAGTGGAAGGAAGGCGGGGTAGGGGTCGGCCTAGGAAAGGTTGGAGGGAGGGGGTAAAGGAGGTTTTGTGTGCGAGGGGCTTGGACCTCCAGCAGGCATGCGTGAGCGTGTTTGATAGGAGTGAATGGAGACAAATGGTTTTTAATACTTGACGTGCTGTTGGAGTGTGAGCAAAGTAACATTTATGACGGGGTTCAGGGAAACCGGCAGGCCGGACTTGAGTCCTGGAGATGGGAAGTACAGTGCCTGCACTCTGAAGGAGGGGTGTTAATGTTGCAGTTTAAAAACTGTAGTGTAAAGCACCCTTCTGGCAAGACAGTGATGGAGTGAATGATGGTGAAAGTTTTTCTTTTTCGGGCCACCCTGCCTTGGTGGGAATCGGCCAGTGTGATAATAATAATAAAATATTTAGCTACTGTTATATGAGTGATATTGCTTAACAAAGCCTAATTCAAGAATATTAGTTATATAAGGGTGATTAGGGAAGGCCAATAACACAACGGTTACAAAGTTTGTAGATGAATGGTTCTCTGAACCATTCATCTACAATCCTGTCAGACACTGCAACTTCTTGGGATCTTAATACTTGGGAATTATTCACTTGCCTAACCCTTGGGCACGACCTACTTCCACATTGGACAATGTGACACCACCTACGACTGCTGCACCTCTCCTGCCTACGGTTTATAAGCTGCTTCTCCACACATATGCTGTATTCTACTCAAGATTGATGGACTGACCACATCAACTTAAGGTTGAGGGACTGATTACCTCATTTTCCTCCTGTTCTTCAAGATTCTCCTTTGTATGGACTGATGAAGCCACTGTATGGCGAAACGTTTCCTCAATAAAGATACCCAAGAGTTGCATATGTGTTTAATTTGGTTACAAAGTTGACTGTAAGTTCGGCGAACTGGACTTTGCTGGCTAGAAACTTCTGCTTCTCTTTTTTTATTATTACATCGTAGTATCTCCTTGTATTGCAAGGTTAAAGCGTTGAGCAACAGTGTATTGAATACAATAAAAATGAAAAAGTGTATCATTATTACAGCACCTTCTGAAATACTTTAGTTTCCGTGAAGAAGAGTCAGGCAGTGAGAGAAACGTAGATAAGTGCAGGAACTGAAGAAAAAGATCGAGGCTTCTGGGAAGGCTGCTTCAAGCCTCATCACACACTGAAAACGTTGCGATGAAAAGAGGTATGCTGAGTATCTTAATGAAAAGCGTGATGATGCACCGAAGGAAATGACTGAAACAGTTACTGGAGATGACAACAGTACACAGAACCCATCATCTATGTCGTCATATTTCAAAAGTAAGAAAGAGGTTACAGAAGTTCAGCTGAAATGATTTGAAACGGAAAAACAAACATTCTATTTCATGCAAACAGCTGCCACTGATTAATACTGTGTAGTGTTCTACTTTCCGCGAACAGCTTCTAGAGGCAGAACCGAAATTTGTGATACCTGCACAGTTAACAGTTAGAAACTCACTTCTTCCCTCATGAACAGGAAAGATGGAGGCTGCAATGAAAGAAGAATTCCTTGATCTCAGACGAGTTTATCTAACATTAGATCTTTACATCAATGGCAAGATGGTGTCATTCCTTGGGGTAGCACTTCACTTTATCAACAAGAACTGGGAACTGAAGACAAGAGTTCTTACCTGTGATATATTTGAAGAGAGATAGACATATTTCCTTCAGCTTAGCAACTGTATATTGAGGAGTCAACTGATAGTTATGTTATCAGAGGTAAAGTAAAGAAAGTTGTAGCAGACAATACTTCATCAATAATTAAGGTTCTTGTTGTGTCTTCCTGGGTTTCACGTCGCTGAGGTTGAAGACGTAATTTATTAGGTTCAGGAACAACACACAAATAACATGCACACAGGAGAATGAGACATGACGTTTCGGTCCGACTTGGACTAGTTAATGGTCCAAGTCGGACCGAAACGTCGTCAAAAGTTTCATTCTCTTATGTACGGGTTATCTGAGTATTCTTCCAGTCACTGTATTGTGCCTTTCTGTACTTTAAGGATCAGAAAGAGACAGGAATCATTAAGGACGAAATGGAGGATGCAGTGTTCTTATTTTTCTTTTTTCTTTTTTTGCCAGAATGTATGAGCTGATTTGTTCACACTCAACAAATCTGTATAGGTGATAGTCCAGAGGTCAAGAATTATTTGATATCTACTGCGATTCAAAGAGTATTCTCTCTCTCGTGAATTCAACCCGAAGGTCAACTGCTGTATCATACCTCCAAGACAAAGGTATTTATAATCTCAAAATGTAACAAAATAAAATCCACAAATACAAATAGTCGTCATTTCTGAAAGTTTCTGAACATGTCAACAAGACCATAGATTTGCCGAGTTGTAGAGAGATCGCAGCACTAAATTAGGTCACCCCTCACGGGAGGTTCCTTGCTGCTGATCGACACCATGCCCAGCCCTTCTAGGGTAGGGTAGGTGCCTGAGCCCGAGCCTTTAGCTCATAAGACTGTCATTCCCATTTGTCCCCTTGGGGCGGGGATGGCAGACCAGAGAGGCCTAGCTTGTGGCTAGGCCTGGGGACAGTTGGTCCCAAAGATGAGGAGGTACTTGTGCCTCCTCCCATGGGAGACTTAGGTCTCAGACACTCCCTAAAGAGGGAGCCAAGGCCGGGCCACCACTTGGACAAGGCCCGGGCCGGGAGAATACCGGCTAATCTTTAACTAACTAACTCCTTGCTGCTCATCGACACCATGCCTAACCCTTCTAGGGTAGGGTAGGTGCCTGAGCCCGAGCCTTTAGCTCATAAGACTGTCATTCCCATTTGCCCCCTTAGGGCGGGGTTGACAGACCAGAGAGGCCTAGCTTGTGGCTAGGCCTGGGGACATTTAGTCCCAAAGATGAGGAGGTCCTTGTGCCTCCTCCCATGGGAGACTTAGGTCTCAGACACTCCCTAAAGAGGGAGCCAAGGCCGGGCCACCACTTGGAAAAGGCCCGGGCCGGGAGAATACTGGCTAATATTTAATAAAAATCCTTGCTGCTCATCGATACCATGCCCAGCCCTTTTAGGGCAGGGTAGGTGCCTGAGCCCGTGTGGCATGCAAAGAGTACGTAACCTTTATTCGGCGCATGTACACACCCTCATTTACAGGCTATCTCCCCGAACCAGGTGACTGAGGGTTGACGATGGGGCCCCGTCGTTCAACCAGTACCCAGGTTCCAGCCAATGAGAAGATGGTTTTGGCAGTCGCAGAGGTTATGTGGGTACCACTCACCTGTCTGCCCTTGTCATTCCCATTCTAGAGCTGGTTGAAGCACGGTCTGCTCTCTAGTGGCTTTTATTCTGCCTTGCTTACCGTGGAGTGCACTAATACCTATTGTTGTACATAGTGTATATAGTGTACATACTTCTGTTCTAAATTGGTGAAGGATAATATAAGTCAAAAGCTTTCAGCTGTGTTTATTTTGCTCCCTTTACACCCAGGATAACAGGCCATTTGGACTCCTGGGATGTAATAGCCCGAGCTTGCAGCTCACAAGCCTGTCATTCCCAATAACCCCCTTGGGGCGGGGATGGCAGACCAGAGAGGCATAGCTTCTCCCTAGGAGAAGCTAGGTCTGGGGACAGTTGGTTTCAAAGATGAGGGGGTACTTGTGCCTCCTCCCATGGGAGACTTAGGTCTCAGACACTCCCTAGACAGGGAGCCAAGGCCGGGCCACCACTTGGAAAAGGCCCGGGCCGGGAGAATACCGGCGAATCTTTAATATAATAATAATCCTTGCTGCTCATCGATACCATGCCCAGCCCTTTTAGGGTAGGGTAGGTGCCTGAGCCCGAGCTTGCAGCTCACAAGCCTGTCATTACCATTAGCCCGCTTGGGGCGGGGATGGCAGACTAGAGGCCTAGCTTGTGGCTAGGCCTGGGGACAGTTGATCCCAAAGATGAGGGAGTACTTGTGCCTCCTCCCATGGGAGACTTAGGTCTCAGACACTCCCTAAAGAGGGAGCCAAGGCCGGGCCACCACTTGGGAAAAGGCTCGGGCTGGGAGAATACCGGCGAATCTTTAATAATAATAATAATAATCCTTGATGCTAGTGAGGGGCTCTTGATCTAGGGAATTGGATCTGTGCTCCAGTTCCCTGAATTGAATCTGAATGCCTTCATTTCCCCCCTCCCCCCCACAGGCGCTGTATAATTCCTACGTGTTTAGCGCTCTCCCACTATAATAATAACTAAATCAGGTTGGGACGGTTCTTAATGCATTAAAAAAGGCACTGTAACAGATGGAAGGAGAGAAAATGGCCACCATTTCAACAACTAAACCAGTAATTATTGGTCTACAACAAGCTATGCAGAAGTTGCTAGATTCTGACCAGTCCTGCTGTGAAACTTTCTGCCAAAGTTTTGCCTGAAGCAGTGAAGCGAAGACTTAAACCATTTTAGTATATGACTGACATAACTGCAGCAGTTTGCTTTGATCCTAGCTTCAAGTTGGATTGGCCTCCATCAGTAAAAGCAATGAGAACAGGTGGATCAAGAGATCGGGATCCTTGCTGACAGCGAATTTGAGAACTGGAAACCAGGATGTGTCTGAAAAGAGAAAGTACTGTACTAGTTTAAGGCAAATTCACCTAAGAGGCCTCATACTTCCTTTCAGTCATGTCCTCTTTAGCTAAGAGTAAACAGGTGTATGACTCTGGTGGGTTTGGCGCTTAGTTATGATTGTAATAATAATAGGAAACAGAAATCACCCAGTAATGAACTAGAATAAGTTTTGAAATATATATAAAAGGATTGTGCTTCATTCTGTGTATATCTCTTGGCTTACTGGAGTGATTCTCCTCCAGAGATGCTGCCTCTGAAGACACGAACCAGGAAAATGACGGGTTGCACAGCCGCTGCACCACCCTCAGAGAGTATTTAACATAGCAGGTATTTTTGTTTACTCACGGTATGACGTAGCTGGCACCGGCAACCTTCCATCACCATCTCGTGTTACCCAGAAATCTCTGAGTACCTTCCATACTTAAATCTTAATGATGTGTAATATGTAAAAACGGATGCAAATTAAATAAGTTTTGTGCATCACTAAAATCAAAATTATTATTTTTATTATTTTGCACTTTACGAACTAACACATTTGCAACTTTCTGCAGGAAATTGTCTAATTTTTCCCCAGCTTCAAGGAGCATTTTCCTCGTTGAAACTGAATGAATACACAATATTACTGAACAATATATCTTAGATCTAAACCGGGGAAATTACATTATGTTAAGCTAAGCTTGTGCAGTTGTTTGTAATGTTGCCGCTGGAACTCTGGCTAGATTAATGTAACAGATATTACGTACATGTACTCTGTGTGTTGGACTCTGATTGAAAATGTAATTAATGGTATTACTGTGGTCAAGTACTTATATTTAAAGTAAAAGGACACAAGTGCAACTAATGTGACATTTATTGTGGCAACGTTTCGCTCTCCAGGAGCTTTATCAAGCCATTAATGGCTTGATAAAGCTCCTGGAGAGCGAAACGTTGCCACAATAAATGTCACATTAGTTGCACTTGTGTCCTTTTACTTTACATATTGTCGGTAATTCTACCAACTTTATTACTTATATTTAAATACAAAAAATGAATTTAAATGTTTGCTTTCATTTCCAATATTAGTAATGATTTCAACACCAGTAGAAAAATACCGAAGCAACTGAAAATATCTTAATACAAAATATCAAGTGATTGTAATTGTATTTGTAACTGTAATTAGTTTTCTGATGAAGTGATTGTAATTGGAAATCAGGAAGAACAATAATTGAAACTGTAAATGGTGTTAAATAAATTAAGTACGAACCTCAACACAATCCTGGCATCATTCACCACCACCACAACTGAGGATGCAGCTCTTGTCCCCTCTACGCCAGTATCAACCTTCTGTGATAAGTAATATTGAACGACAGTCACTTAACATATCGTACCTACTAAAAACTGTACTTTATTTCTTACCAGTCATAAACATTAATAAATTTTTGTATTTAACGATAGCATTTGTATGTTAAAGTGGCCGTTCTTTGTCTACAAATTCTCTGTAGACATGACAAGTGGCGTAGCATGTAAGCTGCCCTGGTGACTGCTGTAGCTTGTAGCTGTGAGGTACAGCAGTCACCTGTTGCCCTGGTGACTGCTGTAGCCCGTAGCTGTGAGGTACAGCAGTCACCTGTTGCCCTGGTGACTGCTGTAGCTCGTAGCTGTGAGGTACAGCAGTCACTTGCTGCCCTGGTGACTGCTGTAGCTCGTAGCTGTGAGGTACAGCAGTCGCTTGTTGCCCTGGTGACTGCTGTAGCTCGTAGCTGTGAGGTACAGCAGTCACCTGTTGCCCTGGTGACTGCTGTAGCTCGTAGCTGTGAGGTACAGCAGTCGCTTGTTGCCCTGGTGACTGCTGTAGCTCGTAGCTGTGAGGTACAGCAGTCACTTGCTGCCCTGGTGACTGCTGTAAATGGCATGAGACACAGTGCTAACGCTTCCCACCCCTGCTGCTGCTGCCTGCATACCACCTGGGTCTGTGACCACCAGCATACCACCACCACCTGGGTCTGTGACCACCAGCATACCACCACCACCTGGGTCTGTGACCACCAGCATACCACCATCACCTGGGTCTGTGACCACCAGCATACCACCACCACCTGGGTCTGTGACCAACAGCATACCACCATCACCTGGGTCTGTGACCACCAGCATACCACCACTACCTGGGTCTGTGACCACCAGCATACCCCCACCACCTGGTCTGTGACCACCAGCATCCACCATCACCTGGGTCTGTGACCACCAGCATACCACCACCACCTGGGTCTGTGACCACCAGCATACACCTACCACCACCT
>NC_069425.1:30342909-30352909 GCF_026875155.1 Cherax quadricarinatus
TGAGCTTTACATACCTCTGCTTAAGCTTGTTGGACCTGTCTCCACTACATCGCTTCCCAAACTATTCCACTTCCTGACTACTCTGTGGCTGAAGAAATACTTCCTAACATCCCTGTGATTCATCTGTGTCTTAACTTCCAACTGTCTTCCCTTGTTGCTGTGTCCAATCTCTCGAACATCCTGTCTTTGTTCACCTTGTCAATTCCTCTCAGTATTTTGTAAGTCGTTATCATGTCTCCCCTATCTCTCCTGTCCTCCAGTGTCGTCAGGTTGATTTCCCTTAACCTCTCCTTGTAGGACATACCTTTTAGCTCTAGGACTAGTCTTGTTGCAAACCTTTGCACTTTCTCTAGTTTCTTTACGTGCTTGGCTAGGTGTGTTCCAAACTGGTGCCGCATACTCCAATATGGACCTAACGTACACAGTGTACAGGGTCCTGAACGATTCATTATTAAGATGCTGGAATGCTGTTCTGAGGTTTGCTAGGCGCCCATATGTTGCAGCAGTTATTTGGTTGATGTGCTCTTCAGGAGATGTGCCTGGTGTTATACTCACCAAGATCTTTTTCCTTGAGTGAGGTTTGTAGTCTCTGGACCCCTAGACTGTACTCCGTCTGTGGTCTTCTTTGCCCTTCCCCAATCTTCATGACTTTGCACTTGGTGGGGTTGAACTCCAGGAGCCAATTGCTGGGTCAGATCTCTTTGTAGTTCTGCCTTGTCTTCGACTGAATGAATTCTCACCAACTTCACGTCATCTGCAAGCAGGGGCACTTCGGAGTCTATTCCTTCCGTCATGTCGTTCACAAATACCAGAAATAGCACTGGTCCTAAGACTGACCCCTGTGGGACCCCGCTGGTCACAAGCACCCACTCTGACACCTCGGCACGTACCATGACTCGCTGCTGTCTTCGTGTGTGTGTGTGTGTGTCTGTGTCTGTGTACGTGTGTGTGTGTACGTGTGTGTGTGTGTGTGTATTTTTTTTTCAATTATTTGTCAATATGATTTATTTATTTTTTGAATGGGTGAGCTCTAGCGCTTGGTCTCGCATCTTCGAGCTAGCTGACCTGCAATGGCCGAATGTGCTTTATTCATTCAAGTCTGTCACTGGTCAGTTCATTCCAGTGTCCTGCACTGGCCAGTTCATTCCGGTGTGTCTCACTGATCAGTTCATTCTGAAGCAGTGGTCGGAGTAGTGGCAGACGCAGTTTAATATAGACAAATACAAAGTTCTAAATAACCATGCCACAAACTAAATAATGTAGATCTTAATACTACTGATTGCGATAAAGATTTAGGAGTTCTGGTTAGCAGTAATCTAAAACCAAGACAACAGTGCATTAGTGTTCGCAATAAAGCTAACAGAATTCTTGCCTTCATATCTAGAAGTATAAATAATAGAAGTCCTCAGGTTGTTCTTCAACTCTATCTTTGGTTAGGCCTCTTTAAATTATGTTGCTCAGTTATGGTTACTATTACAAAAAAAAAAAAAGTGATTTTTAAAGATGGTAATTTTTCTAGTTTTGTAATAAAGAGTTCGGGATACATAAATACAACATTAAAATAAATTAATCTTTAATATAAAAATCAATCTTTCGTCTAGGAGGTATTTAAAATATATATACACGTTACAATAATAAACTATTAGCATCTTAAAATAATATATCTATGCTAAAATAATAACATTTCTATAATAAATTATGATAAACTCAGTGTCTCACACGACACTTATTCGAGTTGTGACGCTTCTTCTCCACCGTGTCCCTTGACACCCTTTTCTGTGTCACCAGACACTCCAGCTCTCCGTGTCACACGACACCCTTTTCTCTGCGTCATCCACACCCTTTCTTGACTGTCACACTTAGACACCCTTGTTGTCTCTGCGACACTCACTATCGACGTAGCGTCTTTCGAGAGGCCAGTCACATGATACTATTCAATGTACACTACAACCAGGCCATCTTCAGTGTCACAAGACACCCTTTTCTTCTCAGTGTTCCACTACGGTCCTGTAGCATATCTCAGTGTTCCACTCCATCATACTTCCCTAAGTGTCACTACGGTCCTAGCCCAGTTCAGTGTAACACTCCAACCTTTTCTTCATGTAATGTCCCACTAAAACAGAATCAGATGACTCCGGCCCACAGTTGACCAGCGTAGGTCTACAGACATCACCGTTAGTCCTGTAAATACTCTCCAAGGCCGGTAGAACTACACCGTAAGATGGTCTGGCGAGTACTATCTACCGCCTTCAGGACCAATTGACACACCGCAAGGTGGTCCGATGAATTACTAGCAGAACACCATGCTGCAAGCTCACTGAGTGCGGCCGTCAAGTAACTGTGGCCATCAGACTCAGTGAGCTGCGGTGAGCGGCTCTTCTAAAATCAGTAGAAGCCAGAAGAATACCAAAAGATGGGCAGGAGAATACTCTCTACTGCCAGTAGATCTATACTGTAAGGAGTTCTGGTAATTACTGCTGCGGTGCGTACCGTGAGGTGTTCAGGTACTTACTGCTCTAAGGCCGGCTCAGCAGTCCCCACAATGGGTTTGATGACGTACCCAGTGGTACTGCCGGCCGGCAGGTTAACTATTTAACCGCTAGTTTGGCAGGGGGCCGTAACAAACTCCTGAGTACCGTCATAGAAGCTAAGACGTTGTGTAATTTTAAAAATAGGTTAGATAAATACATTAGTGGGTAAGGGTGGGTGTGAGTTGGACCTGACTGGCTGGTGCTAGCAGGTCCGATGCCGTGCTCCTTCCTTAAGTGGGTGTGACCTTGACCTGAGTAGGATGGGTCAGTGACATAAGCTGGTAGGCGACTTGGACCTGCCTCGCATGGGCCAGTAGGTTTGCTGCAGTGTTACATATTTCTTATACATATTCTTATGTCTCACTGATCAGTTCATTCCAGAGTGTCTCACTGGTCAGTTCATTCCAGAGTGTCTCACTGGTCAGTTCATTCCAGAGCGCCTCACTGGTCAGTTCATTCCAGAGCGCCTCACTGGTCAGTTCATTCCAGAGTGTCTCACTGGTCAGTTCATTCCAGAGCGCCTCACTGGTCAGTTCATTCCAGAGTGTCTCACTGGTCAGTTCATTCCAGAGTGTCTCACTGTCAGTTCATTCACAGAGTGTCTCACTGGTCAGTTCATTCCAGAGCGCCTCACTGGTCAGTTCATTCCAGAGTGTCTCACTGGTCAGTTCATTCCAGAGTGTCTCACTGGTCAGTTCATTCCAGAGTGTCTCACTGGTCAGTTCATTCCAGAGTGTCTCACTGGTCAGTTCATTCCAGAGCGCCTCACTGGTCAGTTCATTCCAGAGTGTCTCACTGGTCAGTTCATTCCAGTGCGCCTCACTGGTCAGTTCATTCCAGAGTGTCTCACTGGTCAGTTCATTCCAGAGTGTCTCACTGGTCAGTTCATTCCAGAGTGTCTCACTGGTCAGTTCATTCCAGAGTGTCTCACTGGTCAGTTCATTCCAGAGCGCCTCACTGGTCAGTTCATTCCAGAGTGCCTCACTGGTCAGTTCATTCCAGAGTGTCTCACTGGTCAGTTCATTCCAGAGTGTCTCACTGGTCAGTTCATTCCAGAGTGTCTCACTGGTCAGTTCATTCCAGAGCGTCTCACTGGTCAGTTCATTCCAGAGCGCCTCAATGGTCAGTTTCATTCCAGCGCCTCACTGGTCAGTTCATTCCAGAGCGCCTCACTGGTCAGTTCATTCCAGAGTGTCTCACTGGTCAGTTCATTCCAGAGTGTCTCACTGGTCAGTTCATTCCAGAGCGCCTCACTGGTCAGTTCATTCCAGAGTGTCTCACTGGTCAGTTCATTCCAGAGCGCCTCACTGGTCAGTTCATTCCAGAGTGTCTCACTGGTCAGTTCATTCCAGAGTGTCTCACTGGTCAGTTCATTCCAGAGTGTCTCACTGGTCAGTTCATTCCAGAGTGTCTCACTGGTCAGTTCATTCCAGAGCGCCTCACTGGTCAGTTCATTTCCAGAGTGCCTCACTGGTCAGTTCATTCCAGAGTGTCTCACTGGTCAGTTCATTCCAGAGTGTCTCACTGGTCAGTTCATTCCAGAGTGTCTCACTGGTCAGTTCATTCCAGAGCGTCTCACTGGTCAGTTCATTCCAGAGCGCCTCAATGGTCAGTTCATTCCAGAGCGCCTCACTGGTCAGTTCATTCCAGAGCGCCTCACTGGTCAGTTCATTCCAGAGCGCCTCACTGGTCAGTTCATTCCAGAGTGTCTCACTGATCAGTTCATTCCAGAGCGCCTCACTGGTCAGTTCATTCCAGAGTGTTTCACTGATCAGTTCATTACAGAGCTCCACACTGGTCAGTTCATTCCAGAGTGTCTCACTGATCAGTTCATTCCAGAGCGCCTCACTGGTCAGTTTATTCCAGAGCGCCTCACTGGTCAGTTCATTCCAGAGTGTCTCACTGGTCAGTTCATTCCAGAGCGCCTCACTGGTCAGTTCATTCCAGAGCGCCTCACTGGTCAGTTCATTCCAGAGTGTCTCACTGGTCAGTTCATTCCAGAGCGCCTCACTGGTCAGTTCATTCCAGAGTGTCTCACTGGTCAGTTCATTCCAGAGTGTCTCACTGGTCAGTTCATTCCAGAGTGTCTCACTGATCAGTTCATTCCAGAGCGCCTCACTGGTCAGTTCATTCCAGAGTGTCTCACTGGTCAGTTCATTCCATAGTGTCTCACTGGTCAGTTCATTCCAGAGTGTCTCACTGGTCAGTTCATTCCAGAGCGCCTCACATGGTCAGTTCATTCCAGAGTGTCTCACTGGTCAGTTCATTCCAGAGTGTCTCACTGGTCAGTTCATTCCAGAGTGTCTCACTGGTCAGTTCTATTCCAGAGCGCCTCACTGGTCAGTTTCATTCCAGAGTGTCTCATGGTCAGTTCATTCCAGAGTGTCTCACTGGTCAGTTCATTCCAGAGTGTCTCACTGGTCTGTTCATTCCAGAGTGTCTCACTGGTCAGTTCATTCCAGAGCGCCTCACTGGTCAGTTCATTCCAGAGTGCCTCACTGGTCAGTTCATTCCAGAGTGTCTCACTGGTCAGTTCATTCCAGAGTGTCTCACTGGTCAGTTCATTCCAGAGTGTCTCACTGGTCAGTTCATTCCAGAGCGTCCTCACTGGTCAGTTCATTCCAGAGCGCCTCAATGGTCAGTTCATTTCCAGAGCGCCTCACTGGTCAGTTCATTCCAGAGCGCCTCACTGGTCAGTTCATTCCAGAGTGTCTCACTGGTCAGTTCATTCAGAGTGTCTCACTGGTCAGTTCATTTCCAGGTGTCTCATGGTCAGTTCATTCCAGAGTGTCTCACTGGTCAGTTCATTCCAGAGCGCCTCACTGGTCAGTTCATTCCAGAGTGCCTCATGGTCAGTTCATTCCAGAGTGTCTCACTGGTCAGTTCATTCCAGAGTGTCTCATGGTCAGTTCATTCCAGAGTGTCTCACTGGTCAGTTCATTCCAGAGCGTCTCACTGGTCAGTTCATTCCAGAGCGCCTCAATGGTCAGTTCATTCCAGAGCGCCTCACTGGTCAGTTCATTCCAGAGCGCCTCACTGGTCAGTTCATTCCAGAGCGCCTCACTGGTCAGTTCATTCCAGAGTGTCTCACTGATCAGTTCATTCCAGAGCGCCTCACTGGTCAGTTCATTCCAGAGTGTTTCACTGATCAGTTCATTACAGAGCTCCACACTGGTCAGTTCATTCCAGAGTGTCTCTCACTGATCAGTTCATTCCAGAGCGCCTCACTGGTCAGTTTATTCCAGAGCGCCTCACTGGTCAGTTCATTCCAGAGTGTCTCACTGGTCAGTTCATTCCAGAGCGCCTCACTGGTCAGTTCATTCCAGAGCGCCTCACTGGTCAGTTCATTCCAGAGTGTCTCACTGGTCAGTTTCATTCCAGAGCGCCTCACTGGTCAGTTCATTCCAGAGTGTCTCACTGGTCAGTTCATTCCAGAGTGTCTCACTGGTCAGTTCATTCCAGAGTGTCTCACTGATCAGTTCATTCCAGAGCGCCTCACTGGTCAGTTCATTCCAGAGTGTCTCACTGGTCAGTTCATTCCATAGTGTCTCACTGGTCAGTTCATTCCAGAGTGTCTCACTGGTCAGTTCATTCCAGAGCGCCTCACTGGTCATTTCATTCCAGAGTGTCTCACTGGTCAGTTCATTCCAGAGTGTCTCACTGGTCAGTTCATTCCAGAGTGTCTCACTGGTCAGTTCATTCCAGAGTGTCTCACTGGTCAGTTCATTCCAGAGCGCCTCACTGGTCAGTTCATTCCAGAGTGTCTCACTGGTCAGTTCATTCCAGAGCGCCTCACTGGTCAGTTCATTCCAGAGTGTCTCACTGGTCAGTTCATTCCAGAGTGTCTCACTGGTCAGTTCATTCCAGAGTGTCTCACTGGTCAGTTCATTCCAGAGTGTCTCACTGGTCAGTTCATTCCAGAGCGCCTCACTGGTCAGTTCATTCCAGAGTGCCTCACTGGTCAGTTCATTCCAGAGTGTCTCACTGGTCAGTTCATTCCAGAGTGTCTCACTGGTCAGTTCATTCCAGAGTGTCTCACTGGTCAGTTCATTCCAGAGCGTCTCACTGGTCAGTTCATTCCTGAGCGCCTCAATGGTCAGTTCATTCCAGAGCTCCTCACTGGTCAGTTCATTCCAGAGCGCCTCACTGGTCAGTTCATTCCAGAGCGCCTCACTGGTCAGTTCATTCCAGAGTGTCTCACTGATCAGTTCATTCCAGAGTGCCTCACTGGTCAGTTCATTCCAGAGTGTCTCACTGATCAGTTCATTCCAGAGCGCCTCACTGGTCAGTTCATTCCAGAGTGTCTCACTGATCAGTTCATTCCAGAGCGCCTCACTGGTCAGTTTATTCCAGAGCGCCTCACTGGTCAGTTCATTCCAGAGCGCCTCACTGGTCAGTTCATTCCAGAGTGTCTCACTGGTCAGTTCATTCCAGAGCGCCTCACTGGTCAGTTCATTCCAGAGCGCCTCACTGGTCAATTCATTCCAGAGTGTCTCACTGGTCAGTTCATTCCAGAGCGCCTCACTGGTCAGTTCATTCCAGAGTGTCTCACTGGTCAGTTCATTCCAGAGTGTCTCACTGGTCAGTTCATTCCAGAGTGTCTCACTGGTCAGTTCATTCCAGAGTGTCTCACTGGTTAGTTCATTCCAGAGTGTCTCACTGGTCAGTTCATTCCAGAGCGCCTCACTGGTCAGTTCATCCCAGAGTGTCTCACTGGTCAGTTCATTCCAGAGTGTCTCACTGGTCAGTTCATTCCAGAATCTCTCATGGCCAGTTCATTCCAGAGTTTCTCACTGGTCAGTTCATTCCAGAATCTCTCACTGGCCAGTTCATTCCAGAGTGTCTCACTGGTCAGTTCATTCCAGAGCGCCTCACTGGTCAGTTCATTCCAGAGTGTCTCACTGGTCAGTTCATTCCAGAGTGTCTCACTGGTCAGTTCATTCCAGAACCTCTCACTGGCCAGTTCATTCCAGAGTTTCTCACTGGTCAGTTCATTCCAGAATCTCTCACTGGCTAGTTCATTCCAGAGTTTCTCACTGGTCAGTTCATTCCAGAGCGTCTCACTGGTCAGTTCATTCCAGAATGTCTCACTGGTCAGTTCATTCCAGAGTGTCTCACTGGCCAGTTCATTTCAGAATCTCTCACTGGTCAGTTCATTCCAGAATCTCTCACTGGCCAGTTCATTCCAGAGTGCCTCACTGGTCAGTTCATTCCAGAGTGTCTCACTGGTCAGTTCATTCCAGAATGTCTCACTGGTCAGTTCATTCCAGAGTGTCTCACTGGTCAGTTCATTCCAATGTTTGTTTCACTGGTCAGTTCATTCCAATGTTTGTCTCACTGGTCAGTTCATTCCAATGTTTGTCTCACTGGTCAGTTCATTCCAGAGTGTCTCACTTGTCAGTTAATTCCAATGTTTGTCTCAATGGTCAGTTCATTCCAGAGTGTCTCACTGGTCACTTAATTCACTATCTCTCGTGTACAGTAGACCAGCTGATATCCTGACAAAACCATCCAGCTGGTGTCCAGGCACAATCATCCAGCTAGTGTCCTGGCACAACCATCCAGCTGGTGTCCTGACACTACCATCCAGCTGGTGTCCTGACACAACCATCCAGCTGGTGTCCTGACACAACCACCCCAGTGTTACTGGACACAACCATCCAGCTGGTGTCCTGACACTCCCACCCAGCTGGTGTCCTGACACAACCATCAGTGGTGTCTGAACAACCATCCAGTGGTGTCCTGACACAACCATCCAGCTGGTGTCCTGACACAACCATCCAGCTGGTATCCTGACACAACCATCCAGCTGGTGTCCTGACACAACCATCCAGCTGGTATCCTGACACAACCATCCAGTCCTCAACAACAACAACAACAACAACAACAACAACAACAACAACAAAAAACAACAACAACAACAACAACAACAACAACAAACTGTACCGTAGTGTCAGTTGTAACAACTCTGCGGAAATTACCCGCCGAGTTTTGTAGTGACATTTCTCTCAGACTTTTAGCGTTGTCTTGGTAGAGATCTAGCTCCTGGGCCCGCCTCTTCACTGGTCGCTACTAGGTCCACTCTCTCCCTACTCCAAGAGCCTTACTGTGCCTATTCTTAAAGCTATGTATGGATCCTGGATCGGCATGTGTGTGTATGTGTGTGTGTGTACTCACCTATTTGTGGTTGCAGGGGTCGAGTCTTAGCTCCTGGCCCCGCCTCTTCACCGGTTGCTACTGGGCCCTCTCTCTCCCCGCTCCATGAGCTTTATCAAACCTCGTCTTAAAACTGTGTATGGTTCCTGCCTCCACTACGTCATTTTCTAGGCTATTCCACTGCCTTACAACTCTATGACTGAAGAAATACTTTCCCAATATCTCTCTGACTCATTTGTGTCTTCAAATTCCAATTGTGGCCTCTTGTTTCTGTGTTTCCTCCCTGGAACATCCCGTCTTGTCCACCTTGTCTATTCCCCGCCGTATTTTATATGTCGTTATCATGTTCCCCCGACCCCCCTGTCCTCCGTGTCGTCAGGCCGATTTCCCTTAATCTTTCTTCCTAGGACATTCCCCTTAGCTCTGGAACTAACCTTGTCGCAAACCCTTTTTACTTTCTCTAGTTTCTTGACGTGCTTTATCAAGTGCGGGTTCCAAACAGGTACTGCTTTCTCCCGTATGGGCCTGACATACACGGGTTGTAAGTGTCTTGACGATTCCTTAAAAGGGTTGGGAATGCTGTTCCGGGTTTCCCAGGCGCCCATATCTGCGCAGTTATCGATTGTGTGTGCTTCCGGAGCATGCCGGTGTTATACTCCCCCCAAGTCTTTTCCTTGAGTGATTTTTGCGTTTTGGCCATCCTTTTACTCTGCTGTGGTCTTCTGTGCCTTCCCCCATCTCAGGGATTTGCATTTGGCAGGATTAAAAATTTTTTCGGAAGCCATTTGTGGCCAGGTGTCCAGTTGTCCAGTTCTTTTTGAAGTCCTGCCTGCCCTCTCGTTTTAATTTCTCCTCTTAACTTCACATGATCTGCGACGGGGGACACTTTGATCAAACCCTTCCATCTTCGTTCAATATCCCAAAATGCACGGCCCTGGACCGCCCCCTGTGGCCCGCTCGTCACAGGTGCCCACGTGATACATCTTTTGAGCCCCCATGACTCGTTTTGCCTCCCTGTCGGGTTTCTCTGACCTTTGCAGTCCCCCTTTCCCTGTTATATGGCCTGATGCTTTTGCTTCTGCAAAAAACTTTGTGGAAACTGTTCAAACCCCCTCTTGCAGCCCAAAAGATGCATCAACCCCCCCCTCTCTCTCGTGTCTTACTTCTTTTTTTTATATAAAATCCAGAAGGTGTGACACGGATTTCCTTCCATGAATCCGTGTGGTTGGCATTTTCTCTTTTTCTTTCGGTGCTCCACCCCTTTCCCCCTGATAATCTTCTCCATAATTTGCTTTCTATACACGCAATGACCA
>NC_069425.1:30357909-30363127 GCF_026875155.1 Cherax quadricarinatus
TATCCTCCCTGGAACGTATCCTCCCTGCAATGTATCCTCCCTGCAATGTATCCTCCCTGCAATTTATCCTCCCTGCAATGTATCCTCCCTGCAATGTATCCTCCCTGCAATGTATCCTCCCTGCAATGTATCCTCCCTGCAATGTATCCTCCTGCAATGTATCCTCCCTGCAATGTATCCTCCCTGCAACGTATCCTCCCTGCAATGTATCCTCCCTGCAATGTATCCTCCCTGCAATGTATCCTCCCTGGAACGTATCCTCCCTGCAATGTAACCTCCATGCAATGTATCGTCCCTGCAATGTATCCTCCCTGCAATGTATCCTCCCTGCGATGTATCCTCCCTGCAATGTACCCTTCCTGCAATGTATCCTCCCTGCAATGTTTCCTCCCTGCAACGTATCCTCCCTGCAACGTATCCTCCCTGCAACATATCCTGCATGCAACGTATCCTCCCTGCAACATATCCTCCCTGCAACATATCCTTACTGTAACGTATCCTCCCTGCAACATAACCTCCCAGCAACATATCCTCTCTGCAACATATCCTCACTGCAACATATCCTCCCTGCAACATAACCTCTCTGCAACATATCCTCCCTGCAACATATCCTCACTGCAACGTATCCTCAATGCAACATAACCTCCCTGCAACATATCCTCAATGCAATGTATCCTCCCTGCAACGTATCCCCAGCAACGTTCCTCCCTCACATATCCCCAACGTATCCTCCCTGCAACATATCCTCCTGCAACGTATCCCCCTGCAACATATCCTCCCGCAACGTATCCTCGCTGCAAACCTCTATACCCCTGCGCACCTCCGCAACATATCTCCCTAATCACCCCTGCAACATATCCTCCCTGCAACATATCCTCCCTGCAACATATCCTCCCTGCAACATATCCTCGCTGCAACATATCCTCCCTGCAACATATCCTCGCTGCAACATATCCCCTGCAAATATTCTCCCTGCAACATATCCTCCCTGCAAAATCCTTCCTGCAACATATCCTCCTGCAACATATCTTCGCCCCCGCAACATATTCCTCCTCCCCCCGAACATATCCTCCCTGCAACATATAATACGATATCCTCCCTGCAAGTACCTCCCTGCAACATATCCTCCCTGCAACATATCCTCCCTGCAACGTATCTCCCTGCAACATACCTCCTTTCAACGTATCCTCCCCCCAACATATCCTCATGCAAAAGTATACTCCCTGAATGACCCCAACGTATCCTCCCTGCAACATATCCTTCTGAACGTATCCTCCTGCAACATAATCCTCCCACAACATATCCTCCCTGCAACATATCCTCACCCGCAACATATCCTCCTGCACATATCCTCTCTGCAACATATCCTCCCTGCAACATATCCTCACCCGCAACATATCCCCAATGCAAATATCCTCCTGCAACATATCCACTCTGCAACATATCCTCCCTGCAACATATCCTCCAGCAAGTATCCTCCCTGCAACATATCCTCCCTGCAACGTATCCTCCCTGCAACATATCCTCCCTGCAACGTATCCTCCCTGCAACATATCCTCCCTGCAACGTATCCTCCCTGCAACATATCCTCCCTGCAACATATCCTCCCTGCAACATATCCTCCCTGCAACATATCCTCCCTGCAACATATCCTCCCATATATCCTCCCTGCAACGTATCCTCCCTGCAACATATCCTCCCTGCAACGTATCCTCCCTGCAACATATCCTCCCTGCAACGTATCCTCACTGCAACATATCCTCCCTGCAACGTACCCCCTCACTATCCTCCCTCCAACGTATCCCTGCCTATCCTCCCAACTTATCCTCGTGTAAATCCTCCCTCCATCATATCCTCCCTGCTGCAATCCTCCATGTCCTATCCTCCCTGCAACATATCTTATCCTCCCTGCAACAACTCTATCCTCCTCCAACGTACCCTGTCTATCCTCCCTGCCAACATTATCCTCCTGCAACATATCCCTCCCTCAACAACCCTGCTATCCTCGCTGCAACTACCTATCCTCCTGCATCACCTTATCCTCTGCAATCTATATCCTCCCTTTCAAGTATCCTCCCTGCAACATAATACTCCCTGCTAATATCCTCCCTGCCAACGTATCCTCCCTGCATCATATCCTCCCTGCAACGTATCCTCCCTGCAACATATCCTGCATGCACGTATCCTCCCTGCAACATATCCTCCCTGCAAATATCCTTACTGTAACGTATCCTCCCTGCAAAATAACCTCCCAGCAAATATCCTCTCTGCAAATATCCTCACTGCAACATATCCCCCCTGCAAAATAACTTTGAACATACCCCCCTGCAAAAAATCCCCCACTGCAAGTTCCTCAATGAAAAAAACCTCCTGCAAAATATCCTCAATGAAAAGTTTCCCCCTAACGTATCCCCCGCAAAAGTATCCTCCCCGCAACATATCCTCCCGAAAGTATCCTCCCGCAACATTCCTCCTGCAACTTCCCCCCTGCAAAATATCCTCCTGCAAGTATCCTCGCTGCAAATATCCCCCCTGAACTATCCCCCCTGCAGCTTCCTCCCTGCACATATCCTCCCGCCCAAAATTTTTCCCTGCAAATATCTCCGCAACATATCCCCCCTGCAATATCCGCCCCCCAAAAAAATCCCCGCTGAAAAATCATTGCAAAAATATCCCCCCGCAACATATCCCCTTTGCAAATATCCCCCTGCAAAATATCCCCCTGCAAATATCCCTTTCCTGCAACGTATCCCCCCTGAACATTTCCTCCCCGCAAGTATCCCCCCTGAAAAAATCCTCCTGCAACGTATCCTCCCCCGAAAAATATCCCCCTGCAACATATAATTCTGTTTGTATCCTCCCTGCAACATAACTCCCTGCTACATATCCCCCCTGCAAAATATCCTCACTGCAAAAGTATCTCCTGCAACTTTTTCCTCCCTTTCAACGTACCTCCCTCCAAAAATATCCCAAAAGCAACGTTACTCCCCGCAAAGTATCCCTTTCCCGCAACGTTTCCTCCCCGCAAAATTCCCCCCTGAAGTATCCTCGCTGCAACATATCCTCCCTACAACATTCCTCCTTCCAAAAATTTTCCCCGCCAAAATATCCTCCCCGCAACATATCTCCCTGCAACTATCCTCCCCTTTAAAATTCCTCCCCGCAACATATCCGCCCTGCAAAATATCCTCGCTGCAACATATCCACTCTGCAACATATCCTCCCTGCAACATATCCTCTCTGCAAAGTATCCTCCCTGCAACATATCCTCCCTGCAACGTATCCTCGCTGCAACATATCCTCCCTGCAACATATCCTCCCTGCAACATATCCTCCCTGCAACATATCCTCCCTGCAACATATCCTCCCTGCAACATATCCTCCATGGAACATATCCTCCCTGCAACGTATCATTACCTGCAACATATCCTCCCTGCAACGAATCCTCCCTGCAATATATCCTCCCTGCAACGTATCCTCCCTGCAACATATCCTCCCTGCAACGTGTCCTCCCTGCAACATATCCTCCCTCCAACGTACCCTCTCTATCCTCCCTCCAACGTACCCTGTCTATCCTCCCACCAGCGTACCCTGTGTATCCTCCCTCCATCGTACCCTGTCTATCCTAGCTGCAACGTACCCTGTCTATCCTCCCTGCAACGTATTCTGTCTATCCTCCCTGCAACGTAATCTGTCTATCCTCCCTCCAACGTACCCTGTCTATCCTCCCTGCAACGTACCCTGTCTATCCTCCATGCAACGTACCCTGTCTATCCTCCCTCCAACGAACCCTGGCTATCCTCCCTGCAACGTACCCTGTCTATCCTCCCTCCATCGTACCCTGTCTATCCTAGCTGCAACGTACCCTTTATATCCTCCCTGCAACGTATTCTGTCTATCCTCCCTGTAACGTACCCTGTCTATCCTCCCTCCATCGTACCCTGTCTATCCTCCCTGCAATGTACCCTGTCTATCCTCCTGAAAATACCTGTTATCCTCCCTGCAACGTACCCTGCCTACCCCCTGAAACGTACCCTGTCTATCCCCCGCAACGAAACTTGTTATCCTCCCCAACGTCCCCTTCTACCTCCCTCCAACGTTCCCTGTCTATCCCCCTCCATCAACCCTGCTATCCTCCCTCAAACGACCCTCCTTCCCCCCTCCAACTTTCTCTGCTATCCTACCCAAACGTACCCTCCCCTACCCTCCCCCCAACGACTCTGCCTTCCTCCCTGCTACGTCCCCCGTCTACCCTCCCCCCAAACGTTCCCTGTCTACCCCCCTCCATCGCCCCCTCCCCTATCCTCCCTCAAAGTCCCTTTCCCTATCCTCCCTAAAAGTTTTCTGCCTATCCCACCCCAAACGTACCCTCCCCTTCCCTCCCGTCCCCTCCCTACCCTCCCCAAACGTCCCTCCCTATCCCCCCCTCCAACGTACCCTCCTATCCTCCCCCCAAACGTACCATTTACCCTCCCCCCAACGCCCCTCCCTATCTCCCTCCAACGTACCCTCCATTCTTCTCCAACGTCTCCCCGTATCCTCCCCCAACAAAACCCCCCCATCCTCCCTCCAACTACTCTCCCTTTTCCCCCCTCCAATGTACCTTTTTTAACCCCCCTCCGACGTTTATCTGGAGTTTATCTGGAGAATTCCGGGGGTCAACCCCCCCGGGGCCGGGTCTGTGACCGGGCCCTCCTTAGGCTGTGTCCCAGGATGCGACCCACCCAGTCGCTAACTCCAGGTACCCTTTTATGAGGGGGAACAAGAAAAGGGGGAAAGAAACACGTCCAATTTTCTACTCTGCTCGGGAAACGACCCCGGGGCCCCCACCGTGTGAAGCGAGAACGTTAACCCCAGCCACCAGCCCTAACTGGGGTACCCCTCCAAGAACCTGCCCGTCCTCCCCTTACGTACCCCCCTATCCTCCCCCCCTCTAACGACCCTTATACCCTCCCCCCCATCGTACCCTGCCTACCTCCCTCCATGTATTGCCTTCCTCCCTCCAAAGTACCCGCCTATCCCCCTCCAACGTACTCTGCCTATCCTCCCCCCCCCCAACGTACCGTAATCCCCCCTCCAAACGTACCCTGGGCCCATCCTCCCCCCAACGTACTCTGCCTATCCTCCTCCAACGTACCCTGCCTATTCTCCCCCCAAAGTACTCTGCGTATCCTCCCTCCACTACCCCCGCCCTTTCCTCCCTCCAAAACCGTACCCC
>NC_069425.1:30363627-30366127 GCF_026875155.1 Cherax quadricarinatus
GAGGGAGGGACGTGGGGCTGGGGAGGGGCGTTTGGGTGAGGGAGGGACTGGGGCTGGGGAGGGCGGTTGCTGAGGGGGGGCGTTTCTGGGGGGGGGTGTGGGAGGAGGAGGGACGGGGGGGCTGGAGGGAAGGACTTTGGGGGCGAGGGGGGAATGGTGGTGAGGGGGGCGTGTGGCTGAGGGGGAGGGGGGGGGGGATGGTTTTCTGTGGGGGGGAGGTGGTGAGGGACGGGGAACGTGGTGGCTAGGGAGGACGGGTTTTCTGAGGGGGGGACGGGGGGAGGGGAGGACGTGGGGGTGAGGGGGGGACGGGGTGGGTGAGGGAGGGACGTGGTGACGAGGGGGGGACGTGGTAGCTGGGGGGGACTGGTGAAATTAGAGAGGACGTGGGGCTGAGGGAGGGGCTGGGGCTGGAGAGGGATGGGGGGAGGGAGGACGTGAGGTGAGGGAGGAACGTGGGGCGGGGAGAACATGGGGGCTGACGGAGGGCAGGACTGAGGGGGGGACGTGGGGACTGGGGGGGAGGGGGGGCAAGGGAGGGAAAGTGGTGGCTGAGGGGGGGACGGGGAGGAGGCGTGGTGGCAGAGGGGGGACTGGGGGTGAGGGAGGGGCGGTGCGGGGGGACGTGGGGCGAGGGAGGGGCGTGTTGATGAGGGGGGGACGTATGGTGGGGGGGGACTGGAGCTGAGGGGGACGGGGGACGAGGGGAAAACGTGGGGCTGAGGGGGACGGGGTGGGTGAGGGAGGACGGGTGGGAGGAGGGCGTTTTTTGGGGGGAGACTGGGGCTAGGGAACGGTTTTTTACTGAGGGAGGGACGTGTTGGCTGAGGGGGGGACGGGTGGCTGAGGGGGGGAGGTTGCGAGGGGGGGACGTGGTAGTGAGGGGACGTGGTGGCTGAGGGAGGGACGTGGTGGCTGAGGGAGGGACGTGGTGGCTGAGGGAGGACGTGTTGGCTGAGGGAGGGACGTGGTGGCTGTGGGAGGGACGTGGTGGCTGAGGGAAGGACATGGTGGCAGAGGGACGTGGTGGCTGAGGGAGGGACGTGTTGGCTGAGAGAGGGACGTGGTGGCTGAGGGAGGGACGTGGTGGCTGAGGGAGGGACGTGGTGGCTGAGGGAGGGACGTGGTGGCTGAGGGAGGGACGTGGTAGCTGAGGATGGGACGTGGTGACTTAGAGAGGGACGTGGTGGCTGAGGGAGGGACGTGGTGGCTGAGAGAGGGATGTGGTGGCTGAGGGAGGGACGTGATGGCTGAGGGAGGAACGTGGTGGCTGAGGGAGAGACATGGTGGCTGAGGAGGGACATGGTGACTGAGGGAGGGAACGTGGGGGACTGTAGGGAGGGACGTGGTGCCCGAGGGAGGAACGTGGTGGCTGAGGGAGGGACGTGGTGACTGAGGGAGGGACGTGGTGGCAGAGGGAGGGACGTGGTGGCTGAGGGAGGGACGTGGTAGTGAGGGAGGGACGTGGTGGTGAGGGAGGGGGGTGTGACTTTAGGGAGGGACCCTGATGGCTGAGGGAGGGACGTGGTTAGCTGAGGGAGGGACGTGGTTAGCTGGAGGGAAGACGTGGTGGGGTGAGGGTGGGTGGTGGCTAGGGAGGGACGTGGTGGCTGAGGAGGACGTTTTGGCTGAGGGAGAGGGCGTGGTGGCTGAGGGAGGACGTGTTGACTGAGGGAAAGGGGACGTGTTGGCCCGGGGAGGGACGTGGTGGCTGAGGGAGGGACGTGGTTGTGAGGGGAGGGACGTGGTTAGTTGAGGGAGGGACGTGGTGGCTGAGGGAGGGACGTGGTGGCTGAGGGAGGGACGTGGTGGCTGAGGGAGGACGTGTTGGCTGAGGGAGGGACGTGGTGGCTGTGGGAGGGACGTGGTGGCTGAGGGAGGGACGTGGTGGCTGAGGGAGGGACGTGGTGGCTGAGGGAGGGACGTGGTGGCTGAGGGAAGGACGTTTTGGCTGAGGGAGGGACGTGGTGGCTGAGGGAGGGACGTGTTGGCTGAGGGAGGGACGTGGTGGCTGAGGGAAGGACGTGGTGGCTGAGGGAGGGACGTTTTGGCTGAGCGAAGGACGTGGTGGCTGAGGGAGGGACGTGGTGGCTGAGGGAGGGACGTGGTGGCTGAGGGAGGGACGTTTGGCTGGAGAGGGACTGTGCGAGGGAAGGACGTTGTGGCTGAGGGACCGGACGTTTTGGCTGAGGAAGGACGTGGTGGCTGAGGGAGGGACGTGGAGGCTGAGGGAGGAACGTGGTGGCTGAGGGAGGGACGTGGTGGCTGAGGGAGGGACGTGGTGGCTGAGGGACGGACGTGTTAGCTGAGGGAGGGACGTGGTGGCTGTGGGAGGGACGTGGTGGCTGAGGAGGGAACGTGGTGGCTGAGGGATGGAAGGAGTGAAGGGAGGGACGTGGTGGCTGAGGGAGGGACGTGGTGGCTGAGGGATGGACATGGTGGCTGAGGGAGGGACGTGGTGGCTGAGGGAGGGACGTGGTGGCTGAGGGATGGACATGGT
>NC_069425.1:30373627-30446127 GCF_026875155.1 Cherax quadricarinatus
ATCACCCTTAACCATAAAAATTGAGTACAAAATAAACACACACACCACCACCCTTTTCCCCACATTACCCTTTTTTTTCCTTTTCTATAAATTATAAGGATTTTCCTCTGCTTTTTTTTCAGGAAATTTTCATCCTCCTCCTCGTCCTCCCCCCCGCAGTTTAGAGTCTTTTCGTATATCCCTTTTTTTCCCCCTCTTTCATTATAAGTGAAAAAGCTGCCTCCCTTTATCCTCCAGAGGTACGGGGGAGAATTGTTAGATAAGCAAAGTCTTGACTTGAACCTATTCATATCATGGATACGATCGTCGCCATCGTCAGCCACACCCACAAACAATGAAATTTAGCTTCGTATTTCCTTTGGGGCCGCGTGAATTGTGATGATTATATCTCGTAGATTCCTGTGCAGGTGCTGTGTGTTTGTTATAGTGTTTTGATCTCGTTGTATTCTTTGTTTTTTTGTGTTGTGTGTGGGGTGTGTGTGGGGGTGTGTGTGTGTGTGTGTGTTTGTGTGTGTGTGTGTGTGTGTGTGTGTGTGTGTGTGTGTGTGTGTGTGTGTGTGTGTGTGTGTGTGTGTGTGTGTGTGTGTGTGTGTGTGTGTGTGTGTGTGTGGTGTGTGTGTGCGTGTGTGTGTGTGTGTGTGTGTGTGGCGTGTGTGTGTGTTGTGTGTGTGTGTGTACTCACCTAATTGTACTCACCTAATTGTGGTTGCAGGGGTCGAGACTCAGCTCCTGGCCCCGTGTGTGTGTGTGACAGAGAAACAAAGACAGAGACAGACAGACAGACAGACATACAAAGAGAAATAAACAACTTATTGTACCATATATAAATAACGATTTTAAATAAATTATTATTTTATTGTTATTATTATTATTATTATTATTATTATTATTATTATTATTATTATTATTATTATTATTTATTAATTATTATTATTATTATTATTATTATTATTATTATTATTTTATTATATTAATAATAATAATAATATTATTATATGAGGCAATCATGGCACTTTACTGTGCATCTCAGTAACCATCAAAGTATCTATCAAAAGTAGTGCACTAGAAAGTGTAATAAAAAAAGAGAGGTGTTAGAGCAAGTTCTTGTTGCTCTATGCATCGTCTTCATAAAGCTCTACATAGAGTGCAACTGTCACGATAGAAACAAACGTTATTCCTGTCTTTTCTTCACATACTGAGAAATGAATTCAGTACTTTGGGACTAGTCCCAAATCTTCACACAGGAATCACTTCCTATGAAAGCAAAAGACTGGGCAGGAGATGCAACATCCCCCAGTGAAAAGCAGGGACGCCACGAGTACACTGTGAGACAACACAGTAAGTGTCAGGGTCCCAGTACTGTTCAACTACCTGTCAGTATACATGAAAGGGATTATCAATAGACTCCTGGCTGTCTTCGAAAGGGAGTTAGACAGGCACCTAAAGTCAGTTCCCGACCAGATGGGTTGTGGTTTGTATGTCTTTACGTGCAGCCAGCAGTAACAGCCTGATTGATCAGGCTATTACTGCGAGGCCTGGTTATGGTCCGGACAACGGGGGCGTTGACCCCCAGGCATACGTAAATTATTTCATCAGCCTCTCTGTTATCAACCACTTATACATTATTTTTTCAGTCATCTGTTCATTCATTACCTTGTATATCTGCGTCCATCTTTCCCTTTTCTGTTATTTATTAACGTCATTCACTACCAGAATCATTACAGTATATTTTTTTCATGCTAAACTGCAGGTGTTTGGTGGGTCGAGTTAATGAGCCCAGATGTTGAATTTCATCACGAGTAATCGGTAAGAATATTCACTGATTTATATACACTTTTTTTTTCAGTTAACATTTTGGTGGGATTAAGTCGAGTGTCGTCTGGGATTGTTTCTGCTTTGTGTTCAGACTGTCGTCGACGAGGCTCAGGACGGGAAAACTGTGTTGTTGCATAACTCAAGAGCTATGACTGGCCAGAGTGGTTTACCTGGAGGGTGTTCTGGGGTGGTCAACGCCCCCGCGGGCCGGTCCATGACCAGACCTTACGGTGGATCAGGGCCTGATCAGCTTTACAATAATGTCATGCATGAGCCACTTCGAGTTATTATCGCACTGATGCGACAAATAAAATCAATACAGTGGAAACAAAAAATAGATGAATCACCATGGAAACTGAAAAATAATAATCGAGAAAATAACAGGAAAACGTTAAAAGTAACAAGGTAGTGGAAACTAATACCAATCTTAACAAAATTACGTCTCATCAACTAACTGCAAAGTATGAGCACCGGTTTCAGGAAACAAACCCTTATCTGACGTACATGAAACTCCTTGTGAAGACTGTAACCAATCATACACTGGATAGACAGGTAAAAAAAATTAATCACTTTATTAACTGAACACGAGAGATCTTTGAGATACGAAAAAATAAACTTCAACAGTTTTCCAACGTATTGAGAACCATAACATTAAGTGGAAAGTTATTTACATTATACAAATAATGTAAGCCATGTGTGTGTGTGTGTGTGTGTGTGTGTGTGTGTGTGTGTGTTGTGCCAAATAGGTAAAACTGGTCAATTAGCAAGAACTCATTTAAAATTAATTCCTTTCTAAAATTTTCTCTTATATATTTAAAGATTTTTTTCATTTATATTAATGAAAAAATAATAATTTTGTACCAAAAGGAACCTTAGAAAACTTACCTAACATTATTATAACAAGCGCAATTTAATTTAGCCTAATCCAATTAAATATATTTTAGATAAGTTTACAATAGTGTAATAATAATCAAACACAATGAAATATATTTTTTTCGCTAGGTTCAGAATGTTTTGGGGAAATTATTGGATACACAAATTATCGCTTGTCTTTTTCAACAAGAAGAGTGTTGCCATTCAAGCCAAAATCGCAAGTTTTACCTATTCGGCACGACACTATATATATTATATATTATAATATATATATATATATATTATATATATATATATATATATATATATATTATATATATATATATATATATATATTATATATTATATATATATATATATATTAAGCAAATATCGTAAACCAAGCGACACAAGATGCAAAACAACCACGGGGGGAGTAGATTGATACCTCTAGGCCTTTCGTGTTGCAATCAACACATCATCAGGAGCTTGTAAAATTGCAGAAAAGAGGAGAGTTTCCACGCGAATACGTTCCCAGGGGAGCGCGTTGACTGGAGTGAGAGAGGGAGAGAGGAGAAGGAACCGGAAGTGCCCACAGGCACAACAGCCAGAAGGATGAATATTATAGCATTAGAAAAATCCCACAAGTATTGATATTGTAACCTAAACGAAATTAACGTAGCAATAATAATAAATTCAGTCATATTCAGATATGATAACAATAGCTTTAAATACGTATATAAATATTGTCTGTGACATACATGGATGTGGCAGTCTAAGACTAATTTCATTTTCCTCTCGTTTGGAATACGTTACAGAAACAGTTTTCATGTTAATGCATCTACGAACGACTGGTTTTAAGTAAATAACAACTGCACTGACTGAGCCTCGAACCCTCCAGGTTTAAAACCACTCCAGCTTAAAAATCACTTGTTCGTGGATGCTCGTCGTGAGCTTCATGCGGCTGGATATAATGGCAGGGCTGCAATTGCTAAACCTTTCATTTCAGAAGCAAATATTGCAAAGCGCAAAAACTGGTGTAAGGACCATAAGAACTGGACATTGAAAGAACTTTATTTAATCTAACGAATTTGCCTTAGATTGTTCCCAAATTCTGGCCGAGTTTACGTCTGGAGAGGAGAAGAAGCTTATCACCCCGACTACTTGATCCCTTCCGTGAAGCATGGAGGCGGATCCATGATGATTTGGCCAGCAATATCGTGGAATTCTCTTGGCCCGGCACTAGTACTGCATGGTAGGGTTAATGTCCAAACATATTTATCGACGTTAGGTGACCAAGTCCATCCCATGGTACAAACACTGTTTCTCAATGACATAAAAACCGTGACAACTACCAAAATAACTTACAAAATAACATGAACACCTTCTGTCTGAACTGTTGAATGACTGAATAATCAATTTAAATGTGTTATAGGTCCCTTTCTGAGCTATCGTTCAAGACGATAATGCACCAGTTCACACCGCTAGAGTTGTTCAGAATTGGCGTGAAGAACGTGAAGTGGAACACTTGAACTGGTCCTCACAATCGCCAGATCTAAATATTATCAAGCATCTGTGAAGCCAATTGGAACAGCAAGTCAGGAACTGATTTCCTCCACCGTCATCTTTGGAAGAGTTAAAGCAGGTTCTGCAGGTTCTGGATTTTGTTCAAATGCTATATGAATAATTCCTCGAGGAACTGGTGCTGTTTTAGCTGCAAATGGAGGACCAACTCCATACTGAAAAAAAAACAAAAAAAAAAATGTTAAATGAAGTGTTCATACGATTTAGTCCAGCTGCTCTATATACAACACCTGGGCTGGAGGAGGTAGTCAACTTTGATCAGAGGAAAGGTGGAGAATATCTCCAATTCCTTGAATGAAAAGCCCTTCGCCAGGATCAAGGCACCGCCCTTGAAAGAAAGATGTATGTACGAGCTCAATTAAGCATGTGAGCACCCCTCCTTCCTTGCCGAGCTCAACAACTCCTCCTGGGCTCTAAATCAAACCTACGGTCTGCCATAATTCACTCTGAGCAGCGTTCTCCACCCGCCCAATTTGCTGCTGTCAGCTTTGCTTGGTTGGCCCGCTGATCATTTAGACTGTGGTGGGTGTTATGTGGCCTGCAGATTATCTAGACTGTAATGGGAGTTGCACAGCAACCTGGTCATTTACAGCTTTAGATTGTGGTGAGTGTTGAGTTACCCGCCGATCATTTAGACTGTGGTGGGTGTTGTGCGAGGCATGTTGCATTTGCTACCATAGCCGGGCCTGTTGCAGACAAGCCCTCTGGCGGTTCAAACAGAAAATATCATTTCTACTCTCACCAGTCTAGAGATTAGGTAAAATCGTAAGTCTCTTTACCGAGTAAAAACATCTAGTACAGTAATATATATTTACAGTTCTCTTGAGAATGAGTTGCTACATGACAGAACACGTGGTATTACATAAATTGTAAGCACAGACATATAATAATAATAATAATAATAAGCACAGACATTATCAGAATCTGCAACTCACTCGCACACGAATCCAACAGCGTATCTATTTGCAAACATCAACTTACCGCAGATTCTTTACATCATACAGTGTAGATACCAACGAAACACATCAAAGATAAAGTCTACTCAATGCTAGAATAAGCAGAGTCCACAAATCTGGGCAAATACAAAGCTCACTCATTGGTAGACAGTGATAGAGTCCACACCAGACATTGAAAAGATATGAAAGTTAAGACACATGTGCAACATCTGGATATCTTTATTGTAGACGTTTCGCCATCCAGTGGCTTTATCAATACAGATTCTAGGACATAATAGGAAGACAGTAGAACTATATACAAAAGATGAGGTAATCAGTTCCTCGGCCTTGGAGTTAGTGTTCACAGCATCGTGGTGGAGGAGAATCTGGAGCAAAGGCAAGAAGACTGGCGGTTATATAGGCGTCAGTGGATAGGGACGGGCAGCAGACGAGGGCATAGTCACTGGTAGGCACATTGAAAAGATTGAAAGATAGCAGAGTGCGTCAGACAAAAACGGAACACCGAAGTGAATCACAGTCAATTACAAGACTGTCCTTCACCTCAACACAGTCTGTCAGCAAAGTCTGTCAACACAGTCTATCGGCACAGTCTGTCAGCACAGTCTATCGGCACAGTCTGTCAATACAGGAAAGAAGCATTTCCAGAAGACTGTCACAGACGTACTTCATCACACCAAATGTGTAAAACTCCAAACAGTACATTTACACATTACCAAGTGTTGACACAACGTCTACAGTGACACTGTGAATTTACGGAGAGGTGAGAGTGCAGTAGTGTGTTCTGGACACAGTAACTTTGTGTGACTACCAGTCGTCGCAGCGGCAATATCCACAATGTTGCTCAGAACATGAGTCCACAAATATGGACAGCGGCTCCAGACACAAGAAAATGCAGAAGATTCAGGTCCTATAAAAAAAATTAGTGTAAAAAAGAGATTCCTGAATGTGGTATATTGTGTCAGTATGTTCCCGTAGCTTTGTGTTTTTCCCGTAGCTTTGTGTTCTTCCCGTAGCTTTGTGTTCTTCCAGTAGCTTTGTGTTCTTCCCGTAGCTTTGTGTTCTTCCCGTAGCTTTGTGTTCTTCCCGTAGCTTTGTGTTCTTCCCGTAGCTTTGTGTTCTTCCCGTAGCTTTGTGTTCTTCCCGTAGCTTTGTGTTCTTCCCGTAGCTTTGTGTTCTTCCCGTAGCTTTGTGTTCTTCTTCCGTAGCTTGTGTTCTTCCCGTAGCTTTGTGTTCTTCCCGTAGCTTTGTGTTCTTCCCGTAGCTTTGTGTTCTTCCCGTAGCTTTGTGTTCTTCCCGTAGCTTTGTGTTCTTCCCGTAGCTTTGTGTTCTTCCCGTAGCTTTGTGTTCTTCCCGTAGCTTTGTGTTCTTCCCGTAGCTTTGTGTTCTTCCCGTAGCTTTGTGTTCTTCTCGTAGCTTCGTGTTCTTCCCGTAGCTTTGTGTTCTTCCCGTAGCTTTGTGTTCTTCCCGTAGCTTTGTGTTCTTCCCGTAGCTTTGTGTTCTTCCCGTAGCTTTGTGTTCTTCCCGTAGCTTTGTGTTCTTCCCGTAGCTTTGTGTTCTTCCCGTAGCTTTGTGTTCTTCCCGTAGCTTTGTGTTCTTCCCGTAGCTTTGTGTTCTTCCCGTAGCTTTGTGTTCTTCCCGTAGCTTTGTGTTCTTCCCGTAGCTTTGTGTTCTTCCCGTAGCTTTGTGTTCTTCCCGTAGCTTTGTGTTCTTCCCGTAGCTTTGTGTTTTTTCCCGTAGCTTTGTGTTCTTCCCGTAGCTTCGTGTTCTTCCCGTAGCTTTGTGTTCTTCCCGTAGCTTTGTGTTTTTCCCGTAGCTTTGTGTTCTTCCCGTAGCTTTGTGTTCTTCCCGTAGCTTCGTGTTCTTCCCGTAGCTTTGTGTTCTTCCCGTAGCTTTGTGTTCTTCCCGTAGCTTCGTGTTCTTCCCGTAGCTTTGTGTTCTTCCCGTACTTTGTGTTCTTCCCGTAGTTTTGTGTTCTTCCCGTAGCTTTGTGTTCTCCCGTAGCTTTGTGTTCTTCCCGTAGCTTTGTGTTCTTCCCGTAGCTTTGTGTTCTTCCCTTAGCTTGTGTTCTTCCCTAGCTTTGTGTTCTTCCCGTAGCTTTGTGTTCTTCCCGTAGCTTTTGGTTTCTTTCCCGTAGCTTTGTGTTCTTCCCGTAGCTTTGTGTTTTTTTCCCGTAGCTTTGTGTTCTTCCGTAGCTTTGTGTTCTCCGTAGCTTCGTGTTCTCCCGTAGCTTTGTGTTCTTCCGTAGCTTTGTGTTCTTCCCGTAGCTTCGTGTTCTTCCCGTACTTTGTGTTCTTCCCGTAGCTTTGTGTTCTTCCGTAGCTTCGTGTTCTTCCCGTAGCTTTGTTTCTTTCCCGTAGCTTCGTGTTTCTTCCCGTAGCTTGTGTTCTTCCCGTAGCTTCGTGTTCTTCCCGTAGCTTGTGTTCTTCCCGTAGCTTTGTGTTCTTCCCGTAGCTTCGTGTTCTTCCCGTAGCTTCGGGTTCTTCCCGTAGCTTTGTGTTTTTTTCCCGTAGCTTTGTGTTCTTCCCGTAGCTTCGTGTTCTTCCCGTAGCTTCGGGTTCTTCCCGTAGCTTTGTGTTCTTCAGTAGCTTGTGTTCTTCCGTAGCTTTGTTCTTCCCGTAGCTTTGTGTTCTTCCCGTAGCTTTGTGTTCTTCCCGTAGCTTTGTGTTCTTCCCGTAGCTTCGTGTTCTTCCCGTAGCTTCGTGTTCTTCCCGTAGCTTCGTGTTCTTCCCGTAGCTTTGTGTTCTTCCCGTAGCTTTGTGTTCTTCCCGTAGCTTCGTGTTCTTCCCGTAGCTTCGGGTTCTTCCCGTAGCTTTGTGTTTTTCCCGTAGCTTTGTGTTCTTCCCGTAGCTTCGTGTTCTTCCCGTAGCTTCGGGTTCTTCCCGTAGCTTTGTGTTCTTCCGTAGCTTCGTGTCTTCTATTTTTCCGTAGCTTTGTGCTCTTCCCGTAGCTTCGTGTTCTTCCCGTAGCTTCGGGTTCTTCCCGTAGCTTTGTGTTCTTCCCGTAGCTTTGTGTTCTTCCCGTAGCTTTGTTTTCTTCCCGTAGCTTTGTGTTCTTCCCGTAGCTTTGTGTTCTTCCCGTAGCTTTGTGTTCTTCCCGTAGCTTGTTGTGTTCTTTCCGTAGCTTTCGTGTTCTTCCGTAGCTTTGTGTTCTTCCCGTAGCTTTGGTTTGTTTTTCCCGTAGCTTTGTGTTCTTCCCGTAGCTTGTGTTCTTCCGTAGCTTTGTGTTCTTCCCCTAGCTTTGTGTTCTTCCGTAGCTTCGTGTTCTTTCCGTAGCTTTGTGTTCTTCCCGTAGCTTTGTGTTCTTCCCGTAGCTTCGTGTTCTTCCCGTCTCCGTAGCTTGTGTTCTTCCCGTAGCTTTGTGTTCTTCCCGTAGCTTTGTGTTCTTCCCGTAGCTTTGTGTTCTTCCCGTAGCTTTGTTGCTTCTTCCCGTAGCTTGTGTTCTTCCCCTAGCTTTGTGTTCTTCCCGTAGCTTTGTGTTCTTCCCGTAGCTTGTGTTCTTCCCGTAGCTTTGTGTTCTTCCCGTAGCTTGTGTTCTTCCCGTAGCTTGTGTTTTCCGTAGCTTGTGTTCTTCCCGTACTTGTGTTCTTCCCGTAGCTTGTGTTCTTCCCGAGCTTTGTGTTCTTCCCGTAGCTTTGTGTTCTTCCCGTAGCTTTGTTCTTCCGTAGCTTGTGTTCTTCCCGTAGCTTTTGTGTTCTTCCCGTAGCTTGTGTTCTTCCCGTAGCTTTCGTGTTCTTCCCGTACCTTCGTGTTCTTCCCGTAGCTTTGTGTTCTTCCCGTAGCTTTGTGTTTTTTCCCGTAGCTTGTGTTCTTCCCCTAGCTTGTGTTCTTCCCGTAGCTTTGTGTTCTTCCCGTAGCTTGTGTTCTTCCCGTAGCTTGTGTTCTTCCCGTACTTGTGTTCTTCCGTAGCTTTGTGTTCTTCCAGTAGCTTTGTGTTCTTCCCGTAGCTTGTGTTCTTCCGTAGCTTTGTGTTCTTCCCGTAGCTTTGTGTTCTTCCCGTAGCTTTGTGTTCTTCCCGTAGCTTTGTGTTCTTCCCGTAGCTTTGTGTTCTTCCCGTAGCTTTGTGTTCTTCCCGTAGCTTCGTGTTCTTCCCGTAGCTTCGTGTTCTTCCCGTAGCTTCGTTTTTCTTCCCGGTAGCTTCGTGTTCTTTTCCCGTAGCTTCGTGTTCTTCCCGTAGCTTGGGTTCTTCCGTAGCTTTGTGTTCTTCCCGTAGCTTGTGTTCTTCCCGTAGCTTTGTGTTCTTCCCGTAGCTTCGTGTTCTTCCCGTAGCTTTGTGTTTGTTCCCGTAGCTTCGTGTTCTTCCCGTAGCTTCGTGTTCTTCCCGTAGCTTCGTGTTCTTCCCGTAGCTTCGTGTTCTTCCCGTAGCTTCGTGTTCTTCCCGTAGCTTTGGGTTCTTCCCGTAGCTTCGTGTTCTTCCCGTAGCTTCGTGTTCTTCCCGTAGCTTTGTGTTTGTTCCCGTAGCTTCGTGTTCTTCCCGTAGCTTCGTGTTCTTCCCGTAGCTTCGTGTTTTTCCCATAGCTTCTTGTTCTTCCCGTAGCTTCGTGTTCTTCCCGTACCTTCGTGTTCTTTCCGTAGCTTCGTGTTCTTCCCGTAGCTTCGTGTTCTTCCCGTAGCTTGTGTTCTTCCCGTAGCTTCGTGTTCTTCCCGTAGCTTGTGTTCTTCCCGTAGCTTCGTGTTCTTCCCGTAGCTTTGTGTTCTTCCCGTAGCTTTGTGTTCTTCCCTCTAGCTTCGTGGTTCTTCCCGTAGCTTTGTGTTCTTCCCGTAGCTTTGTGTTCTTCCCGTAGCTTTGTGTTCTTCCCGTAGCTTTGTGTTCTTCCCGTAGCTTTGTGTTTTTCCCGTAGCTTCGTGTTCTTCCCGTAGCTTCGTGTTCTTCCCGTAGCTTCGTGTTCTTCCCGTAGCTTCGTGTTCTTCCCGTAGCTTCGGGTTATCGTAGCTTGTGTTCTTCCGTAGCTTCGTGTTCTTCCCGTAGCTTCGTGTTCTTCCCGTAGCTTTGTGTTTTTTTCCCGTAGCTTTGTGTTCTTCCCGTAGCTTTGTGTTCTTCCCGTAGCTTCGTGTTCTTCCCGTAGCTTCGTGTTCTTCCCGTAGCTTCGTGTTCTTCCCGTAGCTTGTGTTCTTCCCGTGCTTCGTGTTCTTCCCTAGCTTCGTGTTCTTCCCGTACTTCGTGTTCTTCCCGTAGCTTTGTGTTTTCCCGTAGCTTCGTGTTCTTCCCGTAGCTTCGTGTTCTTCCCGTACTTGTGTTCTTCCGTAGCTTCGTGTTCTTCCCGTAGCTTCGTGTTCTTCCCGTAGCTTTGTGTTTTCCTAGCTTCGTGTTCTTCCCGTAGCTTCGTGTTCTTCCCGTAGCTTCGTGTTCTTCCCGTAGCTTCGTGTTCTTCCCGTAGCTTTGTGTTCTTCCCGTAGCTTTGTGTTCTTCCCGTAGCTCGTGTTCTTCCCGTAGCTTCGTGTTCTTTCCCGTAGCTTCGTGTTCTTCCGTAGCTTCGTGTTCTTCCCGTAGCTTCGTGTTCTTCCCGTAGCTTCGGTTTTCCGTAGCTTCGTGTTCTTCCGTAGCTTTGTGTTCTTCCCGTAGCTTCGTGTTCTTCCGTAGCTTCGTGTTCTTCCCGTAGCTTCTGTGTTCTTCCCGTAGCTTTCGTGTTTTTCCCGTAGCTTCTGTTCTTCCCGTAGCTTCGTGTTCTTTCCCGTAGCTTCGTGTTCTTCCGTAGCTTCGTGTTCTTCCCGTAGCTTTTGTGTTTTCCCGTAGCTTCGTGTTCTTCCCGTAGCTTCGTGTTCTTTCCGTAGCTTCGTGTTCTTCCCGTAGCTTCGTGTTCTTCCCGTAGCTTCGTGTTCTTCCCGTAGCTTCGTGTTCTTCCGTAGCTTGTGTTTTTCCCGTAGCTTTCGTGTTCTTTCCCGTAGCTTTTGTGTTCTTCCCGTAGCTTCGTGTTCTTCCCGTAGCTTCGTGTTCTTCCCGTAGCTTCGGTTTTTTCCCGTAGCTTCGTGTTTCTTCCCTAGCTTCGTGTTTCTTCCCGTAGCTTCGTGTTCTTCCCGTAGCTTCGTGTTCTTCCCGTAGCTTCGTGTTCTTCCCGTAGCTTCGTGTTCTTCCCGTAGCTTCGTGTTTTTCCCGTAGCTTCGTGTTCTTCCCGTAGCTTCGTGTTCTTCCCGTAGCTTCGTGTTTTTCCCATAGCTTCGTGTTCTTCCCGTAGCTTCGTGTTCTTCCCGTACCTTCGTGTTCTTTCCGTAGCTTCGTGTTCTTCCCGTAGCTTCGTGTTCTTCCCGTAGCTTCGTGTTCTTCCCGTAGCTTGTGTTCTTCCCGTAGCTTCGTGTTCTTCCCGTAGCTTCGTGTTCTTCCCGTAGCTTCGTGTTCTTCCCGTAGCTTCGTGTTCTTCCCGTAGCTTCGTGTTCTTCCCGTAGCTTCGTGTTCTTCCGTAGCTTCGTGTTCTTCCCTAGCTTCGTGTTTTCGTAGCTTTGTGCTTCCCGTGTTTTCCCGTAGCTTCGTGTTCTTTCCGTAGCTTCGTGGTTTTTCCCGTAGCTTCGTGTTCTTTCCCCTAGCTTCGGGTTCTTCCCGTAGCTTCGTGTTCTTCCCGTACTTCGTGTTCTTCCCGTAGCTTCGTGTTCTTCCCGTAGCTTCGTGTTCTTCCGTAGCTTCGTGTTTCTTCCCGTAGCTTCGTGTTCTTCCCGTAGCTTCGTGTTCTTCCCGTAGCTTCGTGTTCTTCCCGTAGCTTCGTGTTCTTCCCGTAGCTTCGTGTTTTCCCTAGCTTCGTGTTTCTTCCCGTAGCTTCGTGTTCTTCCGTAGCTTCGTGTTCTTCCCATAGCTTCGTGTTCTTCCGTAGCTTCGTGTTCTCCGTAGCTTCGTGTTCTTCCCGTAGCTTGTTCTTCCGTAGCTTCGTGTTCTTCCCGTAGCTTCGTGTTCTTCCGTAGCTTCGTGTTCTTCCCGTAGCTTCGTGTTCTTCCGTAGCTTCGTTTTCTTCCCGTAGCTTCGTGTTCTTCCCGTAGCTTCGTGTTCTTCCCGTAGCTTCGTGTTCTTCCCGTAGTTTCGTGTTCTTCCGTAGCTTTTGTGTTCTTCCCTAGCTTCGTGTTTTTTTCCGTAGCTTCGTGTTCTTCCCGTAGCTTCGTGTTCTTCCCGTAGCTTCGTGTTCTTCCGTAGCTTCGGTTCTTCCCGTAGCTTGGTTCTTCCCGTAGCTTCGTGTTTTCCCGTAGCTTCGTGTTCTTCCCGTAGCTTGTGTTCTTCTATTGCTTCGTGTTTTTCCGTAGCTTTCGTGTTTTCCGTAGCTTGTGTTCTTCCGTAGCTTCGTGTTCTTCCCGTAGCTTCGTGTTCTTCCCGTAGCTTCGTGTTCTTCCCGTAGCTTCGTGTTCTTCCCGTAGCTTCGTGTTCTTCCAGTAGCTTCGTGTTCTTCCTGTAGCTTCGTGTTTTTCCCATAGCTTCGTGCTTTTGTGTACTTCGTGTCTTCCGTAGCTTCGTGTTCTTCCCGTAGCTTCGTGTTCTTCCCGTAGCTTCGTGTTCTTCCCGTAGCTTTCGTGTTCTTCCCGTAGCTTCGTGTTCTTCCCGTACTTGTGTTCTTCCCGTAGCTTCGTGTTCTTCCCGTAGCTTGTGTTCTTCCCGTAGCTTCGTGTTCTTCCGTAGCTTCGTGTTCTTCCCGTAGCTTCGTGTTCTTCCCGTAGCTTTCGTGTTCTTCCCGTAGCTTCGTGTTCTTCCGTAGCTTTCGTGTTCTTCCCGTAGCTTCGTGTTCTTCCCGTAGCTTCGTGTTCTTCCCGTAGCTTCGGTGTTCTTCCCGTAGCTTCGTGTTCTTCCCGTAGCTTCCGTGTTCTTCCCGTAGCTTCGGGTTTCTCCCGTAGCTTCGTGTTCTTTCCCGTAGCTTCGTGTTCTTCCCGTAGCTTCGGGTTTCTTCCGTAGCTTCGGGTTCTTCCCGTAGCTTCGTGTTCTTCCCGTAGCTTCGTGGTTCTTCCCGTAGCTTCGTGTTCTTCCCGTAGCTTCGTGTTCTTCCCGTAGCTTCGTGTTCTTCCCGTAGCTTGTGTCTCTTCCGTTGCTTTGTGTTTCCCGTAGCTTCGTGTTCTTCCGTAGCTTTGTTCTTCCCGTAGCTTCGTGTTCTTCCCCTAGCTTCGTGTTCTTCCCGTAGCTTCGTGTTTTCCCGTAGCTTCGTGTTCTTCCCGAAGCTTCGTTGTTCTTCCCGTAGCTTCGTGTTCTTCCGTAGCTTCGGGTTCTTCCCGTAGCTTTCGTGTTTTTCCCGTAGCTTTGTGTTCTTCCCGTAGCTTCGTGTTCTTCCCGTAGCTTCGGGTTCTTCCCGTAGCTTTGTGTTCTTCCAGTAGCTTCGTGTTCTTCCGTAGCTTCGTGTTTCTTCCCGTAGCTTGTGTTCTTCCCGTAGCTTGTGTTCTTCCGTAGCTTTGTGTTCTTCCCCGTAGCTTCGTGTTCTTCCCGTAGCTTCGTGTTCTTCCCGTAGCTTCGTGTTCTTCCCGTAGCTTTGTGTTCTTCCCGTAGCTTTGTGTTCTTCCCGTAGCTTCGTGTTCTTCCCGTAGCTTTCGTGTTCTTCCCGTAGCTTTGTGTTTTTTCCCGTAGCTTGTGTTCTTCCCCTAGCTTCGTGTTCTTCCCCCTAGCTTCGTGTTCTTCCGTAGCTTTGTGTTCTTCCGTAGCTTCGTGTTCTTCCCGTAGCTTTGTGTTCTTCCCGTAGCTTTGTGTTCTTCCGTAGCTTCGTGTTCTTCCCGTAGCTTCGGTTCTTCCCGTAGCTTTGTGTTCTTCCCGTAGCTTTGTGTTCTTCCGTAGCTTTGTTTCTTCCCGTAGCTTTGTGTTCTTCCCGTACTTGTGTCTTCCGTACTTTGTGTTCTTCCCGTAGCTTGGTTCTTCCCGTAGCTTCGTGTTCTTCCCGTAGCTTCGTGTTCTTCCCGTAGCTTCGTGTTTTCCCGTAGCTTCGTGTTCTTCCCGTAGCTTCGTGTTCTTCCCGTAGCTTGGGTTCTTCCCGTAGCTTTGTGTTCTTCCCTAGCTTGTGTTCTTCCGTAGCTTTGTGTTCTTCCCGTAGCTTTGTGTTCTTCCCGTAGCTTTGTGTTTTTTCTTCCGTAGCTTCGTGGGTTTTTCCCGTAGCTTTGTGTTCTTCCCGTAGCTTGTGTTCTTCCCGTAGCTTTAGTGTTCTTCCCGTAGCTTTGTGTTCTTCCCGTAGCTTTGTGTTCTTCCCGTAGCGTTTTCCGGTGTGTTCTTCCCGTAGCTTTGTGTTCTTCCCGTAGCTTTGTGTTCTTCCCGTAGCGCTTCGTGTTGTTTTCCCGTAGCTTCGTGTTCTTCCCGTAGCTTCGTGTTCTTCCCGTAGCTTCGTGTTTTTCTTCCCGTAGCCTTTGTGTTCTTCCCGTAGCTTTGGTTCTTCCCGTAGCTTTGTGTTCTTCCCGTAGCTTTGTGTTCTTCCCGTAGCTTTGTGTCTCTTCCCGTAGCTTCGTGTTCTTCCCGTAGCTTGTGTTCTTCCCGTAGCTTCGTGTTCTTCCGTATTTTAGCTTCGTGTTCTTCCCGTACTTCGTGTTCTTCCCGTAGCTTGTGTTCTTCCCGTAGCTTGTGTTCTTCCCGTAGCTTTTTGTTCTTCCCGTAGCTTTGTGTTCTTCCCGTAGCTTTGTGTTCTTCCCGTAGCTTCGTGTTCCCTTCCGTAGCTTTCGTGTTCTTCCCGTAGCTTTGTGTTCTTCCCGTAGCTTGTGTTCTTCCCGTAGCTTTGTGTTCTTCCCGTAGCTTGTGTTCTTCCCCTAGCTTTTGTGTTCTTCCCGTAGCTTTGTGTTCTTCCGTAGCTTGTGTTCTTCCGTAGCTTTGTGTTCTTCCCGTAGCTTGTGTTTCTTCCCGTAGCTTCGTGTTCTTCCCGTAGCTTCTGTGTTCTTCCCGTAGCTTCTGTTCTTCCGTAGCTTCGTGTTCTTCCCGTTAGCTTCGTGTTCTTCCCGTAGCTTCTGGTTTTTCCGTAGCTTCGTGTTCTTCCCGTACTTCTGGTTCTTCCCGTAGCTTCGTGTTCTTCCCGTAGCTTCGGGTTCTTCCCGTAGCTTCGTGTTCTTCCCGTAGCTTTGTGTTCTTCCCGTAGCTTTGTGTTCTTCCCGTAGCTTCGTGTTCTTCCCGTAGCTTCGTGTTCTTCCCGTAGCTTTGTGTTCTTCCCGTAGCTTCGTGGTTCTTCCGTAGCTTCGTGTTCTTCCCGTAGCTTGGTTCTTCCCGTAGCTTGTGTTCTTCCGTAGCTTCGTGTTTTTCCCGTAGCTTCGTGTTTTCCGTAGCTTCGTGTTTCCTTTCCCGTAGCTTGTGTTCTTCCCGTAGCTTGTGTTCTTCCCGTAGCTTCGTGTTCTTCCCGTAGCTTCGTGTTCTTCCCGTAGCTTCGTGTTCTTCCCTAGCTTCGTGTTCTTCCCGTAGCTTTGTGTTCTTCCCGTAGCTTCGTGTTCTTCCCGTAGCTTCGTGTTCTTCCGTAGCTTCGTGTTCTTCCCGTAGCTTTGTGTCTTCCCGTAGCTTCTGTTCTTCCGTAGCTTCGTGTTCTTTCCCGTAGCTTCGTGTTCTTCCGTAGCTTGTTTCTTCCCGTAGCTTCGTGTTCTTCCCGTAGCTTCGTGTTCTTCCCGTAGCTTTGTGTTCTTCCGTAGCTTCGTGTTCTTCCGTAGCTTCGTGTTCTTCCCGTAGCTTCGTGTTCTTCCGTAGCTTCGTGTTTCCTTCTCGAGCTTCGTGTTTTTCGTAGCTTCGTGTTCTTCCCGTAGCTTGTCTTCGTGTTCGTGTCCCGTAGCTTGTGTTCTTCCGTAGCTTGTGTTCTTCCCGTAGCTTCGGGTTCTTCCCGTAGCTTGTGTTCTTCCCGTAGCTTGTGTTCTTCCCGTAGCTTGTGTTTTTCTTCCTGCTTGTGTTTTCCATAGCTTCGTGTTTTTCCCGTAGCTTCGTGTTCTTCCGTAGCTTGTGTTCTTCCCGTAGCTTTGTTTTTCCCGTAGCTTGTGTTCTTCGTAGCTTCGGTTCTTCCCCTAGCTTCGTGTTCTTCCCGTAGCTTTGTGTTCTTCCGTAGCTTTTGTGTTTTTCCTAGCTTCGTTTTTATTTGTGCTTGTGTTCTTCCCGTAGCTTCGTGTTCTTCCCCTAGCTTCGTGTTCTTCCGTAGCTTCGTGTTCTTCCGTAGCTTCGTGTTCTTTCCCGTAGCTTCGTGTTCTTCCGTAGCTTTCGTGTTTTCCGTAGCTTCGTGTTCTTCCCGTAGCTTCGTGTTCTTCCCGTAGCTTCGTGTTCTTCCCGTAGCTTCGTGTTCTTCCCGTAGCTTCGTGTTCTTCCCGTAGCTTCGTGTTCTTCCGTAGCTTCGTGTTCTTCCGTAGCTTCGTGTTCTTCCCGTAGCTTCGTGTTCTTCCCGTAGCTTCGTGTTCTTCCCGTAGCTTCGGGTTTTCCCGTAGCTTCGGGTTCTTCCCGTAGCTTCCTGTTCTTCTTCCGTAGCTTCGGTTCTTCCCGTAGCTTCGTGTTCTTCCCGTAGCTTCGTGTTCTTCCCGTAGTTCGTGTTCTTCCTCGTAGCTTCGGGTTCTTCCGTATTCGTGTTCTTCCCGTAGCTTGTGTTCTTCCCGTAGCTTCGTGTTCTTCCCGTAGCTTCGTGTTCTTCCGTAGCTTTGTGTTCTTCCCGTAGCCTTCAGTGTGTTCTTTCCCGTAGCTTCGTGTTCTTCCGTACTTTGTGTTCTTCCCGTAGCTTCGTGTTCTTCCGTAGCTTCGTGTTCTTCCCGTAGCTTCGTGTTCTTCCGTAGCTTGTGTTCTTCCCGTAGTTGTGTTTTCCCGTAGCTTCGTGTTCTTCCCGTAGCTTCGGTTCTTCCCGTAGCTTCGTGTTTTTCCCGTAGCTTGTGTTCTTCCGTAGCTCGTGTTCTTCCGTAGCTTCGGTTTTCCGTAGCTTCGTGTTCTTCCAGTAGCTTCGTGTTCTTCCCGTAGCTTTTGTGTTCTTCCCGTAGCTTTGTGTTCTTCCGTAGGGTTCGTGTTCTTCCCGTAGCTTTTGTTCTTCCCGTAGCTTCGTGTTCTTCCCGTAGCTTCGTGTTCTTCCGTACTTCGTGTTTCTTCCCCTAGCTTGTGTTCTTCCCGTAGCTTCGTGTTCTTCCCGTAGCTTCGTGTTATTCCCGTAGCTTCGTGTTCTTCCCGTAGCTTTGTGTTCTTCCCGTAGCTTTGTGTTCTTCCCGTAGCTTCGTGTTCTTCCCGTAGCTTCGTGTTCTTCCCGTAGCTTCGTGTTCTTCCAGTAGCTTCGTGTTCTTCCCGTAGCTTCGTGTTCTTCCCGTAGCTTTGTGTTCTTCCCGTAGCTTCGTGTTCTTCCCGTAGCTTCGTGTTCTTCCCGTAGCTTCGTGTTCTTCCCGTAGCTTTGTGTTCTTCCGTAGCTTGTTTCTTCCCGTAGCTTGTGTTCTTCCGTAGCTTTGTGTTCTTCCGTAGCTTTGTGTTCTTCCCGTAGCTTCGTGTTTTTTCCGTAGCTTCGTGTTCTTCCCGTAGCTTCGGTTCTTCCCGTAGCTTCGTGTTTTTCCGTAGCTTTCGGTTTTTCCCGTAGCTTCGTGTTCTTCCCGTAGCTCGTCGTGTTCTTCCCGTAGCTTCGTGTTCTTCCCGTAGCTTCGTGTTCTTTCCGTAGCTTGTGTTCTTCCCGTGCTTCGTGTGTTTTTTCCCGTAGCTTCGTGTTCTTCCCGTAGCTTCGGGTTCTTCCCGTAGCTTCGTGTTCTTCCCGTAGCTTCGTGTTCTTCCGTAGCTTCGTTTTTTCCCGTAGCTTTGTGTTCTTCCCGTAGCTTCGTGTTCTTCCCGTAGCTTTTCCGTGTTCTTTCCCGTAGCTTCGTGTTCTTCCCGTAGCTTCGTGTTCTTCCCGTAGCTTCGTGTTCTTCCCGTAGCTTCGTGTTCTTCCCGTAGCTTCGTGTTCTTCCCGTAGCTTCGTGTTCTTCCGTAGCTTTGTGTTCTTCCGTAGCTTCGTGTTCTTCCCGTACCTTTGTGTTCTTCCCGTAGCTTTGTGTTCTTCCCGTAGCTTCGTGTTCTTCCCGTAGCTTCGTGTTCTTCCCGTAGCTTCGTGTTCTTCCCGTTGCTTCGTGTTCTTCCCATAGCTTCGTGTTCTTCCCGTAGCTTCGTGTTCTTCCCGTAGCTTGTGTTCTTTTCCCCTAGCTTTCGTGTTCTTCCGTAGCTTTCGTGTTCTTCCCGTAGCTTCGTGTTCTTCCGTAGCTTCGTGTTCTTCCCGTAGCTTCGTGTTCTTCCCGTAGCTTCGTGTTCTTCCCGTAGCTTCGTGTTCTTCCCGTAGCTTCGTGTTCTTCCCGTAGCTTCGTGTTCTTCCCGTAGCTTCGTGTTCTTCCGTAGCTTCGTGTTCTTCCCGTAGCTTGTGTTCTCCGTAGCTTTGTGTTCTTCCCGTAGCTTTCGTGTTCTTCCCGTAGCTTCGTGTTCTTCCCGTAGCTTTTGTGTTTCTTCCCGTAGCTTCGTGTTCTTCCCGTAGCTTCGTGTTTTTCCCGTAGCTTCGTGTTCTTCCCGTAGCTTCGTGTTCTTCCCGTAGCTTCGTGTTCTTCCGTAGCTTCGTGTTCTTCCCGTAGCTTCGTGTTCTTCCCGTAGCTTCGTGTTCTTCCCGTAGCTTCGGGTTCTTCCCGTAGCTTCGTGTTCTTCCCTAGCTTGTGTTTTCCGTAGCTTGTGTTCTTCCCGTAGCTTCGTGTCTTCCCGTAGCTTTCTGTTCTTCCCGTAGCTTCGTGTTCTTCCCGTAGCTTCGGGTTCTTCCGGTAGCTTCGTGTTCTTCCCGTAGCTTCGGGTTCTTCCCGTAGCTTCGTGTTCTTCCCGTAGCTTCGTGTTCTTCCCGTAGCTTCGTGTTCTTCCCGTAGCTTCGTGTTCTTCCCGTAGCTTCGTGTTCTTCCCGTAGCTCGTGTTTTCCCATAGCTTCGTGTTCTTCCCGTAGCTTCGTGTTCTTCCCTAGCTTCGTGTTCTTCCGTTTGCTTCGTGTTCTTCCCGTAGCTTCGTGTTCTTCCCGTAGCTTCGTGTTCTTCCCGTAGCTTGTGTTTTCCCGTAGCTTCGTGTTTTTTCCGTAGCTTCGTGTTCTTCCCGTAGCTTCGTGTTCTTCCGTAGCTTTGTGTTCTTCCCGTAGCTTCGTTCCTTCTTGTTCTTCCGTAGCTTGGTTCTTCCCGTAGCTTTGTGTTCTTCCCGTAGCTTCGTGTTCTTCCCGTAGCTTCGTGTTTTTCCCGTAGCTTCGTGTTCTTCCCGTAGCTTGTGTTCTTCCGTAGCTTCGTGTTCTTCCCGTAGCTTCGTGTTCTTCCCGTAGCTTCGGTGTTCTTCCCGTAGCTTCGTGTTCTTCCGTAGCTTCGGTTCTTTCCCGTAGCTTCGTGTTCTTCCCGTAGCTTCGTGTTCTTCCCGTAGCTTTGTGTTCTTCCCCTAGCTTGTGTTCTTCCCGTAGCTTCGTTTCTTCCCGTAGCTTCGTGTTCTTCCCGTAGCTTCGTGTTCTTCCCGTAGCTTCGTGTTCTTCCCGTAGCTTCGTGTTCTTCCCGTAGCTTCGTGTTCTTCCCGTAGCTTCGTGTTCTTCCCGTAGCTTCGTGTTCTTCCCGTAGCTTCGTGTTCTTCCCGTAGCTTCGTGTTCTTCCCGTAGCTTCGTGTTCTTCCCGTAGCTTCGTGTTCTTCCCGTAGCTTCGTGTTCTTCCGTAGTTCGTGTTTTTCCATAGCTTCGTGTTTTTTCCCGTAGCTTCGTGTTCTTCCCGTAGCTTCGTGTTCTTCCCGTAGCTTCGTGTTCTTCCCGTAGCTTTGTGTTCTTCCCGTAGCTTTGTGTTCTTCCCGTAGCTTCGTGTTCTTCCCGTAGCTTCGTGTTCTTCCCGTAGCTTCGTGTTTTCCGTAGCTTCGGTTCTTCCCGTAGCTTCGTGTTCTTCCGTAGCTTCGTTGGTTCTTTCCCGTAGCTTCGTGTTCTTCCGTAGCTTCGTGTTCTTCCCGTAGCTTCGTGTTTTTCCCGTAGCTTCGTGTTCTTCCCGTAGCTTCGTGTTCTTCCCGTAGTTTCGTGTTTTTCCCATAGCTTCTTGTTCTTCCCGTAGCTTCGTGTTCTTCCCGTAGCTTCGTGTTCTTTCCGTAGCTTCGTGTTCTTCCCGTAGCTTCGTGTTCTTCCCGTAGCTTCGTGTTCTTCCCGTAGCTTCGTGTTTTCCGTAGCTTCGTGTTCTTCCCGTAGCTTCGTGTTCTTCCCGTAGCTTCGTGTTCTTCCCGTAGCTTCGTGTTCTTCCCGTAGCTTCGTGTTCTTCCTGTAGCTTCGTGTTTTTCCCATAGCTTCGTGTTTTTCCTGTAGCTTCGTGTTCTTCCCGTAGCTTCGTGTTCTTCCCGTAGCTTCGTGTTCTTCCCGTAGCTTCGTGTTCTTCCCGTAGCTTCGTGTTTTTCCCATAGCTTCGTGTTTTTCCTGTAGCTTCGTGTTCTTCCCGTAGCTTCGTGTTCTTCCCGTAGCTTCGTGTTCTTCCCGTAGCTTCGTGTTCTTCCCGTAGCTTCGTGTTTTCTTCCCGTAGCTTCGTGTTCTTCCCGTAGCTTCGTGTTCTTCCCGTAGCTTCGTGTTCTTCCCGTAGCTTCGTGTTTTTCCCGTAGCTTCGTGTTCTTCCTGTAGCTTCGTGTTCTTCCCGTAGCTTCGTGTTCTTCCCGTAGCTTCGTGTTCTTCCTGTAGCTTCGTGTTCTTCCCGTAGCTTCGTGTTCTTCCCGTAGCTTCGTGTTCTTTCCCGTAGCTTCGTGTTCTTCCCTCGTGTTCTTCTCGTAGCTTCGTGTTTCTTCCCGTAGCTTCGTGTTCTTCCCGTAGCTTCGTGTTCTTCCGTAGCTTCGGTGTTTTCCCATAGCTTCGTGTTTTTTCCTGTAGCTTCGTGTTCTTCCCGTAGCTTCGTGTTCTTCCCGTAGCTTCGTGTTCTTCCCGTAGCTTCGTGTTCTTCCCGTAGCTTCGTGTTCTTCCCGTAGCTTCGTGTTCTTCCGTAGCTTCGTGTTCTTCCCGTAGCTTCGTGTTTTTCCATGCTTCGTGTTTTCCTGTAGCTTCGTGTTCTTCCCGTAGCTTCGGTTCTTCCGTAGCTTTCGTGTTCTTCCCGTAGCTTCGTGTTCTTCCCGTAGCTTCGTGTTCTTCCGTAGCTTCGTGTTCTTCCCTAGCTTCGTGTTCTTCCGTAGCTTGTGTTCTTCCTGTAGCTTCGTGTTTTCCCAGCTTCGTGTTTTTCCGTAGCTTCGTGTTCTTCCCGTAGCTTCGTGTTCTTCCCGTACTTCGTGTTCTTCCGTAGCTTCGTGTTCTTCCCGTAGCTTCGTGTTCTTCCCGTAGCTTGTGTTCTTCCGTAGCTGTGTGTTTTCCGTAGCTTCGTGTTCTTCCCAGACTTCGTGTTCTTCCCGTAGCTTGTGTTCTTCCCGTAGCTTCGTGTTCTTCCCGTAGCTTCGGTTCTTCCCATTGCTTCGTGTTTTCCACTAGCTTGTGTCTTGTAGCTTCGTGTTCTTCCCGTTAGCGTGTCTTCCGTAGCTGGTTTTCCGTAGCTCGGTTTTCCCGTAGCTTCGGTGTTTTCCCAGTGCTTGTTTTCCCGTAGCTTTGTGTTCTTCCCGTAGTTTGTGTTCTTCCCTGTGTTCTTCGTACTTTTTTCCTACTTCGTGTTCTTCCCGTAGCTTGTGTTCTTCCCGTAGCTTGTGTTCTTCCCACTTGTGTTCTTCCCGTAGCTTTGTTTTCCCGTAGCTTGTTTCTTCCCTAGTTGTGTTCTCCGTAGCTTTGTTTTTCCCATACTTGTGTTTTCGTGCTTCCAGTCACTGTGTTTCCCGTATTCGTTTTCCGGGAGCTTCCACTGTTTCTTCCCTACTTTGTGTGTTCATTTGTGTTTTTGCTGTTGTTCTGCTTTCTTCCTAGTTTCTCTTCCGTAGCTTTTGTCGTTCTTCGTAGTTTGTTCTCCTTTTGTGCTTCTCAGATTTGTTCTGGTTGTTCTTTGTGCTTTGTGTCTCGTATTCGGTTCTTGTGTTCTTTCCCGTAGCTTTGTTCTTGTGCTTCCGTAGCTTGTTTTTCCCTACTTGTGTTCTCCCGTAGCTTTGTGTTTCTCTTGTTCTTCCGTAGCTTTTGTTCTTCCGTAGCTTTGTGTTCTTCCCGTAGCTTTGTTTTCTTCCTGCTTGTTTTTCCGTGTTTGTGTTCTTTCCCGTAGTTGTTTCTTCCCGTAGCTTGTGTTCGTATTGTTTTTAGCTTCCGTTTTGTGTTGTTCTTCCGTTCTTTGCTTGTTCTTTCGGTCTTTGTTTCTTCCGTAGCTTTTTGTTTCTTCCCGTAGCTTGTGTTTTCCCTAGCTTTGTTTCCGTAGCTTGTGTTCTCCCGTGTTTGTGTTTCCGTAGCTTTTTTAGTTCTTCCCGTAGCTTTTGTTTCTTCCGTAGTTTCCGTGTTTTCCCGTAGCTTTGTGTTCTTCCCTAGCTTCTTTGTTCTTCCCGTACTTTGTGTTCTTCCCGTGCTTTTTTTCTTCCTTGCTTTGTGTTCTTCCCGTAGCTTTGTGTTCTTCCTAGCTTGTTTCGTTTGTTTTTTCCCGTAGCTTGTGTTCTCCCTAGCTTTGTCTTTCGTGTTTTTTTCCTGTTTGTGTTCTTCCGTAGCTTGTGTTGCTTGTGTCTTCCGTAGCTTTGGTTTCCGTAGCTTTGTTCTTCCGTGCTTTGTTCTTCCCGTACTTTGTGTCTTCCACTTTGTGTCTTGTCTTCCCGTGTTTTTTTTCCCGTAGCTTCGGTTTCCCGTTCTTTGTGTCCCTAGCTTTTGTTCTTCCCAGCTTGTGTTCTTCCGTACCTGTGTCTTCCGTGCTTCTGTGTTTTTCCGCTTGTTTTCGTATGTTCTTCCCGTAGCTTTGTTTCTTCCCGTCTTTGTGTTCTCGTAGCTTGTGTTCTTCGTGCTTTTGTTCTTCCCGTCTCTTGTTTCTTCCCGAGCTTTGTGTTCTCCCGCAGTTGTGTTTTCCCGTGTCTTCGTGTTCTTCCCCTTGTTTTTCCCGTAGCTTGTTCTTCCCGTGTTGTTTTTCCGTAGCTTGTGTTCTTCCCGCTAGCTTTGGTTCTTCCCGTCTTCGTTTCTCCCGAGTTTGTTCTTCCCTTGTTTTCCCTGCTTGTTTCCTAGTCTGCTTTCCCGTGCTTCGTGTTTGCCCGTCTTGTGTTCTTCCCTAGTTTTGTTTTCCCGTTTGTTTCGTTCTTTTGGTAGCTTTTTGTTTTTCCGTGTCTTTGTGTTCCCGTTTGGTTTCCCGTTGTTTCGTGTTTGTTTCTCCGTAGCTTGTGTTCTTCCGCGTACGTTTTCGGTTGTCCGTAGGTTCGTGTTCTTCCCGTATTGGTCTTCGTACTTGTGTTTTCTTCCGTAGCTTTGTGTTTCAGTCGTTCTGTTTCTTCCGTAGCTTGTGTTCTTCCGTAGCTTTGTTCTTCCGTAGTTTGGTTCTTCCGCTGTGCTTCGTGTTTTCTATCGGTTTAGCTTGTGTTCTTCGAGTAGCTTGTGTTTCTTCCTACTTTGTGTTTCCGTACTTGTGTCTCGTCTCGTCTTCGTTCTTCCGAGCTCTGTTTTTCGTGCTTTGTTCTTCCCGTGCTTGGTTCTTCCCTGCTTTCGTGTTCTTCCGTATCTGCTTCCGTTCTTTCGTATCTTCCTCTCTCAGCTGTTTCTTCCCGTATCTTTGTTTCCCGTATCCTTGTGTTCTTCCGTAGCTTTGTGTTCTTCCGTACTTCCGTTCTTGGTTTGTCTTCCGTCTTTGTTTCTTCCCGTACTTTGTGTTTCCGGAGTTTGCTTCCGTGCTGTTCTTCGGTCGGTTCTTCGTAGCTTTTGTTCGACTGCTTCGTGTCTTCCGTGCTTGTGTCTTCCGTAGTTGTGTCTTCCGAGCTTTGTTTCTTTCCCTAGCTTGTTGTTTTCCCCTGCTTTGTTCTTCCACTTGTGTCTTCCGTAGCTTGTGTTCTTCCCGTACTTTGGTTTTTGTTTTCCCTCTTTGTGTTCTTCCTAGCTTGTGTTTCCCGTGCTTCGTTTTGTCTTCGTCTTGTGTTTTGTTCTTCGTTTTGTTCTACTTTGTTGTTCTCTGTTCCCGTCTTTGTGTTCTTCCCCGGTTTTCCGTTCTTGTTTCTTCCCTAGCTTTGTGTTCTTCTCCTCTTCTGGTTTTTCCCGTCTTGGTTTTTCCCGCTTGTGTTCTTCCCGTGCTTGGGGTTTTTTTTCCGTAGTTTTGTTCTTTCCCCTACTTTTTCTTGTTGTTTTCTTCCCTAGCTTTGTGTTCTTCCCCGTTTTGGCTTTGTTCCCGAGCTTCTTTTGTTTTTTCCGTCTTGTGTTCTTGTCTTTGTTCTTTTCCTCTTTAGTCGACTGGTGTGGGTCGCATCCTGGGACACTGACCTAATTTGCCCGAAATGCAGAGCATAACAGGGAGTTTCTTATTAGTAGTTGTCATGTTTTCACTAGGACTGGATACCTTTACATGTACTTGTAGTATACGATACTTTTATTTTCCTTATTTGTTCTTTCTTAACTTTGGGTTCTTACCGTAGCTTCGGTTCTTCCGTAGCTTCGTTTCTTCCGTACTACTTTCCTTACCACGTAACGTTTGCTTCCCGTAGTTCGGATTTTCCCGTAGCATTCTCTAAAGCGTTGGCATCCGAGAAAGGAAGCATCTCCACGCTCTCATATACCAAATAATCCATACGACTTATCGAATATAAAAGGTAGAGAGGAAAAAAGTTAATTCAACATACTCGTATACAATTGCCTCAGTCTCAAAAAAAGTGTATCTTTTGACAACTTAGGGCAATGTAACTAATTAGAAACCTTACTCCAGCAGCCATGTGGCTGATCAACTAGCTGTGAGTATGAACAAAGGAATTCACATGAAGTGAATGAAAAAATATGCTACTGGAAAAAGGTGCTATGTTGATAGGTCAATTCGGAATGTATCAGTGTGACAGCGTCACTAGTGGTCTCCAGGCTCCTCCGAGGCTTCGATTGGACATGCGTACGTTCTAGGTCTGAGCCAGCAGACACTCAGACGCTCCAGCGTACATTCCCAGCGTCCATTCAGTTGGCACCACAGTGCAAGCTACTAGTGCAGACCTGATAAGTTTCTAAATGCTAATGACACCAAGGAAAAAAATGGTATGAAGTGGGATTTATAACAGGATTGTAGTATTACCGTTTGTTATGAATTTTTTTTTTAGGTGAGCATGACTCTTAAAAATTCTCATCACCACCCCACCCATCCCCCACCATCAACATCATCCCACCCCACCACTCCCTCCCACCCTTCCCCCACCATTATCATCATCATCCCTCCCCCACCACCACAGATCAGAGGTCGGACCAGCCTCTATGACCACAAGAATGTAAATACACCTGTGTGATGATACGCCCCGACCTGGACAAGGGCCCCAAAATTACCGCTTCCAGGGCCCCGAGTGTTGCCTGGACGACCTGGTGTTTATGGAGCTTTGAAACATCTTCCAGAGCCTCCAGTGTTGCCTGAACGAGCTGGTGTTTACGGAGACTTGAAACAATCTTCCAGAGCCTCCAGTGTTGCCTGTAAAGTCTGGTGTTTGTGGAGCCTTGAAATCCTCTTCCAGAACCTCCAGTGTTGCCTGAACAAGCTGGCGTTTATAAAGCTTGGAGCTCTGTTTTAAAGCCTCCAGTTTGACTTGGACACGGCGAGTTAGTGTTCGTAAAATAATGAAAACCTATACCAGAGTCTCCATGGATGTTGAACAAGCCGAACCGTCTTCCAGAGCCTTTAGTGTATCCTGGACGGCCCGACCTAGTGTTCATAAGCCTAGAAAACCTAATCGACGACTAAGACTTGTGTTCGAGCGAGAAACAGGAAAATACTGGTGGGATGTGAGTTAGATGAGAAGGAAATATGTAGGAAGGAGATGAGGTGAAGGAACGAGGAGGGGAAGTGAAGGGACAAGGTGTTGGGGGAAGGGTTACGAGAAGGGAAATGGTAAATGATGGCGAATTGAAGAGGAAGGAATGGGTAACAGGGCAGAAAGAAAAAACAAAAGAAAGAAAGACGAAAGGAGTAGGCAGGAAAAAGAAATAAGAAAGAATGTGTGAAGGTGGAATTAGCAAAGGAAGGAGACAGAAAAGAAAAGAGATACAGAGGTGAGATGTAGTGGTAGAGGAGAATGGCAGAAGAGGCTGAAATTGACGGAGAAATTAGAGGTGCTGGAGAGGAGCAAGGACAGGTGACAGGCAGATGGAAGTGGCAGACTGTGAGAGGCAGGCTAGGAGAGGCATGCTGGGAGAGGCAGGCTGGGATAGGCTGCTGGAGAGGCAGGCTGGGAGAGGGACTGCGGTATGAAGGGAGGTAAGACAAGCCACCTGGCAGGAAAACCAGACGCATACATCATGTAAGTCGATGAGTCTGTGTTCAGCTGGTGCTCACACGGACAAGTTGGTGCTCACACGGACCAGATAGTACTCACACGGACCAGCTGGTGTTCACAAGTACCAACTGGTGCTTACACGAGCCAGCTGATGAACTGAGAGGAACAGACCCACAGACGTCAAAAATGAGGGAATAAGATGAATAGAAGAAGGAAGATGAAAGAGTAAAATGAGGAGGAAGGTGACAAAAGTTAAACACAAACAATAATCATTGACTGAGTCAGTTCAGTGGAATGTACTCAGCACACTGCAGGAGCCAACTCAGTTCTTCCTGCTATTTGTTAACGACGTGGCTCAGGCGATAACAAACAGCAGTGTGTTAGTGTTTGCTTAAGTGTTTAGAGAAACAAATAAGCAAACATTAATAAATATTTATTAGAAAGCGTCTGGGTCCAGGGACCTTGATGATCACTTGAAAAGTGGCCTTGATGATTACTTCAGAAGTGACCTTGATGATTACTTCAGAAGTAACCTTGATGATCACTTGAGAAGTGACTTTGATGATCGCTTCAGAAATGACCTTGATCACTTCAGAAGTGATCAGGGTCCCAGGACTGAAACGTTTTCTAATATGTCCTAGTGTCGTATCTATAACCAAGGTTCATATCATTCTAGGACCTGAAAAAAATTGTGATCCCTTGATTTTAAATGGAACAGAGAAGCAACTTTTAGTATCCCAGAAGATTCTTTCCTGGAGGTACATAACACTGGCAAGCCAGTGGTGGTTTATATCGCTTGCACTGTTCCCAGCACCTGTCAACCAACCATAGCATAAATCGCTAATACCCAGCACCGCTACGATAGTAGTTGCGATTCGTAGCCGTAATTCTTTCCGTGTCGTTGACCGTGTCAGAAAATTTATAGGGAAGAAATATCGCCAATATTTAGGTTGAAATAGATGGTCGGGTTTCCTGACGTATAAGTTACCACCATGTACAGCAAATGAGGAAAGCAGCAGATACCAGAGAAACCTGAGGAACTGTGTAAGAGGACCAGGAGTGACTGTTGGAGTGATCTGACATCTGACAGCTGGTTATTAGATGTTTATCCAAGGGAGTGTTAGGTCATGAGATTCTGGGAAGAGGGAAGACTCCATCTGGCAGGTCATGAGAATCTGGGAAGAAGAAAGAAGACCCCGGTTGCTAAGTCATGAGATTCTGGGAAGAAGACGGAAGACTCCGGTTGATAGCTCATGATATTCTGGGAAGAAGAGAGAAGATCCCGGTTGCTAAGTCATGAGATTCTGGGAAGAAAGACGAAGAACTCCGGTTGATAGCTCATGATATTCTGGGAAGAAGAGAGAAGATCCCGGTTGCTAAGTCATGAGATTCTGGGAAAAAGACGGAAGATTTCGGTTTTCCATCTAATCAAAAAAAAAAGGAAAAAAAAAAAGAAAAAATACATGGAATACCAGGAATTAGTAAGCAGTAGTATCTGGCTCGATGCTTCGCCCTATAAGTCAACAAATCAGTTTCCACGAATAATTAAAATTAGGATACTGTGGCTGGAACAATTTACACCTAACCTGCAAGAACAATACAAGTCAGTTCCACGAAAACAAGTGACAAGTTGATAATCATCCACGACTGAAAGAAATATTTACAAGATTGATCTTTAATTTGTGTGTACCTGTGAACCCACGTCTCCCCATACACACACACACACACACACACACACACACACACACACACGCACACAAACACATACACACACGACCAGTAAAGAGGCGGGGCCAGGAGCTAGGACTAGACCCCTGCAACCACAAATAGGTGAGTACAAATAGGTGAGTACACACACACAAATATCAGGCAAATCCTACAGATACTCACGTCACCATCTTGTGTATAGACGTGAGAATCCTAGCTACGAGAGTATCTTGTTTCTCTTAAGAATAGCAAATCGGTGCTCGAGATTCTACTCCGTGCCCTGAATGGCCCACGTGTGTTTATCGCTTCCCATAAGTGAAGTGGGGCCCTCTGGACGATACACCAGAACTAGGGAAATAACAGCAATCTGTAGGATACTGAGTCAGTAGCATAATGCTCTACCATGGGCAAGACTTCTGAGAAATAATAGGAGTCTTGGGCTGGGGTCCTACACTGTGGCAAGAGCCTGAGGCTGGGGTCTTACACTGTCGTAAGAGCCTGGGCCTGGGGTCCTACACTGTGGTAAGAGCCTGGGGCTGGGGTCTTACACTATGGTAAGAGCCTGAGGCTGTGGTCCCACACTGTGGTAAGAGCCTGGGGCTGGGGTTTTACACTGTGGTAAGAGCCTGGGGCTGGGGTCTTACACTATGGTAAGAGCCTGGGGCTGGGGTCCCACACTGTGGTAAGAGCCTGGGGCTGGGGTCCTACACTGTGGTAAGAGCCTGGGGCTGGGGTCTTACACTATGGTAAGAGCCTGGGGCTGGGGTCTTACACTGTGCTAAGAGCCTGGGGCTGGGATCCTACACTGTGGTAAGAGCTTGGGGCTGGGGTACTACACTATGGTAAGAGCCTTGGGCTGGGGTCCTACACTGTGGTAAGAGCCTGGGGCTGGGGTCTTACACTGTGGTAAGAGCCTGGGGCTGAGGTCTTACACTGTGGTAAGAGCCTGGGACTGGGGTCTTACACTGTGGTAAGAGCCTGGGGCTGGGGTCTTACACTGTGGTAAGAGCCTGGGGATGATGTCTTACACGGTGGTAAGAGCCTGGGGCTGGGGTCTTACACTGTGGTAAGAGCCTGGGACTGGGGTCTTACACTGTGCTAAGAGCCTGGGGCTGGTGTCTTACACTGTGGTAAGAGCCTGGGGATGATGTCTTACACGGTGGTAAGAGCCTGGGGCTGGGGTCTTACACTGTGGTAAGAGCCTGGGGCTGGGGTCTTACACTGTGGTAAGAGCCTGAGGCTGGGGTCTTACACTGTGGTAAGAGCCTGGGGCTGGGGTCATACACTGTGGTAAGAACCTGGGGCTGGGGTCTTACACTGTGGTAAGAGCCTGGGGCTGGGGTATTACACTGTGGTAAGAGCCTGGGGCTGGGGTCTTACACTGTGGTAAGAGCCTGGGGCTGGGGTCTTACACTGTGGTAAGAGCCTGGGGCTGGGGTCTTACACTGTGGTAAGAGCTTGGGGCTGGGGTCTTAAACTGTGGTAAGAGCCTGGGGCTGGGGTCTTACACTGTGGTAAGAGCCCGGGGCTGGGGTCTTACACTGTGGTAAGAGCCTGGGGCAGGGGTCTTACACTTTGCTAAGAGCCTGGGGCTGGGGTCTTACAATGTGGTAAGAGCCTGGGGCCGGGGTCTTACACTGTGGTAAGAGCCTGGGGCTGGGGTCTTACACTGTGGTAAGAGCCTGGGGCTGGGGTCTTACACTGTGGTAAGAGCCTGGGGCTGGGGTCTTACACTGTGGTAAGAGCCTGGGCTGGGGTCTTACACTGTGGTAAGAGCCTGGGGCGGGGGTCTTACACTGTGGTAAGGGGCCTGGGGCTGGGGTCATACACTGTGGTAACACCCTGGGGCTGGGGTCTTACACTGTGGTAAAGCCTGGGGCTGGGGTCTTACACTTGTAAGAGCCTGGGGACTGGGGTCTTACACTGGGGTAAAGCCTGGGGCTGGGGTTTACACTGGGGTAAGAGCCTGGGGCTGGGGTCTTACCTGTGGTAAGAGCCTGGGGCCGGGGTTTACACTGTGGTAAGAGCCTGGGCTGGGGTCTTACACTGTGGTAAGAGCCTGGGGCTGGGGTCTTACACTGTGGTTAAGAGCCTGGGCCGGGGGTCTTACACTGTGGTAAGAGCCTGGGCTGGGGTCTTACACTGTGGTAAAGAGCCTGGGGCTGGGTTTTCTTACACTGTCGTAAGAGCCTGGGGCTGGGGTCTTACACTGTGTAAAAACCTGGGGCTGGGGTTTACACTGTGGTAAGAGCCTGGGGCTGGGGTTTACACTGGGGTAAGACCTGGGCTGGGGTTTTACACTGTGGTAAGAGCCTGGGGCTGGGGTCTTAAACTGTGGTAAGAGACCTGGGTTGGGGTCTTACACTGTGGTAAGAAGCTGGGGCGGGGTCTTACACTGTGCTAAGACCTGGGGTGGGGTCTTACACTTGTAAGAGCCTGGGGCTGGGGTCTTACACTGTGGTAAGAGCCTGGGGCTGGGGTCTTACACTGTGGTAAGAGCCTGGGGCTGGGGTCTTACACTGTGGTAAGAGCCTGGGGTGGGGCTTACACTGTGGTAAAGAGCCTGGGGGGCTGGGGTCTTACACTGTGGTAAGAGCCTGGGGCTGGGGTCTTACACTGTGGTAAGAGCCTGGGGCTGGGGTCTTACACTGTGGTAAGAGCCTGGGGCTGGGATCCTACTAGACGAAAGGAGAATCGAATTCTGATCCTTCAATGTGATAGGAGCCTGAGGCTAAAGTCCTACGAGATGACAGCAGGTAGGACATAAATGTCTGATCATATCCGCTTTAGGATCCTTACACGACACGAACCTCTTCATCCTACCTTGTATACTTAATACTTTCACGGGGAAGCTGTAAGTCGTAGGGGCGCCATACGGCCCTTGATATACATGAGAGGCGTTGAGACTGCATCCAGTTTCTACCTTTAACAAGGCGGGAAACAAGGGTCCGACACCCGCCTGGCTGACACCCACCTGCCTGACACCCACCTGGCCTGACACCCACCTGGCTGACACCCACCTGGCTGACACCCACCTGTCTGACACCCACCTGCCTGACACCCACTGGCCTGACACCCTCCTGGCCCGACTACCACCTGCCTGACACCACCTGCCTGACACCCACCTGCTGACACCCACCTGGCTGCACCACCTGGCTGACACCCACCTGGCTGACACCACTGGCCCGACACCCCACCTGTCTGACCCCCACCTGGCTGACACCCACCTGTCTGACACCCCACCTGTTGACCACCCACCTGCCTGACACCTCCTGGTCTGACACCCACCTGGCCTGAACCCACCTGTCTGACACCAACCTGCCTGCCACCACCTGTCGGACACCACCTGCTGACACCCACCTGTCTGACACCTACCTGGCTGACACACACCTGCCAGACCACCCACCTGTCTGACACCACCTGGCTGGGACACCCACATGTCTGACTGACACCCACCTGGCTGACACCCACCTGGCTGACACCCACCTGGCTGACACCCACCTGTCTGACACCCACCTGCCTGACACCCACCTGTCTGACACCCACCTGCCTGACACCCACCTGTCTGACACCCACCTGGCTGACACCCACCTGTTTCAGACCACCCACCTGTCTGACAGCCGCTGGCTGTCACCTACATGTCTGTACCAACTGCCTGACGCATTACCTGCCTGACACCAACCTGTCTAACACCCACCGGCCCTGGACACCCACCTGCATGACAACCAACATGCCTGACAACCACCTGCCTGACTCCCACATGGCCTGACACACATGCCTGACACCCACCTGCCTGTACACCAACTGCCTGACACCCCACCTGCCGTGACACCCACTGCCTTACACCACCTGCCATGACACCCACTGCCTGACACCCCCTGCTACTGTCACCCACCTGCCTGACACCCACCCTGCCTGACCACCCACCTGCCTGACACCCACCTGCTCATGACACCCCACCTGCCTGGACACCCACCTGTCTGACACCCACCTGCATGACACCAATGCTGACACAAACCCTGCCTGTCACCACTGCACTGACACCACCTGCCTGTCACCCACCTGTTTGACACCCACCGGCTGACACCCTACGTGCTGACCCACCGCCTGAACCCACCTGCTGACACCACCTGCTGACACCACCTGCCTGAACAACACTGCCTGACACCCACCTGCCTGACACCCACCTTGCATGACACCCCACCTGCCTGGACACCCACCTGTCTGACACCCACCTGCCCTGCACCACTGCCTGACAACAACCTGCCTGACACCCACCTGCCTGACCACAACTGCTGACACCCACCTGTTGACACCCACCTGCCTGCACCCACCCTGCCAGGACACCACCTGCCTGACACCACTTGCCGACACCTCCTGCCTGACACCCACCTGCCATACAACACACCTGCCTGACACGTATTGCTGATAAGTCTTAAAAAACGATGTTTTTGTTCAAGAAGGAGCAAAATCAAGACTGATAAAACTTAATCCTGAGCAAAAACGTTGTGTATGTTTTTTTGTTCCAGTATGTTTATATACAAGCTCGTTTGCTTGTTGTTCAAGGGACAGCTGGTGTCTGGGGAAACATATGGACTGTACTAGCTACAGCGATGGTGCAACAAGTGCTGTCGGAGATCAATACCTGCCAAATGATAAAGCACCGTGGTTGAGCCACTAGGAGGCCACAGTGACATCCTACTCGAATGGAAAATTCAGTAATTGCGGTGGCTTAGGGTAGGGGGTTTAAGGGTAGACTGACACACAAACCTCTCACCACTATCACCACACACCATCCGGCCACCAAACTACAATTCTCACCCCCGAACCCCAAAACAACCACAACAAACCCCCCACACGCACACACCACCCCCACACCCACACACCACCCCCACACAACCCACCCCCACACCCACATACCACCTCCACAACCACACAACCAACTCCACAACACACAACCACCCCTACAACCACACAACCACCCCCACAACCACATAACCATCTCCACAACCATACAACCACCCCGACACTCACACAACCACCTCCACACCCCCACAACCACCCCCACAACCACACAACCACCCCACAACCACACAACCACCCCCACACCCATCCCATATCCTTTTCCTAGCGGTGTTTGGTGTTGTGGTGCATTAATTATTTGGACTAAATGGCTGGTTAATTATTTGAGATAAGTGGTTGGTTAATTAGGCTGGAGACAGCAACATGCACTAAACTGTGTTGATGAAACTAAATGATAAGAAATGTTGTAAGTTGTATGTGTTGTCTCCCTTGTGTCTCCCTCTCTATACTGCTGTCTTTCCCTTCTCTCCCTTTCTTCCTTTCTCTCTTCTTTCTTCCCTTTCTCCCTCCTTCCCTCCCTTCCACTCTCACTTTCTCTCTCCTTCCCTTCTGGTGGTGTTGGTAATGGTGGTGGTGGTGGTAGTACTAGTAGTCATGGATGTAGTAGTAGTAGTAGTAGTAGTTGTAGTAGTAGTAGTAGTAGTAGTAGTAGTAGTAGTAGTAGTAGTAGTAGTAGTAGTAGTAGTAGTAGTAGTAGTAGTAGTAGTGGTGGTGGTGGTGGTGGTGTAGACAACAGTGTTGATGGTGCTGGTTCAGTATTTGCAACAGAACCGCCGGTGGTATCACCGGGGAAGGGGGGGGTTCTTGTTAACATAATAATAGAGGAACACTGCAACAGAATCACTGACCAACGTACTGCAGGTCCTTATCAGAACCACCCATATATTTGTCCAATCCTTTCCCAAAGTCACCCAAGAAGCTGCTTCAGTACCTCAAGTACTAATCAAATCCAACCCTTTTCACTCATATATTTGTCCAATCTCTTTTTAAAGCCACCCAAGGTCTGAGCTTCAGTTAACCTGTTGTTAGGTAAGACACATATGCAACAGTTAGGTATCTTTATTGTGAAACGTTTCGCCTACACAGTAGGCTTCTTCAGTCAAGTACAGGAAAGGTTGATAGAAGCAGAAGATACTTGAAGACGATGTAATCAGTTCATCACCCTTAAAGTTTTGAGGTGGTCAGTCCCTCAGTCTGGAGAAGAGCATTGTTCCATAGTATGAAACAATATGGAGAAGAAGTGACAGGATGGAGCTTTTATAGCGCCAAGAGGTGAGACGTAGGAGAGGTAAGAACTCAGATGTTGAGAGGTCCCTCTCAAATCCAGCCCCTCTCACTAGTGTTAGTTGTCGAAGTTGATTGCAGGTCTGTACCAAGATACCCTTGTGTTGCAGTGTCTGACAGATTGAACATTAAAATGGTATAAAATACCGACAGGTTGTTAGGTAAGACACATATGCAACAGTTAGGTATCTTTATTGTGAAACGTTTCGCCTACACAGTAGGCTTCTTCAGTCAAGTACAGGAAAGGTTGATAGAAGCAGAAGATACTTGAAGACGATGTAATCAGTCCATCACCCTTAAAGTTTTGAGGTGGTCAGTCCCTCAGTCTGGAGAAGAGCATTGTTCCATAGTATGAAACAATATGGAGAAGAAGTGACAGGATGGAGCTTTTATAGCGCCAAGAGGTGAGACGTAGGAGAGGTAAGAACTCAGATGTTGAGAGGTCCCTCTCAAATCCAGCCCCTCTCACTAGTGTTAGTTGTCGAAGTTGATTGCAGGTCTGTACCAAGATACCTTGTGTTGCAGTGTCTGACAGATTGAACATTAAAATGGTATAAAATACCGACAGGTTGTTAGGTAAGACACATATGCAACAGTTAGGTATCTTTATTGTGAAACGTTTCGCCTACACAGTAGGCTTCTCCAGTCAAGTACAGGAAAGGTTGATAGAAGCAGAAGATACTTGAAGACGATGTAATCAGTCCATCACCCTTAAAGTTTTGAGGTGGTCAGTCCCACAGTCTGGAGAAGAGCATTGTTCCATAGTATGAAACAATATTGTTTCATACTATGGAACAATGCTCTTCTCCAGACTGAGGGACTGACCACCTCAAAACTTTAAGGGTGATGGATGATTACATCGTCTTCAAGTATCTTCTGCTTCTATCAACCTTTCCTGTACTTGACTGAAGAAGCCTACTGTGTAGGCGAAACGTTTCACAATAAAGATACCTAACTGTTGCATATGTGTCTTACCTAACAACCTGTCGGTATTTTATACCATTTTAATGTTCAATCTGTCAGACACTGCAACACAAGGGTATCTTGGTACAGACCTGCAATCAACTTCGACAACTAACACTAGTGAGAGGGGCTGGATTTGAGAGGGACCTCTCAACATCTGAGTTCTTACCTCTCCTACGTCTCACCTCTTGGCGCTATAAAAGCTCCATCCTGTCACTTCTTCTCCATATTGTTTCATACTATGGAACAATGCTCTTCTCCAGACTGAGGGACTGACCACCTCAAAACTTTAAGGGTGATGAACTGATTACATCGTCTTCAAGTATCTTCTGCTTCTATCAACCTTTCCTGTACTTGACTGAAGAAGCCTACTGTGTAGGCGAAACGTTTCACAATAAAGACACCTAACTGTTGCATATGTGTCTTACCTAACAACCTGTCGGTATTTTATACCATTTTAATGTTCAGTTAACCTACTCGGAAGATTGTTCCCCAGACATGACACAACTGTTGTGGTTGCTGGAATTTGTTCCTTCCTCCCAGTGATAACCTGAGAAAGCCTCTGGTGATAACCTTCAAACTTACAGGAAAGTTCAGATTGTTATTGGACTGTGTAGGTACAAATCTACCCACATTTTCTTTAACACCTCTGCAGTGCATATCTACCACCTCATGCAGGAAGGCCACTTTTTTGCAGTGTCTTTAAAACAATCCAAAAATTTTCTTATGTGTTTATAATGAAAATATATTAGTTTATAACTGAGAAATTAAAACTGAAAAAGAAACGCTTACCTTTTATGGGATTTTTAAATTTGACCAATTTATGATAGTTCCCACATCACAAAACATCAAATATTTACACCATGTTTCTAATACCTTCACTTTTCTTGTTTTTTATAAGTGAATTTATGGCTTAACTATTTACGTAAGTTTTAGTTTTATATACTATGTGTGTATTTAGTATATTTTTATATACTATGTCCGTGTAAGATGAATACATATACTGTGTATTGTGTGTACTGAGTGTATTACTGCATAAACATTTTCATTATGGGTTGAGTTCCAGTTCCTGGTACCCTTAACGGTGTTCATCTCCAGCTGCTGGGCCAGGTGGTAAATTTAAGTATGTTGAGCTAAAGCTCCTGGACCCTCGTGAAGGAGGTACTGAAGCAGTAGTCTCCAGTTTCTGGGCCTCTTAAGCTGTTATTGAATTAGACACATGTGCAGCTCTTGGGTATCTTTATTGAGGAAGCGTTTCGTCACTCAGTGGCTTCATCAGTCCATACAAAGGAGAATCTTGAAGAACAGGAGGAGAATGAGGTAATCAGTCCCTCAACCTTGAGTCGATGTGGTCAGTCCGTCAATCTTGAGTAGAATACAGCATATGTGTGGAGAAGCAGCTTATACACCGTAGGCAGGAGAGGTGCAGCAGTCGTAGGTGGTGTCACATTGTCCAATGTGGAAGTAGGTCGTGCCCAAGGGTTAGGCAAGTGAAGAATTCCCAAGTATTAAGATCCCAAGAAGTTGCAGTGTCTGACAGGATTGTAGATGAATGGTTCAGAGAAAGAACCGACTTAAGGTTGAGGGACTGATTACCTCATTTTCCTCCTGTTCTTCACGTTTCTCCTTTGTATGGACTGATGAAGCCACTGTGTGGCGAAACGTTTCCTCAATAAAGATACCCAAGAGTTGCACATGTGTCTAATTTAACAACTTGTCGGTTCTCGGAAGCATTCATCTACAAGCCACTTAAGCTGTACCTTCTGGAGTCCTAAGTCGAGTCGCAGCTTCTCCGCCTCTTGAGGGTTGAGAGGTTGACTTACTGGGCACCGAGGTACAAGTGGAGTCATGAGTTGCGAGGGATACCCAAACATGTCAGGTTTCTGTTGTTGATGCTGCCGTTGCTGTGTTCCAACTTCTATTGCTGGTAGTGATTCTCCATCTGTTGTTTCGTTATTATTGCGGCTTCTGTTGCTAATTGTTTTACGTTTATTGTCGTTGCTGTTGCCAATTCTGTTACCTCTGTTGCCGTTTCTGTTGCTAATTCTGTTTCCACTATTAATCCTTACCAGCTGAAGACAGAGAAGACGGCCACAACCATCGATATTTCGGGCTAATCTCTCTCTTCTTCCTTCAGATGGACATTATTTGAAAGAGCTTAGCTTCCACCGCCCAGCCATTACCAGTACTTTCAAATGATTATTCTGGTTGGATATCGCGTCAAGCATTCTTAAAGCTCAGCTTCCATTGGCTGGACTCTACCCGCGATTTCACAATGATTATTCTGATTGGATACAGCGTCAAATACTTCTCCCACGTTATCACTTAAGTTGAAAAATAGTTGTTTATCTCTAAAGTGGTCAGCTGTGAGAAACATGCCGTCAAAGGTACTGAGACCAGATACCGCACGGTTTGTCAGTTTTCCCTCGCCTTATACATCACATTCTGACCTTTAGGGAAGCCCGGGTTCTCCCCGGCATATGATTCAGCGTTCTCGAATGAATCTGTTATCGGTATGAATCCATTAGTAAGTCACTGGAGCGTTCGTGTTGACGTCACACTCCCTGGATACCAGTCGATAAGATACACCGGAGGACAAATACCAGGGCGTTAATGGCATCTTCTTCTAATAATAATAATAATAAAAATAATCTCGGTTGGACTCAACCATTAGGCCATTTGTACTTGACACAGAGATTTGATGTAACAACCGCATGTGTGTTCACCACTACGGTTCCTCACCCGAGTCTCTGTGAACCAGAAGCTTAAATATAATAGTTTGGTGGATCATGAGACTGTCGCTGTGTAAGAGTGTAATTAATAAAGAGAAAGAAACGAATCCATGAATTAACAGATAGATAAATTAATTATCAAGCAGATAAGAAAAGATATAAAGACGTCAGAAAGTGATGAAGATGATGATAATAATATTATTATTATTACTGTTATTATTATTATTATTATTATTATTATTATTATTATTATTATTATTATTATTATTATTATTATTATTATTATTATTATTATTATTATTATTACTGTTATTATTATTATTATTATTATTATTATTATTTATTATTATTATTATTATTATTATTATTATTTATTATTATATTATTATTATTATTATTATTATTATTATTATTATTATTTTATTACTGTATTATTATTATTATTATTATTATTATTATTATTATTATTATTATTATTATTATTATTATTATTATTTATTATTATTATTCAAACTGTCCTTGTAAAGCAAGCCTGGAGTTCCGACATACAATGTCTGGCATGAGCGCTCCATCTCACCGCCTCTCTCTATATTCTCCTCCCTGATTTTTTCCCTTCATACCGCCACACAGCCTCCTGATCTCTTCACTCCTGATTCTCTTCAAAATGTTCACACCACATGCTCATCTCAGACATGACATCATCACTGCCGCCAGCATCACCCTCCACCTCCTCCTCGCTGCAACATTCACAGACCGACCTTCAAACACATACGAAAAAAGAACATTACGAAGATACATCCAATTATAAAGTTCTTTGGTTTCCTTGCTCACAGACTTCTCGACCCACCAACAGCTCTCCCTTTTCTGCTTTGTCTTTCTGCTAGTCCCTCAGACATCATCAGTCTGCTGACACGTTAAATCACATTCTTCCATGCTCCTTCCTGCCACTCTCAGCTTCCGTATTTAGTTCCTCCCAACATCTGTTTTGCTCTTTGGTGTGTGTGTGTGTGTGTGTGTTGTCATTCATGTTCGTCTTCCAAACTCACCTTCAAATTCCTGTTTGTGTTGCTTTTCTTCTAAATCTCCCCAAGAATACTGTCATCAGCGAACAGCAACTGAGTCAACTCCCACTGCATATCAGTCATTATTCCTGCAAGTCAACACATCTCTCTAGAACCCCGTCATTCACTTTAACATCGTCGTCTTCAAAGGCATTCAGCTATCGCGGAGACACGACACATTCCTGGAAGGCAAGACACGCTGGTAGCGGAGGGAAACGTTTTGTTGCAACGTTTCACACTAGGCTGGGATATATTAAACATAGAGTGGAAGAGCAAACACACTTGCCTTAATAAGGCAAGCGAGTACCTGAGGTCAGACAGAGAGAAAGACAGGTCAGACCCGAGGTCGGTTATAAAGGCTGACAGACTGGCTCCTGCAACACTGTGTACTCCTGCTAGAGCGTACATTATCTGACGAATTGCCCTTCGTGCATTTCTGCACGCTCGAAATTTTACAAAAAATGTTACGTTTGATATTCTCTCTTTGGTTAGGTTAGTGTAAATCAAGTTCAATTACCCTATATTAACATTTATTTATACATAGGTACCCGACAAAAAGTCGGTATTACCGACTTATCGTCGGTAATATGTTGGAGAATGGGTAGAACTGGTGAGAAGAGAACAGTGAACTTCCAAGCGGTTTCGTGAGTTCTCACATTAACAACGAACTATGTTATCAAGGAACAATGTTATCAAGGATAACATAGTTATCACCAGGTTACTGCCATTGCATCAACTCACACACATTTTCCATACAAAACTTACAAAGCGGATACGAATCACCTTTTTTTACAGAAATATGTTCATGACGTTACACTGTCTGCTCTTGCAGAGAGCCTGGAGTGTGCTGGTCGTGGACCAGTGACCGTCACGCAGGCCGCTGCAACAATCCAGGCTATGAGGTGCTTGATGACCCAGCCGTCTCTGTGATGTAACCAACATAACGCATAAATGACCTGGCTCAGCCCTGACAGCTTCAAGGCGGCTGGTAATAACCTTGTAGAATACTGACTACAAGTCATTAGTAGCCACTTGTCTGGGAAGAGTGTTGAGAAACATCAAACTTTAAGAGTAAAACAATAACAGAAATAAGATAATAACAGAAACAAGACAATAACAGAAACAAGACAACAACACAAACAAGACAATAACAAAAACAAGACAACAGAAACGAGACAATAACAGAAACGAGACAGTGAACACCAACACTGGTACAAGACTCCTGGAGAGTGTGACAGTCACTAGTGAACATCAACACTGGTACAAGACTCCTGGAGAGTGTGACAGTCACTAGTGAACACCAACACTGGTGGTACAAGACTCCTGGAGAGTGTGACAGTCACTAGTGAACACCAACACTGGTAACAAGACTCCTGGAGAGTGTGACAGTCACTAGTGAACACCAACACTGGTACAAGACTCCTGGAGAGTGTGACAGTCACTAGTGAACACCAACACTGGTACAAGACTCCTGGAGAGTGTGACAGTCACTAGTGAACATCAACACTGGTACAAGACTCCTGGAGAGTGTGACAGTCACTAGTGAACACCAACACTGGTGGTACAAGACTCCTGGAGAGTGTGACAGTCACTAGTGAACACCAACACTGGTGGTACAAGACTCCTGGAGAGTGTGACAGTCACTAGTGAACACCAACACTGGTGGTACAAGACTCCTGGAGAGTGTGACAGTCACTAGTGAACACCAACACTGGTACAAGACTCCTGGAGAGTGTGACAGTCACTAGTGAACACCAACACTGGTACAAGACTCCTGGAGAGTGTGACAGTCACTAGTGAACACCAACACTGGTACAAGACTCCTGGAGAGTGTGACAGTCACTAGTGAACACCAACACTGGTACAAGACTCCTGGAGAGTGTGACAGTCACTAGTGAACACCAACACTGGTGGTACAAGACTCCTGGAGAGTGTGACAGTCACTAGTGAACACCAAATCTGGTGGTACAAGACTCCTGGAGAGTGTGACAGTCACTAGTGAACACCAACACTGGTACAAGACTCCTGGAGAGTGTGACAGTCACTAGTGAACACCAACACTGGTGGTACAAGACTCCTGGGAGTGTTGACAGTCACTAGTGAACACCAACACTGGTACAAGACTCCTGGAGAGTGTGACAGTCACTAGTGAACACCAACACTGGTACAAGACTCCTGGAGAGTGTGACAGTCACTAGTGAACACCAACACTGGTGGTACAAGACTCCTAGAGAGTGTGACAGTCACTAGTGAACACCAACACTGGTACAAGACTCCTGGAGAGTGTGACAGTCACTAGTGAACACCAACACTGGTGGTACAAGACTCCTAGAGAGTGTGACAGTCACTAGTGAACACCAACACTGGTACAAGACTCCTGGAGAGTGTGACAGTCACTAGTGAACACCAACACTGGTACAAGACTCCTGGAGAGTGGGGACAGTCACTAGTGAACACCAACACTGGTACAAGATCCTGGAGAGTGTGACAGTCACTAGTGAAACACCAACACTGGTGGTACAAGACCCCTAGAGAGTGTGACAGTCACTAGTGAACACCAACACTGGTACAAGACTCCTGGAGAGTGTGACAGTCACTAGTGAACACCAACACTGGTGGTACAAGACTCCTAGAGAGTGTGACAGTCACTAGTGAACACCAACACTGGTACAAGACTCCTGGAGAGTGTGACAGTCACTAGTGAACACCAACACTGGTACAAGACTCCTGGAGAGTGTGACAGTCACTAGTGAACACCAACACTGGTACAAGACTCCTGGAGGGGTGTGACAGTCACTAGTGAACACAACACTGGTGGTACAAGACTCCTAGAGAGTGTGACAGTCACTAGTGAACATCAACACTGGTACAAGACTCCTGGAGAGTGTGGCAATCACTAGTGAACATCAACACTGGTGGTACAAGACTCCTGGAGAGTGTGACAGTCACTAGTGAACACCAACACTGGTACAAGACTCCTGGAGAGTGTGACAGTCACTAGTGAACACCAACACTGGTACAAGACTCCTGGAGAGTGTGACAGTCACTAGTGAACATCAACACTGGTACAAGACTCCTGGAGAGTGTGACAGTCACTAGTGAACACCAACACTGGTGGTACAAGACTCCTGGAGAGTGTGACAGTCACTAGTGAACATCAACACTGGTACAAGACCCCTGGAGAGTGTGACAGTCACTAGTGAACATCAACACTGGTGGTACAAGACTCCTGGAGAGTGTGACAGTCATCAGTGAACACCAACACTGGTACAAAACTCCTGGAGAGTGTGACAGTCACTAGTGAACACCAACACTGGTACAAGACTCCTGGAGTGTGTGACAGTCACTAGTGAACACCAACACTGGTGGTACAAGACTCCTGGAGAGTGTGACAGCCACTAGTGAACACCAACACTGGTACAAGACTCCTGGAGAGTGTGACAGTCACTAGTGAACATCAACACTGGTGGTACAAGACTCCTGGAGAGTGTGACAGTCACTAGTGAACACCAACACGGGTACAAGACTCCTGGAGAGTGTGACAGTCACTAGTGAACACCAACACTGGTACAAGACTCCTGGAGAGTGTGACAGTCACTGGTGAACATCAACACTGGTACAAGACTCCTTTAGAGTGTGAGTCACTAGTGAACACCAACACTGGTGGTACAAGACTCCTGGAGAGTGTGACAGTCACTAGTGAACACCAACACTGGTGGTACAAGACTCCTGGAGAGTGTGACAGTCACTAGTGAACATCAACACTGGTACAAGACTCAAGGAGAGTGTGACAGTCACTAGTGAACACCAACACTGGTGGTACAAGACTCCTGGAGAGTGTGACAGTCACTAGTGAACATCAACATGGTACAAGACTCCTGGAGTGTGTGACAGTCACTAGTGAACACCAACACTGGTACAAGACTCCTGGAGAGTGTGACAGTCACTAGTGAACACAACACTGGTACAAGACTCCTGGAGGTGGACAGTCACTAGTGAACACCAACTCTGGTGGTACAAGACTCCTGGAGAGTGTGACAGTCACTAGTGAACACCAACACTGGTACAAGACTCATGGAGAGTGTGACAGTCACTAGTGAACATCAACACTGGTGGTACAAGACTCCTGGAGAGTGTGACAGTCACTAATGAACACAACACTGGTGGTACAAGACTCCTGGAGAGTTTGACAGTCACTAGTGAACACCAACACTGGTACAAGACTCCTGGAGAGTGTGGCAGTCATCAGTGAACACCAACACTGGTGGTACAAGACTCCTGGAGTGTGTGACAGTCACTAGTGAACACCAACACTGGTTCAAGACTCATGAAGAGTGTGACAGTCACTAGTGAACACCAACACTGGTGGTACAAGACCCTGGAAGAGTGTGACAGTCACTAGTGAACACCAACACTAGTGGTACAAGACTCCTGGAGAGTGTGACAGCCACTAGTGAACATCAACACTGGTACAAGACTCCTGGAGAGTGTGGCAGTCACTAGTGAACATCAACACTGGTGGTACAAGACTCCTGGAGAGTGTGACAGTCACTAGTGAACACCAACACTGGTACAAGACTCCTGGAGAGTGTGACAGTCACTAGTGAACACCAACACTGGTACAAGACTCCTGGAGAGTGTGACAGTCACTGGTGAACATCAACACTGGTACAAGACTCCTGGAGAGTGTGAGTCACTAGTGAACACCAACACTGGTGGTACAAGACTCCTGGAGAGTGTGACAGTCACTAGTGAACACCAACACTGGTGGTACAAGACTCCTGGAGAGTGTGACAGTCACTAGTGAACATCAACACTGGTACAAGACTCAAGGAGAGTGTGACAGTCACTAGTGAACACCAACACTGGTGGTACAAGACTCCTGGAGAGTGTGACAGTCACTAGTGAACATCAACACTGGTACAAGACTCCTGGAGAGTGTGAGTCACTAGTGAACACCAACACTGGTGGTACAAGACTCCTGGAGAGTGTGACAGTCACTAGTGAACACCAACACTGGTGGTACAAGACTCCTGGAGAGTGTGACAGTCACTAGTGAACATCAACACTGGTACAAGACTCAAGGAGAGTGTGACAGTCACTAGTGAACACCAACACTGGTGGTACAAGACTCCTGGAGAGTGTGACAGTCACTAGTGAACATCAACACTGGTACAAGACTCCTGGAGTGTGTGACAGTCACTAGTGAACACCAACACTGGTACAAGACTCCTGGAGAGTGTGACAGTCACTAGTGAACACCAACACTGGTACAAGACTCCTGGAGAGTGTGACAGTCACTAGTGAACACCAACTCTGGTGGTACAAGACTCCTGGAGAGTGTGACAGTCACTAGTGAACACCAACACTGGTACAAGACTCATGGAGAGTGTGACAGTCACTAGTGAACATCAACACTGGTGGTACAAGACTCCTGGAGAGTGTGACAGTCACTAATGAACACCAACACTGGTGGTACAAGACTCCTGGAGAGTTTGACAGTCACTAGTGAACATAAACACTGGTACAAGACTCCTGGAGAGTGTGGCAGTCATCAGTGAACACCAACACTGGTGGTACAAGACTCCTGGAGTGTGTGACAGTCACTAGTGAACACCAACACTGGTTCAAGACTCCTGAAGAGTGTGACAGTCACTAGTGAACACCAACACTGGTGGTACAAGACTCCTGGAGAGTGTGACAGTCACTAGTGAACACCAACACTGGTGGTACAAGACTCCTGGAGAGTGTGACAGCCACTAGTGAACATCAACACTGGTACAAGACTCCTGGAGAGTGTGGCAGTCACTAGTGAACATCAACACTGGTGGTACAAGACTCCTGGAGAGTGTGACAGTCACTAGTGAACACCAACACTGGTACAAGACTCCTGGAGAGTTTGACAGTCACTAGTGAACACCAACACTGGTACAAGACTCCTGGAGAGTGTGACAGTCACTGGTGAACATCAACACTGGTACAAGACTCCTGGAGAGTGTGAGTCACTAGTGAACACCAACACTGGTGGTACAAGACTCCTGGAGAGTGTGACAGTCACTAGTGAACACCAACACTGGTGGTACAAGACTCCTGGAGAGTGTGACAGTCAGTAGTGAACATCAACACTGGTACAAGACTCAAGGAGAGTGTGACAGTCACTAGTGAACACCAACACTGGTGGTACAAGACTCCTGGAGAGTGTGACAGTCACTAGTGAACATCAACACTGGTACAAGACTCCTGGAGTGTGTGACAGTCACTAGTGAACACCAACACTGGTACAAGACTCCTGGAGAGTGTGACAGTCACTAGTGAACACCAACACTGGTACAAGACTCCTGGAGAGTGTGACAGTCACTAGTGAACACCAACTCTGGTGGTACAAGACTCCTGGAGAGTGTGACAGTCACTAGTGAACACCAACACTGGTACAAGACTCATGGAGAGTGTGACAGTCACTAGTGAACATCAACACTGGTGGTACAAGACTCCTGGAGAGTGTGACAGTCAATAATGAACACCAACACTGGTGGTACAAGACTCCTGGAGAGTTTGACAGTCACTAGTGAACACCAACACTGGTACAAGACTCCTGGAGAGTGTGGCAGTCATCAGTGAACACCAACACTGGTGGTACAAGACTCCTGGAGTGTGTGACAGTCACTAGTGAACACCAACACTGGTTCAAGACTCCTGAAGAGTGTGACAGTCACTAGTGAACACCAACACTGGTGGTACAAGACTCCTGGAGAGTGTGACAGTCACTAGTGAACACCAACACTGGTGGTACAAGACTCCTGGAGAGTGTGACAGTCACTAGTGAACATCAACACTGGTACAAGACTCCTGGAGTGTGTGACAGTCACTAGTGAACACCAACACTGATACAAGACTCCTGAAGAGTGTGACAGTCACTAGTGAACACCAATACTGGTACAAGACTCCTGGAGAGTGTGACAGTCACTAGTGAACACCAACACTGGTGGTACAAGACTCCTGGAGAGTGTGACAGTCACTAGTGAACATCAACACTGGTACAAGACTCCTGGAGTGTGTGACAGTCACTAGTGAACACCAACACTGGTACAAGCCTCCTGGAGAGTGTGACAGTCACTAGTGAACACCAACACTGGTACAAGACTCCTGGAGAGTGTGACAGTCACTAGTGAACACCAACATTGGTGGTTCAAGACTCCTGGAGAGTGTGACAGTCACTAGTGAACACCAACACTGGTACAAGACTCCTGGAGAGTGTGGCAGTCATCAGTGAACACCAACACTGGTGGTACAGGACTCCTGGAGTGTGTGACAGTCACTAGTGAACACCAACACTGGTACGAGACTCCTGAAGAGTGACAGTCACTAGTGAACACCAACACTTGTGGTACAAGACTCCTGGAGAGTGTGACAGTCACTAGTGAACACCAACACTGGTGGTACAAGACTCCTGGAGAGTGTGACAGTCACTAGTGAACATCAACACTGGTACAAGACTCTGGAGTGTGTGACAGTCACTAGTGAACACCAACACTGGTACAAGACTCCTGGAGAGTGTGACAGTCACTAGTGAACACCAACACTGGTACAAGACTCCTGGAGAGTGTGACAGTCACTAGTGAACACCAACACTGGTGGTACAAGACTCCTGGAGAGTGTGACAGTCACTAGTGAACACCAACACTGGTGGTACAAGACTCCTGGAGAGTGTGACATTCACTAGTGAACACCAACACTGGTGGTACAAGACTCCTGGAGAGTGTGACAGTCACTAGTGAACACCAACACTGGTACAAGACTCCTGGAGAGTGTGGCAGTCATCAGTGAACACCAACACTGGTGGTACAAGACTCCTGGAGTGTGTGACAGTCACTAGTGAACACCAACACCGGTGGTACAAGACTCCTGGAGAGTGTGACAGTCACTAGTGAACACCAACACTTGTGGTACAAGACTCCTGGAGAGTGTGACAGTCACTAGTGAACACCAACACTGGTACAAGACTCCTGGAGAGTGTGACAGTCACTAGTGAACATCAACACTGGTACAAGACTCCTGGAGTGTGTGACAGTCACTAGTGAACACCAACACTGGTACAAGACTCCTGGAGAGTGTGACAGTCACTAGTGAACACCAACACTGGTACAAGACTCCTGGAGAGTGTGACAGTCACTAGTGAACACCAACACTGGTGGTACAAGACTCCTGGAGAGTGTGACAGTCACTAGTGAACACCAACACTGGTACAAGACTTCTGGAGAGTGTGACAGTCATCAGTGAACACCAACACTGGTGGTACAAGACTCCTGGAGTGTGTGACAGTCACTAGTGAACACCAACACTGGTACAAGACTCCTGGAGAGTGTGACAGTCACTAGTGAACACCAACACTGGTGGTACAAGACTCCTGGAGAGTGTGACAGTCACTAGTGAACACCAACACTGGTGGTACAAGACTCCTGGAGAGTGTGACAGTCACTAGTGAACACCAACACTGGTGGTACAAGACTCCTGGAGAGTGTGACAGTCACTAGTGAACACCAACACTGGTACAAGACTCCTGGAGAGTGTGACAGTCACTAGTGAACACCAACAACTGGTGGTACAAGACTCCTGGAGAGTGTGACAGTCACTAGTGAACACCAACACTGGTGGTACAAGACTCCTGGAGAGTGTGACAGTCACTAGTGAACACCAACACTGGTACAAGACTCCTGGAGAGTGTGGCAGTCATCAGTGAACACCAACACTGGTGGTACAAGACTCCTGGAGTGTGTGACAGTCACTAGTGAACACCAACACCGGTGGTACAAGACTCCTGGAGAGTGTGACAGTCACTAGTGAACACCAACACTGGTGGTACAAGACTCCTGGAGAGTGTGACAGTCACTAGTGAACACCAACACTGGTACAAGACTCCTGGAGAGTGTGGCAGTCATCAGTGAACACCAACACTGGTGGTACAAGACTCCTGGAGTGTGTGACAGTCACTAGTGAACACCAACACTGGTGGTACAAGACTCCTGGAGAGTGTGACAGTCACTAGTGAACACCAACACTGCCTCCAGTAATGCAGATCCTGCCTCACCAGGTGCACATAATAACACCTAGGTGCACCTCAGAGCAATCAAGAGCTCTCCCTTCTCCTACCCCTCCCTAGACACCAATAATCTCAAAGAGTCCTGCTGGGAACATTTCAATTAAGAGTCCACCTGAGGGCTCTTATCCAACCTACCTGGGCATCACCAGTTCATTAGCTTGGAAGAGCACAGATCAGTTTATCCTCTCACTTGCCCCATCACACAAACTACCACACTCTTAACGTTTTTCTGGTCTTATCAGCAATGTTTTTCGGTATGGCCTCTTCCCTGGGTAATATACCACGGTATAATGAACCACGGGTATAATGAACCGCAGATATAATGAACCACGAGTATAAACCCGTCTGGTCGCAGGTGTGTGGAGAGGGTGATCGATACATTCTTGTCTAGTCTCGCATAAGGAGAGTCTCTCTGTCTTGTGTGTTGGCAAGATGCGGCTTCCGAGTGTACTCACCTAATTGTGGTTGCAGGGGTCGACTCACAGCTCTTGATTTCGCCTCTTCGCTGGTTGCTACTAGGTCCACTCTCTCCCTGCTCCATGAGCTTTATCGTATCTCTTCTTAAAGCTATGTATGCATCCTGCCTCCACTATATCACTCTCCAGATTGTTCCACTTCCCGTCAGGAAAAGAGTGGTGGAGCACCTAGGTGCTATCCACCCTGTCAATTCCTTTCAGTATTTTATGTCATTATCATGTCCCCTCCATATCTTCTGTTCTCAAGTGTCGTCAGGTTGCTTTCCCTTAGCTTCTCCTCGTAGGATATGCCACTTAGCAAACCTTTGCACTTTCTCTATTTTTTGACGTGCTTTACCAGGTGTGGGTTCCATACTGGTGCTGCATACTCCAATATTGGCCTGACATACACGGAGTACAGAGTCTTGAATGATTCCTTACTCAGGTGTCAAAACACTATTCTTAGGTTTGCAGCAGTTATTCGGTTGACGTGCGCCTCAAGAGATGTGCTCAGTATTATACTCACCCCAAGATCCTTTTCCTTGAGTGAGGTTTCACTTCCCCAGTCTTCATGACTTTGCATTTAGTGGGGTTAAACTCCAAGAGCCAGTTGTTGAACCATGCTTCCAGCCTGTTCAGATCCCTTTCTAGTCCCACCTGATCCTCATCCACTTGAATTCTCCGCATTAGCTTCACATCGTCTACAAACAAGGACACCTGTGAATCTATCCTTTCCTTTATATCATTCATATATACCAGAAACAGCACCGGCCCAATGAGTGACCATTGTGGAACCCCGCTCGTAACAGGCGCCCACTCTGACACCTCGTCACGTACGATCACTCTTTGTTTCCATCCTGTCAGGTATTACTCACGAAATCGTAATGACACGATTGCAAACAAACCATACCACGGACGGGTTCTATCCCCGCCCATGGTATGGTCTGTCAGGTATTCTCTGATCCATTGCAATGCCTTTCCTGCCTGCTCATCTAGCTTTTGCACTAATCTCTTGTGCGGAACTGTGTTGAAAGTCTTCTTACAGTTCAAGAAAATGCAATCTACCCACTCTTTCTGTCTGTCTGTCTGTCTGTCTGTCTGTCTGTCTGTCTGTCTCTCTCTCTCTCTCTCTCTCTCTCTCTCTCTCTCTCTCTCTCTCTCTCTCTCTCTCTCTCTCTCTCTCTCTCTCTCTCTCTCTCTCTCTCTCCTGTCTTCTGTCACCTTGTCATAAACGTCCAGTAGGTTTGTGACACAGGATTTCTCTTCCATGAAACCGTGCTGGTTATCGTGTATAAGTTGATACCTTCATACGCGCTCCACCACTCTTTTCCAGATAATCTTCTCCGTGACTTTGCATACTATGCATGTCAATGACACTAGTCTGTGGTTTAGTGTCACCTGATTGCCACACTGATTTTTGTCTGATAGCTACTGTGTGACACTGATTTTTATCTGACAGCTACTGTATAACACTGATTTTTATCTGACAGCTACTGTATGACACAGATTTGTGCCTGACACCTACTAGATTGCTCATTTTGTCCGACAGATACTGTATGGCAATGATTTTTGTCATTTTTGTCTGATAGCTACTGTATGACACTAATATACAAATAACCCGCACATAGGATGAGCTTACGACGACGTTTCGGTCCAACTTGGACCATTTACAAATTGACCTTGTAAATGGTCCCAGTCGGACCAAAACGTCGTCATAAGCTCCTCTCTCCTATGTGCGGGTATTGTTCCAGGCACGGTATTGTGTCTTTATGTTCTATCTATATAACACTAGTTTTTGTCTAATAGCTGCTGGTTCCATTAAGACCAAAGGACCACACAGAAGACCTCCTCAGCCCTCAAATAGTATGTCTTTTAGTTCTTTTAAGACCGGAGAAGCACATCCGAGACCTCGGCCCTCAAGATTTATTTTTTAGATTCTTTAAGACTAGAGGAGAACATCCAAGAACTCCCTCAGCCCTCAAGCAGCACCTCTCACGATTCTTGAAGACGAGGGAGGAGGAGGAAGAGGAGGAGGAGGAGGACGAGGACGAGGACGAGGACGAGGACGAGAATATCGAAGACTTCCTCCTTACAGCGTTATCGATACCAGCAAGTTCCTGCAACGTAAAGCCTGATCACATTACGCTGGCCGGTTTGCCCGTTCGTTAAGCGTTTGATGGATCACCCGGGTGATCATCCTCTCTCTACCCATCTGCCAGTTAGCGAATTTTAGTAAACAATGCATCTTGGCCATCTCTTTCAATTAGCAACCTCATTTCCATATCCCCCCACCCCTTCCTCTCATCATCTCCCCATTCTCCCCTCCGTCTAACAATCTTCAATATATATTCTCTTCTTCTGAGTTAATGAGAGAAGCTCTCAGTTTCTCTCAGCTCACTTCAGGAATTATACAGCGGCATTTGGTGGACCCTGATTCATCTTGAATGTCTGTTACGATCATTCAGAGAGCTGTTGATATGATGGCTGAATTCCTTTCTAGGTGCATTAAAACCGGACGATCTGACCACTTCATGCTCACTGCGTTGAGTTGTGGGGCGTTCCTGGTGGGTGTTTACGAAGGAGGTCGCTATAGAGGGTGTGGAGGCTGCAACAGCTGCTGCCAGGAAGTGGCTGCTCGCTCGTACACTCACAGAGAGGCAAGTTTTTCTTCCGTCCGCAGATCGACACTGCGTGAAATTTAGCTTCGGTGTTCGTCTTGTCTTAAGTACAGTGTTAATGGCCATGATCACCTGACCAAGGTAGCTGATACTAGCGTTACGTAACATGTCGCTGCTCCTCGCGGCTGGCTTCCACCTCTCTCACATAGTGGAAGTCAAAGGCGATGCTAATGCTGAAGCCAAAGGCGATGTAAATGTTACAGTCAGGACAACAGAATATATAATAGACAGTCCTGCCAGTGTCTAACCTGGTAGAGAAAAGTTAAGTTACACATGTATATTAATACATACTGTTCGTAGTTACATAACCCTGTCTATTTTACATGTGTGTGTGTGTGTGTGTGTATGTGTGTAACCATGCCTATGTACACGGTTTGTGCTTACATAACCGTGTCTACTTACATAATTTACGCTAACGTGAGCATTTACTTACATGGCTAATTCTTGTATAATCGTCTACAGTTCCCCAGACAGCAAACTTAAAGCATGATTTGAAAAAAAAAAAAAAAGTGCAATAGGAGCAAATGCTGAATTACTAACAAATTTAAACTTACGAACGTAACATACAAACACAGCATAGAAACACAACATAAACACAACATAAACAGAATATTCAAGAACAAGGAAAGTGTTCTCCAGTAGGAATGAGAACAGCATGAACAAGAAGCTTTTTTATATATTATAATCTTAATTTTTAAAGGGGTGGAGAAGACAGCCAGGGGAAGGCCTCGGTCAGATGACCAAAAGCTCCAGCTGCGGTTCATGATAGGACTAAGACCCGCGTCGGGAAACACTTGTTCTGTTTCCTGACAAAGCTTACCTAACCTAACCTAACCTAACCTAACCTAACCTAACCTAACCTAACCTTACCTAACCTAACCTAACCTAACCTAACCTAACCTAACCTAACCTAAAAAAAACTTTCCCTGATGGAGCGTCAAGCTGTGGCTTTTGAGACACTTATGCAACATATGGGAATCTTTATTAAAGAAACGTTTCGCCACACAGTGGCTTCATCAGTCCAATACAAAGCAGAGAAGGGTGGGGAGAGGAGTAGTTTGAGGTAATCAGTCCCTCAGCCTGGAAACGATATGCTCAGTCCATCAATCTTGTAGAAAGGACTGATTACTTCAAACTCCTCCTCTCTTCACCTCTCTCTGTTTTGTATTGGACTAAAGAAGCCACCGTTTGGCGAAACGTTTCCCTAATAAAGATTCCCATATGTTGCATAAGTGTCTCAATCTTCAACTTGTCGGTTTTCAAATCGGTTATCACAAAGCTGTGGGTAGAGCCACAGCGGCAGTGTCAGTACGAGTGTACATGACGCTGGTGGGTGTGGCTACTGAACATGCAGTCTGTGACAGCTACAATAATACTGGGGAACTCTGGTGGGCCCGTCACCAGTTACTGGGAGACTCTGGTGGGCCTGTCACCAGTTACTGGGAGACTCTGGTGGGCCTGTCACCAGTTACTGGGAGACTCTGGTGGGCCTGTCACCAGTTACTGGGAGACTCGGGTGAGACTCACCAGCTACTGGGAGACTCTGGTGGGCCTGTCACCAGTTACTGGGAGACTCGGGTGAGACTGTCACCAGCTACTGGAAGATTCATATAAAATTGTCACCAGCTACTGGAAGACTCATATAAGACTGTCACCAGCTACTGGGAGACTCATATAAGACTGTCACCAGCTACTGAGATTCTCAGATAAGACTGTCACCAGCTACTGGGAGACTCTGGTGGGCCTGTCACCAGTTACTGGGAGACTCGGGTGAGACTGTCACCAGCTACTGGGAGACTCAGATAAGACTGCCACCAGCTACTGGGAGACTCAGGTGAGACTGTCACCAGCTACTGGGAGACTCAGATAAGACTGTCACCAGCTACTGGGAGACTCGGGTGAGACTGTCACCAGCTACTGGGAGACTCAGATAAGACTGTCACCAGCTACTGGGAGACTCAGATAAGACTGTCACCAGCTACTGGGAGACTCAGATAAGACTGTCACCAGCTACTGGGAGACTCGGGTGAGACTCAGATAAGACTGTCACCAGCTACTGGGAGACTCGGGTGACACTGTCACCAGCTACTGGGAGACTCAGATAAGACTGTCACCAGCTACTGGGAGACTCAGGTGAGACTGTCACCAGCTACTGGGAGACTCAGATAAGACTGTCACCAGCTACTGGGAGACTCAGGTGAGACTGTCACCAGCTACTGGGAGACTCAGATAAGACTGTCACCAGCTACTGGGAGACTCAGATAAGACTGTCACCAGCTACTGGGAGACTCAGATAAGACTGTCACCAGCTACTGGGAGACTCGGGTGAGACTGTCACCAGCTTTCTGGGAGACTCAGATAAGACTGTCACCAGCTATACTGGGAGACTCAGATAAGACTGTCACCAGCTACTGGGAGACTCAGGTGAGACTGTCACCAGCTACTGGGAGACTCAGATAAGACTGTCACCAGCTACTGGGAGACTCAGATAAGACTGTCACCAGCTACTGGGAGACTCAGATAAGACTGTCACCAGCTACTGGGAGACTCAGATAAGACTGTCACCAGCTACGGGAGACTCAGATAAGACTGTCACCAGCTACTGGGAGACTCAGATAAGACTGTCACCAGCTACTGGGAGACTCAGATAAGACTGTCACCAGCTACTGGGAGACTCGGGTGAGACTGTCACCAGCTACTGGGAGACTCAGATAAGACTGTCACCAGCTACTGGGAGACTCAGGTGAGACTGTCACCAGCTACTGGGAGACTCAAATAAGACTGTCACCAGCTACTGGGAGACTCAGGTGAGACTGTCACCAGCTACTGGGAGACTCAGATAAGACTGTCACCAGCTACTGGGAGACTCAGATAAGACTGTCACCAGCTACTGGGAGACTCGGGTGAGACTGTCACCAGCTACTGGGAGACTCAGATAAGACTGTCACCAGCTACTGGGAGACTCGGGTGAGACTGTCACCAGCTACTGAGAGACTCAGATAAGACTGTCACCAGCTACTGGGAGACTCAGGTGAGACTGTCACCAGCTACTGGGAGACTCAGATAAGACTGTCACCAGCTACTGGGAGACTCAGATAAGACTGTCACCAGCTACTGGGAGACTCAAATAAGACTGTCACCAGCTACTGGGAGACTCAGATAAGACTGTCACCAGCTATTGGGAGACTCAGATAAGACTGTCACCAGCTACTGGGAGACTCAGATAAGACTGTCACCAGCTACTGGGAGACTCAGATAAGACTGTCACCAGCTACTGGGAGACTCAGATAAGACTGTCACCAGCTACTGGGAGACTCAGATAAGACTGTCACCAGCTACTGGGAGACTCAGATAAGACTGTCACCAGCTACTGGGAGACTCAGATAAGACTGTCACCAGCTACTGGGAGACTCAGATAAGACTGTCACCAGCTACTGGGAGACTCAGATAAGACTGTCACCAGCTACTGGGAGACTCAGATAAGACTGTCACCAGCTACTGGGAGACTCAGATAAGACTGTCACCAGCTACTGGGAGACTCAGATAAGACTGTCACCAGCTACTGGGAGACTCAGATTAAGACTGTCACCAGCTACTGGGAGACTCAGATAAGACTGTCACCAGCTACTGGGAGACTCAGATAAGACTGTCACCAGCTACTGGGAGACTCAGATAAGACTGTCACCAGCTACTGGGAGACTCGGGTGAGACTGTCACCAGCTACTGGGAGACTCGGGTGAGACTGTCACCAGCTACTGGGAGACTCAGGTGAGACTGTCACCAGCTACTGGGAGACTCAGATAAGACTGCCACCAGCTACTTGGAGACTCAGGTGAGACTGTCACCAGCTACTGGGAGACTCAGATAAGACTGTCACCAGCTACTGGGAGACTCAGGTGAGACTGTCACCAGCTACTGGGAGACTCGGGTGAGACTGTCACCAGCTACTGGGAGACTCAGGTGAGACTGTCACCAGCTACTGGGAGACTCAGATAAGACTGCCACCAGCTACTGGGAGACTCAGGTGAGACTGTCACCAGCTACTGGGAGACTCAGATAAGACTGTAAACCAGCTACTGGGAGACTCAGATAAGACTGTCACCAGCTACTGGGAGACTCAGATAAGACTGTCACCAGCTACTGGGAGACTCAGGTGAGACTGTCACCAGCTACTGGGAGACTCAGATAAGAATGTCACCAGCTACTGGGAGACTCAGATAAGACTGTCACCAGCTACTGGGAGACTCAGATAAGACTGTCACCAGCTACTGGGAGACTCAGATAAGACTGTCACCAGCTACTGGGTGACTCAGATAAGACTGTCACCAGCTACTGGGAAGATTCGCCTATCTATTATCCAAGACATTTTACGTCTCATACATAACACAGGCAAAAAATAATCAGAATTCCAAGATGAGGAAGGAAATGAAACAAAATGGACATTTGAACATGTCTTTAGACATGAAAAAACATGAAAAGACATGAAAAGATAGTCATTTCAAAAATAATTAGATGCTTAAGACTAAATTACTTTAGAAATTGTAATCCATCGTCTAAGACTTTAAAATTTCAAAACAAAAAATCTACAATCTCAAGTTTCAATTTTCATTTTGATTTGAAATAGAAATATTAACATTGACGAGATATATACCTGGTGTATACCTGGAGGGAGTCACGGGGGTCAACGCCCCCGCGACCCGGCCCATGACCAGGCCTCGTGCAGTTAAATGAAAAAAATTGACCTTGTGTTAGATGTGTTAATTGTTACAGTGTTAACTGTTAAATGTTGAGGCAGTGAACGAGCATAACGAAGGTGCTAATGAGTCTTGATTTTTTCTGTGACTGATATGTTTTTCCTCCCTGGAATATTCACAGTATTCTGTGGTGATGGTGGCGGCGGTAATGATGCTACTGATGATGGTAATGGTGATAATGTGGGTGGTAATTATGTTGATAATGTGGGTGGGAATGATTGTAGCAATGTTGGTAGCTAATGATGATGATGGTGGTGATGCAGAGGCAACACACGCACACACACATACATACATCACCATCACAGGAGGTATAGTGACAGCAGTGATCACTGTAACCACAGCCGCCAACCTTACCATCACTGCCCGCTAAAAAATGCCAATCAGTCGAGCAGTGGTGAGAGAGCAAAAAAAAAAAAAGACTTAAAACATAAACGAAACGAGTGGGAGGAGTATTTACTTATCACCGAAGGTATCCGAACCTCTCATCATTGAGGAGTCGGGGATACGCCAGGAGAAGAGCATCATAAGAAACGGGTTCGATTCTTTCTGGCGTGTCGTTGAAGCTGTATCCGCTGCGACCTTGAACACTTGCCACACACCCTCCAACACTTTAGTTACGTTTATTGGCATCTTGACGATATTATATACACAGGAAAATCAACAAATAACTTACTTCAGGGGACCTTGTAGAGGAGAGGTTCGTCTTTAGATATATAGTGAGTAAGAGGAGGAGGATGGAGCATAGAGAAGGATAAGGAAGAGTGGTAGAAAGGCGGTGAAAAGATGGAGAGGCAACTCAAACAGTAGCGGCCACCAACACACATCATTGTTTCGAAACACAGTGGAAATAGCTGGTCACTCCTGGCGGCAATCCTTCAACCTCATTTTTTTTTCAGCTTTCCCGGTTTTTACTGGTTTTCGTCTCGTGCCGTTTATATTGGCGCGTCTCGGCCGCCACCTGACGTTATAAGCCTCTCACACCATCACGGACAACGGCAAAACACGCAGAAACAACATCTCCTCTGTTTAATTTCACGAAAAATCTGACGCGAGACATTGGCCGAGCGGGAGGAAGAAATATTTCATGGTTCTTATTTACTGGTGCCATAAAGACTAGTCTTGTCTTCCTCTCCCGCCTGAGCAGCGGCAGCGGTGTGTAACTAACTAGGCAGTTGGGGCAGAAGCACTCACTGTGACGAGCGTCCACTTTTCGGGGCATTTTTGCAGTGGCCTTTGTCTTGGGGAAACCAGCGGAGGTGCTCTCCTTTGTGATGGCCAAAGATCGCCCCAGATCCGTGTTCTTACTTTCTCTGAGCCTGGTGGCTCACGCCTGGCTGGCTCGCCTCGCTCGCCTCGCACACGGTATACACACGCCACCATCACCACACTGATAATTACATCACTTGGTGTCCCTCTCTTGTCCGTTAGATGAGAGAGAGTGTATGTATGTGTGTGTGTGTGTGTGTGTGTGTGTGTGTGTGTGTGTGTGTGTGAGGAGAAGAGAGAGAGAGAGAGAGAGAGAAACCCGTGGTGCAACCACAGCAAGAAGAACCGAACCATCACAGCAAGAACCATAACCACAGCAAGGAGTACCATCACCAGAGCAAGCAGAACCACCACCACAAGAAGCAGAACATTACCACAACAATGAGAACCATTACCACAACAATGAGAACCATTACCACAACAATGAGAACCATCACCACAACAGAACCGTGACCACAGCAAGGAGAAAAGTATTTACAGAATATATAGAGCACATAAAACAGAAAAAAGGAACTGACAAGCAGGCAGGTGAGGTGACACACATATGAAAAAACCTTGAAATGAGACAGAGAGAGAGAGAGAGAGAGAGAGAAGAGAGAGAGGAGAGAGAGAGAGAGAGAGAGAGAGAGAGAGAGAGAGAGAAAGAGAACTATAAAACCGCTTCATAGCCACACAAGGAGGAAAATGAGTGTGAAGGTGCAAATAATAACAATGAAGAAGGGAGGAACAGTCGAAACACTCGTCAAAGAAACAGATGACGAACTAAAAATGAACACCCGTGGAGGTGTGCATGGAGGCTTGTTCTTGTGCGGTTACTGAAGCTTATATATCGGGGAGCTTTAAAAATAAGCTGAAAATATATTGATGCGTTGATGTTGGTGCGTTGATGTTGATGCGTTGATATTGATGCGTTGATGTAGGTGCGTTGATGTTGGTGCGTTAATGTTGATGCGTTGATGATGATGCGTTGATGTTGATGCGTTGATGTGCCTCCTGGTTTTGCTCTGTTGGTTGTTGATGTTGATGTGTTGATGTTAGTTGTTTATTTTCCCTCGTCTCGCAGTGGATCATGTTCACTTAATTATAAGTTCTGGAAGGTTTTGCTTAATACCTGTACTGACCTCCTTGTCACGTTCTGTGAGTAGGTCGTCTTCACTTGTTCACTCTCAGCAAGGTCTTTCACTCTCATTTTCTTCCTCCTAGTGTACATATGGAGCAGTTTTGGCTAGGTTGTAGCATTCCCGCTGTGTAGCTTTCGAAGTCTCCACGTGTCTTTCTGGTGTGAGTGTAATAATTCCTCGCTCTCCTGCTGCTTCCTGCTCCTGATCCTATTACTGCTGCTACTGCTACCGTTGCTTGCTAGTATTGCATCCACGCTGTCTTACACTGCCTCTTCAACTACGGGAAACCTGTTCAACTATAGATCCAGCGTATTTATGGGTGGACAAGTATCTTCCTGTCATCTCTTGCCACCTTCATCTGGTGAACTCATTGTTACGTATATTTAATTTTTTTTGGGGGGGGGGGCCTGTGAGTTCATCTCGCCTCGTTTAGGCAAAACTCTCATTTCTCTCGTAGTTAAATTGTCTTCATGTATGTCATCATTTCCTTGTCTTCCTGGTTCAAAGTTACTCTTTCCGATGACAAAATGACTTGAGGTTAATACTAGATCTAGCCTCTCCGGTGTGTCATTCGCTCCTGTTTTTGTTTGGTATATTTTAAGTTGTATTAGAAGGCTGTTAAAGTGATATTGTGGCTGTGGTTGGAAGGAGAGCGGGTGAGTGGTGGGTGGAGGGAGGGTGAGTGGGTGGTGGATGGGTGGAGGGAGGGTGAGTGGGTGGAGGCTGTGGAGGAATGAAGTGACTAGTTAAAGAGTTGTTTGATGGAGTGAATAAGGTAGTTGAGTTTGGTTTCTCTGGATGATGCTGTCGTTGGGTGGTGGTGGTAGAGGGTGGTGGGGAGATGATGGGTGGTGGGGGAGACGGTGGGTGGTGGGGAGACGGTGGGTGGTGGGGGAGACGGTGGGTGGTGGGGAGACGGTGGGTGGTGGGGGAGGCGGTGGGTGGTGGTGGAGACGGTGGGTGGTGGGGAGACGGTGGGTGGTGGGGAGACGGTGGGTGGTGGGGAGACGGTGGGTGGTGGTGGAGACGGTGGTGGTGGTGGAGACGGTGGGTGGTGGGGAGACGGTGGGTGGTGGGGAGACGGTGGGTGGTGGGGAGACGGTGGGTGGTGGGGAAGACCGTGGGTGGTCTACCTGGAGGTTATTCCGGGGATCAACGCCCCCGCGGCCCGGTCTACGACCAGGCCTCCCGGTGGATCAGGGCCTGATCAACCAGGCTGTTACTGCTGGCCGCACGCAGTCCAACGTACGAACCACAGCCCGGCTGCTCCGGCACTGACTTTAGGCATCTGTCCAGCTCTCTCTTGAAGGCAGCCAGGGGCCTATTGGTAATTCCCCTTATGCTTGGTGGGAGGCTGTTGAACAGTCTTGGGCCCCGGACACTTATGGTGTTTTCTCCTAGTGTACCAATGGCGCCCCTAATTTTAATTGGGGGTATTTTGCATCGCCTGCCCAGTCTTTTACTGTGTGCAGATTCGGGACCATTCCTTCTAGGATTTTCCAAGTGTAGATTATGATATATCTCTCCTGCGTTCCAGCGAGTACAAGTCAAGTGCTTCCAAGTGTTCCCAGTAGTTCAGGCGCTTGATAGAACTTATACGTGGTGGGAAGACGGTGGGTGGTGGGGAGACGGTGGGTGGTGGGGAGACGGTGGGGGAGGGGAGACGATGGGTGGTGGATGAGACAGTGGGTGGTGGGGGAAACGATGGGTGATGGGTAGACGATCGGTGGTGTGGAGACAGTGGATGGTGGGGAGACGATGGGTGGTGGGCAGACGGTGGGTGGTGGGGAGACGGTGGGTGGTGGGGAGACAGTGGATGGTGGGGAGACGGTGGATGGTGGGGAGACGATGGGTGGTGGGGAGACAGTAGGTGGTGTGGAGACAGTGGGTGGTGGTGAGACAGTGGGTGGTGGGGAAACAGTGGGTGGTGGGGGAAACGGTGGGTGGTGCGTAGACGATCGGTGGTGTGGAGACAGTGGGTGGTGAGGAGACGATGGGTGGTGAGGAGACGGTGGGTGGTGGGGAGACAGTGGGTGGTGGGGAGACAGTGGGTGGTGGGGAGACAGTGGGTGGTGGGGAGACGGTGGATGGTGGGGACGCAGTGGGTGGTGGGGAGACAGTGGATGGTGGGGAGACGGTGGGTGGTGGGGAGACGGTGGGTGATGGGGAGACGGTGGGTGGTGGGGGAGACGGTGGGTAGTGGGAGAGAAGATGGGTGGTGGGGAGACAGTGGGTGGTGAGGAGACGATGGGTGGTGGGGGAGACGGTGGGTGGTGGGAGGCAGTGGGTGGAGGGGAGACAATGGGTGGTGGATGAGACAGTGGGTGGTGGGGGAAACGGTGGGATGTGGGGAGACGATGGGTGGTGGTGGGGGGAGTCGGTGAGTTGTTGGGAGATCGTGGGTGGTGGGGGAGTCGGTGAGGTGCATGGGCTGTTGTGCTCCCACACTACCCACAATACTCCCACATTACCCATAGTGCTCTCACACTGCTTCCACACTGTTTCCGCTCTACTCATAGTGTTTCCACACTATCCACAGTGCTTCCACACTGCCCACAGTCCACCCACACTGCGCACAGTCTACTCACACTGCCCACAATGCTCCCGCACTGACCACAGTGCTCCCACAATGTTCTCATTTTACCGGCAGTGCTCCCACACTTCCCATGGTTCTCCCACACTACCCACAGTACCCCCACACTGCGCACAATGCTCCATACTACCCACAATTCTCCCACACTACCCACAGTGGTTCCTCACTGTCCACATTGCTCCCACAGTGTTCTCACTTTACTGACAGTGCTCCCACACTGCTCCCACGCTGCCTACGGTGCTCCCAAACTACCCACTTTGCTTCCACACTGCCCACAGTCCACTCACACACCCAACAGTGCTCCCACGTTGCCCATAGTTCTTCCATATTGTTCCTACACTACCCACAGTGCTCCCATACTGCTCACTGTGCTCCAACACTTCCCGCTGTGCTCCCACACTGCTCCCATACTACCCACAGTGCTCTCACACTGCCCACAAATAATCATGAAACTCCTCAGGGTTCCTCGTGACATCTTGTGAGGAACTGACAGTGTGACGTCACCGCTTTAGGCCCCGCCCCCGTGACGTCACGGCTCGCGGCCCCGCCCCCCGCATTCTGATTGGCCGGTGGGCGGGGCTAAACGCCCCTCCAAGCAGCTCTTCACTTTCGTTCAAGACCGGCACGGTCCTTCACGGAATTTTCAAGTAAATTTCATTACCGCATTTAGCGCAGTCAACAACGCATCGACGGTCATTCCCATACGCCGGGATTCCTTCAAGGAAATTTATAAAGCTCCGCGAAGCCAGCGGGCACGGGGCACAGTGCCCACCACACCGTGGGTAGCTTACCAAAACCCCTCGGCCAAGGGCTGGCAGTCTGATAAACCCCTTTGGTTCGGAGGAGGTGTTGAGGAAGGTGGTGGGTGAGATGACAGCCTCTGGGCGCTCAGTACCTTCAGCCAGGTGACCACATGTGTGTATTAGCCAGCGTGTGTATTAACCAGAGTGCAGCTTGCATAAGTGATAGTTACGTGACGCCCCACACAGAGGACCAGCCCTCACACACACAGGATTAGCCCCCACAAACACACACACAACACCAGCCCCTAGATACGCACAGGATCAACCCCCAAACACAGGATAAGCTCCATAAACACACACAACACCAGCCCTCCCCCCCCACAAAGTACCGGCCCCCTACACACACAGGACCAGTCCCCACACACACAACACTAGCCCACACACACACAGCACCAGCCCCCACACACAGCACCAGCCCCCCACACAGGACCAGTTCCACACGAACACACAGCACCAGCCCCACACATAAACATACAGAACTAGCTGTACACAAACACAGCACTAGGCCTCACACACACACACACACACACACACACACACACACACAGCACCAGCCCCGCCACACAGCACCAGACACACAACACCAGGCCCTCTCCCACAAGCATCAGCCCCCCACATACAGCACCAGACACACAACACCAGGCCCCCTCCGACACTCACAGAGCACCAGCCCCCCCATACACAGCACCAGCCCCCTCCCACACACACAGGAGCAGCGGGCCGTGTAGTGTATATCAGTGTCCCCAAACAGCCATGTGAACCTCAAATCCTGTCGAGTAAAAAGCAGATTGACTTTTGGTAGTCCTGGCGGGAGAGCGGACGGGCGAGCGGACGGGCGAGCGGGCGGGGGGGCTCATGTGATCGTAGAAGCGTGAAGGTAACGTAATTACCGTGGCTATCATCCCTCCAGTAAACTACCCTATAATGTTCCTCGCGTTTGGAAAATAATGTTGACTTGGAGATGAGAGAATCATGTGTACTGTCTGTGAGCAGTGATTCTCATAACACCTGAACTGTGAGCAGTGATTCTCAAAACACCTGAACTGTGAGCAGTGATTCTCATAACACCTGAACTGTGAGCAGTGATTCTCAAAACACCTGAACTGTGAGCAGTGATTCTCATAACACCTGAACTGTGAGCAGTGATTCTCATAACACCTGAACTGTGAGCAGTGATTCTCATAACACCTGAACTGTGAGCAGTGATTCTCATAACACCTGAACTGTGAGCAGTGATTCTCATAACGCCTGAACTGTGAGCAGTGATTCTCATAACACCTGAACTGTGAGCAGTGATTCTCATAACACCTGAACTGTGAGCAGTGATCCTCATAACACCTGAACTGTGAGCAGTGATCCTCATAACACCTGAACTGTGAGCAGTGATTCTCATAACACCTGAACTGTGAGCAGTGATTCTCATAACACCTGAACTGTGAGCAGTGATTTCATAAACACCTGAACTGTGAGCAGTGATTCTCATAACACCTGAACTGTGAGCATGACTCCTTCATAACACCTGAACTGTGAGCATGATTCTCTAACACTGAACTGTGAACAGTGATTCTCACAACACCTGAACTGTGAGCAGTGATCCTCATAACACCTGAACTGTGAGCAGTGATCCTCATAACACCTGAACTGTGAGCAGTGATTATAGAAACACTGAAGTGAAGTGAGTGACTTCTCACAACACCTGAAATATGAGCAGTGACCCCTTAGAAAACCTGAACTGAGCAATGATACGCTTAACACGTGAACGGTGAGCAGTGACAACCAAAAAAGGTGAACGGTGAACAGTGACTACCAAACCATCGCAACATATATCAAACGTCCAGAACTGGTTGAAAAAAAATGTCGAAAAAAATATATATATATACACACATGACATGAGTGATCTTCACGATTAACGCAAAGGTAATGACAAAGGTAATGACAAAGGTAATGACAAAGGTAATGACAAAGGGAATGACAAAGGTAATGACAAAGGTAATGACAAAGGTAATGACAAAGGTAATGACAAAGGTAATGACAAAGGTAATGACAAAGGTAATGACAAAGGTAATGACAAAGGTAACAGACAAACGTCTATAACAAGGACAGTGTTTTGATGCAAAAAAAATGGGTTAGCTTTTTCCTGTGTTTTTATAGGCGAAGTGAGAGAAAGAGTGTTGTCAACACTAGTGTTGACAACACTGGAGGGTTGATGGTTCCAGCATTTGTTTTGACAACACTGGAGGGTTGGTAGTTCCAGCACTGGTCTTGACAACACCGGAGGGTTGATAGTTCCAACACTGGAGGGTTGATGGTTCCAACACTGGTGTTGACAACACTGGAGGGCTGATGGTTCCAATACTGATGTTGACAACACTGGAGGGTTGATAGCTCCAACACTGGTGTTGACAACACTGAAGGGTTGATGGCTCAAACACTGGTGTTGACAGACACTGGAGGGTTGATAGTTCCAACACTGGTGTTGACAACACTGGAGGGTTGATAGTTCCAACATGGTGTGACAACATTGAAGGGTTGATGGTCCAAACACTGGTGTTGACAGCACTGGAGGGTTGATGTTCCAACACTGGTGTTGACAACACTGGAGGGTTGATAGTTCCAACACTGGTGTTGACAACATTGAAGGGTTGATGGCTCAAACACTGGTGTTGACAGCACTGGAGGGTTGATAGTTCCAACACTGGTGTTGACAACACTGGAGGGTTGATAGTTCCAACACTGGTGTTGACAACATTGAAGGGTTGATGGCTCAAACACTGGTGTTAACAGCACTGGAGGGTTGATAGTTCCAACACTGGCGTTGGCAACACTGGAGGGTTGATAGTTCCAACACTGGTGTTGACAACACTGAAGGGTTGATGGCTCAAACACTTGTGTTGACAACACTGGAGGGTTGATAGTTCCAACACTGGTGTTGACAACACTATAGAGTTCATGGTTCCAGCACTGGTGTTGACAACACTGGAGGGTTGATGGTTCCAACACTGGTGTTGACAACACCGGAAGGTTGATGGCTCCAACACTGGTGTAACACTGGTGGGTTGATAGTTCCAACACTGGTGCTGACAATACTGGAGAGTTGATGGCTCCAACACTGGTGTTGACAACATTGGAGGGTTGACAGTTCCAACACTGGTGCTGACAACACTGGAGGTATATTGATACATTATAGGGAAGCTAACCTCCCTATAGTGTATAAATATACCTAACTGGATGAATCTTATTGTAGCCAGCTAGCCAAGTGGCATACGCACTGGCCAGGAGTTTCACGACTCACTCGCCATGGGTTCTAACCTCACCCGTACCCTGGTTTGTTTACTGTCGTAATATGATCCAGAGGAAGATACCACTGAACTCCAGCAAAACTTAAACAAACTAATGTTGTAGCCTGACAAGTGGCAGATGCAGTTTAATGTTGGTAGATAAATGCAAGTCCCAATCCTCGAGAATGTAGATAACCTCGGTACTTACAAACTGAAGAATGAAGAACTTGATCAGAGACAATTTGAAAAGGACTTGGGAGTCATGGTAATCCTAAATCTGAAGCCTGGACAGCAGTACCTAAGTCTGCGCAATAAGACTGTGTAAGGGTTTATATCAAGAAGAGTAAGCAACAGGAGTCTATGCATCTGTTCGTGAATTAGACACAAGTGCAACATCTGGGTATCTTTATTTTGTAGACGTTTCGTCATCCAGTGGCTTTTATCTACACAGTACAAGGACATAATCTGATGTGATAAATGGTTTGAAAACCGATAAGTCTATAGAAATGTATACAGAAGATAGAAGATGAGATAATGAGATCATCAGCCTTGGAGCAGGTGATGAGCACCGTCGTCTTGATGACGAAACGTCTACAAAGTAAAGATACCCAGATGTTACACTTGTGTCTAATTCATCATCTTGTCGGTATTGTCAGCGCTGTGGCTTAGCGCTTCTGTTTGATTATAATAATAATAATAATAATAATAATAATAATTGTCGGTATTGCATACTATTGATATACAGCATCATTGATAAGAACTTAGATTATGCTACTCAGTTCTAATTTTCGTTCTACAGAGATGATATAAATGCGTCAGAGAACATAGAGAGAAGGAAGACAGAATTAATCCAGTGTATAAGAACTCCTTCATAGTAAGACAGACTGAGAACCCTGAATCTTTTCTCTCTTGAGAGACTAGTATGAGGAGAGACAGAATCAAACATTACAGCTGGAAGACTGCCATAAATAAAGATATTATACAGTACTGGGGATATGTAATCCAAAAAAAAGAATCGAAGTAAAGGAGTTACAGTAGATAAATTTAAATTCGCCAGCCAATGGCCTCATTAGTTCAATACGGGGAAGAACGGAGGGAGACGAGGACTTTTAGGTAATCAGTCCCTCAGTCTAGATATGATGTATTCAGTCCATTAATCTTGATAGAGGTAGAACATATGCGTGGAGAAGGGCTTATATAAACTCCTCCGAGCGAAGATTCTCAAATGTTTATTAGCGTCACTGAAGTCCATTCAGTGGGCAGCTTTGAAAGCAGGTTGAATAAATATTTGGGTAGGATGGGTGGAATTTCAAAAGGACGTTTCCTGCTGCAGTGTTTCTCCATTCTTACGTTAATATACAGATCATTGACTCATACCAACACTGTCATTCTTCTAATTGTTACATTCTTACCCGAATTAACTATTCTTCCTCCAAATATAACAGTGATATACAGTGCCGACGAGTAGATAAATAAAACACATTTTGCAACAGTTAGGTATCTTTATTTCGAAACGTTTCGCCCCCTCAGTTGAATACAGAAGAGAAAACGGAAGGAGTGGAGATGTAGAGACAATGTAATCAGTCCATCACCATCGATGACGTAGTTTTGAGGTGGTCAGTCCCTCAGTCTGGAACAATGTGAAGCTGATACAACATAGGTGAGGAGCAGAAAATCTTCCAGACGACAGAAGAGGCGGCACCGGCTAGTAGAAGTAAGACTGATAACTGAGAGGCAGTGTAGCAAGTCTGCTGGTTAGGTAACTCTCAAATCTAACCTTTCTCATTGGTAACTAGTGGAGAGGCAATAAAGTTATTGTAGGTATTCTCTGTACCAAGATACCGTTGTGCAGTGTCTGACAGTGTGAGACCAATGGTATCTTACTGGGTCCTCTCCCCTTAACCCCTTCCTTCTCTCCCGCACTAGCCCCCCTACCCCTTCCCTTAACTCAACCCCACTATACTCCTGGATTCTCTTAAAGTGCCCTGGCCGACAAGAAACCCGTCCCCATCCCGTACGACCCCTCTCACCCATCCCCATCCCTCCCACCCACCTCCGACAAACACCCAAAACCCACCACGACCCCACCCACCCACCACTAACACCCACCACCACCTGAGTCACGACTTGCGCTTTTTGTCCACCCTCAGGAAGCCCAAACGAGAGTGGCACTGCCGCAGGTGACACAGCGGCAGCAACCACAGTGCCACTAATCTGACAACAGCACTTCCACCCGACACTCGAGGCATGTGTGCTCTCTTTCTAACACAAAGTTTAATACCTAACACACAAAGTATATATAATATATATATATATATATATATATATATATATATATATATATATATATATATATATATATATATATATATATATATATATATAATAAATCGTGCGAATAGGTAAAACTTACTTAAATAGCAACGCTCTTCTTGCCGAGTAAGGCAAGCGAAAATTTGTGTATGCAATAATCTAGCAAAAATCATTCTGAACCTAACGAAAAACATATATTTCATTGTGTTTCTTCATTATTGAATTATTGTAAACTTATCTAAAATATATATAGTTGGATTTAAACATATAAGAGAATATTTTAGAAAAAGGCTTAATTTTAAATGAGTTCTTGCTAAATGACCAATTTTACCTATTTGGCACGGTATATATATATATATATATATATATATATATATATATATATATATATATATATATATATATATATATATATATATATATATATATATATATATATATATATATATATATATTATATATATATATATATATATATATATATATATATATATATATATATATATATATATATATATATATTATATATATATTGCCGATATAGATAGATTAATATGGAATTGGTCAATAAAAATAAACAATAAAGCAGGAAGAATGTACAATTACATCATTTCTGACCAGTACCAACAGTCTGTTGGATCAAATGCGGACAGAGAATTGAGTCTACACCACTCCTAGGCTATACCCCAGCGCGGGTTTAGCGTCTAATGGTATTAAAACACCAGTTTAGTTAAAATACTTCAAGTGAAGCGTTAAACCCGCGAGGGTCATTCAGTGTTGCGGGATCGAATCTCGGTTGGCCATCACTGGAAGTACTTCAACGGAGGTTCCACGATGCCGGTGAAGGGATCCTGATCCAAGGAACTGAAGCAAGACACTCATTTCTTGGATCAAACTTGATTACTTTCCATTTCCCAGAAGGTGTACGACTCCTACGGGTTTAGCGCTTACCCATGAACAAATAACAATTATAATAACGATGATCACAATTAACAATTAAAATAATAAATAATTAATAATCATAACAATCATAACACTGGTAGAAAATAAGATATTTGAGGGATATAGATTATTATTATTATTATTATTATTATTATTATTATTATTATTATTATTATTATTATTATTATTATTATTATTATTATTATTATTATCAGTAGTAGTAGCAGTAGTATTGTATTAAAACAAGCGCTAAACCCCTAAGGGTGCTCAGAGAAGCATTTAGCAGTTTGAAGGTGAGAGTTAATCTGCGGGAACTGCCCGCCAGATATTATCCGGGAATATTAGAATTGTTGTAGTCACTAGATACAAGTACCAGGTACAAGTACCAGGTACAATTACTAGATCCAAGCACCAGGTACAAGTACCAGGTACAAGTACCAGGTACAAGTACCAGGTACAATTACTAGATCCAAGCACCAGGTACAAGTACCAGGTACAAGTACCAGGTACAATTACTAGATCCAAGCACCAGGTACAAGTACCAGGTACAAGTACCAGGTACAATTACTAGATCCAAGCACCAGGTACAAGTACCAGGTACAAGTACCAGGTACAAGTACCAGGTACAAGTACTAGATACAAATACCAGGTACACGTACCATTTACAATTACTAGATCAAAGTACCAGGTACACGTACCAGGTACAATTACTAGATACAAGTACTAGGTACAAGTACCAGGTACAATTACTAGATCCAAGTACCAGGTACACGTACCAGGTACAATTACTAGATACACGTACTAGGTACAAGTACCAGGTACAATTACTAGATCCAAGTACCAGGTACACGTACCAGGTACAATTACTAGATCCAAGTACCAGGTACACGTACCAGGTACAATTACTAGATACGAGTATCAGATGCAAGTACTGGAGATGAGCTATACTAGGTGCAGGTACTAGGTGCGAACATTAGATACAAGTATTAGGTACAAGTCTTGGGCCCAAGTTATAGGAACAAGCAATAGACACAAGGAATAGGTACAAGCAGATGGTAGTACAAGTACTGGGTACAAGTATCAGGTACAAGTACTAGGTACACCAACACCCGCAAACTGTGAAGGGAAAACACTCAAAACTCGGGTTACTCAACTAGGGAACTGTTTCGCCCTCTGGAGGACGCCTACACAGCAGGCTGAAGATACCTGATGTGTAGGCGATACATATCGACAGTCAAGATACTCATCTATCGTACAAGTGTCTTACTCGTCAAAAAAAGGCTTACATAACCGAGAAGTGCTTCAATATTAATTCTAATTTTCCTTAGAGAAGTGATCAGAGAGAACAGATTCAAACGCGTAAATATGATTGCGATCGGTTTCAAAGGAATCCCTCGACCGGTTTGACTTTCGGTCAGGTAAAGTGGTGGAAGGTCACGTCAGGAATACAGTGATGAGTGGCGAGTTCGTAGAGACATTTGGTTGGATGTCGTCTCGTTGCTGTTGTCTTGTCGAGGTTGAATCAACTTTGTGAATAGACGCGAGATGGTGAATCCTGGATTCCCTTTTGAGTTTTGTAATGACTGTGTTAGATGCTGCTTGATGGTGGTGTTGCTGGTTGATTTTGATGAGTTGGTGTAGCAGGCTGATATTTGTGTCGTGGTGTAGCAGGCTGATATTTGTGTCGTGGTGTAGCAGGCTAATGTTTGTGTCGTGGTGTAGCAGGCTGATATTTGTGTCGTGGTGTAACAGGCTGATGTTTGTGTCGTGGTGTAGCAGGCTGATGTTTGTGTCGTGGTGTAGCAGGCTGATGTTTGTGTCGTGGTGTAACAGGCTGCTGTTTGTGTCGTGGTGTAACAGGCTGCTGTTTGTGTCGTGGTGTAGCAGGCTGCTGTTTGTGTCGTGGTGTAACAGGCTGCTGTTTGTGTTGTGGTCTTGCTGGCAAATGCATTATGCTGCAAGTAAAATTAAATTGAATTACCAGAAACTACAGTATACAATTTTGATAAATTAGATGGCATTCTGTACAGACTTACTGGAAAGCCCCCGGGTAATTGCAGAGCATTTCGAGAAAGCTGATCCTGCATATTATAATGTTTAACATTAAGCAATCACCGAATTTTCCTGCATATAAAAAGCGCCTTTTTTCCACAAAACGTATTGAAAAATCAGCCTGCGCCTTATATGCTTACGATCAGGATCAAGGGTCGGCTTAGGGTTACGTTTTAGCGTAAAGTAAGAGGGTAATTTACCCTGAATGCGATTTACCGATTCACCGTTATGATACTTCTGTCTTGCGCCTTATATGCCGGAAAATACGGCATTATTTTAAGCTTTATTCTGTCCCAGGTAAATGTATATTAGTGTGGAAACATGTCTCAGTGAGCGAAACTTTGTAAAGTGCCACAATATGGGTGATAAAAGAGACAACAGCTGGCGAGGAACGCTGCCGGTGTTGAGTGTTTAAGGTGATGCTGGTGGCTCAGCAGAGAGCCTCCGTGCCAGCCCTGGCTGCAGCAGAGATGCTGCTGGCTGACGGCACCCCGCTGGTGGAGACCTGCGTCCTTCTGCCGGCGGAGTTCGCCCTGAAGGTGGAGACGCCGCAGCAGCAGGCCAGGGTGGCCTCCTTGCTGCACCTGCTGCCGCACCTCGCCCCTAGAGTGCCGCCCCTTCACCTATCTGGCGGATTCAACCACTTCGCCTCTCCTTTTCCTCCTCTCACTTCCTTACCGCCGGCGCTAAACCATCTGGGGGCGCCGCCCCTGGGTCGCCCGCCGCTGCCACCTGCAGAAGACTGCATCCAGGTGTGTGCCACCCGCCGCTTGCCTGCCCATACCCGCTACCTGCCCTTCAGCGGCACCGTCAGGACGGATAACCTGCCGCTGGTGCCCTGCCTCCCACCCATGGACGTGAGTACCCCGAGGGAACTACCTCTCTCAGTCGTGGTTCCCTCCAGCGTGTCTTTGTCGGCCATTCCTAAAGTGTTTTTATCCCCTGTTTTGTTAACCCTAGTCTTAAGTCTCTCTCTCTCTCTCTCTCTCTCTCTCTCTCTCTCTCTCTCTCTCTCTAATCCACCATCCTGGTGAACATGTAACATTCCTGGACATTTTTTTAAAGTGAATGTCAAAGTCGTCAGCAGGTGACCCATATGAGTCTAGCGCTTCTTTCCCAAATGTAACAATCCGGAGTTTGGCTGTGTTAATAAAGTACTGTGTGTTTTGATGCCGAGTTTGCAGGTTCGAATCCTGCTGTGGACTGAGAAATAACGTTTGTAAATAATTATCATAATAAAGATGCGAAGGAAATTTGCTCTAAGCCGCCGGGGGGAGGGGGGAGGGGGGAGGGGGGGAGGGGGGGAGGGGGGGAGGGGGACTATCAAAATAAAGTTATCTTTTTTCCATGATGTTTTCGTTGATTTTATTCAATATTTATTTTTATATTTATTTTATTTTAATTATGAGCGAGTTATAATAGATAACTAAAAAATTAATAAAGAATGTCGGACCAAACGTGGAATAAACAGCTGTTGTGTGATGACCAAAAGTAAGAAAAATAAATAGAGAAGAAATACGAAAAACAAACAGAGAAGAAATACGTAAAACAGAGAAGAAATACGTAAAACAGAGAAGAAATACGAAAAATAAACAGAGAAGAGATACGTAAAACAAACAGAGAAGAGATGCGAAAAACAGAGAAGAAATACGAAAAACAAACAGAGAAGAGATACGAAAAACAGCTTGAAAAAAAATGTCTTCTGTTGTTGACTGATAGAGTTTGATGACTGACTGTAGAGAGTAAAGTTGCTCACGTTGACTGACTCTCGAAATCATAACAACATGATTGTAAACAAGCCACGGTACGGGCGGGGTTTGAACCTATGACTGACAGGAGTAAAGAGACTCATTAACCACACAAAACGTCATTAAAGATGGGAGAGAAAAAATGAGATAATTTGCTATTTTCTTCTGCCACAACAACCACAAGAAGCCACAGTTGTAAATTACGAGAAAAGTGAGGCGGAAGTGGCACCAAAGAGCAGCTTGATGGCCGGACTGGAGCAGCAAGAGAAGAGATATGCTAAGTGGCATAACCACTGGCTGTCACACTAACTTGTCGTGAATTAATTGTGAAAAACGGGACACCAAGATCTTAGCTCTGGCCCTCTTCCTGCGAACTACCAGTTATAAGTAAAACACACACACACACACACACACACACACACATACAAGCGTACACCTACTCGACCTGACT
>NC_069425.1:30451127-30508668 GCF_026875155.1 Cherax quadricarinatus
TATTTGGGAACAGGAGAACATTATTGTGGTTTAGATAAATGGGATGGTACACATAAGTAGTGAGACAGGGAATACAATTAGCTTGGCGAAACAGAATATAACTTACAATATAGTTCAGAAGACAGTTCACCACAGGTCCCAAGACCTATACAGCACGATTACTGCTCCAAGCCAGTACTTGCCCAGTGTCTCCAACAGTCTCCTCCAGAGACTTCAGCAGCCTTCTCCCGAGCCCTGCACCCCAGCAGCAGCTCCTCTCGAATCTCTCTGCTCAAAGCTCTGCACCCAGGCCAGAGCTCCGCACGAATCTCCTCTGCTCAGCTGTTCCTTGGGCTTATATGGTGGTCCAAACACCCTCCACAATGAGGTGTGCACCACGTGTACGACCTGACGCCGAGATCCGACGTCAGTGACGAACGAAGGAGCTGATACATAAGCCGAAAAGGCGTGTCTCTGACAGACATTTGCCAAGGCAAGGTGACCATATAATTGGTTAAATTAGGTCTCCCCAGAGACCTCACAAGCCCAGCTGAACTACATCACATCCCCCTTTCTCCCCCAATTTAAAATATCTGAGAACTAGGACAATTTGTCCTAGTTATTAGACTATTTTAATCCTAACCCCTTAATTCTATTAAAATACAAAGACAAAATTATACATAATTACAAAATTATTCAACTACGTATATTTCCCTGAACCTCCTCAACTACCACAAGGCAGCATAATCAGTGCACCTCGCAGTTGGCCAGCATAATAGTTGCTCTCTGGTGCAAAGCCTCCTTACCCGCCATTTCTCCTTAAACCTAAATATCGGGCTTCAGTGCCTTCCCTACTTCTACTAGAAATGCACTAGCCAATGCTAGTCACCCTCGCACGTTAACCATTGGGCGAAACCTCTCTAGGCTTCTTTGGCGTGGAAAACTGCTCCAACGGGTTGAATTCTTTCAAGTAACTGCAACTGGACCACTTCACGACCATCAAGGTCGCATTTTCGGCACACTTCACATGCACACTACAACATCTGAGGGGTCTTGTGACGCACTTGAGTGGCCGTACTCACAGTGAGTTCTGTGACGTCCATGTGAGTGGTCTCGTGACGTCACATGTGAGGGTTCTCGTGACGTCACATGTGAGGAGTCTCGTGACGTCACATGTGAGGGGTCTCGTGACGTCACATGTGAGGAGTCTCGTGACGTCACATGTGAGGGGTCTCGTGACGTCACATGTGAGGAGTCTCGTGACGTCACATGTGAGGGGTCTCGTGACGTCATAGCTTCAAGGGAGCCTATCTATAAAGTATCTGGGATTAAGTAAGTACACTATACAAGTACACAGTGACACTACTAACAAACTAACAAAAACACGCCAACATCACTACACAAAGAACAAAACGAAAGTCTAACAAACAAGCTGCAGTATAAACAATGACCAATGGACAAACACGTTTTATAATCTAAACATCAGCAAATACATATTGCACTTTAAATATAAACCAATAAGAATCAAATGGCAAACAAAAGCAAACAATGGACGCAAGACTAAAACAAACAATGGACGCAAGGGTAAAGCAAACAATGGACGCAAGACTAAAACAAACAATGGACGCAAGACTAAAACAAACAATGGACGCAAGGGTAAAGCAAACAATAGATGCAAGACATAAAACAAAAACAATGGACGCAAGACTAAAACAAACAATGGACGAAAAGACTTAAACAAACAATGGACGCAAGGGTAGAGCAAACAATGGACCAAGACTAAAACAAACAACAATGGACGCAAGACTAAAACAAACAATAAGCAAGGGATAAAGCAAACAATGGATGCAAGACTAAAACAAACAATGGACGCAAGACTAAAACAAACAATGGACGCAAGACTAAAGCAAACAATGGACGCAAGGGTAGAGCAAACAATGGACGCAAGACTAAAACAAACAATGGACGCAAGACTAAACAAGCAATGGACGCAAGGACTAAAGCCAAGACACATGGACGCAAGGGTAGAGCAAACAATGAACGCAAGACTAAAACAATGGACGCAGGAGTGTAAACAAGACTAGAAAATAGACATTCCATAAGAGTGATAACCGTCACAGGACGCAGCGTGATGCGCACACCAACCACGTCATCACCCATAGTCATGGGAGAGGGGGGGGCGGCTCTCATGAATGGGGGAGGGGGAATGATGGCTCAGCACCATCCCGTTCAGGTGCTTCGTAGGAGGAGGGAGGAGAGAGGGGAGTGGAAGAGAGGGGAGGAGGTGAGGGATAGGCGTGGGGAGGGAAGGGTATGGGGAAGAAGTATGAGAGAGAGAGAGAGAGAGAGAGAGAGAGAAGAGAGGAGAGGAGAGAGAGAGAGAGAGAGAGAGAGAGGAGAGAGAGAGAGAGAGAGAGAGAGAGTAGAGAGAGAGAGAGAGAGAGAGGAGAGAGGAGAGAGGGAGAGAGAGAGAGAGAGAGGAGGAGAGAGAGAGAGGAGAGAGAGAGAGAGAGTATAATGGGGAAGGATGGGAAGAGGAGGGAAAAGACAGAAAGGGTAGGTGGAACAGAAGGGAAGAAAGGGAGAAGAAGAGAGAAGGGAGGGGAGAATAAGAGAGAAGGGAGGGAAGAAGAAAGATGGGAAGGGGAAGAAGAAAGAGATGGGAGAGTGATAGAAGTGACTGGGGGGGGGCAGTGCGCCCACCCGCATGTCAATACATATCCCGCAACAAGTATGCGGAGTCATGGGCAAGTGCATGCGTGCTTGAAGGGGCGCATCAACGCATACATACATGTATAAGTAGATGTGTTCATATGCGCACACAGGCGTCAACAGAGGCGCACGGCTACGCACGCACACACACGAACATACGTACCGCATCACAAGTGCGCAAAACACAGCTAAGCATCCTATCCTGAACTTGAAAAGTAATAACATAGTCACAGGAGCTAGAGGTCGACTAACACTCGCACATAATACACACCACCTTAATAACGCATGCGTTATCCCAAGCAGAGCAGCATTAAGATTTGGTAGGCCCCTGGGCCAAGGTATTGTGAGGGCCCCTGGGCCATGGTACTGTGAAGGCCCCTGGACCAAGGCACTGTGAGGGCCCCTGGACCAAGGTACTGTGAGGGCCCCTGGACCAAGGTACTGTGAGGGCCCCTGGACCAAGGTACTGTGAGGGCCCCTGGACCAAGGTACTGTGAGGCCCCCTGGACCAAGGTACTGTGAAGGCTCCAGTGATATTTTCAAACGAAAAATAATAATCACAAGAAGTCAACAGTTCATCATATACGTGATATAATAACATACTATAATTACATATTTACATATATTTACATACAATAACATACTATAATTATATATTTACAGCAGTGATTGTGAACCCTTGTGAAATGGTTATAATCATAATTATTTATAACGAGGTGGACTGGTAAACCAGCAGAAGGTCTCGGTCAGATGACCAAAAGTTCCAGTGGTGGGTCATCATATGACTAAGACTCGCGTCGGGAAACATTTGTCCTGTTTCCTGACAAGTCTTGCATAACCTAACCTGGACAAAACTCTCGCTAAGAAGGAAGAGCACACTGTATAACAGTCACTCGACAGTCACATTTAAACAGAAGGAAGCACAACAGTGAGTGCAGGTGACCTCTACACACACACACACACACACACACACACACACACACACACACACACACACACACACACACGCACACACACACACACACACACACACACACATCACTGTCACACATGTTAGGTGACCCACCTCTTCCTCCTCCGTAACTTTGTTTGACTTTGTAAATGGTGTAAGTCGGACCGTAACGTTACCATAAGCTCCTCTCTCCCATGTGCGGATTATTTGTGTATTGTTCCAGTCACGGTACTGTGTCATTTTGTTGTTTCTCAACTGTGTTTGATGAGTCACGTCGCCATTTTTTACTAATGAATTGCTAAAACTATTTAGAACCAAACTTGATCTAAATAAAAGTTTGCTCTACACACAGTCTTTCTAGTACACTTGACGGCAAGTTTTTTCTCTCTCAATAAGTAGCCTCGACATAGCACATAAGTTACTATTTACTGTTCTGAATATCTGAATATTCCTCAGTACGTGAATACTCACGTATATAATGTTTAAGAAAGTGAGTATAGAGCTAACTTCAACTACATATTTCACATTTAATTTGATCATTGTCTATGTATACATGGCCTGACATCAGAAGTACTTGTAACCAGGACTAAACCTGGCTACTGCAACATTCATCAGCTTATTGACATTGGAAGTTGCATGTGTTTACAAACGTCCGCGTTATCGTAGTGGGTTACAGATCACATCAGGCTCCTGACCACTTTCCTGTGACATTTAGATTCAGCATTGAACTCTTAATTATTTCTGCATGCCGGCCACACACACATCAAGGCTAAATATGATAAACAAAATCTGAATTGCATACGCTTTCACAGGTATTTTTCCTTCATATGGGAGAGGGGGTGCTTGATGTTGGGCAGGGGCTCTTGATCTAAGACAATGGATCTACCCTTATTTTAGATAAAACTTTATTATGTAACATTACTACTGGTGTAGCACCTCCCCATGGAAAGGATACCTTTTAAGGGATACCTTTTAAGTAGCTGACTGACATCTTGTCATTCCTTCAAGAAAATCGTTTATAACCCGCGAAAGTCTCAAACAGTTTAAGTTGATTCTCAGTTCCATTTACCTGTTCAGATATTAATTTTGATTTAAAACCTACAAGAAATGTTAAATGTTAACCTCTATTAACCCTTAAACTGTCCAAGCAGATCTATGTTCACATGCGGAGTGCTCCAAAAGTAGATCTACGTTTTTTTTACGCGTTTTCAAATATAACAAATAAAAGTAGATCAGAGTTTTTTTTATACGTTTTCAAATGTAAAAAAAAAAAAAACAAAAGATCTACTTTTTTCTACATACTTTCAAATGTTGAAAAAACGTAGATCTACGTTTGGACAGTTTAAGGGTTAAACTAGATTTTTACAATGTTATGGTCAACGGTGAACGTCATTCAGGTCAATCATTCTCTCAGTTTCCGTGATATAATATAAACAGGAGAAGATCTTCCCTGAACGACACAGCATCAGAGACACTGGACGTGGTGGCTGAATGTCTCAATTGTATAACAATACCGACAAGTTGATAAGTAAGATACATGTTCAACATTTAGGCATCTTTATTCCGAAACGTTTCTCCTCCGCAGTAGGCTTCTTCAGTCGAGTAGAGTGAGCAGAAGCAGTAGAGATGTAAGGATGATGTCATCAGTACATCAGCCTTGAAGACGTAGTTTCGAGGTGATCAGTCCCTCAGCCTGGAGAAGAGTTTTGCTCCATAGTCTGTTCCAGACTATGGAGTAAAACTCTTCTCCAGGCTGAGGGACTGATTACATCGTCTTCACATCTCTACTGTTTCTGCTCACTCTTCTCGACTGAAGAAACCTACTGTGTAGGAGAAACTTTTCGGAATAAAGATACCTAACTGTTGCACATATGTCTTATCAACGTGTCTTTTTTTTTAATATCACAAAACCCTGCGGGAGCCGCCAGTCATTTATCACCGAGTGTCTTCTGTCATTATATTAGTGTTAACCTGGACTCAGCTGTAGTCTGGTCATGTCATGCGCACAAATATGCATAAACACGTGAATGATTTTCTTATTTATAAAACACTAAAACCATATGGGTATTCAGCGCTTTAAGCATATTCTGCTTCTAACATTACTAAATTTTGCGATTATGAACAGCTTGCTGCTGTCCTGACCACTTCACTCTCATAGCGCTTTAATCGTAATCACAAATAACTGAACGAAGGGTTCGAACTCATGGCAAGCCAGTCCTGTTTTTGGACAAATATAGTTCTGATAGTTTTAGGGCTGGCTTGCCATGGGTTCGAATCCCTCGTTCAGTGAGTTGTTTACAACCATGTCGCTACCATTTTGCGAGCTGTGATCACAAAACAAACGAAAGCATTCCAAGTATTTTATTACACTCTACAATCCACATACATAATTGGTTCCGTGTCTTCGGCAGGAAACGGCGGTAAGTTTAGACGAAATAGGAAATATCCCATCATTTATGCCGAAAGAGTTGCTGGGTACTTGGTCAGGTAAGCACCCTGTGGTGAGTGGCAAGCCTCCGGGATGAGGTTGCTAACCCTCGGGTCTACACACAACTCACCACCACAGTGAACTGACCAAGCGTCAGGAGGAGAGGAGGAGACAAGAATACATTCACACGTATATAAAAACGAATTCATACACATGTATACATATGCACACTTATACAATACATATTTGAAATAGCCTTGGAGATATTATTTTTAGATTCTCTTGTACGTACTAAAATCTGCAAGTTGTTTATACTGCAACAGAGAACATTGTTATCAATGAAGTCACAACAGTGTCACTCTACCTCAAGAAAACAATGGAGTGTTTCGCTATCAGAAAAGGCAAAACAGGTATCAGTTTCACCTGCATCTGAATGAAGCACAATAAAATAGGCCGACAACCCCCCCCCCCCAAAAAAAAAAAAAAAAAAAAGTAACAAGGGAGAGGCCTCTGTCAGCCATACACGAACCCCTGACCCCCACAAAAAGCTAAGTCGTGGACGAGTTATTACAGTTGACGATTTTTCTGAAGCTCCATATGGCTTAGATTTATCATCCATGAAACACAGTAAAGGACCCCAAGCAACAGTGGGTTTCTAATAAAATTCTTACATATAAAAGTTCGAAAACCTGAAAACAAAAGCGACTCTTGAAGACAAAACTTGCAGGCAGCTGATAAGCAGCTGTTGTTGTAGTGAGATAACCTTCCAGCGTAATGGAAGGCAAGCAAGTTCGATCTAGGGAAAGGATAGGTCCTATCCCTTGGATAATGAGCTCCTCACCGACATTAAGGCACCATATCCTTGAGACAAACTATTGGACTATTTCCAAAGAAGGAACCATCAACTGAAGCTAGTTATCTGCTCTAGTTATCACATTAACCACTAGTTATCAACTACTAGTTTTCACATTAACCATTAGTTATCACATCAACTACTAGTTATCACATTAACTACTAGTTATCACATCAACTACTAGTTATCACATTAACTACTAGTTATCACATAACTACTAGTTATTACATTAATCACTATTAAACACATCAACCACTAGTTATCACATCAGCCATTCTTAATATAGAACAACAACTGGCATCATGTTCAAATGAACGTCGCTGTGCAACACTGAACATTTCCACTACATTTGCTGAGAAACTTATTCACTCGGTCACTTTTCCACGGCGAGTTATTTTATGATAACTTTGCATAAAAGGTGAAGCTTCCCCCTCCCTCAGTGACACTTGCGAGGACTGTGTACTGCTGCAGAGGATTTAGAATTCTAACTGGTTTTAAGTCTGCTAGGAGAATTGGTGTCCAACTTAATGAGAACACCGATGTTTCTCATTATGTGAGATACGCTTGGTAGGCATACTTCTCATCATAGTGTATGTGAGAAACGTATGATAAGATGACTTTCAGAGAGAGATAGATAGATAGAGAGAGAGAGAGAGAGAGAGAGAGTGCTGCATGATTCTGTTTTTGAAGAATATTAATTTTCCTGGGCTGACTGGAATAAATAGTGGCACTGTGATGAAAATATCCATGATAGCAGGTAACGATACTGATGCTTGAGAGTTTTATTGTGGTTCTGAAGGTGATGAATATCACTACAGGAAGCTTAGTAACCTCGGCTGTGACTTCTCTTTACATATCCTCATAATCACCCTCTCTCTCTCTCTCTCTCTCTCTCTCTCTCTCTCTCTCTCTCTCTCTCTCTCTCTCTCTCTCTCTCTCTCTCTCTCTCTCTCTCTCTCTCTCTCTCTCTCTCTTTTCGTTGAGAATTACCCTATCTCTTTGTGTCAATAGTCTCTGTCTTCCCCTCCGTCTCTATCACTAACAGTCAAGGGAGGGGAAGACAGAGTTTCTTCCTCACCTCTCGATGCCTCACCCAGCCTGCCTCTGCCTCTCACCTGCCTCTGAAGAAAGGTTGAAATTTATTTATGAGCCAAAATATTGAAGAGAGTCATTACCTCTTCACTGAGAATTTATTAGATAATGCATTAAATAAAGGTGGATCAGCCTTCCCTGGAGAGGATGGTGTAACTTATGTTATCTTCGGAACACTAAGGCGTGTCTCTGATAACACTTTGTTAGCGCTGTATAATCTTAATTACATGGAGGGTGTTCTTCCTACGTTTTGGACCTATAGTCTCACTGTGTCTGCTCCTAAGCCGCAACAGACTGATGTATTTAGGCCGATCTCCTTAACTAGTTGTCTTTGTAAAACATTCTAAGAATGATATTTAACAGACTATACTAGAGAATTATGTTATCCTACATGAGCATACTCAGTTGGGTAATAGGATCTGTCAAATAGTGTCTTCTGTTGTCTATCAAGGCTTTAGAAGCGAGTCTAAAGAAATGCTCCTTGGTACACCACAGGGAGGAGTTCGGTCCCATGCTATTTAATGTTCTGATTAATGCTCTCCTAAATGCTCTAACTGCCTCACCTAAACATATAGCTATAAGCTATGCTGATAACATCATGATCCATACAACAGAGAATAAAAGCTGAACATTCTTAACGAGGTTCAAGTAATTGGTAATCGACTAGGCCTCGTCATATTTCCATCTAAAACAAAGATATTGCCAAGCAAACGACATGCCCCACCCATCTGTTCAAAGGGTAAAAACATTAACTAAGTTAAAATCTTACAGATATCTTGGTGTAGAAGTACCCTTCAATAAATCCATCATACTGCAACTAACAAATGCAAAGATATACTAGATGCTCTCAGAGCTGTTGCTGTTTACAACCCCAACTCTGGTGCTAATTTGAGAATAATGAGAATAATATACACAGCCCATATTAGATTCTTAATTGATTATTCTGGGCCCATATTACTGCTAAAGAAAAGTCTCTCCAGTTCTGGAAGTTAATGCAAAACGAAGCCCTCGGAATTATAATTGTCTGTCCTAAATCTACCAAGGCTCTAGTATCACTGATATTAGAATGCTAAGAAATGAACCAGATATTGTCACTACAAATCTTACTGAATGTCTAGAAGTTCAACCTGCACAAACTGTATCACTGTAGATAACTGTAGATAAAGCTCCTGGAGAGCGAAACGTTGCCACAATAAAATGTCACATTAGTTGCACTTGTGTCCTTTTACTTTACATATTGTCGGTAATTCTACCAACTTTATTACAATCTGTCGGACACCGCAACATAATGGACATTTCATGCAGACAACTGTATCACTGTAGACAACTGTATCACTGTAGACAACTGTATCACTGTATACAACAAGAGCATTTCATTCCTCCATGGAACCTGTATTTCTTTAACATGCTCGTTTTTATTTTCTTTCTTTTACAAACCATCCCAAATTCGTCCACCAATCTTCGCAACTTCTCCTCATAATCTCCCAAAAGCACTGTATCATCGGCACGAGCTAATATCACATGCCTGCAAGTCCCTCTCAAGAAGTGTATCACCAGTAAGCCTTCCCTTAAATCACTTGCAAAGGCAAATGTTCAAGAATAAATTTCTCGTTTAACTGTTAGTAATATATTACAAATTACATACACTGATGGATGTAAACAGGAATCGTGTTGCCACCTTTGTTGGTAAGAAGGATAATGACTATCTTAAGTTAGGCATGAGAAATATCAACTGGGCGTTTACACTGCACACTGAATTGTTTTATCATCATTGTGGCACTAAAGTTAACCTACGTTTCTATCCCATCATTGAAAGCTTGACTTAAATGACTCTAAAAACATGTTCAGTGAAGAAGTCAGGTGTAGATACTTCAAAATCAGAGAAAAGGGAATTAGTATGCAATTTTAAGGGATCCCATCACACAGTTACACCTTCATGTAAAAGTTGATAAGTTAGCCAAAAAAAATACCCTGAAGGAAAATGTGAAATATAACTTTGGTGTGTTTGTGTCCAGTATGAGGAAGAATATTAGGAGAGAAGTAAATGATAAAAGTGAATGTTATATGAATGTAGTTAGAAGTCTGAGTAGATCTATAACGCGCTATGATAACCTGATAAGTACGTTTATGGAGCAACTTGCAATATGGACAGACAGACTGATGTTGTAGTGGCCAGGCTGAGGCTTGGTTACAAGTACTGACTGATGTTGTAGTGGCCAGACTGAGGCTTGGTTACAAGTACTGACTGATGTTGTAGTGGCCAGGCTGAGGCTTGGTTACAAGTACTTCTGGACAGTATGACAGACACACAGATGATGATCAAACCAAATGCAAAGTATGTGACCAGACCTGTGGTCACTGTCTTGAACACTATGTGATGAATTGTCCGCTTATTGAGAAATATAGAGATAAACGGTATGATAACCTACTTATATGATTTATGAATGTATCTTACTAATGAAGATAAGATACCAGACATATTATGCAATTATCCTAAATCTGCTGGCAGCAGATACCATAAATGTAGATATAAATCCAGATGTACTCCTGTTAATCTTTTTTTTTTTTTTTGGGGGGGGGGCTGGTTCCTAGGCCTTTTATATATCTATGTGCTCTTGTGCTATCCTCCACAGGATGGATAATAGTGCACAATAAACCAGCCGATTCTGCGCAAAATCCAAATCTTAAAAATCCTTTCTCACTCCTTCCCTTTCTCCCCAGCTCTCTCATCCCTTCCTCTGTCTGTCTGTCTCTCTCTCTCTCTCTCTCTCTCTCTCTCTCTCTCTGCGATAACAGCTAAGGTATCCCTCCTCCCTCACAGCCTGCCTGTCTCTCCCACACAGCCGAGACAGAGGTACGGTAGCTACGAGGAAGTGTGTGACAGAGCTGGTGGACGGGTGAGGCTCTGCAACTGGGTTCGCTTCATCAGTTACTCACTTCACTTCACTCCTCGTGTCAACATGGTTGCTTCCAGGGTCAGGGGTGAGTAAGACGTTAGTTAGGGGGTAAGTAAAAGAGTCAAGGGTGAAGAAGGTGTCCAGGGGTAAGAAGTGAATCAGAGGTAAGTCACTTAGGGGTTAGTAAGTTAGGGGTAAAACAGACAGGGATGAGTAAAACAAGAGTTAGGAGTAAAACAGACAGGGATGAGTAAAACAATAGGTATAACAGACAGTGATAAGAGATAAGTAAAAAATTGACACTATAACTATACTACATTGACATTACACTGGCACTACATTGGCACTCAACAGGTCTCTGGGTCATTTTCGATAAGACACGTGCCCGACGCCCGACGCCCGACGTCCGACGCCCCACCACTTGACCCTCACCACGTAATGGTGGGAAGCTGCGGTCTGTGGACGTGCGCGTGTCGCCGCACCCCGCCGCACGCCGGAAGTGTGGGTGGAGCCGAGTCGGACGCAAGCGGCGAGGCCGGAAAGGCGGCGCGTGGCGACGCGGAAGATGTTGGAAGTGTGTCAACGGCGGCCCGTGGGTGATTAAGGGAAGGAGGAAGGAAGGAAGGGAGGGGGGGGGAGGAAGGGAGGAGGGAGGAAGGAAGGGAGGGAAGGAAGTGAGGGGATGGAAAGAGGAAGATAGGGAAGTAGGAAGTGAGAAAAAGAGGGTAGGGAAGCAATGAGAGATGGAAGGAGGAAGAGAAGTAGGGAAGGAGGATGTGAGAAAGAGAGGGAGGGGGAGGGAGGGAGGGAGGGAGGGAGGAGGGAGGGAGGGAGGGAGGGAGTGGAGGGCAGGAAAGGCAATTGTTAATATACAAGCTAAAGTGAGTAGTCAAAAATATAATATATAAATGCTATTTGTGTCTATTTTCATTAATATTATCGCTATTATTATTATTATTATTATTATTATTATTATTATTATTATTATTATTATTATTATTGTAGTAGTAGTAGTAGGCATTGCTATTATTAGTATCATTATTATTTGTAATATCACTCTTCTCGCTTCTGGAGCACTTAGCACCGCCACACTACCTTTCTCCTCACTTTATGTATATTACTGTACATAGCTAAGTAGGAGACACTGAGACCAGCTATTTAAGGAAAGAGTGAAAGAGAGAGAGAGATAGATAGATAGATAGAGAGAGAGAGAGAGAGAGAGAGAGAGGAGAGAGAGAGAGAGAGAGAGAGAGAGAGAGAGAGAGAGAGAGAGAGAGAGAGAGAGAGAGAGAGAGAGAGAGAGAGAGAGAGAGAGAGAGAGAGAGAGCGCACAACAGTCTGCCAAAGCACAGGTTCCTATTTACTGTTTCATTAATTCAAGCATCAGGTGTAGAGGAAATTCAGTAATCCGACCTTCCGGGAGACCTAACTCATAGACTTGAATTCTTTGCACAGTTTAACTTCGAGACGAAGATGTGTTATGTCAACTCTGGTTATTTCAAGAACCCAGCAGTCTCTGAGGCTTAGAGAGTGAACAAGGAGCAACTGGGAGTCGAACCTAGAACCTTTAGGATGTCAGCTGACTGTTTTTACACTGAAAGTGATCCTGGGGGTGCCACCCACGTTACCATACTCTGAAAAACTTTCTCTCATTTTCTCCTGTTGCTGCCCTTGCAACATTGCACAGCTCCTGATGATGCACTGGCTTGTCTTGTATTGTAAAGAACGCCTGTCTGCGATTGTTTTGCATAAATATGTGTCCGGGGCCCAAGACTGTTCAATTGCCTCCCAGCATACATAAGGGGGATTACCAATAGACCCCTCGCTGTCTTCAAGAAGGCATTGGACAGGCACCTAAAGTCAGTACTTGACCAACCGGGCTGTGGTTCGTACATCAGCTTGCGTGCGGCCAGCAGTAACAGCCTGGTTAATCAGACCCTGATCCTCCATGAGACCTGGTCTCAGACCGGGCCGCGGGGGCGTTGACCCCCGAAACCCTCTCCAGGTAAACTCCAGGTGTGTGAGTGCTTGTGTACTCACCTAATTGTTATTGCAAGGGTCGATTCATAGCTCCTGGCCCCACCTCTTCACTAGTCGCCACTAGGTCCACTCTCTCCTTGCTCCATGAGCTTTATCATACCTCTTCTTAAAGCTATGTATGTATGTTACCTGCCTCCACTACCTCGCTTTAAGGTGTGTGTGTACTCACCTAGTTGAGGTTGCGGGGGTCGAGTCCGAGCTCCTGGCCCCGCCTCTTTACTGATAGCTACTAGGTCACTGTCCCTGAGCCGTGAGCTTTATCATACCTCTGCTTAAAGCTATGTATGGATCCTGCCTCCACTACATCGCTTCCCAAACTATTCCACTTCCTGACTACTCTGTGGCTGAAGAAATACTTCCTAACATCCCTGTGATTCATCTGTGTCTTCAGCTTCCAACTGTGTCCCCTTGTTACTGTGTCCAATCTCTGGAACATCCTGTCTTTGTCCACCTTGTCAATTCCTCTCAGTATTTTGTATGTCGTTATCATGTCCCCCCTATCTCTCCTGTCCTCCAGTGTGTGTGTGTGTGTGTGTGTGTGTGTGTGTGTGTGTGTGTGTGTAATTAATATTAATTGCTGGGTAAATATTTTCCACAGTGTAATAAGTTAGGTAAGACCTGCCAGGTACCAGGACAAGTACCTGGTGACGCAGGTCTTAGTCACATGACCCACCACTGTTGTTTCCGGTCACGTGACCTAGGCCATGCCCTTGTTTTCCGGTCACACTTAAAAATTAAAGTACCATTCACTTGATGTTATGTTATTTATACTCTGACGTTGCCGGTGTTACTATATTCATGAAGAAGTGGTAAACCCGTATGAGTCATACATCGCCTGGGAAATGAGAGATAATCAGGTTTGGTCCAAGGAAGGGGAGGAAGATGGCTCCACTTCCTTGACACAAGAGCCCTTCATTAGTATATATTTTCTGACGTTGCATTAACTCCTCAGGTTCCGTGGTGTTCGAGGTGGTGCGTGAGGTGTGGCCAGGGGAGCGGCTGGTGGCCTTCCTCCTGCCGGAGGTAGGTGGGGAGGATGTCCTCCTCCTGCCTGCCCTCACCCTCCTCCGCTCCTCCCTCTACCGTCGCACTATTGACTCCATCATGGCGGAGGCGCCGCTGGACCTCTCCCGCTCCTTGCTAACCTCTCCGGCGTCTAAAACCCCGACGCCAGGAACCCCTTCCGGCGGAGACGACACGGGGAAGAGGAAACTGGAGGCGGAGTCACCGCTTCGATCCCCCTCCCCACGATCACCCGCTACCAGCTCCCCGATCTCGCCTTTTCCTTCGGCTTCTTCGTCGTTCTTCCCGCTCAGGCAGTCCGGATTCGGGATTAATCTGGCAGATTCAGAGTCATCGGGGAGACCGTTTACGTTGAAGTTGAGGACGACAAAGCCAGCGTCAGTGCCGTCTAGCAGTGGTATCTGTGTGTACCGCACCTCTGCCATCACCAGCACCGCCTCTGGCAGCAGCAGCAGTAGCAGCAGCAGCAGCGAGGTGGCACTGCCGCTGGCCCCCGTCAAGCGTCGGGAACGGACTATGCTGCCGTGCTCAGAGTGCGGTAAGGCCTTTGATCGTCCGTCATTGTTGAAGCGGCACATGAGGACCCACACTGGGGAGAAGCCTCACGCCTGTGATGTCTGCGGTAAAGGCTTCTCGACCAGCTCCTCGCTCAACACTCACCGACGCATCCACAGCGGTGAGAAGCCACACCAGTGTGGCGTGTGTGGCAAGAGGTTCACCGCCTCCTCCAACCTCTACTACCACAAGATGACGCACGTCAAGGAGAAACCTCACAAGTGTTCGCTGTGCACTCGCTCTTTCCCGACGCCTGGAGACCTGCGATCACACATGTTCGTGCACAACGGCCAGTGGCCGCACAAGTGCACAGTGTGTGGCAAGGGCTTCAGCAAGCTCACCAACCTGCGCAACCACGCACTCCTTCATGCAGGTGAGTGAGTCTCATACTACTTGTCTTACTTTGTTGCACCTCACATATTGGCATGACAGGTCTTGGCACAAATTAAACATTGGACAGGTAGCCAGCAGGTAGGTAGGCACCATCTGTTTTGTACGACTAACAGAAGGAGGATCAAGCCTCCAGCAGTTCTACCACACACGCTACACTACGCCACATAAAATAAAGAAAAAAATATAAGCTTCCCAACACTGGATCACATCGTGATGGTGGATTTCAGCGGGTTGAGTCTCACTAAGATCCCATCAACTCTACAGCCCAAACAGCGGAGAGATTTTGTACCCCTTTAGCCAAAACTGGCTGCAGGTTGTAACCTATGACATGAAAGGAATGACGTATATGGTTGGAAATACACCTAAATGACTTGGATTATTATAATTATTAAAATGGGGGGGGCGCTAAACCCGGAGGGATTATACAGCGGCTGTGGGAAGGGGGTGAAGCATTCAGGCCCAATTCAGGGAACCGGACCAGAGATTCAATTCCCTATATCAAGAGCCCCTGACCAGCATCAAGGAACCACCCTTGAGGGGTAATAAATGACATGGAAATGTTCGGAGAACTGGAATGATGATACCAGCGGCACGAAGACGCTCAAGCACACACGTCTTGATCTCGACATGTCTGCCTTTATCTGCATCACAAATGTTTCGATTACAATGTTATTAACAACGACACTTTATTATGTGATAGTACGATATTTATATGGACGGCATCTAATCATTAAGTTAACAAGGAAATGCTAGTGATGCCAGAGAGTTCGTAATTTTGGCAACTTGCTAATGCTGAGAAAACTCAATAACAGTAAAAATTTCATATTTTGATTATTACACAATGTAATATTCGTGGAAGACACAGAAGCCAGTTGACGGTCGTCAGGCAGCTGAGGTTGACGGTCGTCAGGCAGCTGAGGTTGACGGTCGTCAGGCAGCTGAGGTTGACGGTCGTCAGGCAGCTGAGGTTGACGGTCGTCAGGCAGCTGAGGTTGACGGTCGTCAGGCAGCTGAGGTTGACGGTCGTCAGGCAGCTGAGGTTGACGGTCGTCAGGCAGCTGAGGTTGACGATCGTCAGGAGCTGAGGTTGACGGTCGTCAGGAAGCTGTAGGTTGACGGTCGTTAGGTAGCTGAGGTTGACGGTCGTCAGGCAGCTGAGGTTGACGGTCGTAGGTAGCTGAGGTTGACGGTCCGTCAGGTAGACTGTAGGTTGGTACGGTCAGTCAGGAGCTGAGGTTAGACGGTCGTCAGAGCAGTGTGTTGACCGTGTCGTTCAGGTAAGCATGAGGTTGATCGGTCGTCAGCAGCTGAGGTTGACGGTCGGTCGGTAGCTGCAGGTTGACGGTCGTCAGCAGCGGAGGTTGACGGTCGTTAGGTAGCTGAGGAGACGGTGTTGGTAGCTAGAGGTAGACAGTCATCAGGGTTTTTAGGGCTTTTCACAAGACGATACTTTTCAACATAGTTTATACCTTGTGTCGGAACTTGCCACAAACTAATACATTAGATTCAACTCATTTGAGCATCGCTACCTCGGAGCTCATGTATACGGTATTGTACCCTCAGGCATGGTATTGTACCCTCAGACACGGTATTGTACCCTCAGGCACGGTATTGTACCCTCAGGCACGGTATTGTACCCTCAGACACGGTATTGTACCCTCAGACACGGTATTGTACCCTCAGGCATGGTATTGTACCCTCAGGCATGGTATTGTACCCTCAGGCACGGTCTTGTACCCTCAGCACGGTATTGTACCCTCAGACACGGTATTGTACCCTCAGACACGGTATTGTACCCTCAGGCATGGTATTGTACCCTCAGGCATGGTATTGTACCCTCAGGCACGGTCTTGTACCCTCAGGCACGGTCTTGTACCCTCAGACACGGTATTGTACCCTCAGACACGGTATTGTACCCTCAGACACGGTATTGTACCCTCAGGCATGGTATTGTACCCTCAGGCGCGGTCTTGTACCCTCAGACACGGTATTGTACCCTCAGACACGGTTTGTACCCTCAGACACGGTATTGTACCCTCAGGCATGGTATTGTACCCTCAGACACGGTATTGTACCCTCAGGCATGGTATTGCACCCTCAGGCATAGTATTGTACCCTCAGGCACGGTCTTGTACCCTCAGACACGGTATTGTACCCTCAGACACGGTATTGTACCCTCAGACACGGTATTGTACCCTCAGGCATGGTATTGTACCCTCAGGCACGGTCTTGTACCCTCAGACACGGTATTGTACCCTCAGACAAGGTATTGTACCCTCAGGCACGGTATTATACCCTCAGGCACGGTATTGTACCCTCAGGCATGGTATTGTACCCTCAGGCACGGTCTTGTACCCTCAGACACGGTATTGTACCCTCAGACACGGTATTGTACCCTCAGGAACGGTATTGTACCCTCAGGACACGGTATTGTACCTTCAGCACGGTATTGTACCCTCAGACACGGTACTGTACCTTAGCAGACACGCATTGACTACCTCAGGCACGGTATTTGTACCATACTCAGACACGGTATTGTACCCTCAGACACGGTATTGTACCCTCAGGCACGGTATTGTACCCTCAGGCACGGTATTGTACCCTCAGGCACGGTCTTGTACCCTCAGGCACGGGATTGCACCTCAGCACGGTATTTGTAGCCCTCAGGCACTGGTATGTATACCCTCAGGCATGGTACTGTACCCTCAGGCATGGTATTGTGCCCTCAGGCACGGTATTGTACCCTCAGGCACGGTATTGTACCCTCAGGCACGGTATTGTACCCTCAGGCACGGTATTGTACCCTCAGGCACGGTACTGCACGCTTAGGCACTGTATTGTACCCTCAGGCACGGTATTGTACTCTCAGGCACGGTACTGCACCCTCAGGCATGGTATTGTACCTTCAGGCACTGTATTGTACCCTCAAATACGGTATTGTACCCTCAGGCACGGTACTGCACCCTTAGGCACGGTACTGCACCCTTAGGCACGGTATTGTACCCTCAGGCACGTTATTGTGCCCTCAGGCACAGTACTTCACCCTCTGGCACGGTATTGTACTCTCAGGCACGGTATTGTACCCTCAGGCACGGTACTGCACCCTCAGGCACGGTATTGTACCCTCAGGCATGGTATGGTGACCCTCAGGCATGGTACTGTACCCTCAGGCATGGTACTGTACCCTCAGGCATGGTATTGTGACCCTCAGGCATGGTATTGTACCCTCAGGCACGGTATTGTACCCTCAGGCATGGTATTGTGACCCTCAGGCATGGTATTGTACCCTCAGGCACGGTATTGTACCCTCACGCACGGTATTGTGACCCTCAAGCATGGTATTGTACCCTCAGGCACGGTACTGCACCCTCAGGCACGGTATTGTACCCTCAGGCATGGTATTGTGACCCTCAGGCACGGTATTGTACCCTCAGGCACGGTATTGTGACCCTCAAGCATGGTATTGTACCCTCAGGCACGGTACTGTACCCTCAGGCATGGTACTGTACCCTCAGGCATGGTATTGTGACCCTCAGGCATGGTACTGTACCCTCAGGCATGGTATTGTACCCTCAAGCATGGTATTGTACCCTCAGGCACGGTACTGTATATAAGTGTAATTAATGCTATGAGGATAAGTAGACTGAAAACAGAACAGAATAACATATCAAGTATGTTTCCAATATAACATCAACCAATTATAACCCTGTTTCTGCTACATAAAAACAATAATCTAAATTAGAAAAATATATACACGAGGGCCCCACTTACACAGCAGGAGCCCAGAACATAGGTTCCGGGCTACTGCTGTAAAGCGATGTTCGCTGCAAAGTGAATCATAACACCTTTTTTTTTTCACTTTCAAATGCATATAAAAGCTTGATACATTGTTTACACTATCATGTATTAAGTGAGCTTATGGTGAGTGGTGAATATATTTATTGTAGGAAGTCTGAATAAATGAAGAAAAGGTATAATTGAAAATCGCTGTATTAGAGAAATTCTGTTAAGCAAACCGCTGTAAAGCGGAGCCTGTCTGTAATATTATAATGTATGATTGTTTCGTTTTAGCTGTTAAAGAATATAACTATAGCAATACAATAATATTAAATAATTCTTGTAATAAAATGCATATATGTATATAAAGATGCTTCATAATTAGCTAGAGGAATCACGAGGTACAACATGTAATGCCATAAATTTTGTCCCTCAAGAGAGTTGCCGTGATGAGGGAGGAAGGGCTCTAGATCCAGATAACTTGAGATACCCTTCCCTTGTATCAAAGCTGATGCCAAGTCGCTGTATGTTTAATTCTTTACCCTAAATATAACAATAATGGTCTGAAGCTTTTTTTTTTTTCTTTACTTTTATGCCAGAGTTGAAGAAGACTGAACGACAGTTGACGCTCTTGCCACCAAGTCTGGCCTCCAGCAGCGCCTCCGATACTCCAGCGGCCTCCAGCAGTGTCTCTGACACTCCAGTGGCCTCCATCAGTGCCTGCGACACTCCAGCGGCCTCCACCAGCGCCTCTGACACTCCAGCGGCTTCCAGCAGAGCCTCCGACACTCCAGAAGCCAATTCCTGCCCTCTCACATACTCCATCAATCCCCCCTTCACCTCATACCCACTGCGTCCCTCACCTCCTTCACATCTCCCTTCATTCACTCAACTCAAGCCCCCTTCCTCATCCTTCTCATATCCCTCCTTCCTCCTCGTCGCCGTTCCCTCCAATCAACAACACCTCACTTGGCAGGCTCGACCCTCCAGTGTCTCCCAGAGAAAGATCAGATTCTCCATCGCCGCCAGATACGCGAGTCAGCACTAGGGATCCTAACGACAGACTTACCGTTGCCACACCCACATTAATATACTCCGGATGCAGCGACTCTCATAAAGGAAGGTTCACACATGGACGAATTTCCAAGCAGTATTAAGTTTCCTTCTTGCACTCCTGCAACTACCTCTTATACTACTGCAGGTACCTCTGATACTCCTGCACGTATATCTCACACTCCTGCAAGTATTGCAGGCATTTCTCATACTCCTGCAGGTACCTCTCATTCGCCAGAAGTTACCTCACATACTCCTGCAGGTAGCTCTCATACTCCTGAAGGTTCCTTTCATTCGCCAGAAGTTACCTCTCATACTCCTACAGATACTTCTCATACTACAGCAGGTACCTCTCATCCCCCTGCAGTTACCTGTCATACACATATAATTACCTCTCTAATTCCTGCAGGTACCTCTCCTACTCCTGCAGGTACCTCTCCTACTCCTGCAGGTACCTCGTCCTCCCCGACACCTTCGTCAGATTCATCGTCTTATTTCTCTCTTATCCACCACAAGCGTTCTTACCAAAAATTTTCTTTAGATAACATACTAATGTTACCTTCGTCTTCTTCGATGCCGAGAACGAACGTCGGAAGCTGTCAAAAGACGCAAGAAAGAACGATAAAGGAAGAGGAGGAGGAGGAGGTACAAATTATTCATAATAAGAGTGAAGTAGAGATAATAAGCGATAATCAAAGAAGTGGAGAGAGAAAAGAGAACGTGGTTCAACGGTAGCCTCGTGTCACTGGTTCTTGGACATCGAGGTCGAAGAACTAGAGAAGAACTACTGAACAAAGACTCACCTCCTTTATATTCAGCTTTACCTTTTTTCACTATTGAGCTTTAAATTATAAAAATTAAAACATATATCTATGTGATTATATTCCTTTAAAAGTAGCTAAAATCTTCTAATTTATATGAACTAATATATATATTATATATATATATATATATATATATATATATATAACAATATGTCGTGCCGAATAGGTAAAACTTGTGATATTTTTTTTACTTAAATAGCAAAGCTCTTCTTACCGAATACTGCAAGCGAAAATTTGTATATGCAATAATTTCGCAAAAATTTTTTTGAACCTAACGAAAAAAATATATTTCATTGTGTTTGTTTAGTATTAAATTACTGTAAACGTATCTAAAATATATTTAGTTGGGTTAGGCTAAAATAAATTGCGCTTGTTACAATAAGGTTAGGTAAGTTTTCTAAGATTCTTTAGGTGCAAAGCGCTGTATAGCCCTTGTGGCTTAGCGCTTCTTTTTTATTATAATAATAATAATTTAGGTGCAAAATTATAATTTTTTACATTAACATCAATGAAAACAATAAATCTTTAAAAGTATAAGAAAAATTTTTAGAAAGGACTTAATTTTAAATGAGTTCTTGCTAATTGACCAGTTTTACAATATATTCGGCACTACATTATATATATATATATATATTATATATTATATATATATATATATATATATATATATATATATATATATATATATATATATATAAACACTCGAAGCAAAGCTTTTAAAAAGAAATTCAGGATCCCTCAACAGGCCAAAATAAGAGAAAAGGAGGACAAAAATGGTAGTGTGTCAGTAAACAGGAGCTGCAAACATTATGAGGGAGTCATCTAAAGTGAAGGTGGCGCCGTGTTGTTGTTTGTGGCAGCATCAACCCAAAAGATTGGTAATAAATATTAGCTAATCAGAGGATATTATATTAACATAATACTCGTATATCAATTATAAGTAAACGCGTAATAATATTACAATGACTAAAGATTATTTATTAACACGACATTTCTATTGTTTTGTTAATAATTCTAGTTTACGGGACTACGTATTTTGAAACTCATTTTTCCCCATTGTAACCATAACACTGGTAATTCTACCTTCACTAAATGAACATAGTTAATTTATTGTTAAAAAATAGTAAAATAGATTACTCCTCATGTTTTTATTACAATGGTTCCCTCTATTGAGTAATAAAAAACAACTTACAGGATATTAAAATATAGAATTTAAAAGAATTGTGTTAATAATTAATCTTCGGCCATAGTGATAGTATTATGAGTTTACTTATGATAGATATACGAGTATTATACTAATATATTAACCTCGGAACTGCTAGTGTTTACTACCGATTCCTTTAAGTTGATATTGCCATTATAAGAAGACAGCGTCACCTTCCCTGTTATTGTCTTTCTCATAATACAACTCCAGCTGACTCACAACACTCTTGTTTTTGTGACCTGTTATCTCATTTTTGACCTTATGACGAATCCTGAGAGATTCTGGAAAATTGTCACTCATGTTCCCATATCTGGAGGATGTTTTGATATATATATATATATATATATATATATATATATATATATATATATATATATATGCAATAAGATCACAGTAAACATGTGATTTCAGAATATGCAAAACAACCACTCTGAAAGAATAGAGAAATTCCAAGCGCTTTCGTGACTACTCACATTATCAAGGAACATAGTTCCTTGATAATGTGAGTAGTCACGAAAGCGCTTGGAATTTCTCTATTCTTTCAGAGTGGTTGTTTTGCATATATATATATATATATATATATATATATATATATATATATATATATATATATATATATTATATATATATATATATATATTATATGTTGTTTGTACATAGAGGCTGTTTAAAAGCAGTAGCTGTATAGATCTTCTCTTACAACTAGTTAAGATTTACTTTAATCATGTGATAAACATTTTTGTAAGAGTAAAAGAATGTTTAGGTGAGCAAGATGTCTGTGACACTCTTCAAAGTGTTTTCCTGAGCACTTCCTCTTGTGGAAGTTACTAAGTCCCTGGTGGAAGAGGCCATGAACAGAGAAGTGGATGGAAAGATTGCATGATACAGCGTAGGTCTTGAGCGAAACCTTACTTAAAGACTTTCGCTGTTTTGTGTGTCTTTAAAAGTCACTGTTCTACTCATTAAAAGCTTTACCTGGGAACTTCGGCTTGTCTAAGTTTCCAAGGTCCTTATACTACTTATAAAATCCTTTACCTGATACTCCGTTCTTCTCTAAGTTCTGTAATTTTAGTAATCTTTGTATTTACATTAATTTATAACGAACTGAGGCTGGTTGTGCAATATAGATGTAGCGGAATGTATTTATTTTCACCTGTTTTATGTTCAATAAAAAATTCTAGACGTGATATTGGATTGTCATGTCATAAATGTACACTGTATTTTAAATTACTATTTGTCTACCCTTGTATGTAGAGATAATTGTTCTTTATCCGTAAGAAGAGGCCATCGGAGACCAGAAACACAGTTCAATAAGTACCATCACTACCAATACATCAACAGTGTGACTTTGACAGCCTGTGCCAGACTCGCTGACTCTCAGAGGAGCCTTCGCTTACCTCAGGGAATAGTTTAAAACTCTGTACACAAGTTATGTCAGACTCATCTTAGAATACTTAGCAGGAGGGTGGAGTCCCGCCCGACCAAGGACGTTCAGAAGCTTGACAATATTGAAAGGCTTGCCAACAGACAAGTCTCGGAGCTGACTGAGCTGAATGCACTGACAGAAAATGATAAGTGAATTGACCCAAACAGTTCTGGAGAGAGGAAGACCAGGAAATACGTGATGATATAACAGATATTTCGAGAATATATACAAAATTAAATGTAACGTAAAGGAAGTAGGGAACAAAAGAATAAATTGAAAAAAACACGTGAGAGGAATGTCGGGAAGCAATTTTTCAGTCTGAGGGTAGTAAGAGAAGTGGAATGACTTATGTGGAGGTAATGAAGGAATGAATATTATAAGTAGGTATGACATCACACACACACACACACACACACACACACACACACACACACACACACACACACACATACATACATATGCACATACACACACACCCTTACTAGGCGAGTACACACACACACAGATACACACACACGCACTTACACACACACACACACACACACACACACACACACACACACACGTACACACACCGCGCACACACACACACACACACACACACGTAAGGACCCCGTTATCAAGCGGTCACTCTACCCTCAGCCTTCTTTTCCCTCCCCTCCCCTTCTAATCCCATCACACTCACACACCTCCCCTGCTTCTAAGGGTCACTCATCCTTCTCTCCCCCTCCCCCCTTAATCCCATCCCTCTCTCTCCCACACATGCACACACACATATACAAGCACACATACACAAGCACATATACACTTGAGACAAACACGTACTTCTCCTTCCCCTAACCACCTCTCCCCCTCCCCCTAGCCACCTGCCCCTCCCCCAAACCATCTAACCCCTCCCCCAAACCATCTAACCCCCTCCCGAAACCACCTCTCCCCCTCCAATAAGCATCCTCCCCTTCCCCATAACCACCCATAACCCACTCCCCCTAACCATCTATTCCCCACCCCCTAACCATCTCTCCCCCTTCCTTCTGTGGTGCAATGGGGCAACCTAGAACTAGGATGAAAACAAAGAGCCCGAAGGACGAATCTGGGAGGGAGGACTGGGAGGCAGAGCTAAAAAAAGGGAGGAAGACTGGGGAAGAAGGCTAGATGAGCTTGCAAGGAAGATGGAGGAGAGGTTAGCAGCAGAATGCAGAAGGTGGGAGCAACATGCCACAGTAGCAGAAGCCAAGATACAGTGATTAGAAGAGGAGCTGAGAAATCTGAAACAGCCTAGAGACAAAGATAATACAGAAATAGCATCAGCAATGTTTACATTAGACACAGACAAAGGGTCTGAAGGGAGCATGTAAGCTAAACTGTATGCAGAGGTCCTGTCAAACCCACATGGGGCCAAAACAAAGACAGGGAGCACACTAGGACAGAATGAGAGGCTGGAAGACATTGAAGGAACTAGGACATGTGCAGGGACCTTACCAGACACTTGTGGGGGCCAGGAACAGGTGAGCAGGAAGGACAAACCATTGAGCATAGGGGCCACAGCTAGGGAAGGGACTGAAGGAAGGAACACTCCACGGGAAGGAACTAAAACACCTCAGAGGATGCAATGGGAGTCACAGTGGGAGGGGGAAAGGGAGAGATACGTGTTTGTCTATGGGCTAGATGAAGCTGAAGGGGAAACTTATGATGAAAGAAAGCAGGAGGAGAAAAAAGCGATTGAAGGTATCATGAAGGTGATAGGCGAGGGAGACATGACCCAGGTGGCAAATTTTCGGAGAATCGGGTGGTTCACAAAGAAAAGGAATCGGCCTCTCAAAGTAATTTTCAAGGCAGAATCAACCCGAACCATGATCCTGCAGGAGAAAGCACAGCTGAGAGGCAAGCAGGAGTTCCGGAGTGTGTACCTCAATCGAGACAGAACACAGGAGGAAAGGACGATACTGAAAGAGAAAGTGCAAAAACGAAAGGAGGAATGGGAGGAAATGAAAAAGGAGAGCAGAATACCCCAGGAACAGGTGGAAGGACAGGCACACCCCCAGAAACACCTGCAGAAGGACTCCAGCCACGACACCCCCAAGGCAACTGAACAATCCAAACCAACCATCACACACCGATTCCTCTGTTCCCACCCCCCACCCCATGAACCCTATGCCTACAGCAACCCCCTATGGTAGCTCTTCCTCCACCTCCACTGCAACCCCCCACAGGCCCCCACAAGGGCTCCTGCTCTCCCAACCCCAGTATTCCCCCAGGACCACAGTTACAGTATTAGGGCAGAAGTTGAAGGTTTGGTACACAAATGCGGATGGATTAACGAATAAATATGAGGAATGGCAAGAAAGAATCAATGAGAAGTCCCCAGACATCATAGCAGTTACAGAAACAAAACTCATGGAGACAATAACAGATGCAATCTTCCCACCAGGATACCAGATCATTAGGAAAGATAGAAGGGGCAGAGGTGGAGGAGGGGTTGCTCTGCTCGTAAAAAAACGATGGAAATTCGAGAAAATGGGAGGCATAGACGAGACAGGAGAAAGGGACTACATAGTAGGTACACTTCAGTCCGGGGAGCACAAGGTGGTCATTGCAGTGATGTATAATCCACCACAGAACTGCAGGAGGCCAAGAGAGGAATATGAAGAGAGCAACAGAGCAATGGTGGACACACTTGCTGAGGCGGCAAGAAGAGCTCACTCCAGCAGAGTAAAGTTGCTGGTTATGGGGGATTTCAACCACAGGGAGATTGACTGGGAAAACCTGGAGCCACATGGGGGTCCCGAAACATGGAGAGCCAAGATGTTGGATGTGGTGCTGGAAAACTTCATGCACCAATATGTTAAGGACACTACCAGAGTGAGAGAATGGACCTTGTCTTCACCCTGGACAGTTCAGACATTGAGGACATCACATATGAGAGTCCCCTAGGAGCTAGTGACCAGGTGGTTCTGTGCTTTGAATACATAGTAGAGTTGCAAGTGGAGAGAGTAACAGGAGTTGAAGGGGAAAAGCCAGACTATAAAAGAGGGGACTACATAGGGTTGAGGAACTTCCTGCAGGAGGTTCTGTGGGACAGAGAACTGGCAGGAAAGCCAGTAAATGAAATGATGGAATATGTAACAACAAAATGCAAGGAGGCAGTGGAAAGGTTTATTTCCCAAAGGGCAACAGAAACAATGGGAAGACCAGAACGAGCCCCTGGTTTACCCGACGGTGTAAGGAGGCAAAAACAAAGTGCAATAGAGAATGGAAAAAGTACAGAAGGCAGAGAACACATGAAAATAGGGAGATTAGTCGCAGAGCCAGGAACGAGTATGCACAGGTAAGGAGGGAGGCCCAGCGACAGTATGAAAATAACATAGCATCGAAAATCAAGACTGACCCGAAACTGTTGTATAGCCACATCAGGAGGAAGACAACAAAGACCAGGTGATCAGATTAAGGACAGAAGGTGGAGAACTCACAAGAAATGATCAGGAGGTGAGGAGCTAAATAGGAGATTTAAGGAAGTTTTTACAGTAGAGACAGGAAGGGCTCTGGGAAGAAAGCACAGAAGGGAACATCAAGAGGGAATATACCAACAAGTGTTGGATGACATACGAACAACCGAGGAGGAGGTGCAGAAGCTGCTAAGTGACCTTGATACCTCAAAGGCGATGGGACCGGACAACGTCTCCCCGTGGGTCCTTAGAGAAGGAGCAGAGATGCTGTGCGTGCCCCTAACCACAATCTTTAACACATCCTTTGAAACTGGGCAACTACCTGAGAAATGGAAGACAGCAAATGTAGTCCCCATATTTAAGAAAGGAAACAGAAATGAGGCACTAAACTACAGGCCTGTGTCTCTGACATGTATTGTATGCAAAGTTATGGAGAAGATTATCAGGAGGAGAGTGGTGGAACACCTGGAATGGAAAAAGATTATAAATGAAAACCAACATGGGTTCATGGAAGGCAAATCCTGTGCCACAAACCTTCTGGAGTTTTATAACAAGGTAACAGAAGTGTTCAGCAGAAGTTTGTGGTTACAGGAAAGTGGGTGCAGGAAGGAAGAGGAGCGATTGGTGGAATGATGATGTAAAGAGAGCAGTAAGGGATAAAAAGTTAGCATATGAGAAGTTTTTACAAAGTAGAAGTGATGCAAGGAGGGAAGAGTATATGGAGAAAAAGAGAGAGGTTAAGAGAGTGGTGAAGCAATGTAAAAAGAGAGCAAATGAGAGAGTGGGTGAGATGTTATCAACAAATTTTGTTGAAAATAAGAAAAAGTTTTGGAGTGAGATTAACAAGTTAAGAAAGCCTAGAGAACAAATGGGTTTGTCAGTTAAAAATAGGAGAGGAGAGTTATTAAATGGAGAGTTAGAGGTATTGGGAAGATGGAGGGAATATTTTGAGGAATTGTTAAATGTTGATGAAGATAGGGAAGCTGTGATTTCGTGTATAGGGCAAGGAGGAATAACATCTTGTAGGAGTGAGGAAGAGCCAGTTGTGAGTGTGGGGGAAGTTCGTGAGGCAGTAGGTAAAATGAAAGGGGGTAAGGCAGCGGGATTGATGGGATAAAGATAGAAATGTTAAAAGCAGGTGGGGATATAGTTTTGGAGTGGTTGGTGCAATTATTTAATAAATGTATGGAAGAGGGTAAGGTACCTAGGGATTGGCAGAGAGCATGCATAGTTCCTTTGTATAAAGGCAAAGGGGATAAAAGAGAGTGCAAAAATTATAGGGGGATAAGTCTGTTGAGTATACCTGGTAAAGTGTATGGTAGAGTTATAATTGAAAGAATTAAGAGTAAGACGGAGATAGGATAGCAGATGAACAAGGAGGCTTTAGGAAAGGTAGGGGGTGTGTGGACCAGGTGTTTACAGTGAAACATATAAGTGAACAGTATTTAGATAAGGCTAAAGAGGTCTTTGTGGCATTTATGGATTTGGAAAAGGCGTATGACAGGGTGGATAGGGGGGCAATGTGGCAGATGTTGCAAGTGTATGGTGTAGGAGGTAGGTTACTGAAAGCAGTGAAGAGTTTTTTACGAGGATAGTGAGGCTCAAGTTAGAGTATGTAGGAAAGAGGAATTTTTTTCCAGTAAAAGTAGGCCTTAGACAAGGATGTGTGATGTCACCGTGGTTGTTTAATATATTTATAGATGGGGTTGTAAGAGAAGTAAATGCGAGGGTCTTGGCAAGAGGCGTGGAGTTAGAAGATAAAGAATCACACACAAAGTGGGAGTTGTCACAGCTGCTCTTCGCTGATGACACTGTGCTCTTGGGAGATTCTGAAGGAAGTTGCAGAGATTGGTGGATGAATTTGGTAGGGTGTGCAAAAGAAGAAAATTAAAGGTGAATACAGGAAAGAGTAAGGTTATGAGGATAACAAAAAGATTAGGTGATGAAAGATTGGATATCAGATTGGAGGGAGAGAGTATGGAGGAGGTGAACGTATTCAGATATTTGGGAGTGGACGTGTCAGCGGATGGGTCTATGAAAGATGAGGTGAATCATAGAATTGATGAGGGAAAAGAGTGAGTGGTGCATTTAGGAGTCTGTGGAGACAAAGAACTTTGTCCTTGGAGGCAAAGAGGGCAATGTATGAGAGTATAGTTTTACCAATGCTCTTATATGGGTGAGAAGCGTGGGTGATGAATGTTGCAGCGAGGAGAAGGCTGGAGGCAGTGGAGATGTCATGTCTGAGGGCAATGTGTGGTGTGAATATAATGCAGAGAATTCGTAGTTTGGAAGTTAGGAGGAGGTGCGGGATTACCAAAACTGTTGTCCAGAGGGCTGAGGAAGGTTGTTGAGGTGGTTCGGACATGTAGAGAGAATGGAGCGAAACAGAATGACTTCAAGAGTGTATCAGTCTGTAGTGGAAGGAAGGCGGGGTAGGGGTCGGCCTAGGAAAGGTTGGAGGGAGGGGGTAAAGGAGGTTTTGTGTGCGAGGGGCTTGGATTTCCAGCAGGCATGCGTGAGCGTGTTTGATAGGAGTGAATGGAGACAAATGGTTTTTAATACTTGACGTGCTGTTGGAGTGTGAGCAAAGTAACATTTATGAAGGGATTCAGGGAAACCGGCAGGCCGGACTTGAGTCCTGGAGATGGGAAGTACAGTGCCTGCACTCTGAAGGAGGGGTGTTAATGTTGCAGTTTAAAAACTGTAGTGTAAAGCACCCTTCTGGCAAGACAGTGATGGAGTGAATGATGGTGAAAGTTTTTCTTTTTCGGGCCACCCTGCCTTGGTGGGAATCGGCCAGTGTGATAATAAAATAATAAACAGAAGTAAGACACGAGAGAGAGGAGTGGGTTGACTGCATTTTTCCTAGACTGCAGGAAGGCCTTTGACACAGTTCCCCACAAGAGATTAGTGCAGAAGCTGGAGGATCAGGTGCGTATAACAGGGAGGGCACTGCAATGGATCAGGGAATACCTGACAGGGAGGCAACAACGAGTCATGGTACGTGAAGAGGTATCACAGTGGGCGCCTGTGACGAGCGGGGTCCCACAGGGGTCAGTTCTAGGATCAGTGCTATTTTTGATATATGCGAACGACATGATGGAAGGAATAGACTCTGAAGTGTCCCTATTCGCAGATGATGTGAAGCTGATGAGAAGAATTAAATCGGATGAGGATGAGGCAGGACTGCAAAGAGACCTGGACAGGCTGAACATGTGGTCCACAAACTGGCTTCTCGAATTCAACCCTGCCAAATGCAAAGTCTTGAAGATTGGGGAGGGGCAAAGAAGACCGCAGACAGAGTATAGGCTAGGTAGACAAAGACTACAGACCTCACTCAGGGAGAAAGACCTTGGGGTGACCATAACACCGAGCACGTCACCGGAGGCACACATCAACCAAATAACTGTTGCAGCATATGGGCGCCTGGCAAACCTGAGAAAAGCGTTCAGATACCTTAATAAGGAATCGTTCAAGACACTGTACACTGTGTATGTTAGGCCCATACTGGAGTATGCAGCACCAGTCTGGAACCCACACCTGGTCAAGCACGTCAAGAAGTTAGAGAAAGTACAAAGGTTTGCAACAAGGCTAGTCCCAGAGCTCAGGGGAATGTCGTACGATGAAAGGTTGAGGGAAATTGGACTAACGACACTGGAGGACAGAAGGGTCAGGGGAGACATGATAACGACATACAAGATACTGGATAGAGATAGGATGTTCCAGAGAGGGGTCACAGAAACAAGGGGTCACAACTGGAAGCTGAAGACTCAGACGAGTCACAGGGACGTTAGGAAGTATTTCTTCAGTCATAGAGTTGTCAGGAAGTGGTATAGCCTAGCAAGTGAAGTAGTGGAGGCAGGAACCATACATAGTTTTAAGAAGAGGTATGACAAAGCTCAGGAAGCACAGAGGGAGAGGACCTAGTAGCGATCAGTGAAGAGGCGGGGCCCGGGGGAGCTGAGTTCGCCCCCTCCCAAATCACAATTAGGGGGAAATACACAAAACCCCCACAAAAACCCCAAAACCAAAAAACCCCCAAAACACCCCACAAAACCCCACACCCACACAACACCCAAAAAAACCCCCCCCCCCCCCCAACACCCCCACACACCCCCAAAAACCCCACCCACACACAACCCCCAAAAAACCAAAACCAAATCCACAACCCCCACCCCAAAACCACAAAACCCCCCCCCCAACACACAAAAACCCCCCACACACAAAAAACAACAAACCCACACCCCACCCACACCCCACCCCACACCCCTCCACCCAAAAACCCCCACCACAAACCCCCCCAAAACCAAAAAACACACACACACACACACCCCACACACACCCCCCCCCCCCACCCCTAAAACTAGGTGACCCAAACCCCGCCCCACACCCCCGAGGGGGGATTTCTGGGCCCCCTCAACCACAATTAGGTGATTACCCCCCCCCCCACCCACACAAAACCAAAACAAACACACAACACGCACATCCACACGCCACGCACAAAACAAACACACAAAAAACCCCAAAACACCACACACACCACACACCCCCCCATCCACAAAACCCCCACCCACCACACCCCACCCACCCCCATCCACCCCACCCCAAACCCCAATAAACACAAACACAAACACAACCCCACACACCACCACAAACACCCCAAACCCCACCACACACACACCCCACCACCACCCCCACCACACAAAACCCACCCCCCTCCCACAGGGCCACCCAAAACCCCTACACCCCCAAAACCACACACACACACAACCTAAAACTAGGGGGAGTACCACGCACACACCCCCCACGAGGAGCTGGTCTCACCCCTGAAACCCAACAATTAGGTGAGTACACACCCCACACACACACAACCCACAAAAATACCCGACCCCCCAAAAACCCCCCCCAAACACCCACCACCAGACACCACCATTTGTCACTGACATGTATAGAAATGAAAAATCAGGAGAAGATTATCGGGAAGATTGGTGGAAAAACCTAGAAAGGAAGATCTCATCAACGCACCCAAACTTTTTCAGGGAGGGAAACCCGGTGTCAAAAAACCTCTGGAGTTCTAGGACTTGGTGACAGCAGTAAAACAAGAGAGGAGGGGTGGGGGGGATTGCATTTTCTTGGACTGCAAGAAGGCTTTTGACCAGTTCCAAAACAAGAGATTGGTGCAAAAATGGAGGACCAAGAGGGTTAACGGGGAACCCACTACAATGGATCAGGGAATACTTGTCAGGAAGACAGCAGCGGGGTCAGGGTTTACGTGGCGGGGGTTTGGTCAGGTGGGAACCTGTGCCCGGGGGGGGTTCCCGCGGGGGGTCAGCCCTAGGCCCAAATGCTGTTTTTGGTATTTGGGGAAGGGACAGACGGGGGAAATAGACTCTGAGGTGCCCCTTTTTTGCAAAATTGACGTGGAAGTTGATGAAAAAAGATTCACTCGATCGAAGGGCCAGGCAGAATACAAAGGGGTCTGGACAGGCTGCAGACCCCCCCAGCAATTGGGTTCCCCGGAGTTCAATCCCCCCAAGTGCCCAAAAACAGAAGATTGGGGAAAAGGGGAAAGAAAGGCCCCAGGGCGGAGTACAGTTTTAGGGGGTCAGAGATTTCAAAACCCCCTCAAGGGGAAAAAATTTGGGGTTTAGTATAACACCCGGCACATCTCCTGAAGGCACATCAACCCAAAAACTGCTGCAGCATTGGGCCCCCTAAGGGAAAACCCCAGAACCCGCATTCCGACTTTAAATTTAAAGGAAAACATTCAGGGGGCCCTGTCAACCCTGTTCGTTAGGCCCATATTGGGTATGCGGCCCCCAGTTTTTGGGAAACCCCCACCTAGCCCAAACACGTGAAAAAACAGAGAAAGTGCAAAGGGGGGAAACCCAAAAACTAGTCCCAAGCTAAGAAAGGGATGTCCCACGAGGAGGGGGTTTTTAAGGGGAAAACAACCGACGCACTGGAGGACGGAGAGTAGGGGGGACTGAAAAAGGACATACAAAAAAACTGAGAGGAAATTTAATGGTGGACCCAAAAACAGGATGTTCCCGAGATTGGACACAGTTTAAAAAGGGGGCACAGTTGGGAAATGAAGACAAAAGTGAATCACAGGGGTTTTTAGGAAGTATTTCTTCAGCCCAGAGTTTGTAGGGAAATGGAAAAAGTTTGGGAGCGATGTGGGGGGGCAGGATCCCCAAAAATGTTTAAGCAAGGGTTTTGATTTAAAACTCACGGTCCCGGGGGAGTGAACCCAGTAGCGATCAGTGAAGGGGGCGGGGGCCCGGAGTCGGACTCGGAAACCCCCGCAACCAAAACTAGGTGAGTACCCAAATTGGGGGAGTACAAAACCCCCACCCCTCCAAACACCAAAAACCCCCCTCCACACACACCCCCCCAAACCCTCCAAAACACAACACCCAAAACATTAAAAACACTTTCACACCACACACAAAAACAAAAACCACACCACACACACACAAACACCCCAAAAACCCACCCCCCCAGACCCACACCCCTCCCCACACACCCACACCCACCACCCAAAAAAAAACACACACACACACCACACACACACACCACACACAACACACACACACACGCACACGCAACGGAAAGGTGCAAAGGTTTGCTACAAGACTAGTCCCGACGAGAGGTTAAGGGAAATCGACCTGACGACACTGGAGGACAGGAGAGATAGATGGGACATGATAACGACATACAAAATACTGAGAGGAATTGATAAGGAAGACAAAGACAGGATGTTCCAGAGATGGGACACAGCAACAAGGGGACACAGTTGGAAGTTTATGACACAGATGAATCACAGGGATGTTAGGAAGTATTCTTCAGCCACAGAGTAGTCAGGAAGTGGAATAGTTTGGAAAGCGATGTAGTGGAGGCAGGATCCATACATAGCTTTAACAGAGGTACGATAAAGCTCACGGTTCAAGGAGGTGACCTAGTAGCGACCAGTGAAGGGCGGGGCCAGGAGCTAGGGGCTCGACCCCTGCAACCTCAACTAGGTGAAATACAACTAGGTGAGTACACACACCCCCCCCAACACACACACACCCACACACACACACAAACACCCACACGCACCACACCCACTTACACCCATCCACACACAAACACACACACACACACACCACACCACATTTCACAAAACACAACGCACACCCATCCAAAACACACAAGCATCCCACACTCAACACACACCACACACACAACCACCCCACACACACCCCAACCATAACACCCATCCACACACACACAAACCCATACCCATCTACATATACACACACACACACACACCCACATCCATCCCCCCCCAACACCCAAACACCCACCCCCACACACACACACACACACACACACACACAAAACACACATACACACGCGCACCACATACACACACACACACGCACCTACACACAAGCACCCACACAAGCACCCACACACACACACACACACACACACACACACACACACACACCCACCCCACAAAACACCACGCGCGCGCACACACACACGGCACACTACACACGCGCCACATACTTGCCACTACCTCACCACACACAAATACCACACACACACAAACACACACCAGCAGGTACATGGAGGGGATGACAAGACAAGGTATTTAAATTTCATAACAACATAATTACCAGTGCAGGGAAATTTTGTTGTAGCTGGATACTAAGCTTGTTTAGGTTTAGATAAATATACAGCAAGTTATGTGTGCTGACTGTCCATCCCTTCCCTTCCCACTATCTTGCCAGTACCACTACCACCACTACTTTCATACCACGACCACCACTACAGCCAGTACCTACGACCACCACTACTAGTCAGTACCACTACGCACGCACGACTGTCAGTACCACGACGCACCCACTTACTGTCATTTACCACGACCACCACTACTGCCAGTACCCACACCACCACTACTGTCATACCACGACCTCCAACTACTGTCAGTACCATACGAACCACCACTACTGTTCAGTACACACGACCACCACATACTGTCAGTACCAACACCACCACTACTGCCATACCACAAACCCATCCATTCTACTGTCAGTACCACGACCACCACTACTGTCAGTACCACGACCACCACTACTGTCAGTACCACGACCACCACTACTGTCAGTACCACGACCACCACTACTGTCAGTACCACGACCACCACTACTGTCATACCGCCACGACCACCACTACTACTGTCGTACCACGACCACCACTACTGTAGTACCACGACCACCACTACTGTCAGTAACCTCTACCAACCACAACTGTCAGTACCAACGACCACACACTACGCCAATACCCATAACGACACCACTACTGCCAGTACCACTACCACCACTACTGTCAGTACCACGACCACCACTACTGTCAGTACCACGACCACCACTACTGTCAGTACCACGACCACCATCGACTGTCAGTAACCACGACCCACACACTACTGTCGATAAAACCACGACCTACCACTACTGCACGTACCACGACCACCACTACTGTCATTAACCACGACCACTCACTACGTCATACCACGACCACCACTACTGTCAGTACCCACTACCACACTAAACTGTCAGAATCACAACGACATTCACCACTACTGCCAGTAACCAACGACCACCACTACTGCCAAGTACCACGACCACGCTACTACTGTCAGTACCACGACCATCGCACTACTGTCAGTACCCCAACGACCACCACCGTACTGTCATACCAATCGACCATCCACTACTGTCAGTACCACACCACCACTACTGCCAGTACACACGACCAACACACTACTGTCAGTACCTACGACAACTCACTACTGTCAGTACCACACCCACCACTACTGTCATACCACTACCACCACTACTACTGGCCCATACCACTGACCACCACTACTGTATCAGTTACCACGACCCACCACTTACTGTCAGACCACGACCACCCGACTACTGTCAGTAACCACTACCCACCACTACTGTCAGTACCACGACCACCACTTACTGTCAGTACACTACACCACTACTGTCAGTACAACGACCACCACTATGTCAAGTACCACGTACCACCACTACTGGTCCCATACCAGTTATAAACCACGACCCGCACCAACTACTGTCATACACACAAAATACACTACCACCACTACATGCCAGTACACGACCCCACGACTGTCCAGTACTACACCACCACTACTGCCAGTAACCACGACCACCACTACTGGTCAGTACCAACGACCACCCTACTTGCCAGTACCAACCACCACTAATGGTCAGTACCACCCGACCACCACTACGTCAGTACCACTACCACCACTACTGCCATAACCACGACACTCACTAGCTGTCAGTAAACCCACGACCACCACTACTGGTCCAGTACCACTAACCACCACCACTGTTCAGTACCACGACCAGCCCGGGTGGTGGGCCCCCTACCCCGGGCCCCACTAGTCCAGTACCACTACCACCACTACTGCCATACCACGACCACCACTTCTGTCAAGTTACCACTAGCCACCAACACTGCCAGTTACCACACCACCACTACTGTCATACCACTACCACCACTACTGCCATACCACGACCACTCACTACTGTCAGTACGCATACCTACCCCACGGACTGCTCAGTTACCACTACCACCACTACTGTCAGTACCAGCTACCAAACACTACTGTCAGTACACTACCCACGCACTACTGTCAGTACCACTACCACCACTACTGTCAGTAACCACACCAACCACCTACTGTCAGTAAACCACTAGCACCACTACTGTCATACCACACGACCAGCGCCACTACTGTCAGTACCACGACCAACCTCTACTGTCCATAACACTCACTACCACTACGTGCAGTACCACGACCACCACTACTGCCAGGTACCACTACCACCACTACTGCCTGTACCACGACCACCACTGAGACAGCAGTCAGTCTACCACTACCACCACTACTGCCAGTACCACTCCACCACTACTGTCAGTACCACTACCACCACTACTGTCAGTACCACGACCACCACTACTGCCAGTACCACTACCACCACTACTGCCAGTACCACTACCACCACTACTGTCAGTACCACTACGACCACCACTATGGTCAGTACCTACGACCACCACTAACTGTCAGTAACCCAACCTACCACTACTGTCAGTACCACGACCACCACATACTTGTCAGTACCACTACCACCACTACTGTCAGTACCACGACCACCACTACTGTCAGTACCACTACCACCACTACTGTCAGTACCACGACCACCACTACTGTCAGTACCACTACCACCACTACTGCCAGTACCACGACCACCACCACTACTGTCATACCACTACTCACCACTACCAGTCAGTACCCACGAACCACCACTACTGCCGAGTACCACTAACCATCACCACTGCCAGGTACCACGTCCCACACACTACACTGCCAGTACCACACAACCACTACTGCCAGTACCACGACCACCACTACAGTCAAAACCAACGACCAACCACTACTGCCAGTACCACTGACCACCACTACTGCCTTTGACCAACGACCCACACACTACTGCCCATACCACAACCACCCACTCACTGCACAGGACCACTACCCACCACTACTGCCATACCACGACCACCACTACTGTCCAGTACACGACCAGCCACTACAGCCATAACCACTACCATACCACTACCGCCAGTACCACGACTACCACTACACGCCAGTAACACTACCACGCACTACTGGCAGTACCACTACCATCACTACTGTCAGGTAACACGAACCACCACTACTGTCAGTACCACGACCACCACTAACGGCCTGTACCACTACCCCACACCACTACTGCCAGTACCACGACCAACCACTACTGCCAAGAACCACGACCACCACTACGTGGCCGAGTCAGTACCACACGACGACCACTACTGTCAGTACCACATACCACCACTACTGCCAGTATACCCACACCCTACCACTACGGGGCCAGTACCACGACCACACACTCTACTGCCAGTACGCACTACCTACCGACTATCTGCAGTAACCCAAAAAACGACCACCACTACTGCCAGTACCCACGACCCCAACTACTGTCAAGACCAGTCTATACCACCACTACTGCCAGTACCACGACCACCACTACTGCCAGTACCACGACCACCACTACTGCCAGTACCACTACCACCACTACTGTCAGTACCACGACCACCCTACTGTCATACCACGATCCACCCATCTAATGACCAGAACCCACGAGCCCCCCCCCCCCCCCCTCACCACTACTACTGCCAGTACCACGACCACCACTACTGTCAAGTACTCACGAACCACCACTACTGCCAGTACCACGACCATCTCACTCTGGCCAGTAACCACGAACCACCACTACTGACATAACCACCACCCTACTGTCAGTACCCTCAACGACCACCCAGCTACTGGTCAGTAACAAACGAACACCACACCGACTACTCTGCCAGTACCACGAACCCCACTACTGCCAGTAACCACTACCACTCACTACTGCCAGTACCACGACCGACTCACTACTGCCAGTACCACAAACCACGCACTACTTTCAGTACCACGAAACACAACCACCTACTGCCAGTACCACGCACCACCACTACTGCCAGTTACCACGGACCACCACTACTATCAGTACCGCGTGACTACCCAACCACTTCTGTCCAGTACACGACCCCCACCACTACTGTTCATACCCACTACCTTACCCACTACTGCCAGTACCACGAAACCACCACTACGTCAGTACCACTAACCACCACTACTGCCCATTACCGACGACCACCAACTACTGCCATACCACGACCATCACTACTGTCAGTACCACCTACCACCACTACTGTCAGTACACCACGACCGACACAATACGGTCAGTACCACTAACCGACCACGTACTGTCAGTACCACTACCCACCACTACCGCCAGTACCACTACCACCTAAGACTGCCATACCTACTACCACCACTACTGCCATACCACCGCCCGACCACCACTGTCAGTACCACGTACCACCACTACTGTCCAGTACCACTACCCACCACTACTGCCAGTAACCACACTCACCACTACTGTACGGGACCATCGACCACCACTGCTGTCAGTACCACTAGCCACAACTATGGTCATTACACCACTACCACCACACTGCCATACCTACTACCACCACTACTGTCAGTACCACGACCACCACTACTGCCATACCACGACCACCACTACTGTCGAAACATACCACGACCACCACTACTGTCGTACCCGACCAACCACTATTGCCAGTACCAGCGACCACCACTACGCAGTACTACACACCACCTCACTGTCAGGACCACTACCACCAGCTACTGCCAGTAACCTCTAAACCACCACTACTGCGCCAGTACCACGAACCATCCCACTACTGCCAGTACCAACGACCATCCACTAACTGTCAGGACCACTACCACCACTACTCTGCCAGTACCACGACCCACCACTACTGCCAGTAACCAACGAACCACAACTAACTGCCAGTACCACTACTCACCACTACTGCCAGTATCCTACTACCACCACTACTTGCCAGTACCACTACCACCCATGACTTGCCACAGTACCCCTACCAACCACTACTGCCAGTACCACGTACCACCACTACTGCCAGTACCGTACGACCCACACAACTACTAGTCAGTACCACTACCACCACTGCTGCCGGGGGGCGCGAGTACCACTACCAAACCACTGCCAGTACCACACCTCCCCTGCCCAGTACCCACGACCTCGACCACTACTGCTAGCACCCGACGACCACTCAACTACTGTCAGTACCACTACCACCACTAACTGCCATAGCCGACTAAACCACCACTACTGCCAGTACCACTACCACCACTACTGCCAGTACCACTACCACCACTACTGCCAGTACCACTACCACCACTACTGCCAGTACCACGACCACCACTACTGCCAGTACCACTACCACCACTACTGCCAGTACCACGATGTTGCGAATAAGAAATTTTTTAAAGAACTTCAGAAGTGGCCAGTTTACCATTTCATTTCTTATGTCAACAAATTTTTGGATCCCGATTTACTTTAAAGGGTCTTTTAGAGTCTAGGGAAAATAATGTTCCAACTGGAAACTCCCATAGAATAATATTCAAATTTATTAAAGGTAGTTCCAATACCAATGCAGGACGTTATCTTCATCTTTTGTAGTTAATTTTAACTTAATACGTTTGTACAATGGTATAAAACCTTGGTAATAAAACCGACAAGTTGGTTTAGAAAGACTTTCCCAACCTGATAATGTCAAAAAACAAAAGCATGGCTTTTCCTTCGATGATCACAAGCCCTCCTTTACGCAACGTTTCGCTACTGACGCTGCAAGCAACATTCTGAGACAAGGCTGCACTGACAACAACCACGACCCTCCTATACCTCGTCGAGACTTCATCAATTCTAGTGAACCTTTGTTTAATTTTCAACTTCTTTCAAGTATCATGACAACTGGAGTTACCAAACAGTGCTTTGATGGCAATGGGCACCCGCTCAGTGCTGTGCTTCCAACCTCTTCATGGAAAACCTGGAACAGAGAAAATTTCAGCACCCTCATTACCCAAACACGTTACCTGCTTAAGATTACGTTGATGGATATATTGGTTTTCTATCCGAGACGTCTCAATAACTCAGGCCCTTGACAACAAACAATGCAGTTTGAACCATCAATAAAGTTTCCAACTTGAACATCGAAAATGAAAATGGCAAACTTCCTTTCCTCGAAGTTTCTAACTGTGCAGATCTCCCGACAGTAGACAACTTCTCTTCCAATGTATAGAAAACCTAACAACAAGACATCTATGACACTTTTTATATTCACACCACGACACCCGGCACTAAAAGAAGTCCTCATTGCTTCTTCTTTGAGAGATCTTCGCCTTCTCCAGCCTTGTTTTCTAGAAGAAGATATGCACTTACATAACACAAGCCTCTTACACTCTTCATTTTCCCATCTTTCTTCATCCGAGATTGCAGGCTCAAGGCACAAGCTATCCTCAACAAACCGCCCATGGAACAGCCCCCTAAACAGTTCATAGTACTCCCATGTGGCGATGTTGCCACGAATACTCGCCGGACACTTGCTATGAGTAACATCAACGTTTCCACCTTAAACACATCCACTATCAAAGACCTCACTACGAAACGCAGCCCCACACCTCTAACTTCTACAGCAGGCGTCTACACTATCCCTGTGGGTTCTGTCCCAAGAAATATGTAGGCGAGACAGGCAGAGATCTTGCAGTCCGCCTGAATGAGCATCGAAATGCCTCTAACAGAGACGATGTAAGGTACGCCTGTGTCCTCCACAAGAGACTCCACGGGCATTTGATGAACTGGAACGAGGCACAACTCGTTCTCACCGAACCAGACCTCAGACGCCGACGGTGCCTAGAAGCCTCACTAATCGCCGTCACCGACACTATAGAACGCAACACTGGAAACTACAAAATTTCAAAAACATTGGCATACATGATACTTAAGCAGCACCAACCCAACAACACAGGAGTCACATGATTTCATCGTCTACCCGTCCTCATCATAGGCAGAGGTTGTTTTGATAAGGACCTGCCTCGCATGGGCCAGTAGGCCTTCTACAGTGTTCCTCCATTCTTATGTTCTTATGACATTCCTCAGGTCACGTGCGTCACATCTCACTCTCCGCCTATATATGTAATGTCTTTCTACCTCTGTATGTTAGAAGTGATCAAGGTCCCAGGACCGAAACGTTTTCTAATAAATATGTTATAGTGTTTGCTTACGTGTCTTTCTAAACCAACTTTGTACAATAAATTTACCATATACATTTAGTTCAAAATCATGGAAATGTCATATTAATAAGGAAGTTTAATTATTCTTCCTGTATCTAAGTCCTCATTAATATTTACGTCTCTTTCTTAACAAGAGTGTAGACTCAAAATACAAAAGGTACAAGATTTAACAAGACCTTTGAATCTGGCCGTAAAGTATCTATGGATTATTGAACTGACCAAGAATATAAATATCAAAAGAGTCTTGCAAAGTAATGAGAAACAAAGTGAGTCAGCTCTAGAGTCCAATTCTCAAAACCATTCAACTGTACACCGTAAGAGCCAATATACGATCAGTTGTCAGGGCTAGAGCTGGGAGCAGACTGACTACTTGCCAGTCTGTTGACGCGTCGTCAGGTTGGATCAGCTGAGCCACGTCAGCCAGCCGGGCATAAACAACTGAACAATTCACCGGATGGTTCCGAGACTTAAACTCTATATACACAAGAAATCCTACCTAACCATAGTAGTAAAATAATAGTGATGATTACAAAATAGTGATAATAACGATAATAGTGATAATAACGATAATAGTGATAATAACGATAATACCATGGTATTTTTTCACATATTAACAGATAATAATATAATGCCGAAAGTCTCTATTTTAGCTATAAATGGGGACTTTCGCGCTATAATATTAAGTGATGAACATTTTCTCTTACAACAGTTAAATAACACAGGATGACCAATTTCGAAGATATAACACCCCCCCCCGTACGACAATAGGTCGCAGTAGGGAGTTTGCAAGTGTCCTTGGTAATATCTCCTTTATAATAAGCGTCCTCTTGGTAAATAAGGCATGTAGTATGACGGAAGAATGGAGAAGCAAGAACTCGATCAGCATGGTTATTTGCCAGAGGATGAGCTTTTGGAACAATGGCCGGAAGAACTATCTGGAGTGGCTTCCATCACAATTCGAGAATAGGAGTCTCGGACATGACTGTCAGGATCATCCATGTGGACTTAATACTTCGTCCCATTAACGAAACGGCTTTCATAGTCATACTGTCAATATAAAAGAAAATTATTAACAAAAATATATAATATATATATAAATTAGGCTCTATGAGTACTCATTTCTTAACTTTACATTTTAAGATACACATTTTTTTTTCAGGGGAGAGAAAGAGCATCAGCAATTATGTTAAGTGTTGAATACTAATCAGATAAGGTTGGATCCTCAGAGCCCACCTGAGGATTCGGGTGTTCTTTGATTTCATAGAATTAATATAAATTAAAGGGTTGTGATCAGAAAATACCATAATTTTATGGGGGGAGGTTCCCAGATAAATGTCAAAATGTTCCAAAGATATTACTAGGGCAAGAGCTTCTTTCTCTACAGTGGCGTAATTCTTTTGGTGACGTTTCAACTTTGAAGAAAAATAAGATATAGGATGCAAAATATCAGTAGAGGGGGATTTCTGAAGTAACACCGCCCCCACAGCATAACCGCTGGCATCGATGTGTAAATAGAAGGGTTGATTAAAGTCAGGACTTTTCAATACGGGTGACGAAGAAAGCAACCGCTTCAACCGATTAAAAGCTATCTCACAATCTTTCGTCCAGCAAAACTTCATCTTACTACTGGTTAACTCAGTGAGAGGAGATGCAACCTGAGAAAAATTAGGACAGAAACGTCGATAATAACCAGTCATTCCAAGGAACCTCTGTATAGACTTTCTATCTTGAGGGATAGGAAACTCGGCAATGGCTCTAACTTTTACATCAACAGGACGTACCTCGCCCTGACCTATACAAAAACCGAGGTATTTAATCTTGGCTTGTCCAAACTGACACTTGGCTAAATTTATGGTGAAGTTGTACTTTTCTAACTTCTTAAAAAAGGGTTTTCCAGGCGAATTAAATGTTGCTCTCCCACTCATTGCTATATATAGCAAGATCATCTAGATATGCATCCACTCCTTCTAAATCATTGGTCAGCAGGTTCATCAGGCGCTGAAAGGTAGAGGCCGCATTACACAACCCGAAGGGCATAACACGATAATTGAATAATCCGCCTTGTATAGTAAATGTGGATATTTCTTGGGCTCGCTGGGTAAGCGGCACTTGGTAATAGCCCCTTAATAAATCCAGGCGGGTGACATAGGCGGCTCCTGATACTCTGTCTATTAGATCATCAATACGGGGTAGTGGGAAACCATCTGGTACCGTGAGAGCATTAACCTTACGATAATCAGTGCACATTCTAGAAGTTCCATCAGGCTTGGGAACTAATATGCAGGGCGAGGCCCACGGGCTTTTACTCCGTTCTATGAGTCCATGGGACAACAAAAATTCTACTTCTTTGTTTAATGTTTCCTGTTTGAGTGGACTTGCCCTCCCTATAAGGTGACTGTTTGCAAGGCTTTGCTCCTTGTACATCTATGTCGTGAATTCCCAATGTACAACGCCTAGGGACGTCATCGAATAAGACCTCATAACGTAATATCAAGTCTTTGATATCTTTGGCTTTCTTCAAATCAAGGTCCATAAGAAAGGTATCAAGAGATTGCAATGTCTCTGAATTTTTTAAACGTACTTCTATCGCTTTAGAGATGCTGGGCAGACTTCCATTTTCAGTTTCAGCTAAAGGAAGAACTGTCGAAACTGGTACGATACTAGGGTGGTAAGCCTTAAGTTGGTTTATGTGATAAGTACGTTTTGCTTTTTCCTTTTCCTGGAGTTTGTAGTACATAATTTACCTCATTGAGCCGCTCAATCACTCCAAAGGACCTTCGTATCTAGGTTGCAGAGCGTGTTCAGGTAAGAATTTCTGTGCCATCACACTGTCACCTGGTTTGAAGAAACGAGAGCGTGTGTGTTTGTCATAACAATGCTTCATCTTGGATTGGGCCTTAGCTAAGTTTTTTGAGGCTAATTCCCTCAGTTGTGACAAACGCTTTTGCATTAGAGTTGGAGTTGTTTTAAGCGAGGGTTCGGATTTTCCGGTCCATGAATCTTTTAGTACGGCGAGGGGGCCGCGTACTTGGTGTCCGTAAATTAATTCAAATGGACTGAACCCAGTGCTTTCTTGTTCGCTTTCCCTTAAGGCGAACAAGAGGAATGGTATTCCTTCGTCCCAATCTCTGGAAAACTGCTCGCAATACGCTCTCATCATTGATTTTAATGTTTGATGAAATCGTTCGAGGGCTCCTTGCGACTGAAAAGACGGACTTAATTCCGAGGCGAGATAAGGCATCACGAAACATCTTAGAGGTAAAATTTGAACCTTGATCTGATTGAATTATTCGGGGAATCCCCACCTGTGAGAAAAATTTTTGCAAAGCTCGAACAATGATGCGAGAATTAATTTTTCTCAAAGGGATAGCCTCTGGATATCGAGTAACGGCATCCATAATGGTAAACAGATATTTTTTCCCTTTTTTAGTCTTGGGTAACGGACCAACACAATCTAATATCAGGCGTGAGAAGGGCTCACCACTGACGGGAATCGGAATGAGGGGAGCTGGTGGAGGTGTGTGCGAAGGTTTGCCGGTCACTTGACAGACTTGACAACCTTTTAGATAGCTTTCCACAGTCTCCTTCATTCTGGGCCAATTAAAATGCTTGGCTATTTTGCCCAGCGTTTTCTTTACTCCCAAATGTCTTCCCATGGGACTATGGTGGGCGAAACTAATAGCCAATTCTCTAAAGGTGCTAGGTAGCACTACTAGATGTTTGCTGGTAGCCAGATGATCGTCGGAAGACAAAAGAGACTTTTCCTTTCTCATTAATATACCATTAGCAAGATAGTAACAATTGTCCAGGTCTTGGGCGTCGTCTTCTGTAATAGCTATCTCTCGTAATTTCTCTAGGGATGGATCAAGGAACTGATCCCTTATTAATCTTCTTTCGATAGCATTTTTTAATATCAAAATCTTGAAAAGGGCCGATCATAGAATATTTCAGATTTGAAGATCCGGTTGTAAGGATCGACTGAACAATAAATCGAGACCTAAATCTTCGCCTTCACTTAGGACTTCAGTTGATAAAGGATTTTGAGGCGCTCTAGACATTGCTCTAGTTATAACATTGAGAGGAAATAAGGTAGGAGCCTCTTTTCGAGCTTCTATGGCATAGTTAATGTCAGTAGAATTATCAATAACTAGAGGCTCTCGGCTTATACCCGGATAGTCTAGATCATTGCCTATGAGTAAGTCAACGCCCTGAATAGGAAAAGTTTCACTGGATATACCTAACGACACAAAGCCAGTATAGGCTGGTGTTAGGATGTATATCTTGTGAAGAGGCACTCTTATAATGGCGCCTCCATAGGCTTCTAATAAGACATCTAGCTTTGTGCGAGTCATATCACTTACGGGAAGTATGTCCTGCTTCAACAATGTTAAATAACTTCCAGTATCACGGAAGGAATAATTTCAACTAATTGAGTCTCGTCTATTCCAACTTTCCACTTTAGCAAAGTAGGGACTCATAGCTGAGTGAATATCTTTTTCTGAAACAGCTCTAATATTTAGTCATCTGGAATGGACTACTGATTCGTTCTTGTGAACCTTGTTCGGTACTAGGGTTCAGTTTTCTTTTGAGTTTCGATGAAGATATTACCTGATTGGGAACGAATTCGCTCGTTCCTGGTATCCCTCTCTAGCCAATAACCCGTGTTTCCTTAAATGCCCTTTCTTATTACAATAATTTCAGTTCAACTCACTGTTATGCCTTAGTGGTTTTGAACTTTTCCTAGAGTTAGATCTAAATTTATTTTTGATAGGCGTGGAGGCATCATAGGAGGGCTGGCAAGGATTCTGTATGTGACGCATCTGTGTAAGATTGGATCGTCCTTTCTTAGGGGGATATTTAGTCACCGTTTCCTTACTTTTTGTTTCGCCAATCAATTGGAGATATTTCATAATTATCGGCGGGGGAAGGTTTTATTTATTTACTATGGGAAACAAATCAAAACCTATGCAAGCTTCTGGTAAATTATTATAGAAATCCTCATGCGGATCTTTGGGAAAGACTTTCCATAATTTTCGTTTGAGCTCTACACCATCTCTAAAAAGCGATTTTCTTTTACGGAAAATCTACAAACACTGAGTTGGCGGCGTTTTTAATGCTCAAAAGGTTTTTGATAATTACTGGGAGGGTCAAAACCCTTTTTGGGAACCTTCTTAACAGAACATAACCAAATATTTCTAAAAAGGGAAACTTGCCGTACAACTTTGAGTTTTTAACAGACACCGAAGTGTGTTAAGGTGCCCAGTGTTGTCGGGGCCAGCGCATAGCACGGCTTGTTCTCAAAGACTTCAAAATAAGTATCTAAATCCCGTCTTTAAAACCTTGGAACATAGATGCAGCTTTTTGTATATTGAAAGAATATTTGGAGGTTTCAGAATTTTCTTCCTTTTCCCTTTTTGTTTTTCTTATATAGGGGAGCTTTTCCCCCTTTTGAAAGCTTCTTCATTTAATTTACGCGGGCCCAAATTTGAGCAGTCTGTAAAAAAATAGTCTCTCTTTTTTCTCAAACTACTTTGAAAATATGCCCATGGATCAAAAATGGGGGGAATTAATGGGGGGTATTGGAATTTTCCCTTTTGGGCGTGCACCCTTTTGAGGGCCAGGCTGAGCATTTTAAAAGGGAAATTTCCTTCAGTAACGGGCGAAGCCTAACAGGGGGCTGCACCCTGCAGTCTTCTATCTCGACTGGTATTATTGAAAACTAACCCTTTTCCGAGTCAGAATCTCCCCGCTACTGATGGGTTAGGCCCCCGGAAACAATTTTTTTCTAATTATTGCCCCTTTGGTATTGGCTGGTTAATATCTACGTAGCACCCCCAATTTACGGGGGATCTGCGCACGTTTGAAATTTAAGAGTCCGCTTGCAATGTTTAAATCTTCAAATAACCCCCCCTTTAAGTGATTTCCAGATCAAAATTTTGAGATAAATTCCCATATATAACTTTAATATTTTTCTTTTGATCAATGTCTTGAACAACAAGTCCCGGGGCAATACCCCCCTTTGTTCGAATAAGAAATTTTTTTAAGAACTTAGAAGTGGCCCGTTACCATTTTATTTTTTATGCACAAAATTTTTGGATCCAGTTCTTTTAAAGGTTTTAGAGTTAGGGGAAATAATTTTTAACTGGGGAAAATCCATAAATAAAATTTAAATTTTATTAAAGTATTTTAAATACAATACTTAAAATTCTCTTTGTATTAATTTAACTTAATACTTTGTCAATAAATTTACCATATACATTTTTTTCAAAAAATGGAAATGCTATTTAAAAAGGAAATTTAATTTATATGTTTTATAAAAATTTCTCACAAACAATGCCAGAATATCTTGCTTCAATTTTTTCAAGGGTTTGGGAAACCCAAAACAATATAGTAAGGGGGGGAAGCACAACTTTGTAGTACCCACTTTAGGGCCAGGGTTCAAACACCTTTTATGACAGCAATAAAGGAATTGGGAAAAGACTGCCCTCACATGTCAAAGCCCGTCATAGCATGAACCAGTTCAAAAAGAGTGCCAAAAGGTGTCTGATGAATGTAGCTACAGAAAGGGAGGGGAATGATTTTCTATTTTTTATCTAACATACGTGTAAATTTGACCTTATTCCTAGTAATGACCCTCGTATTGTAGATAGTCTTAATGACCCTCGTGTAGTAGATAGTCTTTTTAGTATGATAATAAGATGTTATCTTCATTGTAGAATAATAAGAAAATATTATAACCTTTATATTATAATAATAAGGTAAAAGGACCCCAATGGAAATAAGTCACTCTGTCTGACTTTTTTGGGTTATCCTAGGTTCTCTACACACATGCTGCTATGTATGATAATTCTATGTAACTGTATTTGTGTATACCTGAATAAACTTACGTACTTAACCACTACCACCACCACCACCACCACCACCACCACCATCACCACCACCACCACCACCTATGTAGTGCATGGTACCTTTGTAGTGCATGGTACCTTTGTAGTGCATGGTACCTTTGTAGTGCATGGTACCTGCATAGTGCATGGTACCTATGTAGTGCATGGTACCTGCATAGTTTATGGTACCTATGTAGTGCATGGTACCTTTGTAGTGCATGGTACCTGCATAGTGCATGGTACCTATGTAGTGCATGGTACCTGCATAGTGAATGGTACCTATGTAGTGCATAGTACCTATGTAGTGCATGGTACCTTTGTAGTGCATGGTGCCTGCATAGTGCATGGTACCTATGTAGTGCATGGTACCTTTGTAGTGCATGGTACCTGCATAGTGCATGGTACCAGCATAGTGCATGGTACCTATGTAGTTCATGGTACCTGAATAGTGCATGGCACCTGCATAGTGCATGGTACCTATGTAGTGCATGGTACCTTTGTAGTGCATGGTACCTTTGTAGTGCATGGTACCTGCATAGTGCATGGTACCTATGTAGTGCATGATACCTATGTAGTGCATGGTACCTGCATAGTTTATGGTACCTATGTAGTGCATGGTACCTTTGTAGTGCATGGTACCTGCATAGTGCATGGTACCTATGTAGTGCATGGTACCTGCATAGTGAATGGTACCTATGTAGTGCATGGTGCCTATATAGTGCATGGTACCTTTGTAGTGCATGGTGCCTGCATAGTGCATGGTACCTATGTAGTGCATGGTACCTGCATGGTACCTATGTAGTGCATGGTACCTTTGTAGTGCATGGTACCTGCATAGTGCATGGTACCGATGTAGTGCATGGTACCTATGTAGTGCATAGTACCTTTGTAGTGCATGGTACCTGCATAGTTCATGGTACCTATGTAGTGCATGGTACCAGCATAGTGCATGGTACCTATGTAGTTCATGGTACCTGAATAGTGCATGACACCTGCATATTGCATGGTACCTATGTAGTGCATGGTACCTGTATAGTGCACTTTATCTGTATAGTATGTTGATAGGGTATTTTATCTAGATAGTACATGGTATCTAGATAGTGCATGTGATCTAGATAAAGAATGGGATCTAGATAGTGCATGGGATCTAGATAGTGCATGGGATCTAGATAGTGCATGGGGTCTAGATAGTGCATGGTATGTAGATAGTGCATGGGGTCTAGATAGTGTATGGTATGTAGATAGTGCATGGGATCTAGATAGTGCATGGGATCTAGATAGTGCATGGGATCTAGATAGTGCATGGGTCTAGATAGTGCATGGGGTCTAGATAGTGCATGGGGTCTAGATAGTGCATGGGATCTAGATAGTGCATGGGATCTAGATAGTGCATGGGGTCTAGATAGTGCATGGAATCTAGATAGTGTATATCTATATAGTGCATATCGTCTAGATAATGCATGGTATCTAGATAGTGCATGGGGTCTAGATAGTGTATGATATCTAGATAGTGCATGGGATGTAGATAGTGCATATCATCTAGATAGTGCATGGGATCTAGATAGTGTATGGGATCTAGATAGTGCATGGGATCTAGATAGTGCATGGTATCTAGATAGTGCATGGTATCTAGATAGTGCATGGTATCTAGATAGTGCATGGTATCTAGTAGTGCATGGTATCTAGATAGTGCATGGTATCTAGAAGTGCATGGTATCTAGATAGTGCATGGTATCTAGATAGTGCATGGTATCTAGATAGTGCATGGTATCTAGATAGTGCATGGTATCTAGATAGTGCATGGTATCTAAGTAGTGCATGGTATCTAAGTAGTGCATGGTATCTAGATAGTGCATGGTATCTAGATAGTGCATGGTATCTAGATAGTGCATGGTATCTAGATAGTGCATGGTATCTAAGTAGTGCATGGTATCTAGATAGTGCATGGTATCTAGATAGTGCATGGTATCTAGATAGTGCATGGTATCTAGATAGTGCATTTTATCTAGATAGTGCATGGTATCTAGATAGTGCATGGTATCTAAATAGTGCATGTGATCTAGATAGTGCATGGTATCTAAGTAGTGCATGGTATCTAAGTAGTGCATGGTATCTAGATAGTGCATGGTATCTAGATAGTGCATGGTATCTAGATAGTGCATGGTATCTAGACAGTGCATGGTATCTAGATAGTGCATGGTATCTAGATAGTGCATGGTATCTAGATAGTGCATGGTATCTAAGTAGTGCATGGTATCTAAGTAGTGCATGGTATCTAGATAGTGCATGGTATCTAGATAGTGCATGGTATCTAGATAGTGCATGGTATCTAGATAGTGCATGGTATCTAAGTAGTGCATGGTATCTAGATAGTGCATGTATCTAGATAGTGCATGGTATCTAGATAGTGCATGGTATCTAGATAGTGCATGGTATCTAGATAGTGCATGGTATCTAGATAGTGCATGGTATCTAGATAGTGCATGGTATCTAAATAGTGCATGGTATCTAGATAGTGCATGGTATCTAAATAGTGCATGGTATCTAGATAGTGCATGGTATCTAGATAGTGCATGGTATCTAGATAGTGCATGGTATCTAGATAGTGCATGGTATCTAGATAGTGCATGGTATCTAGATAGTGCATGGTATCTAAATAGTGCATGTGATCTAGATAGTGCATGGTATCTAAGTAGTGCATGGTATCTAAGTAGTGCATGGTATCTAGATAGTGCATGGTATCTAGATAGTGCATGGTATCTAGATAGTGCATTGTATCTAGATAGTGCATGGTATCTAGATAGTGCATGGTATCTAGATAGTGCATGGTATCTAGATAGTGCATGGTATCTAAATAGTGCATGGATCTAGATAGTGCATGGTATCTAAATAGTGCATGGTATCTAGATAGTGCATGGTATCTAGATAGTGCATGGTATCTAGATAGTGCATGGTATCTAGATAGTGCATGGTATCTAGATAGTGCATGGTATCTAGATAGTGCATGGTATCTAAATAGTGCATGTGATCTAGATAGTGCATGGTATCTAAGTAGTGCATGGTATCTAAGTAGTGCATGGTATCTAGATAGTGCATGGTATCTAGATAGTGCATGGTATCTAGATAGTGCATTGTATCTAGATAGTGCATGGTATCTAAATAGTGCATGTGATCTAGATAATGCGTGGTATCTACATAGTGTATAGTTTATAGATAATGTATGGAGAGATAGATATATTGTACTCAGACATCTTCCAAGATTATATTAAGGCATCTAGATAATACATACACGTATCCAAGGACGGAACTAACAAGTGCAAACAAATGTTCCAATAAACAGTGTTATTTTTGCAGACAAACACACGTTCCATACAGTTGAACTTTCCTTTTAAGTTCTTTGATAACTTTGAGGATATGTATCCCTGAGTTCTAAGCAGTGGAAGCCAAAATATGTGTCAGGTCGTATCCTACACAGACGTTCCCTCTCTTGGTCGTCACGCTGAGTCGCTGCAGACTGAGGCTGGTTGCTCTCTGGAGATCTTTCATTATCCTGGGAAATTACGAATTTGAGCACATGCTTTCCCATAATCCACACACACACACACAACACACACACACACACACACACACACACACACACACACACACACACACACACACACACACACCACACACACACACACACACAAACTTCAATAAGTTTTGATAAGCACCTGCCTCGTATGGGCCAGTAGGCCTTCTGCAGTGCTCCTCCATTCTTATTTTTATGTTCTTATAAGAGCGTGAGAAGAATTTTTAAAGTATGATCAATTATCGTGTAGAAGAGAGTGCAACAGGACAAAGGGAGAAGGGAAGGGGGAAGAGGTAAGAGGAGGGGAAGGAGAGAAGTGTCGGAGAAGGAAAGGAAGGAGGGAGGGTAGATTGGAATGGAGAAATATGGAAGGGTAGAGATGCAGGAAAGAAGAAAGAGGAATAGACATAAATTAAGTTGAATATTGAGAAGAGAGATATCTCACAATTATTTACTGTGGATGGATCAGTTTCCACTCAGTACAGTCTACCCACATCCTGGTCTACCCACAACCTGGTCTACCCACAACCTGGTCTACCCACAACCTGGTCTACCCACATCCTGGTCTACCCACAACCGGGTCTACCCACAACCTGGTCTACCCACATCCTGGTCTACCCACATCCTGGTCTACCCACAACCGGGTCTACCCACAACCTGGTCTACCCACATCCTGGTCTACCCACAACCGGGTCTACCCACAACCTGGTCTACCCACATCCTGGTCTACCCACAACTTGGTCTACCCAAGGCTGGATTAGATTAGGTTTGATTATAATAGGTTAGGCTAGATTATGGTAGGTTAGGATAGGTTGGGTTACGTATGGGTAGATTCAGTTATGCTTTGTAACTTTAGGATAGCTTAAGTTAGCCTAGCTTAGCTTAGGTTAAGTTTGGTTAGATTTGGGAAAGTTAGGGGTTGTAGATGAATGGTTCAGAGAACCGACACGTTGATAAATTAGACACGTGCAACTCTTGAGTATCTATACTGAGGAAGCGTTTTGCCACACAGTGGCTTCATCAGTCCATACAAAGGAGAATCGTGAAGAAAAGGAGGAGAATGAGGTAATCAGTCCCTCAACCTTGAGTCGATGTGGTCAGTCCAACAGTCTTGAATAGAATACAGCATGTGTGGAGAAGCAGCTTATATACCGCAGGCAGGAGAGGTGCAGCAGTCGTAGGTGGTGTCACATTTGTCCAACGTGGAAGTAGGTCGTGCCCAAGGGTTAGGCAAGTGAAGATTGATGGACTGACCACATCGACTCAAGGTTGAGAGACTGGTTACCTCATTCGCCTTTTTATGGACTGATGAAGCCACTGTGTGGCGAAACGTTTCCTTAATAAAGATACCCAAGAATTGCGCATGTGTCTAATTTATCAGTTAGGGGTTGTTTTGAATAGGTACCGCGGATTATATTTACCCAAAAATGTACAACGGATTTTATTTACGCATATGATATAATTGCGTCTGTAAAGTAAAAGGACACAAGTGCAACTAATGTGACATTTTATTGCGGCAACGTTTCGATCTCCAGGAGCTTTGTCAAGCCATTGCAAACAATACATGGACATGAGGAAATGGTATGGTGATACCGACAAGATGTGGAATAGCAGAACACAAAAATGCTTGCAGAAATGATGACCACAAAAACGCATGTGTTCAACATAGAGACGATGTTGGACACCTCATGAAATTCAATGAAGCTAAACTAGTTATTAAAGAAGACGACTTAAGACGGAGAAAATGCATTGAAGCTGCACTAATTTCTGTCAGTAACACTATAAAGCAAAAATCCGGTAGTTACAGTATTTCAAAATTACTAAGCAAGAGGATATTACCCATCCTGGGAACTGGTGTTACTTGATGCCAGCAGGTCCCTCTCTAGCCTCACCTCCTTAGTTCCATTACTACTACTACTACTACTACTACTACTACTACTACTACTACTACTACTACTACTACTACCCTCTCTTGCCTCACCTCCTTAGTTCCATTACTACTACTACTACTACTACTACTACCCTCTCTAGCCTCACCTCCTTAGTTCCATTACTACTACTACTACTACTACTACTATTACTACTACTACTACTACTACTACCTCTCTTGCCTCACCTCCTTAGTTCCATTACTACTACTACTACTACTACTACTACTACTACTACTACTACTACCACCTCTACCCACGCGTCACCTCACCTGACTCCTGCCACTATATATATAAATGTTTTCTTAGTTTTCTCTGTATTAGGACTGAAGAAGCCACTCGTGGCGAAACGTTTCCTTTAATAAATGTCCTGAACTGTACATAAGTGTCTTTTTCCACACAATACATGGACAAAGAGGGTATATATAGGTATATATAGTTCTGAACCATTCATTTAGAGTGAGGTATAACACTAGTGGTAGTAGTAGTAATACAATACGGTAGAACAATTAACTTGCACATGAGTAAAAGGATATAAAAACTATTACTTGGGTAGTATAAAAATAGATTAGACAAATATTTCTATTGTAATGTGCTTGTGTAGTATTAACAGGAGAGACTATGTGATGGCAGGGTTTACTGTTTTCAGGAGGATTCTTGCTAAGACTTCAGAGATGGTGAAGCTGCCGTTGTTTTGAATATCAAAATGGTATACAATACCTACTTCAGTTAGTTCTAGTCTTTGGAACAGAACTTCTCCAGGCTGAGGGACTGACAACCTCAAATCTACGACTTCAAGGGTGATGGACTGATTACTTCTCCACTGCTCTTGCCTACTTTCTGTACTCGACTGAAGAAGCCTACTGTGTAGGCGAAACGAAAGGTATAAAATACCGATAATATGAAAGTTAAGACACATGTGCAACATCTGGTTATCTTTATTGTAGACGTTTCGCCATCCAGTGGCTTTATAAATACAGATTCTAGGACATAATAGGAAGACAGTAGAACTATATACTACTGTCTTCAAGTTATGTCCTAGAATCTGTATTGATAAAGCCACTGGATGGCGAAACGTCTACAATAAAGATATCCAGATGTTGCACATGTGTCTTAACTTTCATATTGTCGGTATTTTATACCTGTCTTGCACAACTTGTCAGACACTGCAACATCATGGAATCTTGGTTCAGAGGACATCTACAAGACCTTCTTCACAGCTGCTACAACTAACCCATCTCTTTGGGAAGGACCTACTTCCACTGGGGAATCCCGCCTACCAGTGACTATGCCCTCGTCTGCTACACGTCCCTATCCACTGACGCCTATATAACCGCCAGTCTTCTTGCCTTTGCTTTAGATTCTCCTCCACCACGATGCTGTGAACACTAACTCCAAGGCTGAGGGACTGATTACCTCATCTTTTGTATATAGTTCTACTGTCTTCCTATTATGTCCTAGAATCTGTATTGATAAAGCCACTGGATGGCGAAACGTCTACAATAAAGATATCCAGATGTTGCACATGTGTCTTAACTTGCCTAAATGTTGCCTAAGTATCTTACCTACCTGCCTTTGTTTTGTTTAATTGTGTTAGAAACAGCAATTAGTTCTGATTCAAGGCACTTGCGTCTGCGGAAATTAGTTTAAGTAATTGGGCGTCATATATACAATCTTGCGTCTGGCAGAGAGTGGTGCATTTAACCACCTCAGAACATTCGAATTCTCACGAACATTCAAAAAAGTGGATAGACGTTGACCCTTCAAATTACTGACAGTGGCCCAATAACACGAAAATTACCTCCATGTTACACTACGTAGTCCAGTTAAACCTCTTCATTAATTAGCGACCGAAGCCTCTTTTTGCAAACATCGCGCTCCTTAAAAAGAGAATCTGATCCTATAAAGGAGAATTTGATCCTATAAAAGAGAATTTGATCCTATAAAAGAGAAAATTTTATCCTGAAAAAGAGAATCCTATACTATAAAAGTGAATCTGATCCTAAAGAAAGAGAATCCTACGAGAATCAGATTCTGGAAAAAGAGAATCCGATCCTGTAAAAAAGAATCCGAGCCTATAAAATATTTGCAATCGTACGAAGAAAAATAATAAAACAAATGTAAAATTCAACCCTGCAAAAAAAACTTCCGATCGTACAAATGAAATCTAACCTAAAAAAGGGAAACCCGAATAAAAAAGAGAGAATCCAATCTTCAAAAGAGAACCCAATCCTTCAAAAAGCCTCCGACCTAAAAAAAAAAGTCCCCCTGGGGGGCATCAGCACCCCATTAAAGGGGAATTCTGGTAGTTTTCAAACATTATTTTTTTTGGGGGGAAAGGATTGGGGGAGAAATGTCTAAAATGATGAGTATGAGGGGGGGGAAACCCCATTAGTGTGTTGGGAAGAATTTACGGCAGCTTCCCTCCTGTGGGGGTGCTGGGCCACTGATAGATAGATAGACAACAGATGATAGTTAATGGAAAAAGGTAAAACAAACAAAAATAGATCGATAGAAGGGGATGTATATAGATAGGTGGATAATAAAGGAAATTGGGTACGTAGTAGATAAAGGGTTGATCATCATACCTATATAGCATGCAGAATTACATACAAAACACAATTTATAATACACATACATACTTTATACATAAAAAATACAGCATCATGCTACATACATTTGTATAATGTGATGAATGGTTTGAAAAACCGAAAACCCCTTGGACGAAGACCTCTTCGACTAGTGGATGTACCCTATGACCCCCCCCTCCTTTCCCCTTCCCTGACCTCCCCGTATATAACCCCGTTACGGGCCCCATGCTGTACATTCTACAAGTTGTGGAAGAAACATCGACTCCGGCTGAGGGACTGTTACCCCAAACTCCTCCCTCCTTTTGGAAAAAATGGTATATAATACCCACAAGAGAAATTAGACCATGTGCAAAATCGGGTATCTTTATTTAGACGTTTCGCCATCCAGTGGCTTTATCAATCAAAATTTTGGACATAACTTAAGACGTAAACTATGTAAGAAAATGAGGTAATCAGTCCCTCAAAATGGAGTAGGTGCAAAAAAGCACCGTGTCGTGGAGTTCTGAACAGAAGAAAGGAGCCTGGCGCTTTATAAATAAGTAGGTTAGCGACAGGGCATAGTCCTGGTAGGCGGGATTCCCTAGTGGAAGTAGGTCCTTCCCCAAAAAGTTTGGGTTTTGTTGTATAGTTTGTCGTAGTGGTGAAGGTTTTTTGGTGCTCTTCGCCCTACTCCTGGTTGAGGGTGATTACCTCTCTTTTGACATATTTTCTGCTTTAAGTTTGTTAGAATTTGATTATAAAGCCATGGGTGGCGAAACGTCTACAATAAAGATACCCAGATGTTTTCAATGTTTTAACTTTTTATCCCCCCTCTCCTTTCTCCTTTTTTACTTTGTATTGGACTGATGAAGCCCTGTGTGGCGAAACTTTCCCGAATAAAAATTTCCCCAAAGTTTCATAAATTCCAACTTCATATTGTATATATGTTGGTAGAATTTCCGAAATATTGAAGTAAAAAGGACGCAAGTGAACTAATGGGCATTTTACTCTGGAACGTTTCCTCTCCAGGAGTTTGCAAGCCGTTACAAACAATACATGGGGAAAGGGGTAATTTTT
>NC_069425.1:30514168-30519168 GCF_026875155.1 Cherax quadricarinatus
AAATACTAGAACATGTCTGGTTAATTACATAAAGTTAAAAACGTTACTTAGTTAATACAATTGTTCATAAATAAAAATAAATGAGAGTAAAGTTGAGTCTTCTCAGTCTTTGTTTTCTTTACTTTTCTTTACTTTTCTTTACTTTTCTTTACTTTTCTTTACTTTTCTTTACTTTTCTTTACTTTTCTTTACTTTTCTTTACTTTTCTTCACTAAAAACCTTGACGGACAAAGTTAAAAAAAATAATTCAAGATTCGTTAAATTTTTATCGAAGTGTTTCTCTTCCCCCTTTACCCTCCTCTTCCAGTCTTTCTTTTTTTTTTTCCTTCATCATCCCCTTTCCCTTCAGTTTCCTCTTTATTTCTTTTTCTGTCTCCTCTTCCCTTCCGCTTCAGCCTCCTCTTCCTTTTCTCTTCAGCTTCCTCTTCTCTTCCGCTTCAGTGTCCTACTCTTTCCTTCAGGTTCCACTTCCCCCTCCATCCTCCTTGCTGCCCCTACTTCTCCCTCCCCTTCCCCCTTCCTCCCCAGGGGCACAGTAGCGGGTGAGAGCACACACACCACACACACCACACACACACCACACACACACACACACACCACACACACACACACACACACACACACACACACACACACACACAGGCATGTACACACGCAGTGAGGAGACAACAGGATGATAAAGCACCAGCTGGGAGGAGCTGGGATGCGCAGAAATTCATAACAAGAACAGATAGAACCAGTGATCTACCCCCAGGTGCAGCGCAGCAGCCTCGAAAACCAGCAGAGCATGACAGCTCTGCAGGAAGTACAGGACGGCAGAGAGCAGAGTGGCATGTAGAAAAGCCAGCAGCGAATAGGCAGGGGTGAGAGAGGCATGCAGAGAAGCAAGCAAGGAATGCGTTAGGGTGTGAGAGACATGCAAAGGAACAAGCAAGTAATACGTTAGTGTGAGAGAGGCATGCAGAGAAGAAAGCAAGGAATAGGTAAGGGTGAGGGAAGCATATAGGGGAACAAGCAAGGAATGAGCTATGGTAAGAAAGGCATGCAGAGAAGAAAGCAAGGAATGCGTTAGGGTGAGAACGGCATGCCAATTAGCAACGAATTAGCAAGGGTAAGAGGCATGCAGAGGTGCAAGCAGCGAACTACCTAGGGTGAGAAAGGCATGCAGAGAAGCAAGCAATGAATAAGCAAGGGTGAGAGAAGGATGGTCAAGTCAGCAACGGTATACAAGCTTCAAGAGCACACAGCCACGTCAAGAGGAAGACGATCATCCGGGAAGCAAGAGAAAGCGCAGCTTATGGAAAACGACAAAGAGGTCTGTGAGTAACCGAGAGTGTGATTCAAGATGTTCTCTGAGGAATCAGGGATGACAAAGCGACCACTGAAGACTGATCACCATCCATACACTACAGGAAGACAAGCTGGATGCATGCGTCGGCGTGTCTACGCTAATGAAGAAGAAAACACACGGTGCATAACTAGCTATGACGCAGAGCGTTATCAAGTAGCGATTTTAAAGATCTACACAGAGCGAAACGTTTTCTTCAAGAAGTGAAAGCTACTGCGTGGGCTGGAGACTTCAATGCTACCTGACAGTATATCATCACGGCTTGTGAGAGAAACAGGAGAACCACTGTGTGAACCAGTCACAAAACTCTTCAACAAGTCACCAAAAGAGGAAAAAAAAAAGGTAATTATAGTTGTATTAATGAAGGAACGATTATTATTATTATTATAATCAAGGGGGAAGCGCTAAACCCGGAGGATTACACAGCGCCTGGGGGGGGGATGTGGAAGGCATTCAGGCTTAATTCGGGGAACTGGAGCACAGATCCAATTCCCTAAATCAAGAGCTCCTCACCAACATCAAGGAACCTTCCTTGAGGGGCCATGAAGGAACGAGACAGCAGTGGTGACCTAGTGACCAGTACTCTAGATATGCGTATTATCTATGGTAATCACAAGAAGTGTGCTTCACCAGTAGCAGAACTGAGTGCTCATAGAAGACAACCCACATGGGTCTAGGGATGAAAAATTTTGTGTTGTGAACCTAGTGAAGACTTATGACAACGTAGCAGTACGGTTAACCTGCTATGAAGAGGCTTTGTGAGGGTTGATTGGTTAATTAAGGGTTGTTATAAGTATATTTAACCTGATCACCATCAATCAGAAATGTGTGTGTGTGCGTGTGTGTGTGTGCGTGTATGTGTGTGTGTGTGTGTGTGTGTGTGTGTGTGTGTGTGTGTGTGTGTGTGTGTGGTGTGTGTGTCTCCTAGTTGTACTCACTAGTTGAGGTTGCTGGGGTGTGAGTCCGGCTCCTGGCCGGCTCTTGATGTGTTAGGTGCACTTGCCCGAGCCGTGGTGTTTTATATCTTTGGTTGAAGTTGTTGGTGTGTCCCTACATTGCTTCCAAATTATTCTTATGACTACTCTGGTGGTGAGTAATATTCCTGAATCCCTGTGTTCATTGTGTTTTAGCGTCTACTGGTGTGTCGTTGTGTGTGTCCAATTGGAACATTGTCTTTGTCCACCTTGTCAATGTCTAGTTTTTGGTTGGTGTGTTATTGTCCCCTTCTCTGTGTCGTCAGTGTTGTCAGGTTGATTTCCCTTAGACCTCTCCTCGTAGGATACCTTGTGCTTTGGGACTGGTTTGTTGATGTTGCATTTTGCGTGTTTTATGTTGTGTGTGGTGGTGTGGGTTCAATGTGGTGCGTACTCCATATGGGTGTAACGTTATCGGTGGTACAGGTGTCTGAAGTTCTTTAGATGTCGGAATGTGTTGTGAGGTTTGTATGGCCATAGCGCGAGTGTTTGGTGTGATGTGCGCTTTAGGGTGGTGCCTGGTGTGTTTATACTCCCAAGATCTTTTCCTTGTGTGAGGTTTGTGTCTTGACCCCCTAGTGTACTCGTCTGGGCTTCTTTGCCTTCCGTCAATCTTCATGACTTTGCACTTGGTGGTGTGAATCCAGGAGCCAATTGCTGGACCGGTCTGCAGTGTTGCGTCTTTGTGTTCTGCGTGTCTTGATCGGTGTACTTCACCAATTTTCACTCACTCATTTGGGTATGCAGGGGTCGAGTCTTAGCTCTGCCCGCCTCTTCACAATTCACTGGGCCCTGTCCTAGGACTGCCCCTCATGGGCCCCTGTCAAGTGCCCTCTTAAAACTGCTTACTGTCCTGACTCCTACGTCTTTGTATATTCCGTATTCTACTGTGTATTTGTGTGTAGTGTTTGTAGCATTGCTGTGTGTGTTATGTGTGTGTGTGTGTGTGTGTGTGTGTTGTGTGTGTGTGTGTGTGTGTGTTGTGTGTGTGTTTGTGTGTGTTTGTTGGTGTGTGTGTGTGCTGTGTGTGTGTGTGTGTGTGTGTGTGTGTGTGTGTGTGTGTGTGTGGTGTGTTGTTGTGTGTGTGTGTGTGTATGTGTGTGGGTGTGTTGTGTGTGTGTGTGTGTGACTGTGTTGCATTGGTGGTGTGTGTGTGTGTGTTGTGGTGGTGTGTGTGTGTGTGTTTTGTGTGTTGTGTGTTGTGTCGAGTGTATGTGTGTTGTATGTAGTGTTGTGTAGTGTGTAGTGGTGTGTGTCTTGTGTGTTGTGTGTGTGTGCTGTGTGTGTGTGTCTGTGTATTTGGAGCGTGCGGTGTATCGTGTGTGTGTGTGCTGTGTAGTGTGTGTGTGTGTGTTGTGTGAGTGTGTGTATGTGTGTGTGTGTGTTGTGTGTGTGTGTGTGTGTGTGTGTGCATGTGTGTGTGTGTATGTGTGTGTGTGTATGTGTATGTGTGTGTGTGTGTGTGTGTGTGTGGTGTATGTGTGTGTGTGCGTGCGTGTATGTGTGTGTGTGTGTGTGTGTGTGTGTGTGTGTGGTGTGTGTGTGTATGTGTGTGTGATGTGTATGTGTGTGTGTATGTGTATGTGGTGTGTGTGTGTTGTGTGTGTGTATGTGTGTGTGTGTGTGTGTGTGTGTGTGTGTGTGTGTATGTGTGTGTGTGTATGTGTGTGTGTGTGTGTGTGTGTGCGTGCGTGTGTGTGTGTGTGTATGTGTGTACTCACCTATTTTGTACTCACCTATTTGTGGTTGCAGGGGTCGAGTCTTAGCTCCTGGCCCCGCCTCTTCACCGGTTGCTACTGGGCCCTCTCTCTCCCCGCTCCATGAGCTTTATCAAACCTCGTCTTAAAACTGTGTATGGTTCCTGCCACCACTACGTCATTTTCTAGGCTATTCCACTGCCTTACAACTCTATGACTGAAGAAATACTTCCTAATATCTCTCTGACTCATTTGTATCTTCAACTTCCAATTGTGGCCTCTTGTTTCTGTGTCCCCTCCTGGAACATCCTGTCTTTGTCCACCTTGTCTATTCCACGCAGTATTTTATATGTCGTTATCATGTCTCCCCTGACCCTCCTGTCCTCCAGTGTCGTCAGGCCGATTTCCCTTAATCTTTCTTCATAGGACATTCCCCTTAGCTCTGGAACTAACCTTGTCGCAAACCTTTGTACTTTCTCTAGTTTCTTGACGTGCTTTATCAAGTGCGGGTTCCAAACAGGTGCTGCATACTCCAGTATGGGCCTGACATACACGGGGGTACAGTGTCTTGAACGATTCCTTACTAAGGTATCGGAATGCTGTTCTCAGGTTTGCCAGGCGCCCATATGCTGCAGCAGTTATCTGATTGATGTGTGCTTCCGGAGACATGCTCGGTGTTATACTCACCCCAAGATCTTTCTCCTTGAGTGAGGTTTGCAGTCTTTGGCCACCTAGCCTATACTCTGTCTGTGGTCTTCTGTGCCCTTCCCCTATCTTCATGACTTTGCATTTGGCAGGATTAAATTCGAGAAGCCATTTGCTGGACCAGGTGTCCAGTCTGTCCAGGTCTCTTTGAAGTCCTGCCTGGTTCTCATCTGATTTAATTCTCCTCATTAACTTCACATCGTCTGCGAACAGGGACACCTCTGAGTCCATCCCTTCCGTCATGTCGTTCACATATACCAAAAATAGCACTGGTCC
>NC_069425.1:30524168-30529168 GCF_026875155.1 Cherax quadricarinatus
ACCAGCCTGGGGAAGACGCACACACACACACACACAAACACACACACACATACACACACACACACACACACACATACACACACATACACACACATACACACACATACACACACATACACACACACACACACATACACACACATACACACACATACACACACATACACACACACACACATACACACACACACACACACACACACACACACATACACACACATACACACACATACACACACATACACACAACACACACATACACACACACATACATACACACACACACACACACACCACACAACACACACACACACATACACACACACATACACACACATACACACACACACATACACACACATACACACACATACACACACATACACACACACACACATACACACACACACATACACACACATACACACACACATACACACATACACACACACATACACACACATACACACACATACACACACACATCATTTGGAACTGGGCAACTCCCTGAGGTATGGAAGATGGCAAATGTAGTCCCAATTTTTAAAAAGGGAGACAGACATGAGGCACTAAACTACAGACCTGTATCACTAACGTGTATAGTATGCAACGTCATGAAGAAGATCATCAGGAGGAGAGTGGTGGAGCACCTGGAAAGAAACAAGTGTATAATTGACAACCAGCATGGTTTCAGGGAGGGAAAATCCTGTGTCACAAACCTACTAGAGTTTTATGACAAGGTGACAGAAGTAAGACAAGAGATAGAGGGGTGGATCGACTGCATATTTTTGGACTGCAAGAAGGCCTTCGACACAGTTCCTCACAAGAGGTTACTGCAAAAGCTAGAGGATCAGGCACACATAACAGGAAAGGCACTGCAATGGATCAGAGAATACCTGACAGGGAGGCAACAACGAGTCATGGTGCGTGACGAGGTGTCAGAGTGGGCGCCTGTGACAAGCGGGGTTCCACAGGGGTCAGTCCTAGGACCTGTGCTGTTCTTGGTATATGTGAATGACATAACGGAAGGGATAGACTCAGAAGTGTCCTTGTTTGCGGACGATGTGAAGTTAATGAGAAGAATCAAATCGGATGAGGATCAGGCAGGACTACATAGAGACCTGGACAGGCTACAAGCCTGGTCCAGCAACTGGCTCCTTGAATTTAATCCTGCCAAATGCAAAGTCATGAAGATTGGGGAAGGGCAAAGAAGACCGCAGACACAATATAGTTTAGACGGCCAAAGTCTGCAAACCTCACTCAAGGAAAAAGATCAGGGGGTGAGTATAACACCGAGCATATCTCAGCATACGGGCGCCTGGCAAACCTACGGATAGCGTTCCGATACCTCAGTAAGGATTCGTTCAAGACTCTGTATGCCATTTACGTCAGGCCCATACTGGAGTATGCAGCACCAGTTTGGAATCCACACCTAGTCAAGCACGTCAAGAAATTAGAGAAAGTGCAAAGGTTTGCAACAAGACTAGTCTCAGAGCTACGGGGATTGTCCTACGAAGAAAGGTTGAGGGAAATCGGCCTGACGACACTGGAGGCAAGGAGGGTCAGGGGAGACATGATAACGACATATAAAATACTGCGCGGAATAGACGAGGTGGACAAAGACGGGATGTTCCAGAGATGGGACACAGACACAAGAGGTCACAATTGGAAGTTGAAGACTCAGATGAATCAAAGGGATGTTAGGAAGTATTTCTTCAGTCATAGAGTAGTCAGGCCGTTGAATAACCTAGGAAGTGAAGTAGTGGAGGCGGGAACCATACATAGTTTTAAGGCGAGGTATGATAAAGCTCATGGAGCAGGGAGAGAGAGGACCTAGTAGCAATCAGTGAAGAGGCGGGGCCAGGAGCTGTGACTCGACCCCTGCAACCACAAATAGGTGAGTACAAATAGGTGAGAACACATACACACACATACACACACACATACACACACACACACATACACACACACACACACACACACACTCACGCACACACACACACACACACACACACACACATACACACATACACACACATACAACACACACACACACACACACACACACACACACACACATACACACACACACACACTGTATGCAGAGGTCCTGTCAAACCCACATGGGGCCAAAACAAAGACAGGGAGCACACTAGGACAGAATGAGAGGTTGGAAGACATTGAAGGAACTAGGACATGTGCAAGGACCTTACCAGATACCTGTGGGGGCCAGGAGCAGGTGAGCAGGAAGGATAAACCAAGAAGCATAGGGGCCATAACTAGGGAAGGGACTGAAGGAAGGAACACTCCACGGGAAGGAACTAAAACACAGAGGATGCAATGGGAGTCACAATGGGAGGGGGAAAGGGAGAGATCCGTGTTTGTCTATGGGCTAGACGAAGCTAAAGGGGAAACTTATGATGAAAGAAAGCAGGAGGAGAAAAAAGCGATTGAAGATATCATGAAGGTGATAGGCGAGGGGGACATGACCCAGGTGGCAAATTTTCGGAGAATTGGGTGGTTCACAAAGAAAAGGAATCGGCCTCTCAAAGTAATTTTCAAGGCAGAATCAACACGAACCATGATCCTGCAGGAGAAAGCACGGCTGAGAGGCAAGCAGGAGTTCCGGAGTGTGTACCTCGATCGAGACAGAACACAGGACGAAAGGAAGACAATGAAAGAGAGAGTTCAAAAACGAAAGGAGAAATGGAAGGAAATGAAAAAGGAGAGCAGAATAACCCAGGATCAAATGGAAGGACAAGCGCACCCCCCAGAAACACCTGCAGAAGGACTCCAGCCACGACACCCCCAAGGCAAATGAACAATCCAAACCAACCATCACACACCGATCCCTCTATTTCCACCCCCCGCACCACAGTTACAGTATTAGAACAGAAGTTGAAGGTTTTGGTACACAAATGCAGATGGATTAACGAATAAACATGAGGAATGGCAAGAAAGAATCAATGAGAAGTCCCCAGACATCATAGCAGTTACAGAAACAAAACTCATGGAGACAATAACAGATGCAATCTTCCCACCAGGATACCAGATCATGAGGAAAGATAGAAGGGGCAGGGGGGGAGGTGGGGTTGCTCTGCTCGTAAAAAACAGATGGAAATTCGAGAAAATGGAAGGAATAGATGAGACGGGAGAAAGAGACTACATAGCAGGTACACTTCTGTCTGGGGAACACAAAGTGTCATTGCAGTGATGTATAATCCACCACAGAACTGCAGGAGGCCAAAGAGAGGAATATGAAGAGAGCAACAGAGCAATGGTGGACACACTTGCTGAGGTGGCAAGAAGAGCTCACTCCAGCAGAGCAAAGTTGCTGGTTATGGGGGATTTCAACCACAGGGAGATTGACTGGGAAAACCTGGAGCCACATGGGGGTCCCGAAACATGGAGAGCCAGGATGTTGGACGTGGTGCTGGAAAACCTCATGCACCAACATGTTAAGGACACTACCAGAGTGAGAGGGGAGGATGAACCAGCAAGATTGGACCCTGTGTTCACCCTGGGCAGCTCAGATATTGAGGACATCAAGTATGAGAGTCCCCTAGGAGCTAGCGACCACGTGGTTCTGTGCTTTGAATACATAGTAGAGCTGCAAGTGGAGAGAATAACAGGAGTTGAATGGGAAAAGCCTGACTATAAAAGAGGGGACTACATAGGGTTGAAGAACTTCCTGCGGGAGGTCCAGTGGGACAGAGAACTGGCAGGAAAGCCAGTAAATGAAATGATGGAATATGTAACAAAATGCAAGGAGGCAGTGGAAAGGTTTATTCCCAAGGGCAACAGTAACAACGGGAAGACCAGAACGAGCCCCTGGTTTACCCGACGGTGTAAGGAGACAAAAACAAAGTGCAATAGAGAATGGAAAAAGTACAGAAGGCAGAGAACACACGAAAATAGGGAGATCAGTCGCAGAGCAAGGAATGAGTACGCACAGGTAAGGAGGGAGGCCCAGCGACAGTATGAAAATGACATAGCATCGAGAATCAAGACTGACCCGAAACTGTTGTATAGCCACATCAGGAGGAAGACAACAGTCAAAGACCACGTGATCAGATTAAGGACAGAAGGTGGAGAACTCACAAGAAATGATCAGGAGGTATGTGAGGAGCTGAACAGGAGATTTAAGGAAGTTTTTACAGTAGAGACAGGAAGGGCTGTGGGAAGACAGCACAGAAGGGAACATCAAGAGGGAATATACCAACAAGTATTGGATGACATACGAACAACTGAGGAGGAGGTGAAGAAGCTCTTAAGTGACCTTGACACCTCAAAGGCGATGGGACCGGACAACATCTCCCCATGGGTCCTTAGAGAAGGAGCAGAGATGCTGTGCGTGCCTCTAACCACAATCTTCAACACATCCCTTGAAACTGGGCAACTATCTGAGAAATGGAAGACAGCAAATGTAGTCCCCATATTTAAGAAAGGAAACAGAAACGAGGCACTAAACTACAGACCTGTGTCTCTGACATGTATTGTGTGCAAAGTCATGGAGAAGATTATCAGGAGGAGAGTGGTCGAACACCTGGAAAGGAACAAGATTATAAATGAAAACAAGCATGGTTCATGGAAGGCAAATCTTGTATCACAAACCTCGTGGAGTTTTATGACAAGGTAACAGAAGTAAGACACGAGAGAGAGGGGTGGGTAGATTGCGTTTTCCTAGACTGCAGGAAGGCCTTTGACACAGTTCCCCACAAGAGATTAGTGCAGAAGCTGGAGGATCAGGCGCACGTAAAAGGGAGGGCACTGAAATGGATAAGGGAATACCTGACAGGCAGGCAGCAACGAGTCATGGTACGTGAAGAGGTATCACAGTGGGCGCCTGTTACGAGCGGGGTCCCACAGGGGTCAGTTCTAGGACCAGTGCTATTTTTGATATATGTGAACGACATGATGGAAGGAATAGACTCTGAAGTGTCCCTGTTCGCAGATGACGTGAAGTTGATGAGAAGAATTAAATCGGTCGAGGATGAGGC
>NC_069425.1:30534168-30574168 GCF_026875155.1 Cherax quadricarinatus
ACACACACACACACAGGAGCTAGGACTCGACCCTGCAACCTCAACTAGGTGAGTACTAGGTGAGTACACACACACACAAGGAAGCGCTCAGGACCCTGTACACTGTGTACGTCAAGCCCATATTGGATTATGCAGCACCAGTTTGGAACCCACACCTAGCCAAGCACGTAAGGAAATTAGAGAAAATGCAAAGGTCTGCAACGAGACTAGTCCCGGAGCTAAGGGGCATGTCCAATGAGGAGAGGTTAAGGGAAGGCGACTGACGACACCAGAGGATAGGAGAGATGGGGGGGGGGGGACATGATAACATAAAATGCTGAGAGGAATCGACAGGGTGGACAGAGATGGGACAAAGCAACAAGGGATCGCAGTTGGAAATTGAAGACGCAAATGATTCACAGGGATGTTAGGAAGTATTTCTTCAGTCACAGAGTTGTCAGTAAGTGGAACAGCCTGGAAAATGATGTAGTGGAGGTAGGATCCATACATAGCATTAAGAAGAGGTATGATAAGGCTCATGGAGCAGGAAGAGTGACCCAGCAGCGGCCAGCGAAGAGGCGGGGCCAGGAGCTGTGACTCGACCCCTGCAACCACAACTAGGTGAGCACAACTAGGCGAGTACATGCAAGCGCGTGCGCACACACACACACACACACACACACACACACACACACACACACAGCTAACTACAACTCAGTGATTACACTCGCACACAAACGCCATTAAGAACCACTATACCGCCTAGAAGTTCCGGAATTTCGACCGTAACATTCAAGTTTGTTGACATACATTCTCTCTGAAGCTCACATCCCCTGGAAAGAATACGAATCTCCAGGACGGAGAAGCCTCAGAAGGATCATTCTTCCACCTCCAGAGCTAAGAATCATCGCTCCTACGGAATGGTGGTTGGGCCTAGCACTCTCTGCATCCCGTTTCCGCTGGCGCTTCACGGTTGGAGTTTTGCATGTAAGTCGTATTATGTAGAAGATGAATATTATCTTGGGTTGACCTTGTCACTCTCTGGTATAGGCCAGCAAAAAAATGCTGCTCATTTCGTGAAGCCTTAAGACCCGCTGACCTCACGAGGTTATATTGTGTCACTTAATATATCTGATAAGATGTTTTGTTTGGTAAATAATACATATGTGTGTTAGATGTACAGGGGACACTCTGTATAAGCCTACAGGAGGGTCATTGTATAAGGCCTATTAACTACACGAGGGTCACTGTATAAGGCTTATTGAATACACAAGGGTCATTGTACAAGGCCTATTGAGTACATGAGGGTCAGTATATGTGCTGTTCCAGGTTATCTGATACGACTATTTGTGTACTCAATATAAATGTGTCGCATATACATGAGACACCTTGTAGAAGGCCGAATGTCTGCACGAGGGTCACAATACAAGACATGTTGGCTACGCATGCTGGTGTCACAAGCCAGATACAGGTATGGTAGAACAGTAGACAGCGGAGTCAGAGTGCACCTTGTGTGGATGCCATCTTACACTGGTCTTCAGATGCGTGATGGAACTGGTAGAAGTAGATTACAAATGTAGACTGTTTACAAACACTTTGAGGGCAACACTACGACAAAATGTTTAACTAAACTTCATTAATGTGAGATAGAGGTAGACTGACTCCAGTCAGTCTACCTATCATCATCTACCATGCAGGAGGAGACACATGCCTATGATACATCCAGCAAATTCAACAAACTTGATGTCACTATTGCTCAGTTTCGTCTAGGTTACATGTACCTCTGGGAGTGTGCACCAGCAGCTAGTGTAGACAGCAGAACAAAAATGCACAATACCCTGACTGGAACAATACACAAATAACCTGCACATAGGAGAGAGAGACCATTAACTAGTCACACAGTGTGTAGCTAGTTAATGGTCCAAGTTTGACCGACACATCGTCATAAGTTTCTTTCTCCTATGTGCGGGTTATTAGTGTAGACCGAAAATAATGTGAACTTTGCCAGTGGAATTGTTGTCGCAGTCTGTCAGTCTTTATGTGAATTCCGAGACAACTCCTTCATCATTGCTGAAGACACGTCACGAGTATTTATCCACACTGGCAAGTTACCAGCCATTCTGGTACAATGTCTCAGTTTTGTAAATAACGTTTGTCCGCTTAAACTTTGTACATGAATGGTATACAATGGTATACAATGCCGACAAAATTAAAAACGTCTACAATAAAGATTCACAGATGTTGCACATGTGTCTAATTTCCTCTTAAACCTGTCTAAATTTAACCTTGCTAAAATATTGGTTATTATAAATAACTCATAACCACATATAAACTATTCTGATTTTTTTATATAAATGAATTCACGTCTTCAAAAACAACTCATTACGATTGTTACGAGATCATAAACCAGGAAATAATTCACTGTCACCATAACTTAACTAATTAAAACATTGGGGCCCAGCCCACGGACCTGTTATGTGCTTCTGTACTCTTCCTGCTCCATGAGCCTTATCATACCTCTTCTTAATGCTATGTATGGATCCTGCCTCCACTACATCATTTTCCAGACTATTCCACTTACTGACAACTCTGTGACTGAAGAAATACTTCCTAACATCCCTGTGAATCATTTGCGTCTTCAATTTCCAACTGCGATCCCTTGTTGCTGTGTCCCATCTCTGTCCACCCTGTCGATTCCTCTCAGCATTTTATGTTATCATGTCCCCCCCCATCTCTCCTATCCTCTGGTGTCGTCAGGTCGCCTTCCCTTAACGTGTGTAAGGTGTGTATGAGGGTGACTACCAGCCATAGGAGGTGTATGGGGTGACTACCAGCCATAGGAGGTGTATGGGGTGACTACCAGCCATAGGAGGTGTATGGGGTGACTACCAGCCAGAAATAGAGAGGTGTATGGAGTGACTACCAGCCATAGGAGGTGTATGGGGTGACTACCAGCCATAGGAGGTTTATGGGGTGACTACCAGCCATAGGAGGTGTATGGGGTGACTACCAGCCATAGAAGGTGTATGGGGTGCTACCAGCCATAGAAGGTGTATGGGGTGCTCCCAGCCATAGAAGGTGTATGGGGTGCTACCACCCATAGGTGTATGAGGTGACTACCAGCCATAGAAGGTGTATCGGGTGACTACCAGCCATAGAAGGTGTATGGGGTGACTACCAGCCATAGAAGGTGTATGCGGTGACTACCAGCCATAGGAGGTGTATGGGGTGACTACCAGCCATAGGAGGTGTATGGGGTGACTACCAGCCATAGGAGGTGTATGTGGTGACTAACAGCCATAGAAGGTGTATGGGGTGACTACCAGCCATAGAAGGTGTATGGGGTGCTCCCAGCCATAGAAGGTGTATAGGGTGCTACCACCCATAGGTGTATGAGGTGACTACCAGCCATAGAAGGTGTATGGGGTGACTACCAGCCATAGAAGGTGTATGGGGTGACTACCAGCCATAGAAGGTGTATGGGGTGACTACCAGCCATAGAAGGTGTATGGGGTGACTACCAGCCATAGGAGGTGTATGGGGTGCTACCAGCCATAGAAGGTGTATGGGGTGCTACCAGCCATAGAAGGTGTATGGGGTGACTACCAGCCATAGAAGGTGTATGGGGTAACTACCAGCCATAGGTGTATGGGGGTGACTACCAGCCATAGGAGGTGTATGGGGTGACTACCAGCCATAGGAGGTGTATGGGGTGACTACCAGACATAGGAGGTTTATGGGGTGACTACCAACCATAGGAGGTGTATGGGTTGACTACCAGCCATAGGAGGTGTATGGGGTGACTACCAGCCATAGGAGGTGTATGGGGTGACTAACAGCCATAGGAGGTGTATGGGGTGACTACCAGCCATAGGAGGTGTATGGGGTGACTACCAGCCATAGAAGGTGTATGGGGTGACTACCAGCCATAGAAGGTGTATGGGGTGCTACCAGCCATAGAAGGTGTATGGGGTGCTACCAGCCGTAGAAGGTGTATGGGGTGCTACCAGCCATAGGTGTATGGGGTGACTACCAGCCATAAAAGGTGTATGGGGTGACTACTAGGCATAGAAGGTGTATGGGGTGACTACCAGCCATAGAAGGTGTATGGGGTGACTACCAGCCATAGAAGATGTATGGGGTGACTACCAGCCATAGGAGGTGTATGGGGTGCTACCAGCCATAGAAGGTGTATGCGGTGCTACCAGCCATAGAAGGTGTATGAGGTGACTACTAGCCATAGAAGGTGTATGGGGTAACTACCAGCCATAGAAGGTGTATGGGGTGACTACCAGCCATAGGAGGTGTATGGGGTGACTACCAGCCATAGAAGGTGTATGGGGTGACTACCAGCCATAGGAGGTGTATGGGGTAACTACCAGCCATAGAAGGTGTATGGGGTGACTACCAGCCATAGGAGGTGTATGGGGTGACTACCAGCCATAAAAGGTGTATGGGGTGACTACAAGCCATAGAAGGTGTATGGGGTGACTACCAGCCATAGGAGGCGTATGGGGTGACTACCAGACATAGGAGGTGTATGGGGTGACTACCAGCCATAGGAGGCGTATGGGGTGACTACCAGACATAGGAGGTGTATGGGGGTGACTACCAGCCATAGGAGGTGTATGGGGCGACTACCAGCCATAGGATAGGTGTAATGTGCATAATACAGGTATTAAACTATCTTGCTAGTAAACTACATAGCTATTAAACTATCTAATGGCCTATTGACTGCACAGGGGTCTTTATATAAGGCATACTGACCACACTAGGAGGTTACTAGGAAATCAGTAGGTTGTACACTCAGTGGGCCAACACTCAGTGGGTCGGCCAATCAGTGGGTCAGCCAATCAGCACTGCTATAATCATGTGTGATCTGGTATAATCAGTCAGCCAGACAGCGCTGCTATAATCAGAATCAGGTATGATCTTGTATAATCTGTCAGCTAGTCAGAGTTGGTAAATTTAGTTGCATCATCTATCATACAGGGAAATGATGGGAGATGAAGCCAGAGTGTCTCTCTACCATGTGTAGGCGTGGGTGTGGGGGTGTAGGGGTGTGGGGGTGTAGGGGCGTGGGGGTGTAGGGGCGTGGGGGTGTAGGGGCGTGGGGGTGTAGGGGCGTGGGGGAGGGTGTGTGTAGGGGATTAGGGTATGTAAAGTAAAAGGACACGAGGGTAGGGAGTTCTGGATTGAATAGATAGGGGAGTTGAAGAATTGAGACACTTATGCAACACATGGGAATCTTTATTGAAGAAACGTTTCGCCACACAGTGGCTTCATCAGTCCAATACAAAGTAGAAATGGGTAAGGAGAGTAGAAGTTTGAGGTAATCAGTCCCCCAACCTGGAATCGATGTGTTCAGTCCATCACTCTTGTAGGAAGAGTGGTGGACTGAACACATCGATTATTAGGTTCTTCAATTATTAAGGTATCAGGTGGTTAGGATGCTAGAGTATTAGGTAATTTGGTTGTCGGGTTCTAGGTTGTTATAGTCTGGCACTGGACCTCGCATTGTCCAGTGCCAGCTCTTGGTGACTTAATTTGACTTTTTATCTCCACTTGTAATGTCCATAATGATATAACAAGTGAGAACTAAAACACGAGTTTCAGAAGACGACCAAAACACGAGTTTCAGAAGACGACCAAAACACGAGTTTCAGAAGACGACCAAAACACGAGTTTCAGAAGACGACCAAAACACGAGTTTCAGAAGACGACCAAAACACGAGTTTCAGAAGAAACTTTTACAAAAGCAACGTTTTGCTCTGTGTAGAGCTTTATCAAACTATGCTAAAACTCTACGCGGAGCGAAACGTTGTCCTGAAAGAAGCTTGGTCTGCAACTTGTGTTTGTTCTTCATGCTCGTTTTCAGGCGGCCATTTTATCTCAACATCCTTCGTAATATGGAGATAGATGGTATAAAATCCCGACACGATGGAAAAGTAGACACAAATTTAGTATAATGCGATCGCTTACTGACTACGTTTCGCCCACACGGTGGACTTTATCATGTTACAAACAGATCTTTGTAGATGAATGGTTCAGAGAACCGACATGTTGATAAATTAGACACATGTGTAACATGTGTAACATGTGTCTAATTTATCAACAAACAGATCTACCTGGGTGAAGAGTTCTTGAGTATATATATTGTGTGAAGAGTCAGGTGGAAAATGTTGGGGAGGTTGGATTTGAGATGGACCTGCCCGGGATGGCCAAGTAGATATGTTGTTATGTAGGATAATGATGAAGTCTCCAGGAAAGGGCTTCAGCTATGTTGTAAAAGCCGTTGTTCTGGGTGAAATTGTTAGATATACAGATGAGTGATGATTCCAAGATCCTGCGACACTGAGTGTCTTCTTCCCTGGCGATGGGTCTTGCGTCCCTATAATTGATTAAATGGCTGTGGAAGTTTCGGTGTAGGACGCAGCCAGTCCTCAAGCCGTCCATTCTGCATGCGTATTGGTGTTCTGAAATATGTATTTAGAGGTCTCTAGCGACACCGTGCATTCAACATCTTCAGTGCCGAGAGGAGATACAGAGTCCTCTCACCATCTCCGTTGCCAGACACATATATAACATCCTTTCCAAAACCGCCTTCCAAGTATCTGCCTCCACATCCACCACCATCAACGACATCACCAGTAAGAGACACCACAAGATTCAATCCTCTGCAGAGGTATACGTAATCCCTTGCAATAACTGCAAAAAATTATACGTGGGCGAGGTTATACGGCGGCTTTAAACATCATTAGTAAGGCCTCACTTAGATTATGCTGCCCAGTTCTTGTCTCCTTACTACAGGATTGGTATAAATACGTCCGAGAGCTTACAGAGAAGGATGGCAAAGTTAAACTTACGTCCGAAGTTCGTGACAGAGAGAGACTCTATATTCCCATTCCCAGTCAGTTCTCCATCGACTCTCTGGGGATTTTCTCACCTTCTTCCCACACTCGCTCATGAACCTCTCACCTGGAAACCTATCCTAACCACGGCGGAGACCCAGAGAAAGAGACAGCCGAGGATCCTAAGCTCACGCAGAAGCACTTAACTCTACCCCTGCAGCCACGGCACGCCGGCGGCGCACACATCGAAGTGACCCGCCCCAGTTGGGCTCTTCCTGTGGTCAGCCAGCCTGCCGTGTCATTACGTCGTCCTGGGGAGACCTACCTGCTGGGGCGTACAGATAGCCGCATATCCTGTGGCAGGTTTTTGTGGGAGACAGCACAGCCTTCTTTTTGCCCCCCTTCCCCCATCCCTTCCCTCTCCCTCCTGTGATATCCGTAGGATCCTGTAAAGGCAGTGAAGTGGGAAGCAGTGTTATGGTCATGGTGAGGTGATGATGCGTGTGTCTGGGAAGACAACAGAGAGAGAGAGAGAGAGAGAGAGAGAGAGAGAGAGAGAGAGAGAGAGAGAGAGAGAGAGAGAGAGAGAGAGACTAGTTTATTGTGCACCCCACTTCTGTCCTGTGGATAAGGCCTAGAAACTAGGCCCAAAAGGGGTAAACAACAGCACATCTGTGATATATATATATATATATATATATATATATATATATATATATATATATATATAATATATAAATGTATATAATATATATTAATATATATATACATGGAAAACAAAAGGTTTTAGGACTTGACGTGCTGTTGGAGTGTGAGCAAGGTAATATTTATGAAGGGATTCAGGGAAACCGGCAGGCCGGACTTGAGTCCTGGAGATGGGAAGTACAGTGCCTGCACTCTGAAGGAGGGGTGTTAATGTTGCAGTTTTATAACTGTAGTGTGAGTATATCGTAAAGGGTTCTTTAATGGAGATATAGCAGGTTGAAGGTAGACACACTTGTAGGATGGTAACTATATTGTCAGACTGAGATGAGGGATGGAGCCCAGCTGCCTTGCCTGTCCGCTGAATGGTCTGCCGCCGAGTGAGGCCGGGGCAGAGGTATGAGCCTACACATCTGTATCCCGTGACGTCACACAAAGCCACAGGCCTACAAGGGATCTCGTATCTAAAGCACATGGATGATACTAATATGCTATGCTATATAATACAGGGAATACAGGGATCAGCAACTATGCTGACAAGTACGCCTCTGGCAAGACAGTGATGGAGTGAATGATGATGAAAGTGTTTCCTTTTCGGGCCACCCTGCCTTGGTGGGAGACGGCCGATGTGCTAATAAAATAAAAATAATATATGAAACCTAAGACGCCTCAGCTGAGGTTTTCAGTTAGAGTGCACAGTGGTCCACCAGACCGAGTGCACAGTGGTCCACCAGACCGAGTGCACAATTTAGCATTTCCCAATATCAGATTAGATGTTAAATTACTCAGGGAATTGGGGGGGGGGTTGCAATGCAATTGAATGGTGATTATCTTGCCAAGCAGAGTCGATAATTACAGCCCGACGCAATTAGCACTGAGCTGCCACGTTTGTCAGTCGCGTCAGAATCTATTGGAGAAAAGACAATTCTGATTTGTAGTTATTAATTTTAAGTAATAATAATAATTCTCAGTCTCCTTCAAAGCTGCAGTTTCTAATTTCTCAATTAAGTGCAAAGTCCGAAGCAATTTTGGTTACTCCAATTTAAGTTAATTGGTATCGTGGATAGTCTCTCTCACTCACTCCCTCACACTCTCTCTCTCTCTCTCTCTCTCTCTCTCTCTCTCTCTCTCTCTCTCTCTCCTCTCTCTCTCTCTCTCTCTCTCTCTCTCTCTCTCTCCCTCACTCTCACTCTTACATATCAGTTACCGGGATTCATTAGCGAGCTCATTAACTGTAGAACTCATTAGCTGCTTGTTAAATATTTCTACTGCTTGCTTAATGAGGCCCTGACTTGCTTAATGAGCCTCTAACTTGCTTAATGAGGCTCTGGCTTGCTTAACGATGCTCTGGCTTCCTTCCCCTCATGGAAGGTTCCTTGATGTTGGTGAGGGGCTCTTGATTTAGGGAATTGGATCTGTGCTCCAGTTCCCCGAATTAAGCCTGAATGCCTTCCACATCCCCCCCTCCCCTGGGCGCTGTATAATCCTACGGGTTTAGCGCTTCCCCCTTGATTATAATAATAATCTGGCTTCCTTAATGAGTTGCTGCTTCAGCAGATAACGGTACCTCATACCAACAGCTTCAATAGAAAAAAGTAATTCACATAATAATAATAATAATAATAATAATAATAATAATAATAATAATAATAATAATCGACCGAGCTTTTGACAACATGATTCATTACCTATAAACATCAAAGTATAAAACCTGATCAATGTACCACACCAACAGAAAATAAATTATGCATTAAAAAGCGTTTTAAAATTTCGTGATTGTTTTCCCTGAGTGCTTTTAATTGCCCGTGCGTGATCCACTCATTATATTTTCAATTTGAGAGGAGTGATGAATTGCTTCTAAGTCTCCGGTCTAGAAGAATGGATTGGGCAGCGCTGAGTGGCGTTAGTGTCGACTTAACGACTGGGATAACAAACGTAAATACTAGCCGCTGGTCAGTGTGTGGGAGGCTGGTACCGTGTTTTCGTTCGGTAAAGATGGAAATATCAGCAGTGTGCTGCTCACTGGACGCCGTTCTCAAATCACCCATCTGCAGTACCCAGCAGGAGTACCCAGCGGCAGTACTCAGCAGGAGTACCCAGCGGCAGTACCCAGCAGCAATACCCAGCAGCAGTAAACGTAACAGTGGAGACAGTCTCCATATCTAGCAGTTCTATATGATAGTTATACGGTGGGGGACAAAAGATAAGTGTGTCTCTCTGTCTCTCTGTCTCTCTCTCACTTTCATCACAGAGAATGGGACTCATACAAGGTGTTGAAATGTGTTAGCCCGAAAAATAGAAACAATTTATATTTAATTTGCAAATTAGTCAAAAACAACAAAATTTTTAATACCCTAGATTATAAATGCCGTTACTTGTTGATCCAGAAATGTGTGGAGAGGGTTGATACTACTCTAATATGCCTATCTAAACATAATTACAAGTTAGGTTTATATAGTTTAATCTATGATAACAGAACAAACTTAAACATGACTGTAAATGTAGCTAAAAAGGTTCCCTATTTTTTTTCTTACCAGAGAACAACCAGCACTTCCGTGGTGGCTGTTATTTATAAAATCACTACTCTGCAAATGTTCTACCACTCTCCCTGTAAATATCTTGTCCAATACCTTGCAAGGTATCCATGTCAGCAAAGCTGGTCTGTTGTTCAGTGCTTTCTGCCTGTCTCCTTTCATGAACATTGGCACAACATTTGCTGTCTTCCAGATCTCTGGGGACTCTCCCGCGTTCATTGACTTGTTGAAGATCGTAGATAGTCGTTTGGACAATGCCTCTGCTCCCTCTTGTAGAATTAATGGTGACGCCTTGTCAGGTTCCACTGCTTTTGATATATCCAGCTCCATCACAAGCTCTTTTAAAACCTGTTCCCTTGAGTGTATGGTGTCCAGGACCTGTTGGTGTGCTCTTTTTCCCCCCTGTTTTTTCTGGCATCACTAGTGTTACCACTGATAAGACTTTTTAAATAGTTTATTCAGCACTTCGCTGACTTCCTTGTCAATTTCTGTATACGTTAGTCTAAAAAGGTACCCCGAAGGAAAATGTAGAATGTAACTTTGGTGTGTGTGTTAAGTATTAGGTATAATATTAAGAGAGAAGTAAATAATGAAACTGAATGTTGTAGGAATGCAGTTACAGGCCTGAGTAGATCTATAACCCACTATGATAACATGAACGTAGATAAGTATGGAGCAACTTGAAGTGTGAGCAGATTGACTAACTTTGTAATGGCCAGGCTGAGGCTTGGTTACAAGTACTTCTGGCAGTTTGACAGACACACAGATGATGATCAAGTCAAATGCAAAATATGTGGCCAGACCTGTGGTCACTGTCTTGAACACTATGTGCTGAATTGTCCACTTATTGAGAAATGTAGAGATAGACAGTATAATAACCTATATGATATGTCAAGATATCTTATTAATAAAAATAAAATACCAGACATATTAAGCAAATTTCCTAAATTTGCTTACAACAGTTAAGTGAACTGTAGACATAAATGCATACGTACTCATAGAAACCCATCAGGGGCCTAGTTCCTAGGCCTTTTGTGTATCCATATGCTCGTGCGCTACCCTCCACAGGATAAATATGGGATTCACAATAAAGCCACTTTGGCGGCAAAAATCTAATCATTCTCTGAGCTCTCCTCCTTTCTTCAGTCGAAATATGTGGTTGCCTACCATCGTCTGTCTTCTGACGTAACTGTGAAGTGGTTCTGATTAAGACTTGGCCATGGGTGTAACTCAACTTCTCTCAACTTTGCATATTCATTTCTGGCTCATCGGTTCATTTCTCTATTGTCACCTGTCCTTGGCAACCTATAGATTTTCCACGTCCCTATGCATTTAATTTGCCTCCCTGCATCTGTGTGTGTGTGTGTGTGTGTGTGTGTGTGTGTGTGTGTGTGTGTGTGTGTGTGGTAGCGGGTACGGAGGCGCTGACCAGAGTAGCCTCGGTGGCCGCCAGGTAGTGAGACTTGGAAGGTGATGGATGTAATCGTTGATAACCTGCTAGTTACACCAGGGAGACCTGACCTTCACCCCCCTCCCCTCTCTGATTCTTCGTCCCCTTTCCTCCCACCTCCCAGGCCATCACTAACCCCTTCCAGGGTTTTAACCACCCCTACCTGGCATTCTCCTTCCCCTCCTAGGCAATCACCACCCCCTTCCCAGGTCTTAACCACCCCTCCCAAGCCTTCGCCTCACCTCTTCCAAGACCATCACCACCCCTCCCATGTCTAAACCACCCCTCCCTGGCCATCACTGCCCATCCCCGGCCATCACCACCCCTTCTCGGCCTTCAACTCCACCATTTCTATCCTTCGCTCCCCCCTCCTTAAATATGTACCTTATATAGATACATTATATCGTCCATATTTCTCTCCTTTCCCCACTCTCTCCTAGATATAATTTTTACTGGCTCGCTCAGGGATGGTGGAGATATTGTTTCAGTTTTACGAGGACCATTTACAAGACACAAGGTATTGTACCTTTATGTTCTTCATCATACAGACTCCCTTTCTTCTTTGATGGACCATACTCAGAGATGGTAATTCAGAAGTGATAGTAACTGCAGCTCTGCTGGAAGGAAATCTTTGAGTGTCCCGTAGCTGATGATCCCTTACTAGAATACTTGACCATATCTTCTTCCCCACTACTGAAGTCTCCCAGCTCAGGCGGACACTACTGTCTCCCAGCTCAGGCGGACACTACTGAAGTCTCCCAGCTCAGGCGGACACTACTGTCTCCCAGCTCAGGCGGACACTACTGAAGTCTCCCAGCTCAGGCGGACACTACTGTCTCCCAGCTCAGGCGGACACTACTGTCTCCCAGCTCAGGCGGACACTACTGAAGTCTCCCAGCTTAGACTGACACCCTTGAACACCTTGTATGAACAACATCCACGGATGGACATACAGGGAAACACAGTTATTAGCTTTGTTCCTCACTGTATCAGAGAACAGGTAGCAGGACACTGCTATATGATTCAGTTTTGCGAGAAACAAACAAACCCCTGGCATGTAACAGAGAGAACATAACATAGTGTAGCAGTAACAGTGTTCGTTACCACAATTTACTGTTTCCCAGTACTAAGTGTCACTGTTACTGTTACTCCATGTTACTACATGCACACTGTTAACTTTTATCCCGTACTATGTATACTGTTTTACTGGTACCACTGTTACTATTGCATATTCCCATGAAAATCAGGGTGTCATGAGTCGCAAGAGGCAACACAATAAATTGTCCAGGGGGCCAGCCTGTTCAACTGCCTCCAGCATACTAATGGGGCATTACATAGACCCTGGCTAGTCTTCAAGAAGGAGCTGGACAGGCACTAAAGTCATACTGCCAGACGGTCTGTGGTTCGTACTCGTATTGAAGTGCGGCCAACAGTAATAGCCGGTGACAGCCCTGTCTACCACGAGCCAGGTCATGGACCGGGCAGCGGGGTGTGACCCCCGAATGTCTTCTCAGGGATACTACGTACTAACGTATGTGCACCAGTACCATACTGGTTACTGGTAAGCACTACCAGGGCCCTGACACAGTACCAGACTAGGTTACTGGTACCACTACAGGGTCCTGATACCAGACCATGACTGGGTATACTGGAAGCACTACCAGGCGTCCCGACACTATACTGACGGGGTACTGCTACAGTACCAGGGGACCCTGAATCCCCGACATGACGGTGTACGGAAGCACTACCAGGGTCCCTGCACCTAGTACATGACTGGTATACTGGTAAGCACACCAGGTCCCTGACACCAGTTACCATGACTGGTGACTGGTAAGCACTACCAGGGTCCCTGATACCAAGTACCATGACTGGTATACGGAACGCATACCAGGGTACCGAACTAGCACGCATGACTGTTACTGGTAACACTCCGGGTCCCTGACACTGTACATCACTGGTATACTGGTACGCACTACCAGTCCCTGACCCAGTACCATACTGGGTTGTTGCGATCCACAACAAGGGCCCTGACACCAGTACCATGACTGGGTGAACTGTAGCCTACAGGGCCTGATACAGTACCATGACTGATATACTGTACCACATTACCAGGGTTCCCTGACACATGTCCATGACTGGTTATGGGAAGCACTACCAGGGTCCCTGAACCATACCATGACGGTGTACTGGTAAGCGCTACCAGGTCCCTGACACAGTTACCATGACTGGGTGTACTGGTAAGCACTACCAGGTCCCTGACACCAGTACCAGACTGGTATACTGGTCGCACTACCAGGGTCCCTGACACATCCATGACTGGGGTGCACTGGGAAGCACTACCAGGGTCCTGCACCAAATACCATGACTGGGTATACTGGAAGGCAAATACCAGGGTTCCTGACTCCAACCATGACTGGGTTAACTGGTAAGCACCCAAACAGGTCCCTGACCAGTCCAGAAATGGGTATACTGGTACGGGACTACCAGGGTCCCTGATACCAGTACATGACTGGGTGTACTGGTAACACTACATGGTCCTGACCCCCAGTATCCAGCTGGGTATCTGTACGCACTACCCGGTCCCTGACCGTACCATGACTGGGTGCACTGGAAGCAACCCGGGGTTCCTGACACCATACCTGCTGGGGATACTGTAGCGCTACCCGGTCCCTGAACCGTACCATGACTGGTGTATGGTAAGCATACCAGGGTCCCTGACACCAGTTACCATGACTGGGGTGTACTGGTAAGCACTACCAGGGTCCCTGACACCAGTACCATGACTGGGTGCACTGGTAAGCACTACCAGGGTCCCTGACACCAGTACCATGACTGGGTATACTGGTAAGTACTACCAGGGTTCCTGACACCAGTACCATGACTGGGTGTACTGGTAAGCACTACCAGGGTCCCTGACACCAGTACCATGACTGGGTATACTGGTACGCACTACCAGGGTCCCTGACACCAGTACCATGACTGGGTGTACTGGTAAGCACTACCAGGGTCCCTGACACCAGTACCATGACTGGGGTATTTCTGGTAAAGCACTACCAGGGTCCCTGACACCAGTACCATGACTGGGTGCACTGGTAAGCACTACCAGGGTTCCGACACCAGTACCATGACTGGGTATACTGGTAAGGCCTTTCCAGGGTCCCTGACACCAGTACCATGACTGGGTGTACTGGTAAGCACTACCAGGGTCCCTGACACCAGTACCATGACTGGGGTGTATTCTGGAACAGCTACCAGGGTCCCTGACAACCAGTACCATGACTGGGTGTACTGGTAAGCACTACCAGGGTCCCTGACACCAGTACCATGACTGGGTTGTACTGGTAAGCACTACCAGGGTCCCTGACACAGTACCATGACTGGGTGTACTGGTAAGCGCTACCAGGGTCCCTGACACCAGTACCATGACTGGGTGTACTGGTAAGCACTACCAGGGTCCCTGACACCAGTACCATGACTGGGTGTACTGGTAAGCACTACCAGGGTCCCTGACACCAGTACCATGACTGGGTGTACTGGTAAGCACTACCAGGGTCCCTGACACCAGTACCATGACTGGGTGTACTGGTAAGCACTACCAGGCCACTACGTAACATCTCTTTCTTAATAATTACGATGTAGTCTCTACTACAGCAGCGTGTACCTTTAACTTGCCTGTGACTGCTTCCCAGAGTACTCGTCGACAGCCTGTCTGGTCAACCAGGCTGTTGCTGCTATTCATCTGCAGACGCGCGCACACACACACACACACACACACACACCATATACGTCAGGCCCATACTGGAGTATGCAGCACCATTTTGGAATCCACACCTGGTTAATCACGTCAAGAAATTAGAGAAAGTGCAAAGGTTTGCAACAAGACTAGTCCCAGAGCTAAGGGGATTATCCTACTAAGAAAGGTTAAGGGAAATTGGCCTGACGACACTGGAGGATAGGAGGGTCAGGAGAGGCATGATGACGACATATAAAATACTACGCGGAATAGACAAGATGGACAAAGACAAGATGTTCCAGAGATGGGACACAGAAACAAGGGGTCATAATTGGAAGTTGATCATCCAGATGAGTCAAAGGGATGTTAGGAAATATTTCTTCAGCCATAGAGTTGTCAGGAAGTGGAATACCCTAGAAAGTGACGTAGTTGGGGCAGGAACCATACATAGTTTGAAGAAGAAGTTTGATAAAGCTCATGGAGCAGGGAGAGAGAGGACCCAGTAGCAATCAGTGAAGAGGCGGGGCTAGGAGCTATGACTCGACCCCTGCAACCACAAATAGGTGAGTACACACCTATTTGTGGTGTGTACCCACCCCTCTCAGCTTAACAATTCGCAAACAGGCGAAATTATTTACAAACATTGTCTCTACGTCCACAGCAGGACTCGAACCTGCTAACTCTGTATCAGAGTCCACAGTACTTTACCACGAGACTAGACCTGCGAAAAGTATGGACGCTTAGCCGAAGCTAAGTAGATACGACCTTGGTGCCTGGTGGTATGGGACACATCGCTTAGCTTCGGCTAAGCGCCCATATTTTTCGCAGGTCTAGTCTCGTGGTAAAGTACTGTGGACTCTGATACAGAGTTAGCAGGTTCGAGTCCTGCTGTGGACGTAGAGACAATGTTTGTAAATAATTTCGCCTGTTTGCGAATTGTTAAGCTGAAGGGGGTGGGAGAGTTTCAGTGGAGAGGAATAAATGGGATTAAGTCAGGGGTTTCAAATAGAGTTAGAGCTAAACAAGGAGTAGCAATAATGTTGAAGGATAAGTTATGGCAGGAAAAGAGGGACTATAAATGTACTAATTCAAGGATTATGTGGAGTAAAATAAAGGTTGGATGCGAAAAGTGGCTTATAGTAAGCATATATGCACCTGGAGAAGAGAGAAGTGTAGAGGAGAGAGAGAGAAGGAGAAGGAGAGAGAGGAGAGAGAGAGAGAGAGGAAAGGGAGGAAGAGGAGAGGGAAGAGAGAGGAGAGAGAAAAATTTTGGGAAAATGTTGAGTGAATGCGAGGGGAGTTTTGAATCAAGTGTGAGAGTAATGGTGGTTGGGGATTTCAATGCTAAAGTGGGTAAAAATGTTGTGGAGGAAGTAGTAGGTAAATTTGGGGTGCCAGGGGTAAATGTAAATGGGGAGCCTTTAACTGAGTTATGTGTAGAAAGAGGTTTGGTAAAAAGTAATACATATTTTATGAAGAAGAGGATAAATAAATATACAAGGTATGATATAGCACGTAATGAAAGTAGTTTGTTAGATTATGTATTGGTGGATAAAAGGTTGATGGGTAGGCTCCAGGATGTACATGTTTATAGAGGGGCAACTGATAGTTCGGATCATTATTTAGTTGTAGCTACAGTTAGACTAAGAAGTAGATGGGAAAAGAGGAAAATGGCAACAACAAGCAAGAGGGAGGTGAAAGTATGTAAACTAAGGGAGGAGGAAGTTCGGGTGAGATATAAGCAACTATTGGCAGAAAGTTGGGCTGGTGCAAGTATTAGTGGAATGGGGGGGTTGAAGAGGTTTGGAATAATTTTAAAAATGCAGTATTAGAATGTGGGGCACAAGTTTGTAATTATAGGAGGGTGGGTGCAGGAGGAAAGAGGAGTGATTGGTGGAATGATAAAGTAAAGGGTGTGATAAAAGAGAAAAAGTTAGCTTATTAGAGGTTTTTACAAAGCAGAAGTGTTATAAGAAGAGTAGAGTACATGGAGAGTAAAAGAAAGGTGAAGAGAGTGCAAAAGGAGAGCAGATGATAGAGTGGGAGAGGCACTGTCAAGAAATTTTAATGAAAATAAGAAAAAAATTTGGAGTGAGTTAAACAAGTTAAGAAAGCCTAGGGAAAGTATGGATTTGTCAGTTAAAAACAGAGTAGGGGAGTTAGTAGATGGGGAGAGGGAGGTATTAGGTAGATGGCGAGAATATTTTGAGGAACTTTTAAATGTCGACGAAGAAAGGGAAGCGGTAATTTCATGCACTGGCCAGGGAGGTATACCATCTTTCAGGAGTGAAGAAGAACAAGATGTGAGTGTGGTGGAGGTGCGTGAGGCATTACGTAGAATGAAAAGGGGTAAAGCAGCTGAAACTGACGGGATCATGACAGAAATGTTAAAAGCAGGGGAAGGTACCTAGGGATTGGCAGAGAGCATGTATAGTCCCTTTATATAAAGGGAAGGGGGACAAAAGAGATTGTAAAAATTATAGAGGTATAAGTTTACTGAGTATACCAGGAAAAGTGTACGGTAGGGTTATAATTGAAAGAATTAGAGGTAAGACAGAATGAGGCTTCAGAGTGGGTAGGATGTGTAGATCAAGTGTTTACATTGAAGCATATGTGTGAACAGTATTTAGATAAAAGGTAGGAATGGATTTAGAAAAGCATTATGAGATAAGAAAAGGCAATATGAAAGTTTTGGATAGGGAAGCAATGTGAAAGTTTTATTAAAGGATATGACTAGGGGGGTAAGAAGTATGAGAATTGTGAGGTTTTAGAAGGGTGTGTAATGAAGGGAACTATTGGTAAAAGAAGTTTTAGGGTAGGGAGGGGGGGTTAAATGGGATCAAAAAAATGGGTTTAAAATTTTTATGATATGGTTAGGGTTTAAAGAAAAATTGCAGGTTAGGAGAGGGGAGGGTTAAATTATGGTGAAATAAATAAAAAGGAATTAAACATGATTTGGATGAATGGTCTTAGAAGATCTGGAAGAAAAATTCAAAGGGATTTGGATGAGTGGTGGAATTTGAAAGGAAAAGGTTAAATGAAATAGAAAAGAGTTTTAGGTAATGGGGAACAAAATTATTTAGAAAAGAAAAATTTGTTGATATCAAATTGGGGAGGAAGTTGGGAAGGAAGCGGGATTACTGGAGTTGCCTGTTGGCGGGGGGAAAATTTATGAAGAAATGAGGTGTTTAGAATGTGGGGGGAAAAAAGGGTTTTTGGGGGTGGTTGTTGAGGTTTGTTTTGGAGAAAAAAAATTTAAAATCATGGAGGCAAAAAGGGGGAAGATAAGGCATAGTGTCCCAAAAACCTTAAGGGGTGAGTTTGGGGTTTAGTGGGCGAGGGCTTTGGACCCCAGGGAGTTGCCTGAGAAATGGTTGATAATGACGGGAAGAAATGGATTTGGGGGAAAATTGTTGGGGGTTAAAAAGAATTATTGGGGTAAAAGGGGGATTAGGGTTTTTTTAAGAGAAGATTGACAAAGAGTAAATGTCCCCAAGGGGGAGTCATTTAACTTGGGGGAAGGAATCGATAGGTTTAATGGGTTTTCGGCCTCGAAAAAAGTGGAAGGGGTTAAGGGGAAAAGGGTTTTTAATGTGAAAAGGGATTTTGTTTGGGGGGTGTTGTGGTGTGTAGGGTGGTGGTGTGGTTTTGGGGCTTGGTTGTTGGGTGTGGCGGGAATATTTAAAGGGATTGGGGGAAACCTTTTTTTATAATAGCCACTTATTCCTAAGTTTAAAGAAATTTTTCATTAAAAGGAAGTCAAAATATTAATTTTGGGAAAAAAATTTGGGTTATCCTTTATACCGTTTTTTTGCCTCCAACAAATTTTTTGAGATTTTTCTCAAAAAAATCAATAATTTTTTGGTGTTGGTTTAAAAGATTTTGGGAATTTTTGATAAATTTTTTCCCTTTTGGGGTTTTACTTCTTTTAGGAAAACCAAGTTTGGGGAACGGCCGACTTTTAATATATATATATTATATTAAATATATATATATATATAAATAAATATATAATATATAATTATAAATATATTTATATATTTCTGCTTTGTTCTGTCTGTTTGAAAGTTGCTAATTATTTATTCATGAAACTGGATCAGCCCTTCACTTTCCTCGAATCAAACTTGATTACCTTTGTGTTTGAGGCTTTAAGACACTTACAAATAATAATAGTAATAATAACAACAATAATAATAATAATAATGATAATAACAATAATAATAATAATAATAATTATAATATAATTTTATTTAATATGAGAGACCGGGGAGAGGCTGTGCCTGGACCCCAACAACCACAAGTGGTTGAGCACCACAGTGCCTCCCGTTAGGGGGTAGCGATGAGGGGAAAACTCCGTTCCCACAACATTATTTAAACCTTCCCATAAAATCCAAATTATCACGCGTCAGTTTAAGGCAACCTTCAAATTATAGAGATATTAAATAATTAATGTGAATGAATCGGAGGCTGCCATCTCAGGTAGCTTCGGCCCTTTTATGGAAATTAGGTCGGGTAATGGCCGGTCTGGGAAGAGGACTCACCCTCGGGACAGAAGATACTCCCGCTGGATTCGCCGGCCGGAGTCGTCATGCAAGGTTCATCTTGCCGCGGGTCGGCCTCGGTCCGCGGGTGGTGGGCGTCGGTCCATGTGTGTGTGTGTGTAGAGGCGGAGCCGGGCGTGTTCAGATCTGACCCCACCCGCGGGCTGGGGATGGTATTGCATGCTATTCACAGCAGGTGGAGCCAAATTATCTGATTCTCCGTACTGGCAAAAAGATCCACCGAGGAATTAGCGGAGATAAATGAAAGGGATGCTTGGACGAGTGTCGCCGCTCTGACCACTGACCAGTCGTACCTTTTTTGTGGTTACACTGACCAACTCTATTTTTTTATTATGCAACGCGCGGTGGGTGTTATGAGGTACTGGTTTCAGAAGTGTTTGTCTGTTTGTAATGTATGTGAATAGGTTAAACGAAGGGGCTATTTCCCGTACCGTGAGAAGGATTGGAATGACAGAGGGTGAAAGGAGGCTCGCCCATACGTCTCGCTCTACCCACAAAGTATGGGCAGGGTTTCTCACACCCACTGCCTACGTCCACAAGTCGATGTTCACCATTGTTTCCTCAGCCACCTCTGAAACTTGCTCAAGTTCTGTAGCTTGATCAAGTTCTGTAGCTTGATCAAGTTCTGTAGCTTGACCAAGTTTTGTAGCTTGATCAAGTTCTGTAGCTTGATCAAGTTCTGTAGCTTGATCAAGTTCTGTAGCTTGATCAAGTTCTGTAGCTTGACCAAGTTCTGTAGCTTGATCAAGTTCTGTAGCTTGATCAAGTTCTGTAGCTTGACCCAAATTCTGTAGTTGACAAGTTCTGTAGCTTGACCCAAGTTTCTGTAGCTTGACCCAAATTTTGTAGCTTGATCAAGTTCTGTACTTGATCAAGTTCTGTAGCTTGACCCAAATTCTGTAGCTTGACAAGTTTTGTAGCTTGATCAAGTTCTGTTTGCTTGACCCAAATTCTGTAGCTTGACCCAAGTTCTGTAGCTTGAACCAAGTTCTTAGCTTGACCAAGTTCTGTAGCTTGATAAGTTCTGTAGCTTGATAAGTTCTGTAGCTTGATCAAGTTCTGTAGCTTGCCAAGTTCTGTAGCTTGACAAGTTCTGTAGCTGATCAAGTTCTGTAGCTTGATCAAGTTTGTAGCTTTATAAGTTCTGTAGCTTGATCAAGTTCTGTAGCTTGATCAAGTTCTGTAGCTTGACCAAGTTCTGTAGCTTGACCAAGTTCTGTAGCTTGATCAAGTTCTGTAGCTTGACCAAGTTCTGTAGCTTGATCAAGTTCTGTAGCTTGATCAAGTTCTGTAGCTTGATCAAGTTCTGTAGCTTGACCCAAATTCTGTAGCTTGATCAAGTTTTTGTAGCTTGATCAAGTTTTTGTAGTTGATCAAGTTCTGTAGCTTGACCAAGTTCGTAGCTTGACAAGTTCTGTTTGCTTGATCAAGTTCTGTAGCTTTATCAGTTCTGTAGCTTGACAAGTTCTGTAGCTTGATCAAGTTCCCGTAAACTTGATCAATTCTGTACTTGATCAAGTTCTGTAGCTTGACCCAAATTCTGTAGCTTGATCAAGTTCTGTAGCTTGATCAAGTTCTGTAGCTTGATCAAGTTCTGTAGCTTGACCAAGTTCTGTAGCTTGACCAAGTTCTGTAGCTTGATCAAGTTCTGTAGCTTGACCAAGTTCTGTAGCTTGATCAAGTTCTGTAGCTTGATCAAGTTCTGTAGCTTGATCAAGTTCTGTAGCTTGACCAAGTTCTGTAGCTTGATCAAGTTCTGTAGCTTGACCAAGTTCTGTAGCTTGCTCTAGACTTTGCTTTAGATCCGATGACAAACTACAAGGACTTGAAGTTCTTATTTTTCTCAGCAGTTTGGCATCATCTGCAAACATTGGCATTGATGACTATTTTGCCCAGATGGGTCTTGTACGTGTACCAGGACTAGTAAAGGTGCCAAGACCAGTACTAGTGCCAAGACCAGTACTGGTGCCAGGACCAGTACTGGTGCCAGGACCAATACTGGTATTAGGACCAGCACTGGTACCAGGATCAATACTGGTCCCAGGACCAATTTGGTACTAGGACCAGTACTGGTGCCAAGACCAATATTGGTACTAGGACCAGTACTAGTGCCAGGACCAGTATTAATGCCAGGACCAGTACTGGTGCCAGGACCAGTACTGGTGCCAGGACCAGTACTAGTGCCAGGACCAGCACTAGTGCCAAGACCAATACTGGTACCAGTACTGGTGCCAGGTCCAGTATTAGTGCCAGGACCAGTACTAGTGCCAGGACCAGTACTGGTGCCAGGACCAGTACTGGTGCCAGGACCAGTACAGGTACCAGGACCAATACTGGTACTAGGACCAGTACTGGTACCAGGACCAATACTGGTACTAGGACCAGTACTGGTACCAAGACCAGTACTGGTTCCAGGACCAATACTGGTAATAGAACCAGCACTGGTACCAGGATCAAAACTGGTCCCAGGACCAATTTGGTACTAGGCCCAGTACTGGTGCCAAGACCAAAATTGGTACTAGGACCAGTACTGGTGCCAGGACCAGTACTGGTACTAGGACCAGTACTGGCGCCAGGATCAATACTGGTCCCAGGATCAATTTGGTACTAGGACCAGTACTGGTGCCAGAAGCAGTACTGGTGCCAAGAACAATATTTGTACTAGGACCAGTAGTGGTGCCAGGACCGAGTCTTGTAGGATCCCCAGGTGCTACTCCAGCTCACTGCCTCACTCAGTTTCCGAATTCTCCCTCTAAATACTATATTATTTAAGCTAAGTTAGACTAAGTCAAGCTATGATAGTCTAGGTTAGGCTAGGTTAGTTTACATAAACCTATAAATCAGCATTTCTTACTATAAATAAACAACGTAAACAGCCTCGACACGTCTGGCAACGCGGTAGCTATGCATTAGCAGAAAGCGTTGAAAGGTACACGATTGTTACTAGCTGTGCCAGCATATATTTGTTGGTTATATTCTTATCGTCTGTTATACCCTCCCAGTCACTCAAAACCGGTTTATCCAGTTAGTAAATCAGACTAGTGTGGAGGACGCAACTGTTTACTTCTTAATGGTCTCTGGAATTCTTCACCCCGTCCCTCCTTGTTCAGATCTCAGACCAGGCCAGGTCTACCCGGCTGTTTGTGCTCGCTATGTACATACCGAGGTAGGTACAACAGTCAGGCTGATCAAGAGTTGTTTGGAAGAACTTGAGAGTAAGTGGTATCAAGTTCCCTCTAGAAGAGAAGTAGACGTTCCCTAACAATGGACCAAACACACTTCCCTGTAGAACGCTGGGACTGACTGTCTTGTTGACTCTGTCCCATTGAGAACTACTCATAGAGATCTAACTAGAAGGTAATTACTAATTAGGCAGAGACTCAGAGTGCTGCCAGTACTGCAGAATCCCAGGTGTCATATTCGTTTATTCGGTCAAAAGCTCCAGCAAGTTAAGAGTGTTAAAGGCGCTCAGTCCATAGAGGGTTGAAGGCCCTCGACCCTCTTAACTTGCTGAAGCTTTTGAGAGTATGGCACCAAGGACTCTTTGCAAAACTGGAAGCACTAGTAGTCTCTGCCTCCTTAGTAATCATCTTCAAGGTAAGATTTTCGTTCGGATTTTTAACCCCGGAGGGTTAGCCACCCAGGATAACCCAAGAAAGTCAGTGCGTCATCGAGGACTGTCTAACTTATTTCCATTGGGGTCCTTAATCTTGTCCCCCAGGATGCGACCCACACCAGTCGACTAACACCCAGGTACCTATTTTCTGCTAGGTGAACAGGACAATAGGTGTAAGGAAACGTGTCGAAATGTTTCCACCCGCCGGGAATCGAACCCGGGCCCTCCGTGTGTGAAGCGGGAGCTTTAGCCACCAGGCCACCGAGTAGTTCTCAGTGGGAGAGAGTCAACAAAACACTCAGTCAGTCCCAGCGTTCTACAGGGAAGTGTGTTTGGTCCATTGTTATGGAATGTCTACTTCAATAATCTCCTTCCCTTAATAACAGTACCCCATGCCTATGGAGATGACGGTACTCTGACATTTACTTACCCAAGAGAGGAAACACCAGTCACCAGTCACATCAATCACCAGCTTAAAGCTGTATCAGCCTTGGAAAAAGGATGGCAGGTTACATTTGCTTCTGAGACAACACAAATGATAATGGTCTATAGATACTATGATGGTAATACTGGAACAGTGGTTAGAACGAATGGGAAAGTATTAGAACCCGAAGATAAGGTGCATATCCAAGGGGTAAAATTTGATTCCACATTATCTATGAAAAAGCCATGTGGTAAATCTTGCAAGGCAGCTAAAATGTTAAGAGCACTATGGTGTATCTCGTGCCTGCTTGACAATAGAGTCTGCTGAATTCTGTACGAAACACCAGTGAGCTCACACCTTGAGTATGCTCCACTGTCTAGGACTGCCTGTCCCCCGTCTCATGTACGACTTCAGGACAGGATAGAGAACAGAGCAAGACGACTTATCTATCTTTCGATAAATGGTTTCGAAAACCGACAAGTTGATAAATTAGCCACTTGTACAATATTTGGGTATCTTTATTCTGGAAACGTTTCGCCAGCCAGTGGCTTCTTCAGTCCAGTGCAGAGAACGCTGGAAGATGAGGAGGAGTTTGAGGTAATCCTCAGCCGGGAGTCTACCTCAGGCTGAGGGACTGATTACCTCACTAGCCACTGGCTAGTAAAACGTTTCCAGAATAAAGATACCTAAATGTGGGAGGTCTTACTGTTACATACAAGACCAATGTTGTCAAGGTGCCACGCTTGGTTCCACTTTACGGACACCGGGAAGACAGCTTCTGTACAACAAGACGGACAGCAAACAGCAACTGCACTCTGACACTTGTGCAGTATATGGGAATCTTTATTCAGGAAACGTTTCGCCACACAGTGGCTTCATCAGTCCAATACAAAGAGGAAGGCGTAAGGAGAGGAGTAGTATGAGGTAATCAGTCCCTGAGCCTGGAGTCGATGTGTTCAGTCCATCAATCTTGTAGAATGTACAGCATAGGGCCGTAGACGTGGCTTATATACTGTAGTGAGGTGAGGTGAAGCAGGCGGAGGCGGGGTCATAGTGGTATCATCCACTAGTCGAAGTAGGTCTTCGTCCAAAGGTTGAACAAGTGTTGAAGAATTCTTTGTAACAAGATCCCATGATGCTGCCGTGTCTGACAGTTGTGATGAATGGTTTGAAAAACCGACAGGTTGAAGATTGAGACACTTATGCAGCATATGGGAATCTTTATTTAGGAAACGTACATTCTACAAGATTGATGGACTGAACTCATCGACTCCAGGCTGAGGGACTGATTACCTCATACTCCTCTCCTTACGCCTTCCTCTTTGTATTGGACTGATGAAGCCACTGTGTGGCGAAACGTTTCCTGAATAAAGATTCCCATATGCTGCACAAGTGTCTCAATCATCAACTTGTCGGTTTTTCAAACCATTCATCACAACTGCACTCTGGTTGTGCTCGTCTCAAAAACATCACTTCATCTGACATTATTCATTCCTAGAATGACTCGAATCTGGAACGTGTTAGTACAGAATAACGACATCGATGACAAAGTCATTTGACCAAATAAAATTACTGGCTCACAAATGGCTCCAACTTCACCCTGTTCTCTATTTGCATGTCTCATAACAATAAAAAGGCTTTCAAATGAGGTGATATAGGTAACAGTTCTTAGCTTGTAACTAAAAGCGAGAGAGAGGAGAGAGAGAGAGAGAGAGAGAGAGAGAGAGAGAGAGAGAGAGAGAGAGAGAGAGAGAAAGAGAGAGAGAGAGAGAGAGAGAGAGAGAGAGAGAGAGAGAAAGGAGAGGAGAGAATAGAAGAGAGAGAGAAAGAGGAGAGGAGAGAGAGAGAGAGAGAGAGAGAGAGAATGATAATGAGAATGCCATAGTAACATTCTAGCTTTACCGAATTACAGCCCTTTTCCCATCCAACACTCTGTGTCTCTGTCTGTCTATCTGTCCGTCTGTCTGTCTGTTTCTCTCTCTCTCTCTCTCTCTCTCTCATAATAATAGCAACAACAACAATAAAAATAAGAAGAACAACAGCAATAACGACAACAACAACAATAATAATAATAATAATAATAATAATAATAATAATAATAATAATAATAATAATAATAATAATAATAATACTCCCTGAGTGGAAGGTATCATTCACAGTACAGTGTTACAAGTCTGCATCAACTCTCTTATTGACTTCTGGAGAGTCGCTTGATCACCAAGAAATAACAACTCTGTTTGTAAACATAATCATAGCTCTTACTGAGCCCTTTATTTTGTCAGATATTCTGTCTGGATAATGATAATCATAGCTCTTAACAGCCTTCTTGGCAGATATTTTAGCTGATTAGGGAAAAAAACAACTGACTGTGTGTCACACACTATAGATGTTCGGAGGCTGATCTGGTCTGTGTTGCTTGCCTTGAAGATTGGTCACCTGTGTGCAATGTTGATAATTGAAAGATTAATGCTGCCTCTACTCAGCCTGTGTGTGTGTGTGTGTGTGTGTGTGTGTGTGTGTATGTGTGTGTGTGTGTGTGAGCGTGTCAACACTTATCTCACTGAAGGACTCATCTGATATATATTTTTGTTGCTGAGATGCGTTATACAGATCAAGACTTTATTTTAGACAACGTTTCACCCAGGACTGAGATTTTATCAAGACGTAAGAAATCTCAATCATGGGCGAAACATCGTACTCTATAATAATGTCTCACTCTTCATCTCACGTCCCTACACGCACCTGGCAGCTTGCTACCTCATTCACTAATACTGAACCACTGCTCACTCCAGACCGATTATTATTATTATTATTATTATTATTATTATTATTATTATTATTATTATTATTATTATTATTACTGTCCCTGATCTGCCAAACAGGCCTCTGCAAACCAACTTCTGCTTCACTAAATTTCACACACACACAAACACACACACACACACACACACACACACACACACACACACACACACACACACACACACACACACACACACACACACACACACACACGCACAACAGTGCTTAATCTAGAGAGAAATAGAAAGTTCTTCTTGGGAGTCAGCCTCTCCGTGAAGTTGCAAGTCCTCTGTTACCTGTCTTTCCCAGGTACTGGCAGGTACTCTCAGGTACTCTCCTTCCAAACACACTAAACAAGTTCCATATAAACTAAAGCCTCGCAGTAAAATAATGCTATATGATGTTCATATTCCAGTCCAGACATTAGTTATTTATCATTAATCTTTCCTTGCGGAGGCGCATCAGATGAGTGTAAAAACCAGGACAGCTTCCAACGTCGCTCCTCCCGGCCCCAGCATCCCGTCACTGCAACAACAACAATCACAGTAGCCTCCTTACAGTCACAACTCCCGGCCCCAGCATCGCGTCACTGCAGCAACAACAATCACAGTAGCCTCCTTACATCACAACTCCCGGCCCCAGCATCCGTCACTGCAACAACAACAATCACAGTAGCCTCCTTACAGTCACAACTCCCGGCCCCAGCATCCCGTCACTGCAACAACAACAATCACAGTAGCCTCCTTACAGTCACAACTCCCGGCCCCAGCATCCCGTCACTGCAACAACAACAATCACAGTAGCCTCCTTACAGTCACAAACTCCGGCCCCAGCATCCCGTCACTGCAACAACAACAATCACAGTAGCCTCCTTACGTCACAACTCCCGGCCCCAGCATCCGTCACTGCAACAACAACAATCACAGTTTGCCTCCTTACAGTCACAACTCCCGGCCCCAGCATCCCGTCACTGCAACAACAACAATCACAGTAGCCTCCTTACAGTCAAACTCCCGGCCCCAGCATCCCGTCACTGCAACAACAACAATCACAGTAGCCTCCTTACAGTTACAACTCCCGGAACCAGCATCCCGTCACTGCAACAACAACAATCACAGTAGCCTCCACAGTTACAACTCCGCCCCAGCATCCCGTCACTGCAACAACAACAACACAGTAGCCTCCTTACAGTCACAACCTCCGGCCCCAGCATCCCGTCACTGCAACAACAACAATCACAGTAGCCTCCTTACAGTCACAACTCCCGGCCCCAGCATCCCGTCACTGCAACAACAACAATCACAGTAGCCTCCTTACAGTCACAACTCCCGGCCCCAGCATCCGTCACTGCAACAACAACAATCACAGTAGCCTCCTTACAGTTACAACTCCCGGCCCCAGCATCCCGTCACTGCAACAACAACAATCACAGTAGCCTCCTTACAGTTACAACTCCCGGCCCCAGCATTCCGTCACTGCAACAACAACAATCACAGTAGCTTCCTTACAGTCACAACTCCCGGCCCCACATCCCGTCACTGCAACAACAACAATCACAGTAGCTTCCTTACAGTTACAACTCCCGGCCCCAGCATCCCGTCACTGCAACAACAAAAATCACAGTAGCTTCCTTACAAGTTACAACTCCCGGCCCCAGCATCCCGTCACTGCAACAACAACAATCACAGTAGCTTCCTTACAGTCACAACTCCCGGCCCCAGCATCCCGTCACTGCAACAACAACAATCACAGTAGCTTCCTTACAGTTACAACTCCCGGCCCCAGCATCCCGTCACTGCAACAACAACAATCACAGTAGCTTCCTTACAGTCACAACTCCCGGGCCCCAGCATCCCGTCACTGCAACAACAACAATCACAGTAGCTTTCTTACAGTTACAACTCCCGGCCCCAGCATCCCGTCACTGCAACAACAACAATCACAGTAGCCTCCTTACAGTCACAACTCCCGGCCCCAGCATCCCGTCACTGCAACAACAACAATCACAGTAGCTTCCTTACAGTCACAACTCCCGGCCCCAGCATCCCGTCACTGCAACAACAACAATCACAGTAGCTTCCTTACAGTCACAACTCCGGCCCCAGCATCCCGTCACTGCAACAACAACAATCACAGTAGCCTCCTTACAGTCACAACTCCCGGCCCCAGCATCCCGGCACTGCAACAACAACAATCACAGTAGCTCCTTCAGTTACAACTCCCGGCCCCAGCATCCCGTCACTGCACAACAACAATCACAGTAGCTTCCTTACAGTCACAACTCCCGGCCCCACATCCCGTCACTGCAACAACAAACAATCACAGTAGCCTCCTTACAGTTACAACTCCCGGCCCCCGCATCCCGTCACTGCAACAACAACAATCACAGTAGCTTCCTTACGTTACAACCTCCGCCCCAGCATCCCGTCACTGCAACAACAACAATCACAGTAGCCTCCTTACAGTCACAACTCCCGGCCCCATGCATCCCGTCACTGCAACAACAACAATCACAGTAGCCTCCTTACAGTCAACAACTCCGGCCCAGCATCCCGTCACTGCAACAACAACAATCACAGTAGCCTCCTTACAGTCACAACTCCCGGCCCCAGCATCGCGTCACTGCAACAACAACAATCACAGTAGCCTCCTTACAGTCACAACTCCCGGCCCCAGCATCCCGTCACTGCAACAATCACAGTAGCCTCCTTACAGTCACAACTCCCGGCCCCAGCATCCCGTCACTGCAACAACAACAATCACAGTAGGCCTCTTACAGTCACAACTCCCGGCCCCAGCATCCCGTCACTGCAACAACAACAATCACAGTAGCCTCCTTACAGTCACAACTCCCGGCCCCAGCATCCCGTCACTGCAACAACAACAATCACAGTAGCCTCCTTACAGTCACAACTCCCGGCCCCAGCATCGCGTCACTGCAACAAGAACAATCACAGTAGCCTCCTTACAGTCACAACTCCCGGCCCCAGCATCGCGTCACTGCAACAACAACAATCACAGTAGCTTCCCCACAATTGCTCCTCCTGGTCCCAGCATCGCGTCACTGCAGCAACAACAATCACAGTAGCTTCCTCACAATTGCTCCTCCTGGTCCCAGCATCGCGTCACTGCAGCAACAACAATCACAGTAGCTTCCCCACAATTGCTCCTCCTGGTCCCAGCATCTCGTCTCTGCGGCAACAACAATCACAGTAGCTTCTTCACAATTGCTCCTCCTGGTCCCAGCATCCCGTCACTGCAGGAACAACAATCACAGTAGCTTCCCCACAATTGCTCCTCCTGGTCCCAGCATCGCGTCACTGCAGCAAGAACAATCACAGTAGCCTCCTCACAATTGCTCCTCCTGGTCCCAGCATCTCGTCACTGCAGCAACAACAATCACAGTAGCTTCCCCACAATTGCTCCTCCTGGTCCCAGCATCGCGTCACTGCAGCAACAACAATCACAGTAGCTTCCTCACAATTGCTCCTCCTGGCCCCAGCATCCGTCACTGCAGCAACAACAATCACAGTAGCTTCCCACAATTGCTCCTCCTGTCCCAGCATCGCGTCACTGCAGCAACAACAATCACAGTAGCTTCCCCACAATTGCTCCTCCTGGCCCCAGCATCCCGTCACTGCAGCAACAACAATCACAGTAGCCTCTTCACAATGGCTCCTCATGGCCCCAAGTATCCCGTCACTGCAACAACAAAAATCACAGTAGCCTCCTCACAATTGCTCCTCCTTGCTCCAGAATCCCATCACTGCAACAATAACAATCACAGTAGCCTCCTCACAGTAACCTCCTCACAATTGCTACTCCTGGCTGCAGCATCCCGTCACTGCAACAACAACAGTCACAGTAGCCTCCTCACAATTGCTCCTCCTGGGTCCAGCATCCCGTCACTGCAACAACAATCACAATCGGGCATCTATGCGCTTGTGGGATAACTTAGTCGAGAAACAAATGAACGTCAGCTACCGATGGCTTGTGGAATCCCATCGTGCCTAGAGGGTATCGAGCGTGGAGGTTCGGGCTTCCTCCCCCTCTCCCTTCCCCTCCTCCTCCCCCTTCCCCTTCCCTCTCTCCCTCACAAGATTTTACACGACTTTTTTTTTTAAGCAGCAGAGTATCTTGTGCTGTGGAGGAATTTAATCTGTTGGATTTTAATGACCAAGTGTGTTGCTGAGTATATACGTTATTGTTATTGTTGCTGATGTTGTTGTTGATGTTGCTATTGTTGATGAAGTTGTTGTTGTTGTTGTTGTTGTTGTTGAAATTGCTGTTTTTATGTTGTTGAAGTTGCTGTTGTTGTTGTTGTTGAAGTTGCTGTTGTTGTTGTTGATGTTGCTGAAGTTGCTGCTGTTGTTAATGCTATTGTTTCTGTTATGTTGTTGTTGTAGTTGTTATTATTATATGGTAACTGTGTGAGTGTCAGACAGACGGGGGATGACACACAACATGGACAAAGGCGAGGTAACCAGATTCCCCTGAAGGAAAGGGAAGGCAACTCCATTTCCTGGCATCAAGAGCCCTTTTCAAGGCTCCTCCCATAAAAAAAAAAAACATTGGGGAAGAGGGGAGGGGAGAGGGGAAAGGCGTAAGGGTTAAAATCTGATGAGGTATCTAATTACATGAGCCTTAAGTTGCCTCGCCTTTGCGATCATAATGACCAAGTGTGTGGGGCGTACTTTACTTTAGGAGTACATAATTCAGTTACGGTATATATATATATACTTCAGTTGAGGATATATACGTTAGTTAAAGAAGCATATACTTCAGTTGAGGGTATATACGTTAGTTAAAGGAGCATATACTTCACTTGAGGGAAGGGAATAGTTTGCAGATATATCTCTTCAACTTGTCTCATGCTGACTCTCAGTGTTGTGAGCATCACTGACTCTCAGTGTTGTGAGCATCACTGACTCCCAGTGTTGTGAGCATCACTGACTCCCAGTGTTGTGAGCATCACTGACTCCCAGTGTTGTGTGTATCACTGACTCTCAGTGTTGTATCACTGACTCCCAGTGTTGTGTGCATCACTGACTCCCAGTGTTGTGTGTATCACTGACTCCCAGTGTTGTGTGTATCACTGACTCCCAGTGTTGTGTGTATCACTGACTCTCAGTGTTGTGTATATCACTGACTCCCAGTGTTGTGTGTATCACTGACTCCCAGTGTTGTGTGTATCACTGACTCCCAGTGTTGTGTGTATCACTGACTCCCAGTGTTGTGTGTGTATCACTGACTCTCAGTGTTGTGTGTATCACTGACTCTCAGTGTTGTGTGTATCACTGACTCTCAGTGTTGTGTATATCACTGACTCCCAGTGTTGTGTGTATCACTGACTCTCAGTGTTGTGTGTATCACTGACTCCCAGTGTTGTGTGTATCACTGACTCTCAGTGTTGTGTATATCACTGACTCTCAGTGTTGTGTGTATCACTGACTCTCAGTGTTGTGTGTATCACTGACTCTCAGTGTTGTGTGTATCACTGACTCCCAGTGTTGTGTGTATCACTGACTCTCAGTGTTGTGTATATCACTGACTCTCAGTGTTGTGTGTATCACTGACTCCAGTGTTGTGTGTATCATGACTCTCAGTGTTGTGTGTATCACTGACTCCAGTGTTGTGTGTATCACTGACTCTCAGTGTTGTGTATATCACTGACTCTCAGTGTTGTGTGTATCACTGACTCTCAGTGTTGTGTGTATCACTGACTCTCGTGTTGTGTGTATCACTGACTCTCAGTGTTGTGTGTATCATGACTCTCAGTGTTGTGTGTATCACTGACTCCAGTGTTGTGTGTATCACTGACTCTCAGTGTTGTGTGTATCACTGACTCTCAGTGTTGTGTATATCACTGACTCTCATGTTGTGTATATCACTGACTCCCAGTGTTGTGTGTATCACTGACTCTCAGTGTTGTGTGTATCACTGACTCTCAGTGTTGTGTGTATCACTGACTCTCAGTGTTGTGTGTATCACTGACTCTCAGTGTTGTGTGTATCACTGACTCTTAGTGTTGTGTGTATCACTGACTCTCAGTGTTGTGTGTATCACTGACTCTCAGTGTTGTGTATATCATGACTCCCAGTGGTTGTGTGTATCACTGACTCTCAGTGTTGTGTGTATCATGACTCTCAGTGTTGTGTGTATCACTGACTCTCAGTGTTGTGTGTATCACTGACTCTCAGTGTTGTGTATATCACTGACTCTCAGTGTTGTGTGTATCACTGACTCTCAGTGTTGTGTGTATCACTGACTCTCAGTGTTGTGTGTATCACTGACTCTCAGTGTTGTGTGTATCACTGACTCTCAGTGTTGTGTGTATCACTGACTCCCAGTGTTGTGTGTATCACTGACTCTCAGTGTTGTGTGTATCACTGACTCTCAGTGTTGTGTATATCACTGACTCTCAGTGTTGTGTATATCACTGACTCCCAGTGTTGTGTGTATCACTGACTCTCAGTGTTGTGTGTATCACTGACTCTCAGTGTTGTGTGTATCACTGACTCTCAGTGTTGTGTGTATCACTGACTCTCAGTGTTGTGTGTATCACTGACTCTTAGTGTTGTGTGTATCACTGACTCTCAGTGTTGTGTGTATCACTGACTCTCAGTGTTGTGTATATCACTGACTCCCAGTGTTGTGTGTATCACTGACTCTCAGTGTTGTGTGTATCACTGACTCTCAGTGTTGTGTGTATCACTGACTCTCAGTGTTGTGTGTATCACTGACTCTCAGTGTTGTGTGTATCACTGACTCTCAGTGTTGTGTGTATCACTGACTCTCAGTGTTGTGTGTATCACTGACTCTCAGTGTTGTGTGTATCACTGACTCTCAGTGTTGTGTGTATCACTGACTCGCAGTGTTGTGTGTATCACTGACTCTCAGTGTTGTGTGTATCACTGACTCTCAGTGTTGTGTGTATCACTGACTCCCAGTGTTGTGTGTATCACTGACTCTCAGTGTTGTGTGTATCATGACTCTCAGTGTTGTGTGTATCACTGACTCTCAGTGTTGTGTGTATCACTGACTCTCAGTGTTGTGTGTATCACTGACTCTCAGTGTTGTGTGTATCACTGACTCTCAGTGTTGTGTGTATCACTGACTCTCAGTGTTTGTGTGTATCACTGACTCCCAGTGTTGTGTGTATCACTGACTCTCAGTGTTGTGTGTATCACTGACTCTCAGTGTTGTGTGTATCACTGACTCCCAGTGTTGTGTGTATCACTGACTCTCAGTGTTGTGTGTATCACTGACTCTCAGTGTTGTGTGTATCACTGACTCTCAGTGTTGTGTGTATCACTGACTCTCAGTGTTGTGTGTATCACTGACTCTCAGTGTTGTGTGTATCACTGACTCTCAGTGTTGTGTGTATCACTGACTCTCAGTGTTGTGTGTATCACTGACTCCCAGTGTTGTGTGTATCACTGACTCTCAGTGTTGTGTGTATCACTGACTCTCAGTGTTGTGTGTATCACTGACTCCCAGTGTTGTGAGCATCACTGACTCCCAGTGTTGTGTGTATCACTGACTCCCAGTGTTGTGTGTATCACTGACTCCCAGTGTTGTGACCATCACTGACTCCCAGTGTTGTGTGTATCACTGACTCTCAGTGTTGTGTGTATCACTGACTCAGTGTTGTGTGTATCACTGACTCTCAGTGTTGTGTGTATCACTGACTCTCAGTGTTGTGTGTATCACTGACTCTCAGTGTTGTGTGTATCACTGACTCCCAGTGTTGTGTGTATCACTGACTCCCAGTGTTGTGAGCATCACTGACTCCCAGTGTTGTGTGTATCACTGACTCTCAGTGTTGTGTGTAGCACTGACTCTCAGTGTTGTGTGTATCACTGACTCCCAGTGTTGTGTGTATCACTGACTCTCAGTGTTGTGTGTATCACTGACTCTCAGTGTTGTGTGTATCATTGACTCTCAGTGTTGTGTGTATCACTGACTCCAGTGTTGTGTGTATCACTGACTCTCAGTGTTGTGTGTATCACTGACTCCCAGTGTTGTGTGTATCACTGACTCCCAGTGTTGTGTGTATCACTGACTCTCAGTGTTGTGTGTATCACTGACTTCAGTGTTGTGTGTATCACTGACTCCCAGTGTTGTGTGTATCACTGACTCTCAGTGTTGTGTGTATCACTGATTCCAGTGTTGTGTGTATCACTGACTCTCAGTGTTGTGTGTATCACTGACTCTCAGTGTTGTGTGTATCACTGACTCTCAGTGTTGTGTGTATCACTGACTCTCAGTGTTGTGTGTATCACTGACTCTCAGTGATGTGTGTATCACTGACTCCCAGTGTTGTGTGTATCACTGACTCTCAGTGTTGTGTGTATCACTGACTCTCAGTGTTGTGTGTATCACTGACTTCCAGTGTTGTGTGTATCACTGACTCTCAGTGTTGTGTGCATCACTGACTCCCAGTGTTGTGTGTATCACTGACTCTCAGTGTTGTGTGTATCACTGACTCTCAGTGTTGTGTGTATCACTGACTCCCAGTGTTGTGTGTATCACTGACTCTCCGTGTTGTGTGTATCACTGACTCTCAGTGTTGCATGTATCACTGACTCTCAGTGTTGCATGTATCACTGACTCCCAGTGTTGTGTGTATCACTGACTCTCAGTGTTGTGTGTATCACTGACTCCCAGTGTTGTGTGTATCACTGACTCCCAGTGTTGTGTGTATCACTGACTCCCAGTGTTGTGTGTATCACTGACTCTCAGTGTTGTGTGTATCACTGACTCCCAGTGTTGTGTGTATCACTGACTCTCAGTGTTGTGTGTATCACTGACTCCCAGTGTTGTGTGTATCACTGACTCCCAGTGTTGTGTGTATCACTGACTCTCAATGTTGTGTGTATCACTGACTCTCAGTGTTGTGTGTATCACTGACTCTCAGTGTTGTGTGTATCACTGACTCCCAGTGTTGTGTGTATCACTGACTCTCAGTGTTGTGTGTATCACTGATTTCTCAGTGTTGTGTGTATCACTGACTCCAGTGTTGTGTGTATCACTGACTCTCAGTGTTGTGTGTATCACTGACTCTCAGTGTTGTGTGTATCACTGACTCTCAGTGTTGTGTGTATCACTGACTCCAGTGTTGTGTGTATCACTGACTCTCAGTGTTGTGTGTATCACTGACTCTCAGTGTTGTGTGTATCACTGACTCCCAGTGTTGTGTGTATCACTGACTCTCAGTGTTGTGTGTATCACTGACTCCCAGTGTTGTGTGTATCACTGACTCCGAGTGTTGTGTGTATCACTGACTCTCAGTGTTGTGTGTATCACTGACTCCCAGTGTTGTGTGTATCACTGACTCCCAGTGTTGTGTGTATCACTGACTCTCAGTGTTGTGTGCATCACTGACTCTCAGTGTTGTGTGCATCACTGACTCCCAGTGTTGTATCACTGACTCCCAGTGTTGTGTGCATCACTGACTCTCAGTGTTGTGTATCACTGTCCCAGTGTTGTGTGTATCACTGACTCCCAGTGTTGTGTGTATCACTGACTCTCAGTGTTGTGTGTATCACTGACTCCCAGTGTTGTGTGTATCACTGACTCCCAGTGTTGCATGTATCACTGACTCCCAGTGTTGTGTGTATCACTGACTCCCAGTGTTGTGTGTATCACTGACTCTCAGTGTTGTGTGTATCACTGACTCTCAGTGTTGTGTGTATCACTGACTCTCAGTGTTGTGTGTATCACTGACTTTCAGTGTTGTGTGTATCACTGACTCCCAGTGTTGTGTGTATCACTGACTCCCAGTGTTGCATGTATCACTGACTCCCAGTGTTGTGTGTATATGAACACTTCAGTTATCTGCATGTATATCTCCAGCTGGAAGATGGCAGTAGGTACCGTGGCAGTACTTGCCTTGGCAGTAGTTGCCATGGCAGCAGGTTCCGTGGCAGTAGGTTCTGGTAGCATTCAGGTTACACGTAAAGCGCACCGTATCCACTGCCTGTGCTACATACTCGACGCTTCTGAGGTGGTCAGTAGCCGTGTTCGGTGCTCACCTTGTATGAGGAGCTATGCAAGGAACGTGTGTGTGTGTGTGTGTGTGTGTGTGTGTGTGTGTGTGTGTGTGTGTGTGTGTGTGTACTCACCTAGTTGTACTCACCTAGTTGAGGCTGCAGGGGTCTAGTCCAAGCTCCTGGCCCCGCCTCTTCACTCGTCGCTACTAGGTCACTCTCCCTGAACCGTGAGCTTTATCATATCTCTGCTTAAAGCTATGTATGGATTCTGACTCCACTACATCGCTTCCCAAACTATTCCACTTCCTGACTACTCTGTGGCTGAAGAAATACTTCCTAACATCCCTGTGATTCATCTGTGTCTTCAACTTCCAACTCCTTGTTGCTGTGTCCCATCTCTGGAACATCCTGTCTTTGTCCACCTTGTCAATTCCTCTCAGTATTTTGTATGTCGTTATCATGTCCCCCCCCCCATCTCTCCTGTCTTCCAGTGTCGTCAGGTTGATTTCCCTTAACCTCTCCTCGTAGGACATTCCTTTTAGCTCTGGGACTAGTCTTGTTGCAAACCTTTGCACTTTCTCTAGTTTCTTTACATGCTTGGCTAGTTGTGGGTTCCAAACTGGTGCCGCATATTCCAATATGGGCCTAACGTACACGGTGTACAGGGTCCTGAACGATTCCTTATTAAGATGTCGGAATGCTGTTCTGAGGTTTGCTAGGCGCCCATATGCTGCAGCAGTTATTTGTTGATGTGCGCTTTAGGAGATGTGCCTGGTGTTATACTCACCCCAAGATCTTTTTCCTTGAGCGAGGTTTGTAGTCTCTGGCCCCCTAGACTGTACTCCGTCTGCGGTCTTCTTTGCCCTTCCCCAATCTTCATGACTTTGCACTTGGTGGGGTTGAACTCCAGGAGCCAGTTGCTGGACCAGGTCTGCAGCCTGTCCAGATCCCTTTGTAGTTCTGCCTGGTCTTCGATCGAATGAATTCTCATCAACTTCACCTCATCTGCAAACAGGGACACTTCGGAGTCTATTCCTTCCGTCATGTCATTCACAAATACCAGAAACAGCACTGGTCCTAGGACTGATCCCTGTGGGACCCCGTTGGCCACAGGTGCCCACTCTGACACCTCGCCACGTTCCATGACTCGCTACTGTCTTCCTGACAAGTATTCCCTGATCCACTGTAGTGCCTTCCCTGTTATCCCTGCTTGGTCCTCCAGTTTTTGCACTAATCTCTTGTTTGGAACTGTGTCAAATGCCTTCTTGCAGTCCAAGAAAATGCAATCCACCCACCCCTCTCTCTCTTGTCTTACTTCTGTCACAATGTCATAGAACTCCAGTAGGTTTGTGACACAGGATTTCCCGTCCCTGAAACCATGTTGGCTGCTGTTGATGAGATCATTCCTTTCTAGGTGTTCCACCACTCTTCTGATAATCTTCTCCATGTCTTTGCATACTATACTTGTCAGTGATACTGGTCTGTAGTTTAGTGCTTCATGTCTGTCTCCTTTTTTAAAGATTGGGACTACATTTGCTGTCTTCCATGCCTCAGGCAATCTCCCTGTGTGTGTGTGTGTGTATGTGTGTGTGTGTGTGTGTGTGTGTGTGTGTGTTGTGTGTGTGTGTGTGTGTGTGTGTGTGTGTGTGTGTGTATGTATGTGTGTATGTGTGTGTGTGTGTGTGTATGTGTGTGTGTGTGTATGTATGTATGTGTGTGTGTGTGTGTGTGTGTGTGTGTGTGTGTGTGTGTGTGTGTGTGTGTGTGTGTGTGTTCTTCCTCTCCACTTACATATATTAAGAAGACGAAGAAGATAATAAGTGAACAATAAGAGTCAGGTATATGAGGCAGCAGAAAGGCAGCAATAGTCAGGCAGAGTACGACCTGAGAGGGAGGAACTCTGCTGTGAGAAGCATGAGTAGGCAGTGTCTCCTACACATCACGGCTAGCATCTCTGCCGTGAGAGGCATGCGTGGGTAGTGCCTGGCACCTCACTCGTCACACTAGTGCGGTTGAGGATGGGACAAGAAAGTGTATAAATAACACTGTGGAGTATAAATAACAAGCGGTGTTCCACAGGGGTCAGTGTTGGGCCCCTTGTTGTTCACAATTTACATAAACGATATAGATAAGCAAATTTGCTGATGACACCAAAATAGGCCGTCCAATTCATTCTATTGAGGACATTAGAGCACTCCAGGATGATTTGAATAGACTGGTGCAGTGGTCGGAGAAGTGGCAGATGCAGTTTAATATAGACAAATGCAAAGTTCTAAATGTTGGACAGGACAATAACCATGCCACTTATAAACTGAATAGTGTAGATCTTAACACTACTGATTGCGAAAAGGATTTAGGAGTTTTGGTTAGCAGTAATCTGAAACCAAGACAACAGTGCATAAGTGTTCGCAATAAAGCTAACAGAATCCTTGGGTTCATATCAAGAAGTATAAATAACAGAAGTCCTCAGGTTGTTCTGCAACTCTATATATCCTTGGTTAGGCCTCATTTAGATTATGCTGCACAGGTCTGGTCACCGTATTACAGAATGGGTATAAATGCTCTGGAAAATGTATAGAGGAGGATGATAAAATTGGAATTTCTTGATTGGGAATTTAGAATCAAACGACTTCTTAGAAGTAGTTCAGGATTGTTTTTTGAAGTGGTGACCTGTACTTAACTCAGTGGTGACCTGTACTTAACTCAGTGATGACCTGTACTTAACCCAGTGGTGACCTGTACTTAACCCAGTGGTGACCTCTACTTAACCCAGTGGTGACCTGTACTTAACTCTGTGAAGAAGTGTCTTGTGTGCTCTCCGTGGACTGAACCAAGATGCCCTCCATCGAGCAACTCTACCAGCAGCTTAAGGAAGAATTGAGAGTAGCGAAGATGGAGATACGGCGATTGACTGAGGAAAACAAGAGGATTCGTAGTAGTCCTCCTGTTTTGAGTCCTCAGGTCAAGAAGGGAACGTGGTCAGTGGCTGGACAGCATGGAACGAAGTTGACGATCAAGAAGACGAATGAAAAGGTAGAAACGATGAAGAAGAAAGAGATTGCTGTGGAAACATCTAATGCATTCTCTGTGCTACCCGACGAATGTGAGTCGAATACTGGAAACGTCACGACGAACGACACCGAGAAAGGTACGAATATTGTTGTTGTTTGGGATAGCCAGGTTAGGTACATGGATAGGGCGTTCTGCTTGAAGGATGGGAGTAGGAGACAGAGGGTTTGCTTTCCTGGGGCTGGGATGGAGGATATTGTTAGCCGGCTTGACAACATCATGAACGGTAATGGGATCAATCCTATTTTCTGCCTCAGTGCTGGAGGCAGTGATGTAGGCAAGC
>NC_069425.1:30576668-30579168 GCF_026875155.1 Cherax quadricarinatus
CTTTCTCTCTCTCTCTTTCTCTCTCAATACCTATCTCTCTACCTCTCTTTACCCATCTCTCTCTACCTATCTCTCAGTACCTGTTTCTCTCTCTACCTCTACCTATCTCTCTACCTATCTCTCTCCCTCTCTACCTATCTCTCCCCCTCTCTACCTATCTCTCTACCTCTACCTATCTCTCTACCTATCTCTCTCCCTCTCTACCTATCTCTCTCACTACCTCTATCTATACCTCTCTCTACCTATACCTCTCTCAAACCTATACCTCTCTCTACCTATACCTCTCTACCTATACCTCTCTCTACCTATCTCTACTTATATCTCTCACTACCTATCTCTCTACCTATCTCTCCCTTTGCCTATCTCTCTCTCTCTTCCCTCTCTCAACTCTCCGTTCTCCCATCTCTCCCCTATAACATCTCTTCCCTCTAACACCTCCCCCTCTAACGTCTCTCCCCCTCCAACATCTCTCCCCCTCTCACTATCTCTCCCTCTCACCAGCTCTCCCCTCTCCCATTTCCCATCTTTTTTTCTCTCCCTCTATCTCCCCTATCCTCTCTCTCCCCTCTCTTTGCCCCTCTCTCCTCTCTCTTTTCCCTCTCTTCTCTCCTCTCTCTCCCTCTCTCTCTCTCTCTCTCTCTCTCTCTCTCTCCTCTCTCTCTCTCTCTCTCCTCTCTCCTCCCTTTTCCCTTCTCATTCTCCCCCTCTCTCCTCCCTTTTCCCTTCTCTCTCTCTCCCTCTCTCCTACATTTCCCTTCTCTCTCTTTCTCTCTCTCTCTCTCTCACTCTTTTCTCTAAAAAAAAAAAAAAAAAATAAATGGTGGGGACTCGCAGAAACCAGGGATCAGATGAGAATGGTTCTGGTAGGGAGGAGTGGATGGAGGAACAGTGGAAAAGGATGGAACAAGAGTGGGAGAGAAAATTAGGAGAGCTTTCTGAAAAAATGGAGGCAGAGCTTTCTGTGAAATTAGAAGAGAGGTTGGAGAAAGAGAAGAAGAATTGGGAGGCACAAGCCGAAACTGCAATAACCAGGATAAGGGTCCTAGAAGATGAGGTAAACAGGCTGAAGCAAGTTACATGGGCACTGACCAGAGAAGACACAGCATATGAAGCTGAGAGGCCGAACAGGAAGGAGGGAGATATGAATTATGCTAAGGCCATGTCAACCTGCCAAGGAGTGAACGGGGAGAGCAGCTGGGTGCAGGCAGAGAGGGGGTTAGGTCAAATGCAGAGGCACAACAATGCTACCAAGAGCCACTGGAAAAAAAGCAAGGGAGAAAATGACCATGTACAGACAGGAACCAGAGCCACAGAGGGAGAGGCAATGGGAGGAGGAAAGGGCTAAATCGGTGTTTATCCAGGGGTTTCAGGAGAGAGAGGAAAGGACACACACTGAAAGACGGCAGGCAGAAAGAAAAGAGATTGAGAACATCATCAAGGAAATATGTGAAGAAGACATGGACGAGACTGTAAATTTTCAGAGAATAGGGGGGTACTTCATGGGGAGAAAACGACTGATCAAGCTGATTCTCAGGACAGAAACAGTACGGAACAGGATCCTCCAAGAGAAACCGCGGTTGAAATACTCAGAAAAGTTCATGAGGGTGTTCCTAGACAGAGACAGAACACAAACAGAACGACAGCAGCTGAGGGAGAAGACAAAAAAGCGAAAGGAGCTACGAAAGGAGACAAGGTTGGAAACAGCGGAGGTCAATCAGAACAGAACAGAGCAGCAAGTGCAAGCACACACAGAACTATCCTCAGAACACCATCCCAACACAAACTACAATCCACACTCACAGCTTCCACCCAACACCCAGCTATAGAATCCCACAGTATGCTACCAGGTCTCCCACCCTCACAGGCCCCCAAACCACAGTGTTGGAAAGGAAACTGAAGGTATGGTACACAAACACTGATGGAATAACAAATAAGTGGGAGGAGTGGCACGAAAGAGTCAAAGAGGCATCACCGGACATCATAGCTCTCACAGAAACCAAGCTAACAGGTATGATAACAGATGCCATATTTCCAACGGGATACCAGATCCTGAGGAAAGACAGAGGTAACAGGGGGGGGGAGGAGTGGCACTGTTGATCAAAAACCAATGGAATTTTGATGAGCTGGAGAGAGGAGACAGCCGAGAAGCAAGCGATTACATAGCGGGAACACTTCACTCTGGAGGTCCCAAGGTGGTAATTGCAGTGATGTATAACCCGCCACAGAACAGCAGGAGGCCAAGGCAAGAGTATGACGAGAGCAATAGAGCGATGGTTGACACACTGGCTGCAGTGGCCAGAAGAACTCATGCATGCAGGGCAAAGGTCCTGATCATGGGCGACTTTAACCACAAGGAGATCGATTGGGAGAACTTGGAGCCACATGTGGGCCAAGACACATGGAGGGCTAAGATGATGGAGGTGGTACTGGAAAATTTCATGCACCAACACGTAAGGGACACTACAAGAGAGAGAGGAGAGGATGAACCAGCAAGACTGGA
>NC_069425.1:30588429-30610929 GCF_026875155.1 Cherax quadricarinatus
ATTTGCACTCACAGAAACAAAACTCACCAGAATAATAACAGATTCAATCTTTCCATCCGGATATCAAATCTTCAGGAAAGACAGAGGGAGGAGAGGGGGAGGAGGAGTTGCCCCTGCTCATTAAAAACCAGTGGGGTTTTGAGAAAATGGAAGGAATGGATGCATGGGCGAAAGGGACTACTTAGTAGGAACAATCCAGTCTGAGGGACATAAGGTGATAATTGCAGTAATGTACAACCCACCACAGAACTGCAGGAGGCCAAGAGAAGAATACGATGAGAGCAACAGAGCAATGATCAACACACTAGCCGAGGTGGCCAGGAGAGCACACATGGGGGGAGCAAAGTTACTAGTTATGGGTGATTTCAATCACAAGGAGATTGACTGGGGAAAACCTGGAGCCCCATGGGGGTCCGCGAAACATGGTGAGCCAGAGTGATGGATGTGGTACTGGTGAACCTCATGCATCAAACATGTTAGAGGACATACCAGAGAGAGAGGAGAGGATGAACCAGGCAAGGTGGGACCTTGTATTCACCCATGAGTAGTTCAGGGGGACATTCGAGGGTATCATGTATGAAGGCCCCTGGGAGCTAAGTGATCATGACTGGTTCTGGCTTCGACTCATAGTTGAGCTCCAAAGTGGTAGAGAACGTAGACAGGAAATAAGGCTGGGCAAAAAACCAGAATACAAACAAAAGGGGGAACTACTCAGGCATGAGGAACTTCCTCAAGACATTCAGTGGGAGAGGGAAAACTGACAGGAAAACCAGTACAAGAAATGATGGATATGTAGCAACAAAAATGCAAGGAGACAGAGGAGAGAGGTTGTTCCCAAGGAAACAGAATAAATGGGAAGAACAGAACGAAGTCCTTGGTTCACCCAAAGGTGTAGGGGAGGGCAAAAAATAGGTGTACTAGAGAATGGAAAAACGGTACAGAAGGACAGAGAACTCAGGAAAAATAAAGAAATCAGCCGAAGAGCAGAAGAACGAATATGCACAGATAAAGATGGAGGCTCAGAGACAATATGAAAATGACATAGAATCAAAGTTAAGACTGACCCGAAGCTGTTGTACACCACATCACGGGGAAAACAACAGTCAAGGACCAGGTAAATCAGACTGAGGAAGGGTGAAGGGGTAGAATTCACAAGAAACGACGAGAGGTATGTCAGGAGCTCCAACACAAGATTTAAAGAGTGTTATTTACAGTGGGAAACAGTTAGGACTCCAAGAAATCAGAACAGTGGGGGCACACCAGCATGTTGCTGGATGAGGTACATATAACCAAGGAGGAGGTGAAGAAGCTGCTATGCGAACTTGACCCTCAAAGACGGTGGGACCAGACAACATCTCCCATGGGTCCTTAATGAGGGAGCAGAGATTATTGTGTGAGCCTATTTAACAAAGATACTTCAACAAATCATTTGAAACTGAGGCAACTCCCTGAGGTATGGAAAATGGCAATGTTGTCCAATTTTTAAAAAGGGAGACAGACATGAGGCCTATAACTACTGACTTATCTCTAAACAGTGTATAGTTGCAAGGTCATGGAGAAGATCATCAGGAGGAGAGTGGTGGGGCACTGGAAAGAAAACAAGTGTATATATTTGAACAACCAGGCACGGTTTCAGGGAAGGGAAATCCTGTGTCACTAACCTACTAGGAGTTTTATGACAAGGTGACAGAAGTAAGACAAGAGAGAGAGGGTTGTGATCGACCTGCGTATTTTTGGACTGCAAGAAGGCTTTCGACAACAGTTCTCAAAGAGGTTACTGCAAAGCTTAGTGGACCAGGCACCACATAACTGGAAAGGCACTGCAATGGATCAGAGAATATCTGACAGGGAGGGAGGAAACAACGAGTACTGGGATTACGCGACGAGTGTCAGAGTGGGCGCCGTGACAAAGCTGGGTTCCACAGGGGATCGTCCTAGGACCTGTGCTGTTCTTGGTATTACTGTGAACGACATAAACGGAAGGGGATAGAAACTCAGAAGTGGCCTTGTTTGGCAGACGATGTGAGTTTAATGAGAAGTATCGAATCGGACGAGGATCAGGATGGATACTATAGAGATCTGGACAGGCTACAAGCAGGTTCCAGCAACTGGCACCTTGAATTTAACCCTGCCAATGCAAGTCATGAAGATTGTGGGAAGGGCAAAGAAGACCGCAGACACAATATAGTTTAGATGGCCAAAGACTGAAACCTCACTAAAGGAAAAAGATCTGGGCGGTTGTGAGTATTAACACCGGCATATCTCCTGAGGCGCACATCAATCGTTAACTGCTGCAGCCATTACGGGCGCCTGGCAAACCTAAGGATAGGTTCCGATACCTCAGTAAGATTCGTTTAAGACTCTGTACACATTCTACGTCAGGCCCATACTGGGAAGTAGCAGCACCAGTTTGGAATCCACACCTAGTCAAGCACGTCAAGAAATTAGAGAAAGTGCAAAGTTTGCTACAAGACTAGTCCCAGAGCTACGGGGATTGTTCCTATGAAGAAAGGTGAGGGAAATCGGCCCCTGACGACAATGGAGGCCAGGAGGTCGGAGGAGACATGATAACGACATATAAATACTGCGCGGAATAGACGAGGTCGGACAAAGACGGCGATGTTCCAGAGAGGGACACAGACACAAGAGGTCCATTGGAAGTTGAAGATCAGATGAATCAAAGGGAGGTTAGGAAGTATTTTCTTCAGTCATAGAGTAGTAGGCCGTTGGATTAGCCTAAGAAAAGTGATGTGGGGCTGGAGGCATGGAACCATAAAATAGTTTTAGGCGAGATATGATAGAGGATCATGGTCGCAGGGGGAGAGGACCTAGTTAGCAATCAGTCGAAAGAAAGTGGCGGGCCAGCGAGCTGAGACTCGACCCCTTGCAACACAAATTGGTGAGTACAAACAGGTGAGTACACACACACACAACACACACACACAACACACCACACACACACACACAACACACACACACACACTCTCACACAAACACACACACACACAACACACACACCACACAACACACACACAACTCACACACACAACACACTAACACACACAATACACACACAACACACAAAACACACACACACAACCACACAAACACACACACACACACACACACACACACACACACAACACCACACACACAAACCACACACACACACAACACCACAACACACACACACACAAACACAAAAACACACACACACAACACACACCCACACACACACAACACCACACACCCACACACACACAACACAACACACTCACACAACTCACACACACACCTCAACACACACACACACAAACACACACACACAAACACACAAAAACACACACACGACACCACACAACACACACACACACAACACACACACACACACACACACACACCACACACAACACCACACAACACACAACACACACACACACCACACACACACACACACACAACAAAACACACACACACACAACACACACACACCCACACACATCACACACCAACACACACAACACACACACACACACATCCCCATTCTGTGGTGACCAAAAAAAATAGGTTGTCAGAGAGCAGGACGGAAAAACCACTGAACTCGAGGATGATTCTGGGAAGGAAAGCTGGGGAGCAGAGCTCAGGAAAGGGGAACAGAAATGGGGAAGGAAGATAGAAGAGCTTAGCATGAAAATGGAGGAGAGGATAGCTGCAGAGAGCAGGAAATGGAAATTACAAGCCACAGCAGCAGAGGCTAAGACACAAAGCTAAGAAGAGGAACAGAAGAACTTGAAAGTCTAAAGAGCTAAAGAGCAGTACGGTCATGACATCAGGAATCGCTACATCAGTCACAAATGAGGGGACTGTAGGGTACAAAGAAGTTAAACTGTGCACAGAGGCCCTATCAGACCACCGTGGAGCCCGGGAAAAGAGAGAAGCACACCAGGAACTAACAAAGGGACTGAAGAAAATGAAAGAGCTAAGCTACATGCAGAGGCCCTAACAGACCACAGCAGTATCCAGGAAAAGCTGAGAAGGGAAAATAACAGACCACTGGGCACAGAGACATCAGACAGAGAAAAGACTGAATAAAAGAAAACTGCAATGGAGGCAACTAAATCGTCTCAAAGGGAATATTACAACCCAGGAGTCCAAATGGCCTGTTATCCTGAGTGTAAAGGGAGCAAAATAAACACAGCAGAAAACTTTTGACTTATATTATCCTTCACCAATTTAGAACAGAAGTATGTACACTATATACACTATGTACAGCAATAGGTATTAGTGCACTCCACGGTAAGCAAGGCAGAATAGAAGCCACTAGAGAGCAGACCGTGCTTCAACCAGCTCTAGAATGGGAATGACAAGGGCAGACAGGAGAGTGGTACCCACATAACCTCTGCGATTGCCAAAACCATCTTCTCATTGGCTGGAACCTGGGTACTGGTTGAACGACGGGGCCCCATCGTCAACCCTCAGTCACCTGGTTCGCTGGTTGTAGAAGATAGCCTGTAAATGAGGGTGTGTACATGCGCCAAATAAAGGTTACGTACTCTTTGCATGCCACAGGGATGCAAAGGGAAATGCAGTGGGAGAATGAAAAGGAAAGGTCAGTTTTTGTTTATGGGCTCCAGGAAGTTGAAGGGGAAACTTATGAAGCAAGAAGACAGGGGGAGAAAAAAGTGATTGAAAGTGTCATGAAAGCAATATGAGAGGACGACATGACAAAGCTTGCAAATTTTCTGAGAATAGAGGGGGCTTGCAAGAGGAAAAAATCGGCCAGTCAAAGTTATTTTTTAGGCAGAATCAGCTCAAAACAGGATCCTGCAGGAGAAAGCACAACTAAAGGATTTATCGGCATACCAGAGGGTGTTCCTCGAATGCAACGGAGCACAAGAAGAAAGGCAGAAACTGAAACAGAGGGTACAAAGATGCAAGGAGGAAAGAGAGTCAAAGAGAGAGATGGGCAGGGGAACCCAGACTCAGTACCACCTACAGAAGGCCCTAAACCACGACAAAGATGGGACACAGCAACAAGGAGTCACAGCAGGAAGGTGAAAACTCAGATAAGTCACAGGGATGTTAGAAAGTATTTCTTCAGTCACAGAGTTGTCAGGAAGTGGAATAACTGGGGAGTGATGTAGTGGAGGCAGGATCCGTACATAGCTTTAAGAAGAGATACGACAAAGCTCATGGAACAGGAAAATAGTGAGCCTAGAAGCGACCAGCTAAGAGGCTTAGCGAGGAGCTGTGAATCGACCCCTGCAACCACAAATAGGTAAGTACATACACACACACACACACACACACACACACACACACACACACACACACACACACACACACACTATCACACACAAGCGTCAGTGATTTAACAAACCTCTTTGAGATACAGTGTTGGTCGTGCCTCAACAAAAAGTTGCACCAGCCTATGCCTTGAGAGTCAGCCGAGAAAATAACCACATGAATGTAATCTTATATATAAGCTACCAGTGCTAGATCACGACTTACCAGCAAAAGCAAGCACAACAACAAAAAATTAAAGAGTGATATGGAACAAGTCTATTTTTTTGCTCACATTCTCAAATGTTCTCGGGTCAAATAGGCGAGAAAAAAAAATTAATTTCTCTTGTTTCGAGTGACTAAATATGCGAAAGCATGCGCAACATACCTAAGTGTTTTTCATGTGCTGCCACACATGTCTTCTGAGATGCTATTACATATATATCCAATTTTCAATAATAACTGGAGACAGTAGAAGTGGCTATCATATGAAGGTCACAGTCAGACCGAGAACATTGTGTCTCTCAGTTGATGTGCAGTGAGACTCACACATATGCCACATCTTTTTATAGATGTTTCTCCAGCCAGTGACTTTATCAAGACAATAAAAGGACACAGTCAGAAGTCTGTAGGAGTGGTAATTAGTCCCTAAGCCTAGGGGCAAGTGTTGAGTACCAGTTCTTGGACTGATGGTCTGTTTACCTCCTCTTGTACAGTCTTCCCTTCATATTCCGGTATTGTATTAAACCAATAAATGTTGAAATGTCTTCAAAATCAAGTTACCCAAATGTTTCTTATGTATCTAATTTATCAACTTGTCGGTAGTGTATACCAGTGGTAGTGTATACCAGTGGTGGTGTATACCAGTGGTAGTGTATACCAGTGGTAGTGTATACCAGTGGTAGTGTATACCAGTGGTGGTGTATACCAGTGGTAGTGTATACCAGTGGTAGTGTATACCAGTGGTAGTGTATACCAGTGGTGGTGTATACCAGTGGTAGTGTATACCAGTGGTAGTGTATACCAGTGGTAGTGTATATCCCGTGGAGTGTATACCAGTGGTAGTGTAACCAGTGGTGTGTATACCAGTGGTAGTGTATACCAGTGGTGGTGTATAAACCCTGGTAGTGTATACCAGTGGTAGTGTATACCAGTGGTAGTGTATACCAGTGGTAGTGTATACCAGTGGAGGTGTATACCAGTGGTAGTGTATACCAGTGGTAGTGTATACCAGTGGTAGTGTATACCAGTGGTAGTGTATACCAGTGGAAGTGCATACCAGTGGTAGTGTATACCAGTGGTAGTGTATATCAGTGGTATGTATACCGTGGTTTGTTTTATACCAGTGGTAGTGATATACCATGGTAGTGTATACCAGTGGTAGTGTATACCGTGGTAGTGTATACCAGTGGTAGTGTATACCAGTGGTAGTGTTACCAGTGGTGGTGTATTTTCAGTGGTAGTTTTATACCAGTGGTAGTGTATACCAGTGTTTGTGTATACCAGTGGTAGTGTATACCAGTGGAAGTGTATACCAGTGGTAGTGTATAACCAGTGGTAGCGTATACAGTGGTAGTGTTTTACCAGTGGTAGTGTATACCAGTGGTGTGTATACCCGTGGTAGTGTATACCAGTGGTAGTGTATACCAGTGGTGTGTATACCTGGGGTAGTGTATACCAGTGGTAGTGTATACCAGTGGTAGTGTATACCAGTGGTAGTGTATACCCGTGGAAGTGTATACCAGTGGTAGTGTATACCAGTGGTAGTGTATATCAGTGGTAGTGTAAACCATGGTGGTGTATACCAGTGGTATGTATACCATGGTGTGTATACCAGTGGTAGTGTATACCAGTGGGGAGTGTATACCAGTGGTAGTGTATACCAGTGGTAGTGTATACAGTGGTGGTGTATACCATGCTAGTGTTACGTGCAGTGTATACCAGTGGTAGTGTATACCAGTGGTAGTGTATACCAGTGGTAGTGTATACCAGTGGTATGTGTACACCAGTGGTAGTGTATACCAAATGGTAGTGTATACCATGGGATGTATACCTGGTTGTGTATACCAGTGGTAGTGTATAACATGGGAGTGTAACCATTGTGTATACCAGTGGTGTGTATACCAGTGGTAGTGTATATCAGTGGTAGTGTATACCAGTGGTGGTGTATACCAGTGGTAGTGTATACCAGTGGTAGTGTATACCAGTGGTAGTGTATACCAGTGGTAGTGTATACCAGTGATAGTTTTATATCAGTGGTATGTATACCAGTGGTGGGGTATACCAGTGGTAGTGTATACCAGTGCTAAGTGTATACCATGGTAGTGTATACCAGTGGTAGTGTATACCAGTGGTAGTGTATACCAGTGGTAGGTTAACCCGTGGTAGTGTATACCAGTGGTAGTGTAACCAGTGGTAGTGTATACCAGTGGTAAATGTATACCAGTGGTAGTGTACACCAGTGGGGAGTGTTATACCAGTGGTAGTGTATACCCGTGGTAGTGTATACCAGTGGTAGTGTATACCAGTGGTGTGTATACCACTGGTAGGTTTTACCAGTGGTAGTGTATACCAGTGGTAGTGGTATACCAGTGGTAGTGTATATCAGTGGTAGTGTATACCAGTGGTGGTGTATACCAGTGGTAGTGTATACCAGTGGTATGTATACCAGTGGTAGTGTATAAACCCGTGGTAGTTTTATACCAGTGGTAGTGTATACCAGTGGTAGGGGTACACTAGTGGTAGTGTATACCAGTGGTAGTGTATACCAGTGGTAGTGTATACCAGTGGTAGTGTATACCAGTGGTAGTGTATACCAGTGGTAGTGTATACCAGTGGTAGTGTACACCAGTGGTAGTGTATACCAGTGGTAGTGTATACCAGTGGTAGTGTATACCAGTGGTAGTGTATACCAGTGGTAGTGTATACCAGTGGTAGTGTATACCAGTGGTAGTGTATACCAGTGGTAGTGTATACCAGTGGCAGTGTATACCAGTGGCAGTGTATACCAGTGGTAGTGTATACCAGTGGTAGTGTATACCAGTGGTAGTGTATACCAGTGGTAGTGTATACCAGTAGTAGTGTATACCAGTGGTAGTGTATACCAGTGGTAGTGTATACCAGTGGTAGTTTATACCAGTGGTAGTGCATACCAGTGGTAGTGTATACCAGTGGTAGTGTATACCAGTGGTAGTGTATACCAGTGGTAGTGTATTCCAGTGGTAGTGTATACCAGTGGTAGTGTATACCAGTGGTAGTGTATACCAGTGGTAGTGTATACCAGTGGTAGTGTATACCAGTGGTAGTGTAAACCATGTAGTGTATACCAGTGGTAGTGTATACCAGGGTAGGTATTCCATGGTGGTATACATGGAGTGATACCATGGTAGTGTATACAGTGGTTAGTGTACACCAGTGGTAGTGTATACCAGTGGTAGTGTATACCAGTGGTAGGGATAAACCAGTGGTAGTGATACCAGCGGTAGTGTATACCAGTGGTAGTGTATACCAGTGGTAGTGTACACCAGTGGTAGTGTACACCAGTGGTAGTGTATACCAGTGGTAGTGTATACCAGTGGTAGTGTATATCAGTGGCAGTGTATACCGTGGTTGTGTACACCAGTGGGAGTGTACACCAGTGGTGTTGTATACCCGTGGGAGTGTATACCAGTGGTAGTGTATACCAGTGGTAGTGTATACCAGTGGTAGTGTATAACAGTGGTAGTGTATACCAGTGGTAGTGTATACCAGTGGTAGTGTATACCAGTGGTAGTGTATATCAGTGGCAGTGTATACCAGTGGTAGTGTATACCAGTGGTAGTGTATACCAGTGGTAGTGTATACCAGTGGTAGTGTATACCAGTGGTTTGTGTATACCAATGGTAGTGTATACCAGTGGTATGTAATCAGTGGAGTGTATACCATGGGGTATCCAGTGGTAGTGTATACCAGTGGTAGTGTATACCAGTTGTTGTTACAGTGGTAGATATACCAGTGGTAGTGTAACCAGTGGTAGTGTTTCACCAGTGGTAGTGTATACCAGTGGTAGTGTATACCAGTGGTAGTGTATACCAGTGGTGGTGTATACCAGTGGTAGTGTATACCAGTGGTATTGTATACCAGTGGTATTGTATCCAGTGGGAGTGTATACCAGTGGTAGTGTATACCAGTGGTAGTGTATACCAGTGGTAGTGTATACCAGTGGTAGTGTATACCAGTGGTAGTGTATACCAGTGGTAGTGTATACCAGTGGTAGTGTATACCAGTGGTAGTGTATACCAGTGGTAGTGTATACCAGTGGTAGTGTATACCAGTGGTAGTGTACACCAGTGGTAGTGTATACCAGTGGTAGTGTTTAAACCCGTGGTAGTGAAAACCATGGGGGTTTTATACCAGTGGCAGTGTATACCAGTGGTAGTGTTATACCTGTAGTGTAACAGTGGCAGTGTTACCAGTGGTAAATGTATACCAGTGGTAGTGTATACCAGTGGTAGTGTATACCAGTGGTAGTGTATACCAGTGGTAGTGTATACCAGTGGTAGTGTATACCAGTGGTAGTGTATACCAGTGGCAGTGTATACCAGTGGCAGTGTATACCAGTGGTAGTGTATACCAGTGGTAGTGTATACCAGTGGTAGTGTATACCAGTTGTAGTGTATACCAGTGGTAGTGTATACCAGTGGTAGTGTACACCAGTGGTAGTGTATACCAGTGGTAGTGTATACCAGTGGTAGTGTATACCAGTGGTGGTGCATACCAGTGGTAGTGTATACCAGTGGTAGTGTATACCAGTGGTAGTGTATACCAGTGGTAGTGTATACCAGTGGCAGTGTATACCAGTGGCGTGTATACCAGTGGTAGTGTTATACCAGTGGTAGTGTATTTCCAGTGGTAGTGTATACCATGGTAGTTTTATACCAGTAGTAGTGTATACCAGTGGTAGTGTATACCAGTGGTAGTGTATACCAGTGGTAGTTTATACCAGTGGTAGTGCATACCAGTGGTAGTGTATACCAGTGGTAGTGTATACCCGTGGTAGTGTTTCCAGTGGTAGTGTATTCCAGTGGTAGTGTAATACCAGTGGTAGTGTTACCAGTGGGAGTGTACACCAGTGGTAGTGTATACCAGTGGTAGTGTATACCCGTGGTAGTGTACACCATGGTAGTGTAACCAGTGGTAGTGTATACCAGTGGTAGTGTATACCCGTGGTAGTGTATATCGTGCAGTGTATACCAGTGGTAGTGTATACCCGTGGTAGTGTACACCAGTGGTAGTGTATACCATGTAGTGTATACCAGTGGTAGTATATACCAGTGGTGGTAACAGCGGGTGTATACCAGTGGTAGTGTATACCAGTGGTAGTGTACACCAGTGGTAGTGTAACCAGTGGTAGTGTATAAACCCGTGGTAGTGTATACCGTGGGGTGTTATCAGTGGCGTTAATTTCCATGGTTTTGTACCCCAGTGGGATGTACACCAGTGGTAGTGGGATACCAGTGGGAGTGTATACCAGTGGTAGTGTATACCAGTGGTAGTGATACCCGTGGTAGTGTATACCAGTGGTAGTGTTATACCAGTGGTAGTGTATACCAGTGGTAGTGTATACCAGTGGTATGTATATCAGTTGGAGTGTATACCAGTGGAAATGTATACCAGTGGTAGTGTATACCAGTGGTAGTGTATACCAGTGGTAGTGTATACCAGTGGTAGTGTATACCAGTGGTAGTGTATACCAGTGGTAGTGTATATCAGTGGCATGTATACCATGGTTTGTGATACCAGTGGTAGGTTACCAGTGGTAGTGTTTTAAACCCGTTGTAGTGTATACATGGTAGTATATACCAGTGGTAGTGTATACCAGTGGTAGTGTCACCATGGAGTGTATACCGTGGTAGTGTATACCAGTGGTTTGTGTATTTCCAGTGGTGGTGTATACCAGTGGTAGTGTATACCGTGGTATTGTATACCATGGTGTGTTTGGTGGTAGTGGGATACCAGTGGTAGTGTATACCAGTGGTAGTGATCAGGTAGTGTATACCCGTGGTAGTGTATACCCGTGGTATTTTATACCAGTGGAGTGTTACCAGTGGTAGTGTATACCAGTGGTTAGTGTATACCAGGGGTAAATGTATACCATGGTTTGTGTATACCAGTTTGGGAGTGTACACCGTGGAGTGTATACCAGTGGTAGTGTATACCAGTGGTAGTGTATACCAGTGGTGGGGTATACCAGTGGCATGTAAAACCATGTGGTAGTGTATACCAGTGGTAGTGTATACCGTGGCAGTGTATAAAACCGGGTATGTATACCAGTGGTAGTGTATACCAGTGGAGTGTATACCAGTGGTAGTGTATACCAGTGGTAGTGTATACCAGTGGTAGTGTATACCAGTGGTAGTGTATATCAGTGGCAGTGTATACCAGTGGCGTGTATACCAGTGGTAGTGTATACCATGGGAGTGTAACCAGTGGTAGTTGGGATACCATGGTAGTGTATACCAGTGGTAGTGTATACCAGTGGTAGTGTACACCAGTGGTAGTGTATACCAGTGGTAGTGTATACCAGTGGTAGTGTATACCAGTGGTGGTGCATACCAGGGTATGAATACCAGTGGTAGTGTATACCATGGTATGTATACCCGTGGTAGTGTTACCAGTGGCGTGTATACCAGTGGTAGTGTATACCAGTGGGGAGTGTAAAAACCAGTGGTAGTGTTTTACCAGTGGTAGTGTATACCAGTGGTAGTGTACACCAGTGGTAGTGTATACCAGTGGTAGTGTATACCAGTGGTAGTGTATACCAGTGGTAGTGTATACCCCCGTGGTAGTGTATAACAGTGGTGGGGTATACCGTGGTAGTGTATACCCGTGGTAGTGTATACCAGTGGTAGTGTTACCAGTGGCAGTGTATACCAGTGGTAGTGTATAAACCCGTGGGGAGTGTACACCATGGCAGTGTATAAACCCGTGGTAGTGTATACCAGTGGAGTGTATAAACCCGTGGTAGGTGTATACCAGGTGTAGTGTAACCAGTGTAGTACACCAGTGGTAGTGTATACCTGTGTTAATGTATACCAAGTGGGGTGGTATACCAGTGGTAGTGTATACCAGTGGTTGTGTATACCAGTGATAGTGTATACCAGTGGTAGTGTATGCCAGTGGTAGTGTATACCAGTGGTAGTGTATACCAGTGGTAGTATATACCAGTGGTGGTGTATACCAGTGGTAGTGTATACCAGTGGTAGTGTATACCAGTGGTAGTGTATACCAGTGGTAGTTATACCAGTGAAGTGTACACCAGTGGTAGTGTATACCAGGGTAGTGTATTTCCAGTGAAGTGTACACCGGGTAGTGAACACCAGTGGTAGTGTACACCAGTGGCAGTGTATACCAGTGGTAGTGTACACCAATGGTAGTGTATACCAGTGGTAGTGTATACCAGTGGTAGTGAATACCAGTGGAAGTGTACACCAGAGGTAGTGTATACCAGTGGTAGTGTATACCAGTGGTAGTGTACACCAGTGGTAGTGTATACCAGTGGTAGTGTATTCCAGTGGTAGTGTATACCAGTGGTAGTGTATACCAGTAATAGTGTATACCAGTGGTAGTGTACACCAGTGGTAGTGTATACCATGGTGTGTTACCAGTGGTAGTGTACACCAGTGGTAGTGATACCAGTGGTATGTATACCAGTGGTAGTGAATACCAGTGGTAGTGTACACCAGTGGTATGTACACCCGTTAGTGTATACCAGTGGTAGTGTATACCAGTGGTGGGGTATACCAGTGGTAGTGAAAACCAGTGGTAGTGTATACCAGTGGTAAATGTAACCATGGTAGTGTATACCAGTTGTAGTGTATACCAGTGGTAGTGAATACCAGTGGTAGTGTATACCAGTGGTAGTGTACACCAGTGGTAGTGTATACCAGTGGTAGTGTATACCAGTGGTGGTGAATACCAGTGGTAGTGTATACCAGTCGTAGTGTATACCAGTGGTAGTGTATACCAGTGGTAGTGTATACCAGTGGTAGTGTACACCAGTGGTAGTGTATACCAGTGGTAGTGTATACCAGTTGTAGTGTGTACCAGTTGTAGTGTATACTAGTTGTAGTGCAAACCAGTGGTAATGCATACCAGTTGTAGTGTATACCAGTTGTAGTGTATACCAGTGGTAGTGTATACCAGTGGTGGTGTATACCAGTGGTAGTGTATACCACTGATAATGTATACCAGTGGTAGTGTACACCAGTGGTAGTGTATACCAGTGGTAGTGTGTACCAGTGGTAGTGTATACCACTGATAGTGTATACCACTGATAGTGTATACCAGTGGTAGTGTACACCAGTGGTAGTGTATACCAGTGGTAGTGTATACCACTTGTAGTGTATACCAGTTGTGGTGTATACCAGTGGTTGTGTATACCAGTGGTAATGTATACCAGTTGTAGTGTATACCAGTTGCAGTGTATACCAGTTGTAGTGCATACTAGTTGTGGTGTATACCAGTGGTAGTGTATAACCCCTGTAGTGGTTACCAGTTTTCAGTGTTTTACCATTGTAGTCATCCATTTGTGGTGTACCAGTGGTAGTGATACCAGTTATAGTGTATACCAGTGTAGTGTATACCATGAAGTGTAAAAGTGTGGTGTATACCAGTGGTGGGGTATACCAGTGGTAGTGTATACCACTGATAATGTATACCAGTGGTAGTGTACACTAGTGGTAGTGTATACCAGTGAGAGTGTATACCACTGATAGTGCATACCAGTGGTAGTGTATACCACTGATAGTATATACCAGTGGTAGTGTATACCAGTGGCAGTGTATACCACTGAAAGTATGTACCAAATGATAGGATCCCCTTTGGGAGTGTATACCAGGGGTTGGTATACCAGTGATAGTGTTACCAGTGGTAGTGTATACCAGTGGCAGTGTATACCACTGAAAGTATGTACCACTGATAGTGTATACCAGTGGTAGTGTATACCAGTGGTAGTGTATACCAGTGATAGTGTATACCAGTGGTGGTGTATACCAGTGGTAGTGTATACCAGTGGTAGTGTATACCAGTGATAGTGTATACCAGTGGTAGTGTATACCAGTGGTAGTGTATACCAGTGGTAGTGTATACCAGTGGTAGTGTATACCACTGTTAGTGTATACCACTGTTAGTGTATACCACTGATAGTGCATACCAGTGGCAGTGTATACCACTGATAGTATATACCAGTGTTGGGACCATGTAGTGTATACCACTGATAGTGTATACCACTGATAGTGTATACCACTGATAGTGTATACCACTGATAGTGTATACCACTGATAGTGTATACCAGTGGTAGTGTATACCACTGATAGTGTATACCACTGATAGTGTATACCACTGATAGTGTATACCACTGATAGTGTATACCACTGATAGTGTATACCCGTGGTAGTGGGATACCACTGATAGTGTTACCAGTGGTAGTGTATACCACTGATAGTGTTTTACCACTGATAGTGTATTACCACTGATAGTGTATACCAGTGGTAGTGTATACCAGTGGTAGTGTATACCACTGATAGTGTATACCACTGATAGTGTATACCACTGATAGTGTATACCACTGATAGTGTATACCACTGATAGTGTATACCACTGATAGTGTATACCACTGATAGTGGATACCACTGATAGTGTATACCACTGATAGTGTATACCAGTGGTAGTGTATACCACTGATAGTGTATACCACTGATAGTGTATACCACTGATAGTGTATACCAGTGGTAGTGTATACCACTGATAGTGTATACCACTGATAGTGTATACCAGTGGTAGTGTATACCACTGATAGTGTATACCACTGATAGTGTATACCACTGATAGTGTATACCACTGTAGGTAACCACTGATAGTGTATACCACTGATAGTGTATACCAGTGGTAAATGTATACCATGATAGTGTAACCACTGATAGTGTATACCATTTGGGAGTGTATAACCCCTGTTTGTGTATACCACTGTAGTGTATAACCCGTGGTAGTGTATACCACTGATTTGTGTATACCAGTGGTAGTGTATACCATGGTATGTATACCAGTGGTGTGTATACCATGGTAGTGTATACCACTGATAGTGTATACCACTGATAGTGTATACCAGTGGTAGTGTATACCAGTGGTAGTGTATACCACTGATAGTGTATACCACTGATAGTGTATACCACTGATAGTGTATACCACTGATGTGTATACCACTGATAGTGTATACCACTGATTAGTGTATACCAGTGATAGTTTTATACCACTGATAGTGTATACCCAAGATGTGTATACACTGATAGTGTATACCATGTTGTATATACCACTGATAGTGTATACCAGTGGTAGTGTATACCACTGATAGTGTATACCACTGATAGTGTATACCACTGATAGTGTATACCACTGATAGTGTATACCATTGATAGGTATACCATGTAGTGTATACCATGATAGTGTATACCACTGATAGTGTATACCAGTGGGTAGTGTATACCACTGATAGTGTTATACCACTGATAGTGTATACCACTGATAGTGTTTTCCATGATAGTGTATACCAGTGGTAGTGATACCACTGATAGTGTAAAAACCACTGATATGTATACCACTGATAGTGTATACCAGTGGTATGTATACCAATGAAGTGTATACCACTGATAGTGTATACCACTGATAGTGTATACCACTGATAGTGTATACCACTGATAGTGTATACCACTGATAGTGTATACCACTGATAGTGTATACCACTGATAGTGTATACCACTGATAGACGCTGAGAGTTGATTCTAATGCTTATAGAAGGGAACTAAGTGTTTTTAACCTGTGGATAATAAGTTCCAAGTAGCTTTACCAATCCTTTGTGTAGTCGATAGACTTCAAACCTAATCACACAAACCAATTGGCTACTTTACTGGGCATAATTAGAGCAGGGTTTATACCAGTGGAGATCGTCTGCTTCGCAACACAATAAAACTCTACTCAAAAACACGAAAAATTGTACCAGACGTCTTTCCAAAATTTCGCTGCTGATTAAGAATCAAAATATCTTGACTTATTATTAAAAAAACTCAGTATAAAATCAAAATACAGAGTATTAATAAAAATATTTCGACAAAAATAATTATAGGCAAGTTTGCTTGTGGAGGCAGGTCGATGTGATCACATATTGGCAGGTGTTAGAAGCAAACTGGAACTTTTAATCGTGAGCTCGAAAAAAAAGAAATGCTTGATCGGCCGTAAATTTCGAGCGTCTTCTAACAAGGTAAACCAGTTCGTTAACTCTCACTGGTCGTTAAGCCTCCGCTTTATCCGTATTAGTAACCAAAAATAGTTTATATATATATTATATATATATATATATATATATAAATTATTATATATTTATATATATAATTTAATATTATATATTATAAATATATATAAATTAATATATATAAATTATATATATATATAATATAATATATAAAATATATATATATATTTATAATTATAATATATATATTTATATATGTCGTCGGTATGAAAACTGGTAATTAGCAAGAACCCCGTTTAAAAATTAAGTCCCCTAAAAATTTTCTTATACGATTAAGATATATTTTTTCATTTAGTTAATGTAAAAAACTTTAATTTTGCAAAAGAATCTAGAAAAAATTCCTAACCTTTATACAAGTGCAATTTATTTTAGCCTAACCCCTAAATATATTTTAAATACCCTTACATAATTAATACTAAACAAACACAACAATTATTTTTTTCGTAGGTTTTAGAAAGATTTTTGCGAATTATTGCATACACAAATTTAACTTGTCCTATAATTCAAGATGGCGTTGCTATTTAAGTCAAAGATCGCAATTCTGCCTATTTCGCACGACTTTATATATTTTATAATATTATATATTTTATTTTATTTTTATATATATATATTTATATTTTTAAAAAATAATAATATATATAAAAATATAATAAATATATATATATATATATATATATATATATATATAAATATTAATATAATATATATATAAAATTAATTTTATTATATATATGTATATATAATTATTAACGTTTACACACACACTGCGTCTATTACTAAACGTTTACATTAATTTAAGAGTCTTGACGTATAATTTTTAATGGAGTGATGCAGCTGGTGATCACTGATGGTGATATTCCACTTTTCAAACTTGACTGCAGGTTTTTTTTTTTTTTTTTTTTTTTTTTTTTTTGTTTAATTCATTGCGAAAGCGTTTATCTGGAAATTCTACAGAGCAGTTGAAAGACCTCGAGATGAACACTACCTCAGTGCACTACCTCAGTGCACTACCTCAGTGCACTACCTCAGTGCACTACCTCAGTGCAGTACCTCAGTGCACTACCTCAGTGCAGTACCTCAGTGCAGTGAGGTGATCATTATTGTTGTTGCTATTATTATTATTAGTGGTAGTAGTATATTATTTCTATTATCATCAGTATTATTATTAGTAGTAGTAGTAGTAGCATATTATTATTATTATTATTATTATTATTATTATTATTATGATGATGATGATGATGATGATGATGATGATGATGATGATGATGATGATGATGGCGGTTGTGACGTGCTAATCCCGTTAGAGTTATGCAGCTCCTGAGGAATGGAAAGTGATGAGGTTTGATCCAGGGAAGTGGAGTGAACGTCAAATTTCTTGGATGAAGATCCTTTAATGATCATTAAGTTATAATAATCTTACTAAAATAAATATTGTAAAAGTCTATTTTATCTTGCTCGTCCTGTTTATGTACTCAGCTCACCGTTTTACTCAGCTGGTTGTTGTACTCAGCGAATTGTGCTTATCTAGCTGAACTCAGCCACTGATAGTACTCTGTACGTCACTTATTCTCTCAAGGCTGCAACATCCCTTTTAAGGAAGGCGAAGTTGCAAATTTGGAGAATGTTCAGAGAACCTTCAATGATCGTAAAATTCAGTCAAATGCCTAAATTACTGGCGAAGTTTGAAGCCTCTCAAATCTTACTCCTTGGAACGTAGGCGAGAAGGATACATCACAGATTATTCTAAAGGAACTGATCCTTAAAATGAACGCAGAAATCACTCGCTAGCAGTAGAAGCCTGGCAGACGGTGACATGAGTACACTAAGAAAAACTATGTACTCACCTATATGCGGTTTCTGGGATCGATTCACAGCTCTTGACCCCGCCTGTTCGCTGGTCACTACTAGGTGCATTCTCTCCCGGCTCCCAGAGTTTCATCGTGTATGTGGGGGGGGGAGAGGAATACAATAGCACGTTCCCAGGGTCAATCGCATAAGAATCCCAACTCATCCTCCAAAAGACTCAGCTCATCTGAATTTAAATTTTCGTTGAGTGTGGAGTCAGTCTGTAAGGGAGGGAGGAGGGAGGGGAGGGAGGGGGAGGGAGGGAGGGAGGGAGGAGGGGGAAGATTTTCACTGTTGGGTTTCGTTTATGGAGTGTCCACACTGCTGAGTGTCATGCATTGGGAGAGTTATGCATGGAGGGGGGTCATGCATGGAGGGAGGTCATGCTGTGGGGGATCTTGTTATGTAATATTGCTGTGAAAGTATTATTGTGGCGGGTCATGCTGTGTTGGCTCATGATGTGAAGGTCTTGCCGTGACAGGTCATGCTGTTCTGGATTATGCTGTGAAGGTCTTACTCAAAAGGTCAGTAGCCTGAGTCAGTCATTGTATTGATGACTGCGTGGCATCATCAAAGGCTGCTGGTGAGCCTCTCACTCTCCACTCAGTGACTCTCAGCTTCTCCGTCTGACACCGGTACTTCACAAGCAGCCACAAGCACCTGCTGAGTTCTGGATATGGTGAATGACTGTACCCAATTACTCATGCAAAACCATACATACATACATACAAAATATATATATATATTATATATATATATAAAATATATATATATATATATATATATATATACACAAACACTGATCTCTGGCTGAAGGAGACTCGAACCTACGAACCTTAGGACAAGGTACGCAGTGCTTTACCAATCTACCCACAATGGACAATACCTTGGCGTGTAGCTTGCGCTACACGTTTGATCCAAGGCAGCCAGCTTTCAGGGAGAAGGCTTACAGCTTTTCATCTCATCCCCTGCATGCATCAGCCTTACTAGAGATTTTAACAATGCAAGGAATTCGCGAGAGCAGGCGAAAGATACACAAACACTGATCTCTGGCTGAAGGAGACTCGAACCTACGAACCTTAGGACAAGGTACGCAGTGCTTTACCAATGTGGGTAGATTGGTAAAGCACTGCGTACCTTGTCCTAAGGTTCGTAGGTTCGAGTCTCCTTCAGCCAGAGATCAGTGTTTGTGTGTGGGATATATATTTTATATATATATAATATATATATATTATATATATATATATATATATATATATATATATATATATAATATATATATATTATGGTAGACAGCAACCACCCAGGGAGGTACTACCGTCCTGCCAGATGACTGTGAAACAAACCTGTAACTATTTTACATGATGGTAGGAATGCTGGTGTCTTTTTCTGTCTCATAAACACGCTGGATAACAGGTATATCTTGCTACTTCTACATACACTTAGGTCACACTACACAGGTACGTACATGCATATATATATATACATACACACATCTGGGTTTTTCTTCTTTTTTCTAAATAGCTCTTGTTTTTCTTTATTTCCTCTATTGTCCATGGGGAAGTGGAAAAGAATCTTTCCTCCGTAAGCCATGCGTGTCGTATGAGGCGACTAAAATGCCGGGAGCAATGGGCTAGTAACCCCTTCTCCTGTAGACATTTACTAAAAAAGAGAAGAGGAAAACTTTATAAAACTGGGATGCTTGAATGTGCGTGGATGTAGTGCGGATGACAAGAAACAGATGATTGCTGATGTTATGAATGAAAAGAAGTTGGATGTCCTGGCCCTAAGCGAAACAAAGCTGAAGGGGTAGGGGAATTTCGGTGGGGAGAAATAAATGGGATTAAGTCAGGAGTATCTGAGGGAGTTAGAGCTAAGGAAGGGGTAGCAATTATGTTGAAGGATCAGTTATGGGAGAAGAAGAGGGGATATAAATGTGTAAATTCAAGGATTATGTGGATTAAAATAAGGGATGGATGCGAAAAGTAAGTCATAATAAGCGTGTATGCACCTGGAGAAGAGAGGAGTGTAAAGGAGAGAGAGAGATTTTGGGAGATGTTAAGTGAATGTATAGGAACCTTTGAACCAAGTGAGAGAGTAATTGTGGTAGGGGACCTAAATGCTAAAGTAGGAGAAACATTTAGAGAGGGTGTGGTAGATAAGCTTGGGGTGCCAGGTGTAAATGATAATGGGAGCCCTTTGATTGAACTTTGTATAGAAAGGGGTTTAGTTATAGGTAATACATATTTTAAGAAAAAGAGGATGAATAAATATACAAGATATAATGTAGGGTGTAATGACAGTAGTTTGTTGGATTATGTATTGGTAAATAAAAGACTGTTGAGTAGACTTTAGGATGTACATGTTTATAGAGGGGCCACAGATATATCACATCACTTTTCAGTTGTAGCTACAGTGAGAGTAAAAGGTAGATGGGATACAAGGAAAATAGATCATCAAGTAAGAGAAAGGTGAAGGTTTATAAACTACAAGAGGAGGCAGTTAGGGTAAGATATAAACAACTATTGGAGGATAGACGAGCTAGTGAGAGAATAGGCAATGGGGTCGCAGATATATGGGGTAGGTTTAAGAATATAGTGTTAGAGTGTTCAGCACAAGTTTGTGGTTACAAGAAAGTGGGTGCAGGAGGGAAGAAGAGCGACTGGTGGAATGACGATGTAAAGAGAGTAGTAAGGGGGAAAAAAGTTAGCACATGAGAGGTTTTTACAAAGTTGAAGTGATGCAAGGAGGGAAGAGTATATGGAGAAAAAGAGAGAGGTTAAGAGAATGGTGAAGCAATGTAAAAAGAGAGCTAATGAGAGAGTGGGTGAGATGTTATCAACAAATTTTGTTGAAAATAAGAAAAAGTTTTGGAGTGAGATTAATAAGTTGAGGAAGCCTAGGGAACAAATGAATTTGTCAGTTAAAAATAGGAGAGGAGAGTTATTAAATGGAGAGTTAGAGGTATCGTGAAGATGGAGGGAATATTTTGAGGAATTATTAAATGTTAATGGAGAGAGGGAAGCTGTGACTTCATGTATAAGGCAAGGAGGAATAATGTCTTGTAGAAGTGAGGAAGAGCCAGTTGTGAGTGTGGGGGAAGTTCGTGAGGCAGTAGGTAGAATGAAAGGGGGTAAGGCAGCCGGGATTGATGGGATAAAGATAGATATGTTAAAAGCAGGTGGGGATATAGTTTTAGAGTGGTTGGTGCAATTATTTAATAAATGTATGGAAGAGGGTACTGTACCTAGGGATTGGCAGAGAGCGTGCATAGTTCCTTTGTACAAAGGCAAAGGGGACAAAAGAGAGTGCAAAAATAATAGGGGAATAAGTCTGTTGAGTATACCTGGTAAAGTGTATGGTAGAGTTATTATTGTAAGAATTAAGAGTAAGACAGAGAATAGGATAGCAGATGAACAAGGAGGCTTTAGGAAAGGTACGGGGTGTGTGGACCAGGTGTTTACAGTGAAACATATAGGTGAATAGTATTTAGATAAGGCTAAAGAGGTCTTTGTGGCATTTATGGATTTGGAAAAGGCGTAAGACAGGGTGGATAGGGGGCAATGTGGCAGATGTTGCAGGTGTATGGTATAGGAGGTGGGTTACTGAAAGCAGTGAAGAGTTTCTACGAGGATAGTGAGGCTCAGATTAGAGTATGTAGGAAAGAGGGAGATTATTTCCCAGTAAAAGTAAACCTTAGACAAGGATGTGTGATGTCACCATGGTTGTTCGATATATTTATAGATGGGGTTGTAAGAGAAGTGAATGCAAGGGTCTTGGCAGAAGGTGTGGAGTTAAAAGATAATAATCAAACACAAAGTGGGAGTTGTCACAGTTGCTTTTTGCTGATGACACTGTGCTCTTGGGAGATTCTGAAGAGAAGTTGCAGAGGTTGGTGGATGAATTTGGTAGGGTATGTAAAAGAAGAAAATTAAAAGTGAATATAGGAAAGAGTAAGGTTATGAGGATAACAAAAAGATTAGGTGATGAGAGATTAGATATCAGATGGGAGGGAGAGAGTATGGAGG
>NC_069425.1:30613429-30618429 GCF_026875155.1 Cherax quadricarinatus
AATGACGTGCCTTCAATGACGTGCCTTCAATGACGTGCCTTCAATGACGTACCCTCAATGACGTGCCTTCAATGACGTGCCCTCAATGACGTGCCCTCAATGACGTGCCTTCAATGACGTGCCCTCAATGACGTGCCTTCAATGACGTGCCCTCAATGACGTGCCCTCAATGACGTGCCTTCAATGACGTGCCTTCAATGACGTGCCCTCAATGACGTGCCTTCAATGACGTGCCCTCAATGACGTGCTTCAATGACGTGCCCTCAATGACGTGCCTTCAATGACGTGCCTTCAATGACGTGCCTTCAATGACGTGCCCTCAATGACGTGCCCTCAATGACGTGCCTTCAATGACGTGCCCTCAATGACGTGCCTTCAATGACGTGCCCTCAATGACGTGCCTTCAATGACGTGCCCTCAATGACGTGCCCTCAATGACGTGCCTTCAATGACGTGCCCTCAATGACGTGCCCTCAATGACGTGCCCTCAATGACGTGCCCTCAATTTCGTGCCCTCAGTGACGTGCCTTCAATGACGTGCTCTCAATGACGTGCCCTCAATGACGTGCCCTCATTGACGTGCCCTCAATGACGTGCTCTCAATTACGTGCTCTCAATGACGTGCCCTCAATTTCGTGCCCTCAGTGACGTGCCCTCAATGACGTGCCCTCAATTTCGTGCCCTCAATGACGTGCCTTCAATGACGTGCCCTCAATGACGTGCCTTCAATGACGTGCCCTCAATGACGTGCCCTCAATTTCGCGCCCTCAATGACGTGCCCTCAATGACGTGCCTTCAATGACGTGCCCTCAATGACGTGCCCTCAATGACGTGCCCTCAATGACGTGCTCTCAATGACGTGCCCTCAATTTCGTGCCCTCAATGACGTGCCCTCAATGACGTGCAATCACTGACGTGCCATCACTGACGTCCCTTTAATGACGTGCCCTCAATAGCGAGCCCTCAGAGACGTGCCCTCAAGGACATGTTTATAGAAGGCGCATCAGACAGTAGTAAATAGACAGTGAAAATATATTTGCAAGATGCTAAGCAGGACACCAGGCAGGACGCCAGACAGGACACCAGGCAGGACGCCAGGCAGTACGCCAGGCAGAACACCAGGCAAGACGCCAGGCAGGACGCCAGACAGAACACCAGGCAGGACGCCAGGCAGGACGCCAGGCAGAACACCAGGCAGGACGTCAGGCAGAACACCAGGCAGGACGTCAGGCAGGACGCCAGGGAGGACGCTAGGCAAGCAAACAGGCAGGCTAGCAGGCAAGCCATCTAGCCCTGGTCCCGACCTTCCCTGCTGCAGGATAGACAGATGATTGCGCAAGGCGACAGATTATCTTTATCAGCCACAATTTATTATTCTCTTGTACCCTGGGGTCGCCTGCGTGTGAACACGTCAAGTGGGAGCGCTTCTTCCCTGCGGCAGCCACTTCTTCAGGAGAGCGAGACGAGTGACTGTTTTCCCTGCGGCAGCCACTTCTTCAGGGGAACGAGACTAGGTATTGTTTTTCGCTGCGGCAGCCATTTCTTCAGGGGAGCGAGACAAGCGACTGTTTTCCCTGCGGCAGCCACTTCTTCAGGAGAGCGAGACTGTTGACTGTTTTCCATGCGGCAGCCACTTCAAGAAACTGAAATAAACCCCCGTACCTACAGGAGTCCAACTCTTCAAGACGTCAACACGAGCGCCCGTTCCCCGCGGCCTCCACTACTTCAGGAAGCCGGACTGAGAAACACACTCTTCCCTCCACCAGGAAGATCGTGCAGAGGCGTCCGGCGAGATAGACACCCGCGCAGCAACTTTCTCTTGACCTTGCGGACCCTGCTGCGCCCCCAGCAGCAGGAGTGGGTGTGTGTGTGTGTGTGGGGCATGCAGCCCACGGGGAACCCGAGGGAACCCGAATCATGATGACCAGGGGCGTTTGCCGAGACGCCCACACAACCCACACACGCCCACACCCACCACTCGTCGGCAGCAGTGGCCGTGGGCTCCTGAAGGCTTCAGTAGTAAGAATAAGTGTTGCTGCTTCAGGCTTGTAGCAACTACCATCAATACTAGAAGCTTGTAGCAACTACCATCAATACTAGAAGCTTGTAGCAACTACCATCAATACTAGAAGCTTGTAGCAACTACCATCAATACTAGAAGCTTGTAGCAACTGCCATCAGCACCAGCACTACAAGCTTGTAGCGTGTTGTATGGTTGCTATAACGTGATATATGGTGTCAGGGAAAGTGGTATCTATTTGTAGAGTGGTAGAAGTGGTGGTGGTGGTGGTGGTGGTGGTAGTAGTGATGTCAGTGGTGGAAGTAGTAGTGGTGTCAGTGGTGGTGGCGGTAGTAGTGGTGTCAGTAGTGGTGGTAGTAGTGGTGTCAGTGGTGGTGGTAGTGGTGCCAGTGATGGTAGTAGTGGTGGTAGTAGTGGTGGTGGTAGTAGTGGTGTTAGTAGTGGTGGTGGTAGTAGTAGTGTCAGTAGTGGTGGTGGTAGCAGTGATGTCAGTAGTGGTGGTGGTAGTAGTGGTGTCAGTGTTGGTGGTGGTAGCAGTGGTGTCAGTGGTGGTGGTAGTAGTGGTGTCAATGGTGGTGGTAATAGTGGTGTCAGTAGTGGTGGTGGTAGTAGTGGCGTCAGTGGTGGTGGTGGTGGTAGTAGTGGTGTCAGTGGTGGTGATAGTAGCGGTGTCAGTGGTGGTGATAGTAGCGGTGTCAGTGGTAGTGGTAGTAGTGGTGTCAGTGGTGGTGATGATAGTAGCGGTGTCAGTAGTGGTGGTAGTAGTGGTGTCAGTGGTGGTGGTGGTAGTAGTGGTGTCAGTGGTGGTGGTGGTGGTAGTAGTGGTGTTTAGTAGTGGTGGTGGTAGTAGTGTGTCAGTGGTGGTGGCAGTAGTGGTGTCAGTGGTGGTGGTAGTAGTGGTGTCAGTGGTGGTGGTGGTAGTAGTGGTGTCAGTGGTGTGGTGGTAGTAGTGTCAGTGGTGGTGGTAGTAGTGGTGTCAGTGGTGGTGTGTAGTAATGGTGTCAGTGGTGGTAGTAGTAGTGTCAAGTGGTGGTGGTAGTAGTGGTGTCAGTGGTGGTGGTAGCAGTGTGTCAGTGGTGGTGGTAGTAGTGGTGTCAGTGGTGGTGGTGGTGGTAGTAGTAGTGTCAGTGGTGGTGGTAGTAGTGGTGTCAGTGGTGTGGTAGCAGTGGTGTCAGTGGTGGTGTGGTAGTAGTGTCAGTGGTGGTGGTAGTAGTGGTGTCAGTGGTGGTGGTAGTAGTGGTGTCAGTGGTGGTGGTAGTAGTGGTGTCAGTGGTGGTGGTGGTAGTAAGTAGTGTCAGTGGTGGTGGTAGTAGTAGTGTCAGTGGTGGTGGTGGTAGTAGTGTCAGTGATGGTGGCAGTAGTAGTGTCAGTGTGGTGGTAGTAGTAGTGTCAGTGGTGGTGGTAGTAGTAGTGTCAGTGGTGTGGTAGTAGTAGTGTCAGTGGTGGTCGTGGTAGTAGTGTCAGTGATGGTGGTGGTAGTAGTGTCAGTGGTGGTGGTAGTAGTGGTGTCAGTGGTGGTGGTGGTAGTAGTAGTGTCAGTGGTGGTGGTAGTAGTAGTGTCAGTGGTGGTGGTGGTAGTAGTGTCAGTGATGGTGGTGGTAGTAGTGTCAGTGGTGGTGGTAGTAGTGGTGTCAGTGGTGGTGGTGGTAGTAGTAGTGTCAGGGTGGTGGTAGTAGTAGTGTCAGTGGTGGTGGTGGTAGTAGTGTCAGTGATGGTGGTGGTAGTAGTGTCAGTGGTGGTGGTAGTAGTGGTGTCAGTGGTGGTGGTGGTAGTAGTAGTGTCAGGGGTGGTGGTAGTAGTAGTGTCAGTGGTGGTGGTGGTAGTAGTGTCAGTGATGGTGGTGGTAGTAGTGTCAGTGGTGGTGGTAGTAGTGGTGTCAGTGGTGGTGGTGGTAGTAGTAGTGTCAGTGGTGGTGGTAGTAGTAGTGTCAGTGGTGGTGGTGGTAGTAGTGTCAGTGATGGTGGTGTAGTAGTGTCAGTGGTGGTGGTAGTAGTGGTGTCAGTGGTGGTGGTGGTAGTAGTGTCAGTGGTGGTGGTAGTAGTGGTGTCAGTGGTGGTGGTGGTAGTAGTAGTGTCAGGGGTGGTGGTAGTAGTAGTGTCAGTGGTGGTGGTGGTAGTAGTGTCAGTGATGTGGTGGTAGTAGTGTCAGTGGTGGTGGTAGTAGTGGTGTCAGTGGTGGTGGTGGTAGTAGTAGTGTCAGTGGTGGTGGTAGTAGTAGTGTCAGTGGTGGTGGTGGTGGTGGTGGTGGTGGTGGTGGTGGTGGTAGTAGTGTCAGTGGTGGGGTAGTAGAGTAGTGTCAGTGGTGGTGGTGGTGGTGGTGGTAGTAGTAGTGTCAGTGGTGTGGGTAGTAGTAGTGTCAGTGTGGTGGTGGTAGTAGTGTCAGTGGTGGTGGTAGTAGTGGTGTCAGTGGTGGTGGTGGTAGTAGTAGTGTCAGTGGTGGTGGTAGTAGTAGTGTCAGTGGTGGTGGTGGTGGTGGTGGTGGTAGTAGTAGTGACAGTGGTGGTGGTAGTAGTAGTGTCAGTGGTGGTGGTGGTGGTAATAGCAACATTATACTGTAGCATTAGCAACGGTAGTTATCACTGTACTTGCAGTCTTTGGTACTGGGAACCTTTGGGTAAAGATTGTAACGTTTGATACTTTGGAGGGAACTCGCGTCGACGACGCAAGCGGTATCGCAAGTGATGTCGCAAGTAGCGTCGGAAGCCGCGTCGCAGATAGCCGTAGTTTGCTGCTTGTGAGGCAAGGCTGCAGCTTCGTAGTTCTTACCATGAACACCAGTGGATCAAGCTGTCGTTGTTGTTGTTATTATGGTAATTATTGCTGTTGTAGACCACGGTAATGAAAGCTCGAATATCAAATAATCTCCGTAACAGCCAACACAGTTCGCTTTTCGTAAGATTTCCCAGTGACTATTTTCGTGATTAGTATATGACGTACATTAATGTTAGTACCGAAAGGAAGATAGATGATCCAGCAGTGAG
>NC_069425.1:30623429-30629521 GCF_026875155.1 Cherax quadricarinatus
TCAGCAGGTTTTTCCAGCTGGCTCTAGTTTGTGAGATATTACATACCTTCCCTCAGTTAACAGGGAACTTAACCATAACACGTGTATATGTACTGACAATTTGTATATATAAATAGTTTTGATTAATATTAGAGTTTAATTTTTAAATTATTTAATATTTAAGGAAAGAAGTTGTGTCAACAAGGACCACTTGGCAATATTATAATATTTATTTTGTTAGTTTTTCCAGATAAACATGAGTTCTGCACGAAGAGTCTGCTTGAACAATACCAATGCATTTTGCTACATTTGTGACAAATACTCTTTGTAAAACAAGGAAAACCCAAGATGAAAATAAAGAACTTATATAGGGCAGTAACATCTCTGGAGCTCTTCTTCCAATGTGACTTGAATATCGTCCAGGATATTGGTGGCTGTTTATACACAGTTCCTCTACAAGCTTAATATGTATGTTATTACACAGTGGTAACTAATATTGTACAATGGTAACTAATATTGTACAGTGGTAACTAATATTGTACAATGGTAACTAATATTGTACAATGGTAACTAATATGTATGTTATTACACAGTGGTAACTAATATTGCACAATGATAACTAATATTGTACAATGGTAACTAATATTGCACAATGGTAACTAATATGTATGTTATTACACAGTGGTAACTAATATTGCACAATGGTAACTAATATGTATGTTATTACACAGTGGTAACTAATATTGCACAATGGTAACTAATATTGCACAATGGTAACAAAATATGTATGTTATTACACAGTGGTAACTAATATTGCACAATGATAACTAATATTGTACAATGGTAACTAATATTGCACAATGGTAACTAATATTACACAATGGTAACTAATATTGCCAATGATAACTAATATGTACAATGGTAACTAATATTGCACAATGGTAACTAATATTACACAATGGTAACTAATTTGCACAATGATAACTAATATTGTACAATGGTAACTAATATTGCACAATGGTAACTAATATTACACAATGGTAACTAATATTGCACAATGATAACTAATATTGTACAATGGTAACTAATATTGCACAATGGTAACTAATATGTATGTTATTACACAGTGGTAACTAATATTGCACAATGATAACTAATATTGTACAATGGTAACTAATATTGCACAATGGTAACTAATATTACACAATGGTAACTAATATTGCACAATGGTAACTAATATTGTACAATGGTAACTAATATTGCACAATGGTAACTAATATTACACAATGGTAACTAATATTGCACAATGATAACTAATATTGTACAATGGTAACTAATATTGCACAATGGTAACTAATATGTATGTTATTACACAGTGGTAACTAATATTGCACAATGGTAACTAATATTGCACAATGGTAACTAATATGTATGTTATTACACAGTGGTAACTAATATTGCACAATGATAACTAATATTGTACAATGGTAACTAATATTGCACAATGGTAACTAATATTACACAATGGTAACTAATATTGCACAATGGTAACTAATATGTATGTTATTACACAGTGGTAACTAATATTGCACAATGGTAACTAATATTGCACAATGGTAACTAATATTGCACAATGGTAACTAATATTGCACAATGGTAACTAATATTGTACAATGGTAACTAATATTGCACAATGGTAACTAATATTGCACAATGGTAACTAATATTGCACAATGGTAACTAATATTGCACAATGGTAACTAATATTGTACAATGGTAACTAATATTGTACAATGGTAACTAATATTGTACAATGGTAACTAATATTGTACAATGGTAACTAATATGTATGTTATTACACAGTGGTAACTAATATTGCACAATGGTAACTAATATTGTACAATGGTAACTAATATTGTACAATGGTAACTAATATTGTACAATGGTAACTAATATTGTACATGGTAACTAATATGTACGATGGTAACTAATATTGTACGATGGTAAAAATATTGTACAATGGAACTAATATGCACAATGGTAACTAATATTGCACAGTGGTAACTAATATTGTACAATGGTAACTAATATTGTACAATGGTAACTAATATTGCACAATGGTAACTAATATTGCACAGTGGTAACTAATATTGTACAATGGTAACTAATATTGCACAATAGTAACTAATATTGCACAGTGGTAACTAATATTGCACAATGGTAACTAATATTGCACAATGGTAACTAATATTGTACAATGGTAACTAATATTGCACAATGGTAACTAATATTGCACAGTGGTAACTAATATTGCACAATGGTAACTAATATTGCACAATGGTAACTAATATTGTACAATGGTAACTAATATTGCACAATGGTAACTAATATTGCACAATGGTAACTAATATTGTACAATGGTAACTAATATTGCACAATGGTAACTAATATTGCACAATGGTAACTAATATTGCACAATGGTAACTAATATTGCAAAATGGTAACTAATATTGCACAATGGTAACTAATATTGCACAATGGTAACTAATATTGCACAATGGTAACTAATATTGCACAATGGTAACTAATATTGTACAATGGTAACTAATATTGCACAATGGTAACTAATATTGCACAATGGTAACTAATATTGTACAATGGTAACTAATATTGCACAATGGTAACTAATATTGCACAATGGTAACTAACTTGCACAATGGTAACTAATATTGCACAATGGTAACTAATATTGTACAATGGTAACTATATTGCACAATGGTAACTAATATTGTACAATGGTAACTAATATTGCACAATGGTAACTAATATTGCACAATGGAAAACTAATATTGCACAATGGTAACTAATATTGCACAATGGTAACTAATATTGCACAATGGTAACTAATATTGCACAATGGTAACTAATATTGCACAATGGTAACTAATATTGTACAATGGTAACTAATATTGCACAATGGTAACTAATATTGTACAATGGTAACTAATATTGCACAATGGTAACTAATATTGCACAATGGTAACTAATATTGCACAATGGTAACTAATATTGCACAATGGTAACTAATATTGCACAATGGTAACTAATATTGCACAATGGTAACTAATATTGCACAATGGTAACTAATATTGCACAATGGTAACTAATATTGCACAATGGTAACTTACAGTCACTCACTCAACAAACTCTGCTGATAACCAACACTGAACAAAATATTACAAACCAGGATCTCAGCTGCAGTAATTAGTGGTATCTGAATTATCTTACTATGTTAATCTATTATTATATAGAATGAAGTTCTAGTGTGTATTATATAATATGAATTTTGAATGAGATAAACAAATAATTTCAATGGAATTTGTAAGTCAGCCCAGACTGATCAATATATTTTATGTTTCTCAATGGAATATCAAATTTCTAAAAACTAGAGCCACTCAAGCAAAACCGATAACATATTCGGAATCAGGGTCACAAACTTACCCTAAAGGCGGTGTGATATTATTTTGGCCAGAAAATGATTGTTGGACCAGTGATGTGTGTGAGGGAAAAGTTCAATAGATAGGAGTAGCGAGGGAGTATATAGTAACAATAGTTTCATTGCCGGCTGCTTGTTAAGGTAGGGTCAGTCTAGCTCCCGCTATTCCCACCTTTTTTTTCCCTCCCCGAAAGCGATAGTTTGACTGCCGGCTGCTTGTTAAGGTAGGGTAAGTCCAGCTCCCGCTATTCCCACCTTTTTTTCCCCTCCCCGAAAGCGATAGTTTGACTGCCGGCTGCTTGTTAAGGTAGGGTCAGTCTAGCCCCGCATCCTTCCCCTCTTCTTCCCCCCCCCCCGAAAGGTGACGTGTGGGGCTCCGGTCCAAACAGTAATCACTAGACTCACAGCTCCCAACACTACTGTAAGTACATGCCTGCCTTGTATTCTAGTGAATTTATTGGTTGAAAGCTTCACTTTTGACCAATAATAAACTTAGTCCTTTCAGTCTTGCTCTAAGTTGACTGTTGTAATAGTCACCACATCTTTTAGGTATTGTACTTATCATGGAGAGTGATTCTTAAGCAGTGGGTAACCTGTCTATCTTTCCAGCTTGGATGACAGAGAGGGTCACCTGCCACTCAACGAGTAGAGCTGATGAGATGGACTAACGTCCTGAGAACTTTCCCCTTTTTGGATTTAATTACCTGTGCACCTGTATGAAATTGCAGGACGTAAACCCCTCATCATTACAGCGGTAAAGAACCTGCCTTCCTGTCATCGGATAGAATACTCAAGCTATACAGTGAAGAACTAGCCAGGGGTTGTAACCAACACCTGCGACCCCCCCCCCCCATCATCGGCAACGGCTACGATTTCAACAAGCAGTGTCACCAACACCAGACACCCAAGTTTTATATTAGCATTGAATTCAGTTATCATTTATATTTTTCATTTTTCATTTTCTTTAATGTAGGATTAATATTTCATATTTAAGTGTTTTATATTTTATATTTTCTATATAATAAAGTGTTTATGTTTGTCTGTTATTATTTCTTTTTCTATTCATTAATTTTCCTGAGGAGGAGCCAGCCTTGGTAATACTGTCTGAAGTTATTACAGGGCTGAGTAAGCCTTCACAATGTGTTGTGTTTGATGCTGTTGGACCAGTGATGTGTTGTGTTTGATGCTGTTGGACCAGTGATGTGTTGTGCTTGATGCTGTTGGACCAGTGATGTGTTGTGCTTGATGCTGTTGGACCAGTGATGTGTTGTGTTTGATGCTGTTGGACCAGTGATGTGTTGTGTTTGATGCTGTTGGACCAGTGATGTGTTGTGTTTGATGCTGTTGGACCAGTGATGTGTTGTGTTTGATGCGTTGGACCAGTGATGTGTTGTGCTTGATGCTGTTGGACCAGTGATGTGTTGTGCTTGATGCTGTTGGACCAGTGATGAGTTTTTGTTTGATGCTGTTGGAACCATGATGTGGTTGTGTTTGATGCTGTTGGACCAGTGATGTGTTTTTTTTTGATGCTGTTGGACCAGTGATGTGTTTGTGCTTGATGCTGTTTGGGCCAGTGATGTGTTTTTCTTGATGCGTTGGACCCGTGATGTGTTTTGTTTGATGCTGTTGGACCCGTGATGTGTTGTCTTGATGCTGTTGGACCAGTGATGTGTTTGTGCTTGATGCTGTTGGGCCGTGATGTGTTGTGCTTGATGCTGTTGGACCATGATGTGCTGTGCTTGATGCTGTTGGACCAGTGATGTGTTGTGCTTGATTCTGTTGGACCAGTGATGTGTTGTGCTTGATGCTGTTGGACCAGTGATGTGTTGTCTTGATGCTGGGTTTGGGTCAGTGATGTGCTGTGTTTGATGCTGTTGGACCAGTGATGTGTTGTGTTTGATGTTGTTGGACCATGATGTGTTGTGCTTTATGCTGTTTTGGGTCATGGGTGTGCTGTGTTTGATGCTTTTGGACCAGTGATGTGTTGTGCTTGATGCTGTTGGACCAGGGTGTGTTGTGTTTGATGCTGTTTTGGGCCAGTGATGTGTTTGTGCTTGATGCTGTTGGAACCATTGATGGGGTTGTGTTTGATCTGTTGACCAGTGATGTGCTGTGCTTGATGCTGTTGGACCAGTGATGTGTTGTGTTTTGATGCTGTTGGATCAGTGATGTGCTGTGTTTGATGCTTGTTGGACCAGGATGTGTTGTGCTTGATGCTGTTGGACCAGTGATGCTGTGCTTGATGCTGTTGGACCAGTGGGTGTGTTGTGCTTGATGCTGTTTGGGCCAGTGGGTGTGCTGTGCTTGATGCTGCTGCTGTTGCTGCTGCTTAGCTCCCCCCCTTCCCCCCTCCTGTCCCTCCCCCCTCCTGTCCCTCCCCCCCCCCCCTCCTCTCTCCAACCCCCTCCTCCTCTAGGGTAAGTCATCCAGTAAGCTTTATTAAGCAGGCAGGGCAGGGCAGGGCAGCAGGGTAGGGCAGGGCAGGGCAGGGCAAGGCAGGGCAGGGCAGGGGAGGGCAGGGCAGGGGAGGGGAAGGTTTGGGGAGGGCAGGGCAGGGCAAGGCAGGGCAAGGCAGGGCAGGGCAGGGCAGGGCAAGGCAGGCAGGGCAACAGGCCCC
>NC_069425.1:30630021-30655021 GCF_026875155.1 Cherax quadricarinatus
CAAGTATTATATCTTTAGTTATATAAATAAAGGTTATCTTGTATATATAATAAATTAATATATTTATATATATATTTATATTATTTTTATATATTTATATATATTATATATATTTTATATATATATATATAAAATTATATATATTTTTATATATTATATATACACTGGGGGGATGTGTATCTTTCATTATAAATACATTAATAATTTATTTGCAATTATACACATTAAAGTGTCTTGGTTTGGTGAAGAGACTAATATCCGCCTTAATGACCCTCGTGTGGCCGATAGGTTTTAAACCCAGTTATCTGAGATGCGTCATAACTAGTCTGATAATAGAGTAGAAAGATCGAAATGTCTATGGATTAGAGTGCAGCAGCAGCAACAGCAGCAGAACGCGCAGGAACAGCGCAGACAGCAGAAAACAGCAGCAGCAGCAACAGCAGCAGCAGCAACAGCAGCAGGAACAGCAGCGGAACAGCAGAGGACACAGCAGTCAAGCAGAAGCACAGCAGCAGCAGCAACGCAGCAACGTAACGAGCAGCGCAGCAGCAGCACTGCAGGAGCAGCAGCAGAGCAGCAGCAGCAGCACTGCAGGAGCAGCAGCAGCCAGCAGCAGCAGACTGCGGAGCAGCAGCAGCAGCAGCAGCGCAGGCACTGCAGGAGCAGCAGCAGAAGCAGCAGCAGAAGCAGCAGCACAGCAACAATAACAACAAGCAGCAGCAGCAGCATCTGCAGGAGCGCAGCAGCAGCAGCACTGCAGGAGAGCAGCAGCACAGCAGCAGCAGCAGCAGCACAATAACACAGCAGCAGCAGCGCATTGCAGGAGCAAGCAGGACAGCAGCAGCTGGCAGCAGCACCTGCAGGCAGCAGCAGGAGCAGCAGCAGCAGCACCTGCAGGAGCAGCAGCAGCAGCAGCACCTGCAGGAGCAGCAGCAGAAGCAGCAGCAGCAACAGCAGCAGCAGCAGCAACAATAACAACAGCAGCAGCAGCAGCATCTGCAGGAGCAGCAGCAGCAGCAGCACCTGCAGGAGCAGCAGCAGCAACAGCAGCAGCAGCAGCAGCAGCATCTGCAGGAGCAGCAACAATAACAACAGCACAGCAGCATCTGCAGGAGCAGCAGCAGCAACAATAACAACAACAGCAGCAGCAGCATCTGCAGGAGCAGCAGCAGCAACAATAACAACAACAGCAGCAGCAGCATCTGCAGGAGCAGCAGCGCAACATACAACAACAGCAGCAGCAGCATCTGCAGGCACACAACACAGCAGCGCAATAACAGCATTTGCAGCACCTGCAGGAGCAGCAGCAGAACAGCACAGCAGCAGCATCTGCAGGAGCAGCAGCAACAGCAGCAGCAGCACCTGCAGGAGCAGCAGCAGGAGCAGCAGCAGCAACAGCAGCAGCAGCAGCAGCAACAATAACACAGCACAGCAGAAAGCATCTGCAGGGCGCAGCAAAAACAATAACAACAGCAGCAGCAAGGCATTGAAGGGCAACCCGCAACAGTAGCAGGAAACAACAGCAGCAGCAATAACACAGTAGAGACCTGCAGGAGCGCAGCAGCAACGCAGCACAGCCATCTGCAGGGCGCAGCAGCAAAAATAAAAAACACCCGCGCGCATCTGAGGAGCGCGGGAAAACAGCAGCGCAGAAATAACAGCGGAGCAGCACCTGCAGGAGCAGCAGCAGGAGATCTGCAGGACCCGCAGCAGCAGCATCTGCAGGAGCAGCAGCAACAGTAAGCAGCAACAAAACAGCAGCAGCAATAACAGCAGTAGCAGCACCTGCAGGAGAAAGCAAGCAGCAAACAGCAGCAGCAGCAGCATCTGCAGGAGCAGCAGCAGCAACAATAACAAAAACAGCAGCGCAGCATCTGCAGGGGGGCGGGCAGCAACAGCAGCAGCAGCAATAACAGCGGGAGCAGCACTGCAGGAGCAGCAGCGGAGCAGGAAGCAGCAGCATCACAGCATCACCAGCTTCACACCATACCATCATACCACATCACCAATCACCCATACCACCATCACCACTTAAACCATCACCACCCACCAAATCACCACATCACCACCTCAACCATCCCACCCCATCACCATCAACTCATCCCCATCACCACCTTTCATCACATCACCAGCATCCCAGCATCAACACATCACAACCATACCACCATCACCATCTCCCAAATTCACCACATCACCACATCACCAAAAATCACACCACACCACCATCACCCATCAACACCATCACCAGCATCCCCTGGGACACCAGCATCAACACCATCATCACCATCACCATAAATCCACCCATCATCACCACTTCACCATCATCACCATACCATAATCATCACCCATCACCATCATCACCTCCCCAGCACCCACCACCATCACACCATCACCATCTTTCACCTCACCACATCACCCCCATCACCATTTTCATCATCATCACCACCATCACCATAATCATCACCATCAGCACCATCACCATCATCACTATCACCAGCATCATCACCATCGCCCCCATCACCACCATCACCACCATCACCACCATCACCACCATCCCATCATCACCAGCTCGCCACCATCCCCACCATCACCACCATCACCACCATCACCACCATCACCCCCATCACCTCATCACCATCTTCACCATCATCACCACCATCACCATAATCATCACCATCACCACCATCACCATCATCACCATTACCAGCATCACAGCATCAACCCCATCATCACCATCACCATCATCACCACCTTCACCATCATCACCATCACCTTAATCTCCCCCTCACCCATCACCACCTCACATCACCACCTCCCCCACCATCACCACTATCACCATCATCACCATCACCAACATCACCACCATCACCACCTTCATCATCTCCCACCATCACCATATTCATCACCATCCAGCACCATCACCATCATCACTATCACCAGCATCCCCACCATGCCACCATCACCACCATCACCATCACCACCATCACCCCATCACCATCATCACCACCATCACCACCATCGCCATAATCTCACCATTGCCATAAACATCATCGCCATCACAGCATCACCACCATCACCACCATCACCACCATCACCATCATCACCACCATCACCACCATCACCATAATCATCACCATCACACCATCACCATATCATATCCCCAGCATCATCACCATCGCCACCATCACCCATCACCACCATCACCACCATCCCCCCAAACCCACATCATCACCCCCCATCACCATAATCATCACCATCGCACCATCAACATCATCGCCATCACCAAAATCACCAGCATCAAACCAATCCCCACCATCACCACCATCACCAATCATCACCACCATCACCACCCATCACCATCATCACAACCTTCACCATCATCACCACCATCACCATCATCCCCCATCATCACCACCATCACCACCATTATTCACCATCCCCACCATTATCACCAAATCCCCCCATTATCACCATCACCACTATCACCAGCAAGCAGCACCAGCAGATGTGACGGTTTGAAAGTCTGACAGTGACCAGCTGAGACAACAGTGTCCGGCTGAGACAACAGTGACCACTGAGACAGTGTCCGGCTGAGACAACAGTGACCAGCTGAGACAACAAGTGTCCGGCTGAGACAACAATGACCGCTGAGAAACGTGTCCGCTGAGACAACAGGGGACCAGCTGAGACAACAGTGTCCGGGCTGAGACAACAGTGTCCAACAGGACAACAGTGTCCAGCTGAGACAACAGTGCCCAGCTGAAAAACAGTGGCCAGCTGAGAAATAGTGACCAGCTGAGACAACAGTGGCCAGCTGAGACAATAGTGCCCAAAGCTAAAGAAACAGTGTCCAGCTAGACAACAGTGCCAGCTGAGACAACAGTGACCAGCTGAGAAACAGTGTCCGCTGAGACAACAGTGACCAACTGAGACAGTGTCCGGCTGAGACAACAGTGATCAGCTGAGACAATAGTGTCCGGGCTGAGACAACAGTGACCAGCTGAGACAACAGTGCCCGGCTGAGACAACAGTGACCAGCTGAGACAACAATGACCAGCTGAGAAAAAAGCGACCAGCTGAGACAAAAGTAACTAGCTGAGACGACAATGCCCAGCTGAGAAAACCCATTGCTGAGGGAAGGTTCATAGTTTACAATCTGAGAGAGGTGGACAGCTGCAGGCAGGTCCAACGGTACACTGGCCCCAGGACCTCCTTCTTCCTCCTCCTCCTCCTTACCACTTTTCATTTTTATTTTCCTCCTCTTCCTCATCTTTTTGCTACTTTTCCCCCTCCTCTCCTCCTCCTCCTCTCCTATTCCTCCCTCATCCTCTTTCTCCTCCTTTTCCTTTTCCCTCCCTTCTCTTCCTCATTTTCCTCCTTATCTTCTCCTCTTCCCCCCCCTCATCGTCCTACTACTTCTATTGTTACATTCCTCTTTTTCCCAAACAAACTCTTCCTTTTCTTCCCCCTTCTCCTCTGTTTCCCTTTCCACCTCTTCCCCCCCCCTTTCCTTCTCTTCTTCCACCTCCTATCATTACACTCATCACCAACAACAAAATTTTTTTGCCAAAGATATTTGGAGGTATTTTTGGGTTTATTTCGTGGTTGCTGAATTCGAAAATGTCAGCAGGTTTTTCCAGCTGGCTCTATTTGTGAGATATTACATACCTTTCCCCTCAGTTAACAGGGAACTTAACATAAACGTGTATATGTACTGACAATTTGTTATATAATAGTTTTGTTTAATATAGGTTTAAATTTTAATATTTATATTTAGAAAGAATTGTGTCAACAGGACACTTAGCAAATATAATTTATTTTGTTAGTTTTTCGATAAACATGAGTTCGCACGGAGTCTGTTGAACAATACCATGATTTTGCTCATTTGTGACAATACTCTTTGTAAAACAAGGAAACCCAAGATGAAATAAAGAATTTAATATGCGTAACATCCTGGACTCTTATCGTAAAGGTTCTTAAATGGGATATCGTGGGTTTGGGAAAGTGGGACACACTTGTAGATGGTAAATATATTGTCAGACTGGATTGAGGGATGGAGCCCCATGCTTGCCTGTCTACGCTGGATGGTCTGCCCCCGAGTGAGAGCGGGACCGGGGGAGGGCCCTCTCGTGTGCATCCCGTGACGTCACAAAAAGCCAGGCCTACAAGGTCTGTACTAAAGCATAGGAAAAATGCTACTGCTATGCAAATATAATACTGGAATACAGGATCAGAACTATGCTGAACTCTTCTTCCAATGTGATTTGAATATCGTCCAGGATATTGGTGGCTGTTTATACACAGTTCCTCTAGAAGCTTAATATGTATGTTTATACAAATGGTTTAAATAATATTTTCACAATGGTAATAATATGTTGTTATTACACAGTGGTAACTATATTGACAGTGGTAACTAATATTGTACAATGGTAAAATAAATGTTGCACAGTGGTAAACTAATATTGTACAATGGTTTAAATAATATTGCACAATGGTAACTAATATTGCACAATGGTAACTAATATTGTACAATGGTAACTAATATTGCACAATGGTAACTAATATTTTACAAAGGTAACTAATATTGCACAGTGGTAAACTAATATAAAGGTAAACTAATTTTTGGGAAAAATGGTAACTAATATTGCACAATGGTTAAATAATATTACACAGTGGTAACTAATATTGCACAATGTTAACTAATATTGTACAATGGTAACTAATATTGCACAAAGGTAAAATAATTTACACAGTGGTAACTAATATTGCACAATTTTTAACTAATATTGTACAATGGTAACTAATGTTGCACAGTGGGAACTAATATTGCACAATGGTAACTAATATTGCACAATGGTAACTAATATTGACAATGGTAACTAATATTGCACAATGGTAACTATTTTGCACAATGGTAACTAATATTACACAAATGGTAACTAATAATTACACAGTGGTAATAATATTGCACAATGGTAATAAAATTGCACATAGTAACTAATATTGCCAATGGTAACTAATATTACACAGTGGTAACTAATATTGCACATGGTAACTAATATTTCACAATGGTAACTAATATTGCACAAAGGTAACTAAATTTCACAATGGTAAACTAATATTGCACAATGGTACTAATATTCCCAATGGTAACTAACTTGCACAATGTAACTAATATTGCACAATGATAACTAATATTGACAATGGTAACTAATATTGACAATGGTAACTATATTGCACAGTGGTAACTAACATTGCCAATGGTAACTAATTTTTGCACAATGGTAAAATAATATTGCACAATGGTAACTAATATTGCACAAAGGTAACTAATATTGCACAATGGTAACTAATATTGCACAATGGTAACTAATATTGCACAATGGTAACTAATAATTTCACAATGGTAATAATATTGTACAATGGTAACTAATATTGCACAATGGTAACTAATATTGCACAATGGTAAACTAATATTGTACAATGGTAACTAATATTGACAATGGTAACTAATATTGCACAATTTGGTAACTAAAAATTGCACAATGGTTTAAATAAAATTGCACAATGGTAACTAATATTGCACAATGGTAAACTAATATTGCACAATGGTAACTAATATTGCCCAAAGGTAACTAATATTGACAATGGTAACTAATATTGTACAATGGTAAAAATATTGCACAATGGTAACTAATATTGCACAATGGTAACTAATATTGACAATGGTAACTAATATTGCACAATGGTAACTAATATTGCAAATGGTAACTAATATTGCACAATGGTAACTAATATTGACAATGGTAACTAATATTGTACAATGGTAACTAATATTGCACAATGGTAATAATATTGCACAATGGTAACTAATATTGTACATGGTAACTAATTTTTTGACAATGGTAACTAATATTGCACAATGGTAACTAATATTGCACAATGGTAACTAATATTGCACAATGGTAACTAATATTGCACAATGGTAACTAATATTGCACAATGGTAACTAATATTGCACATGGTAACTAATATTGACAATGGTAACTAATATTGCACAATGGTAACTAATATTGCACCAAAAGGTAACTAATATTGCACAATGGTAACTAATATTGCACAATGGTAACTAATATTGCACAATGGTAACTAAAATTGCACAATGGTAAATAATTTGCACAATGGTAACTAATATTGCACAATGGTAACTAATATTGCACAATGGTAACTAATTTGCACAATGGTAACTAATATTGCACAATGGTAACTAATTTTTGCACAATGGTAACTAATATTGCACAATGGTAACAATTTTTGCACAATGGTAACTAATATTGCACAATGGTAACTAATATTGCACAATGGTAACTAATATTGCACAATGGTAACTAATATTGCACAATGGTAACTAATATTGCACAATGGTAACTAATATGCACAATGGTAACTAATATTGCACAATGGTAACTAATATTGCACAATGGTAAACTAATATTGCACAATGGTAACTAATATTGTACAATGGTAACTAATATTGCACAATGGTAACTATATTGCACAATGGAAAATTTTTGCACAATGGAAACTAATATTGCACAATGGGAACTAATATTGCACAATGGTAACTAATATTTCACATGGTTTAAATAATATTGCACAATGGTAAACTAAATAAAATTTAATACAATGGTAACTAATATTGCACAAATTGGGAATAAAATTGCACAAATGGTAACTAATTTGCACAATGGTAACTAATATTGCACAATGGTACTAATATTGCACAATTTGGGAACTAATATTGCACAATGGTAACTAATATTGCACAATGGTAACTAATATTGCACAATGGTAACTAATATTGGGACAATGGTAAACTAATTTTTGCACAAAAGGTAATAATATTGCACAATGGTAACTAATATTGCACAATGGTAACTAATATTGCACAATGGTAAATAATATTGCACAATGATAACTAAAATTGTACAATGGTAACTAATATTGCACAATGGTAACTAATATTTCACAATGGGAACTAATATTGTACAATGGTAACTAATATTGCACAAGGTAACTAATATTTCAAAAATGGTAACTAATATTGCACAATGGTAACTAATATTGCACAATGGTAACTAATATTGCAATTGTAACTAATTTTTGCAACAATGGTAAACTAATATTGCACAATGGTAATATATTGCAAAAATGGTAACTAATATTTTCACAATGGTAACTAATATTGCACAATGGTAACTAATATGCACAATGTAACTAATATTGCACATGGTAACTAATATCACAAAGGTAACTAATATTGCCACAATAGTAACTAATATTGTCAAGGTAACTAATATTGCCAAAGGGAACTAATATTGCAATGGGGAACTAATATTGCACAATGGTAACTAATATTGCACAATGGGAACTAATATTGCACAATGGTAACTTTAAATTAACAGTGGTAACTAATATTGCACAATGGTAACTATATTGCACAATGGTAACTAATATTGCCATGGTAAATAATATTGCCAATGGTAACTAATATTGCACATGGTAACTAATATTGACAATGGTAACTAATATTGACAATGGTAACTAATATGCACATGGTTTATATTGCACATAAGGTAACTATATGACAATGGTAACTATATTTTCACAGTGGTAACTAATATTGCACAATGGTAACTAATATTGCAAATGGTAACTATATTGCACAATGGTAAAATAATATTGCACAATGGTAACTTGCAGTCGCTTTACTCAAAAAACTTTTTGCTGATAACCAACACTGAACAAAATATTACAAACAGGGGTCTCAGCTGCAGTAATTAGTTGTTACTGAATTATCTTACATGTTAATCTATTATTATATGAAGAAGTTCTGTATTATTATATAATATGAATTTTGAATGAGATAAACAAATAATTTCAATGAATTTGTAACTTCGTCCAGCTGTCCCTATATTTATGTTTCTAATGGAATATCAAATTTCTAAAAAACTAAGCACTCAAGCAAACCGATAACATATTCGGAATCGGGTCACAAACTTACCCTAAAGGCGGTGTGATATTATTTTTGGCCCGAAAATGATTTGTTGGACCAGTGATGTGTGTGAGGGAAAAGTTCATAGATAGGATAGCGAGGAGTATTTAGTAACAATAGTTTCATTGCCGTACTTGTTAAGGTAGGGTAAGTCTAGCTCCGCTATCCTTTCCCTCTTCTTTTCCCCCCCCCCCCCGAAAGGTGACGTGTGGGCTCCGGTCCACAGTAATCACTAGACTCACAGCTCCCAAACTATGTTAAATAATGCCTGCTTGTATTCTAGTGAATTTATTGGTTTTAAAGCTTCACTTTTGACCAATAATAACTTAGTCCCTTTAATCTTGCCCCAAGTGACTGTTGTTTAGTCACCAATCTTTTTAGGTTTTGTACTTATCAGGAGAGTGTTTTTAAGAGTGGGTAACCTGTCTATCTTTCCAGCTTGGATGACAGAGAGGGTCACTGCAATCAACGGTTAGAGTGATGGAGATGGCTAACGTCCCGAGGGCTTCCCTTTTGGGTTTAATTACCTGTGGACCTGTATGAATTGCGGACCGTAACCTCTCATTACAGGGGTAAGACTGCCTTCTGTCATCGGGATAGATACTCAGGTTTATGTGAAACTAGCCAGTGGGTTGTCACCAAACCTGCGAACCCCCCCCCCCCTCATCGGCAACGGCTACGATTTCAACAAGCAGTGTCACCAACACCCGAAACCAGTTTTTATTAGCGTTGAATTCAGTTATCTTTATATTTTTCATTTTTCATTTTCTTTAATGTAGGGGTTATATTTCATATTTAAGTGTTTTAATATTTTATTTTTCTATATAATAAAGTGTTTATGTTTTCTGTTTTATTTCTTTTTCTATTCATTTTTTTCCTGAGGAGGAGCAGCCTTAGTAAAACTGTCTGAAGTTGTTACAGGGTGATAGCCTTACAATGTGTTGTGTTTGATGTGTTGGACCAGTGATGTGTTGTGTTTGATGCTGTTGGACCAGTGATGTGTTGTGTTTGATGCTGTTGGACCGTGATGTGTTGTGTTGATGCTGTTTGGACCAGTGATGTGTTGTGTTTGATGCTGTTTGGGCCCGTGATGTGTTGTGTTGATGCTGTTGGACCAGTGATGTGTTGTGTTTGATGCTGTTGGACCAGTGATGTGTTGTGTTTGATGCTGTTGGACCAGTGATGTGTTTTGTTTGATGCTGTTGGACAGTGATGTGTTGTGTTTGTTTCTGTTGGACCTGTGATGTGTTGTGTTTGATGCTGTTGGGTCCCGTGATGTGCTGTGTTTGATGCTGTTGGACCAGTGATGTGTTGTGTTTGATGCTGTTGGACCAGTGATGTGTTGTGTTTGATGCTGTTTACCGTGTGTGTTGTGTTTGATGCTGTTTGGCCCAGTGATGTGTTGTGCTTGATGCCCCCCTTGTTGGAACCATGATGTTGTGTTTGTGCTGTTGGACCAGTGATGTGTTGTGTTTGAGCTGTTGGACCAGTGATGGTTGTTTTGAGGTTGGGACCAGTGATGTGCTGTGTTGATGCTGTTGGACAGTGATGTGTTGTGTTGATGCTGTTGGACCAGTGAAAGTGTTGTGTTGATGCTGTTTGGCCAGTGGAGTGTTGGGGTTTGATGCTGTTGGGACCGTGATGTGTTGTGTTGATGTGTTGGCCAGGGGATTGTGTGTTGATGTGGGACCAGGGGAGTGTTGTGGATGCTGTGTGGACCAGTGATGGTTGTGTTTGATGCTGTTGGACAGTGATGTGCTGTGTTTGTGCTGTGGACCATGATGGTTGTGCTTGAGCTGTTGGACCAGTGATTGTTGTGTTTGATGCTGTTGGACCAGTGATGTGTTGTGTTTTATGCGTTGGGCCGTGTGTGTTTTGTTTGATGTGTTGGACCAGTGATGTGCGTGTTGATGCTGTTGGCCATTTATGTGTTGTGCTGATGTGTTGGGCCCTGTTTGGGTTTTGTTTGTGCTGTTGGACCAGGATGTTTGTGTTTTATGGTTGGACCCGTGTGTGTTGTGTTTGATGCTGTTGGACCCGTGATTGTTGTGTTTGATGCTGTTGGGGCCAAATGATGGTTGGTTTGTGCTGTTGGACCAGTGATGTGTTGTGTTTGTGCTGTTGACCCGTGAGTGTTGTGTTTGTGCTGTTGGACCTGATTGTTGTTTTGATGCGTTGGAAAGTGATGTGTTTGTTTTTATGCTGTTGGACCCGTGATGTGTTTGTTTGATGCTGTTTGGGCCAGTGATGTGCTTGTTTGATGCGTTGGACCCGTGAGTGTTTTGGGTTGACGTTGGCCCGTGTGGTTGTGTTTGTGCTGTTTGGGCCATGATGTGTTGGTTTGATGCGTTGGACCAGTGATGTGTTGTGTTTGTGCTGTTGGACCCGTGATTGCTGTGTTTGATGTGTTGGACCAGTATGTGTTGTGCTTATGTGTTGGGCCCGTGATGGTTTTGTTTGATGCGTTGGACCAGTGTGTGTTTTTGTTTTATGGTTGGACCAGTGATGTGTTGGTTTGATGCGTTGGGCCAGTGATGTGTTGTGCTTGTGCTGTTTGGGCCATGATGGTTGTGCTTTATGCTGTTGGACCCGTGTTTTTGGTTTTGTTTGAGTGTTGGGCCAGTGATGTGTTTGTTTATGTGGGGACCGTGATGTTTTGTGTTGTGCTGTTGGACCAGTGATGTGTTTGCCTTGATGCTGTTGGTCAGTGATTGCTGTTTTGAGCTGTTGGCAGTGATTGTTTTTGTTTGATGCTGTGGCATGATGTGTTTTGCTTGATGCTGTTGGATCAGTGATGTGTGTGTTTGATGCTTTTGGACCCTGATGGTTGGTTGTGTGTTTGGGCCAGTGTGTGTTTGTTTGATGCTGTTGGACCGGATGTGCTGTGCTTGATGCTGTTTGGGCCCGTGGGTGGTTTTGTGTTTGATGCTGTTGGATCATGATGTGCTGTGTTATGTGTTGGACCCGGATGGTTGTGTTGATGCTGTTGGACCGTGGGTTGTTTTGTTTGATGCTGTTGGATCAGTGATGTGCTGTGTTTGATGCTGTTGGACCAGTGATGTGTTGTGCTTGATGCTGTTGGACCAGTGATGTGTTGTGTTTGATGCTGTTGGACCAGTGATGTGTTGTGTTTGATGCTGTTGGACCAGTGATGTGCTGTGCTTGATGCTGTTGGACCAGTGATGTGTTGTACTTGATGCTGTTGGACCAGTGATGTGTTGTGTTTGATGCTGTTGGATCAGTGATGTGCTGTGTTTGATGCTGTTGGACCAGTGATGTGCTGTGCTTGATGCTGTTGGACCAGTGATGTGTTGTGCTTGATGCTGTTGGACCAGTGATGTGCTGTGCTTGATGCTGCTGCTGCTGCTGCTGCTGCTCTAGCTCCCCCTTCCCCCTCCTGTCCCTCCCCCCTCCTCCCCCTCCTCTCCAACTCCCTCCTCCTCTAGGGTAAGTCATCCAGGTAAGCTTTATTAAGCAGGGCAGGGCAGGGCAGGGCAGGGCAGGGCAGGGCAGGGTAGGGCAGGGCAGGGCAAGGCAGGGCAGGGCAGGGCAGGGCAGGGCAGGGCAGGGCAAGGTAGGACAGGGCAGGGCAGGGCAGGGCAGGGCAAGGCAGGGCAGGGCAGGGCAGGGCAGGGCAGGGCAGGGCAGGGCAGGGCAAGGCAGGGCAGGGCAACACGCGTCCCACATTCGCCTCCTGCAACACGCCCAACGCGTGAATGGGCCAGGTATTGGAGGGTAGAGGGAAGGGGGAGGAAGGGGGAAAGTGAGAGAGGGGGGGGGAAAACAAGTAGGGGCGGGGGAGGGGGGGTGAGCTTGGAATGGGAAAAAGTAACTGGGGAATAAGAGCAAAGTGTTAGTGAACCATCTCGGGAGATGAAGAAGATGGGAGGTATTGAAGGAGGAAAGGAAGGGAGGAGGGAAGGAAGGGAGGAGGGAAGGAAGGGAGGAGGGAAGGAGAGAAGGAGGGAATTATTAAGTCTAAGGAAGGGTGTTACGTCTCACTAACACCTCCTCTACCTCACCTCCTTCCCTTTACTTCACCTCCTTCCCTTTACGTTACCTCCTTCCCTTTGCCTCACCTCCTTCCCTTTACCTCACCCGGTGGCCTGGTGGCTAAAGCTTCTTCTTCACACACGGAGGGCCCGGGTTCGATTCCCGGCGGGTGGAAACATTTCGACACTTTTCCTTACACCTGTTGTCCTGTTCACCTAGCAGCAAATAGGTACCTGGGTGTTAGTCGACTGGTGTGGGTCGCATCCTGGGGGACAAGATTAAGGACCCCAATGGAAATAAGTTAGACAGTCCTCGATGACGCACTGACTTTCTTGGGTTATCCTGGGTGGCTAACCCCCCGGGGTTAAAAATCCGAACGAAATCTTATCTTATCTTAGCTTATCTTATCTTCCCTTTGCCTCACCTCCTTCCCCTCCTAACAAGAACTCATTCAAGGTCCACCGTGTGGCACCGCAGTTCAAGGGAAGGGGAGGGGAAGGAGGAGGATAGAGGAAGGGGAGGAGAAGGGTGAGGATGAGGAGAGGGGAGGGATGAAGAGAAGATGGGAACAGTAGGAAGGGGGAATCAACTTTCTCCGGGAAATCAGGTGGGCGGTGCGATGGGTGGTGGTGTGGTGGGCGGTGGGATGAGTGGTGGTGTGGTGGGCGGTGGGATGAGTGGTGGTGTGGTGGGCGGTGGGATGGGTGGTGGAGTGGTGGGCGGTGGGATGGGTGGTGGTGTGGTGGGCGGTGCGATGGGTGGTGGTGTGGTGGGCGGTGCGATGGGTGGTGGTGTGGTGGGCGGTGGGATGAGTGGTGGTGTGGTGGGCGGTGGGATGGGTGGTGGTGTGGTGGGCGGTGGGATGGGTGGTGGAGTGGTGGGCGGTGGGATGGGTGGTGGAGTGGTGGGCGGTGGGATGGGTGGTGGTGTGGTGGGCGGTGGGATGGGTTGTGTGGTGGGTGGTGGAATGGGTGGTGGTGTGGTGGGCGGTGGGATACGTTGTGTGGTGGGCGGCAGAGCAAATTACACGGTGGGAACACCAGCAGTGTGTTACTACACTATTGTACATGATAGGTACTTGGTGGGAACACCAGCAGTGTGTTACTAACACCATTGTACCATGATGGGTACATGGGGGGAAAACACCAGCAGTGTGTTACTACATTTTTCTCTGCATGATAGGTACATGGTGGGAACACCAGCAGTGTGTTACTACACTATTGTACATGATAGGTACATGGTGGGAACACCAGCAATGTATTGCTACACTATTGTACATGATAGGTACATGGTGGGAACACCAGCAGTGTGTTACTACACTTTTCTGCATGATAGGTACATGGTGGGAACACCAGCAGTGTGTTACTACACTATTGTACATGATAGGTACATGGTGGGAACACCAGCAATGTATTGCTACACTATTGTACATGATAGGTACATGGTGGGAACACCAGCAGTGTGTTACTACACTATTGTACATGATAGGTACATGGTGGGAACACCAGCAGTGTGTTACTACACTTTTCACATGATAGTACATGGTGGGAACACCAGCATGTGTTACTACACTTTTCTGCATGAAGGTACATGGTGGGAATCACCAGCAGTGTGTTACTACACTTTTCTGCATGATAGTACATGGTGGGAACACCAGAGTGTTACTACACTATTGTACATGATAGGTACATGGTGGGAACACCAGCAGTGTGTTACTACACTTTTCTGCATGATAGGTACATGGTGGGAACACCAGCAGTGTGTTACTACACTATTGTACATGATAGGTACATGGTGGGAACACCAGCAGTGTGTTACTACACTATTGTACATGATAGGTACATGGTGGGAACACCAGCAGTGTGTTACTACACTTTTCTACATGATAGGTACATGGTGGGAACACCAGCAGTGTGTTACTACACTATTGTACATGATAGGTACATGGTGGGAACACCAGCAGTGTGTTACTACACTATTGTACATGATAGGTACATGGTGGGAACACCAGCAGTGTGTTTACTACACTATTGTACATGATAGGTACATGGTGGGAACACCAGCAGTGTGTTACTACACTATTGTACATGATAGGTACATGGTGGGAACACCAGCAGTGGGGTACTACTATGGTGGTTGGGGTGGAAACAGAAACAACCAGGAGGTATAAGAATTAACAACTGGTAGTCTAAGGTGTGAACTTATCTGATTTTGGTTCTTACGGAGCTAAAGTTAACTTATAGCACTGTGCTTGATTCAATTATTATTATTGATTCTTTCATCAGTGATGGCTCTTGACTCACGTAATGACTCTACAACATGCTTATTGGAGATGCCAGATATAGGCACTCAAAAATCTAGGAAAAGGTAATGAATATATGTATTTTATGGATTCCGTCACTGACTTACTAATTCATGATAAAGTTGATAAGTTAGCTAAAAATAAAGTACCCTGAAGGGTAATGTAGAATATAATTTGGTGTATCTGTGTCTAGCATTAGGAACAATATTGGGAGGAATAAATAAGAAAAAAAATGTCACGGGAATGCAGTTGGAAGCCTGGGGGTCTAAAACCCCGCTATAACATGAACGTATATAAGAACGTTTATGGCAACTTCCAAGGAAACAGCATGTTGTAGTACCCAGGTAGGCTTGGTTACAAGTACTGACTGATTTTGTAGTGGCCAGTGGGGCTTGGTTTCAAGTACTGACAATGTTGTAGTGGCCGGGGCAGGCTTGTTACAAGACAGACAAATTTTGAAGTGGCCAGCTGAGTTTGGGTTCAAGTACTGACTGATGTTAAGGGGCCCAAACTGAGGCTTGGTTACAAGTACTGACTGATCTGAGGGCCAGGCTGAGCCTTGGTTACAAGTCGACTGATTTTGGGTTGCCGGGCTGGGGCGGGGTTAAAAGGGTACAGACTAATTTTAAAGTGGCCGGGCTGGGCTTGGTTACAAGTACTGACTATTTTAGTGGCCAGCGGGGCTTGGTTACAAGTACGACTGTGCTGTAGTGGCCGGGCTGAGCCTTGGTTACAAGTACTGACTGATTTTTGTAGTTGGCCAGCTGAGGCTTGGTTACAAGACAACAATGTTAAGGGGCCAGGCTGAGCTTGGTTACAAGTACGTGATGTGTTGTGGGCCAGGCTGGGGCTTGGTTAAAAGTACGACTGATTTTGAAGGGGCCAGGCTGAGGCTTGGTTTTACAAGTACGAGGGTTTTTTAGGCCGGGATTGGGCTTGGTTACAAGTCAACAATGTGAAGTGGCCAGGCTGGGGGCTTGGTTACAAGTACTGACGATGTTGTAGTGGCCGGGCTGAGGCAGGGTTACAAGACTGACTGATTTTTGTGGTGGCGGGCTGAGGTTTGGGTTACAAGTACTGACTGATGTTAAAGTGGCCAGGCTGAGGCTTTTTTTAAAAGTCAGACTAATTTTGTAGTGGCCGGGCTGAGGCTTGGTTACAAGTACAACTAATGTTGAAGTGGCCGGGTTTTGAGGCTGTTACAAGTACAGACTAATTTTTGAAGGGGCCCCAGCGGGGCTTGGTTACAATACAACAAAGTTGAAGGGGCCCAGCTGAGGCTGTTTACAATATGACGATGTTAAGGGGCCCGGGCTGAGGCTTGGTTACAAGTACAGACTAATGTTGAAGGGCCAGCTGAGGCTGGGTAACAAGTACAGACGATTTGAGGGGCCAAAGCGGGGCTGGTACAAGTACTGACTGATTTTTAGTGGCCGGGGGCGGGGCTTGGTTCAAGACTAACGATGTTGTAGGGGCCCAGGCTGGGGTTTGGGTTACAAGACTGACTGATTTTGTAGGGGCCAGGATTAGGCTTGGGTTACAAGTACTTACTGATTTGTAGGGGCAGGCGAGGCTTGGTTACAAGTACTGACTAATTTGTAGGGCCAGGCTGAGGCTTGGTTACAATACTGACGTTTTTTTAGGGGCCAGGAAATTAGGCTTGGTTCAAGTACTGACTGATGTTGTAGGGCCGGGCTGAGGCTTGGTTACAAGTACTGACTGATGTTGGTGGCTAGCGAGGTTTGGTACAATACGACTAATGTTGTAGGGGCCCGGCTGAGGCTTGGTTACAAGTACTGACTGATTTTTAGGGCCAGGATTAGGTTTGGTTACAAGTACTGACTGATTTTAGGGGCCGGGCGAGGTTTGGGTTACAAGTACTGACTGATGTTGTAGTGGCCGGGCTGACCTTTGGTTACAATACTGACTGTGTTGTAGGGGCCAGGCTGAGGCTTGGTTACAAGTACGACTGATCTGTATGGCCAGGCTGAGCCTGGTTAAAAGAAAGACTTTTTGTGGGGCCAGGCTGAGGCAGGTTCAATACGACTGATGTTGTATGGGCCAGGCTTAGGCTTGGGTTTACAAGACGACTGATGTTGTAGTGGCCGGGCTGAGGTTGGTTACAAGTACTGACTGATTTTTATAGTGCCCAGGCTGGGGCTTGTTACAATACGCTGTTTTGTAGTGGCCGGGGCTTAGGCAGGGTTACAAGTACGACTGATGTTGTAGGGGCCGGGCTTAGGCATGGTTCAATCCCTGACTGATGATGTATGCCGGCTGGGGTTTGGTTAAAGTACGACTGATTTTTGTATGGCCGGGCTGGGGTTTGGGTTACAAGTCTGACGATTTTGTATGGCCAGGCTGGGTTTGGGTTTTACAAGTCTACTGTGATGTAGTGGCCAGACTTAGGCTTGGTTACAAGTACTGACGATGTTGTGTGGCCAGGCTGGGGTTTGGGTTACAAGTACGCGGGTTTTGTAGTGGCCGGGCTGGGGCTTGGTTCAAGACTGACTGATTTTTAGTGGCCAGACTTGGGTTGGTTACAATACGACTGTTTTTAGTGGCCGGGCTGAGGTTTGGGTTTACAAGACGACTGATGTTGTGTGGCCGGCGGGGTTTGGTTACAATACTACTGTTTATGTAGTGGCCAAACTAGGTTTGGGTTTACAAGTACGACGATGTTGTAGTGGCCAGGCTAGCCTTGGACAAGTACTGACTGATGTTGTAGTGGCCAGGCTGGGGCTTGGTTTTACAAGTACTGACTGAGTTGTATGGCCGGGCTTGGGTTTGGTTAAAGTACTTACTATTTTTAGTGGCCAGGTTTAGGCTTGGTTAAAATACGACTGAGTTGTAGGGGGCCAGGCTTGGGCTTGTTACAAGTCTTCTGGCAGTATGGCAGACACACAAATGATGAAAAAACCCAAAATTTGCAAAGTATGTGACCAGACTTGGGGTCACTGTTTGAACACTATGTGATGAATTGTCCACTTATTAGGAAAAAAAGTTAGTTAAAACCTTTAAGATGGGCAAATACCTCTTAAAGAAAAAAAAGATACCAACATATTTAAGCAAATATCCTAATTTTTTTGTAACATAAAAAACTATAGATATATTCCAGATGTTTCATGTTAACACTTTCGGGCCTAGTTCCTGGCCTTTTTTTGTATCCATATCCTCCATATCCCTACACTACCCTCCACAGATAGTTGTGGATGCAAAATAAACTATCCACCTTGGGGGGCCAGGCTACTTTTTTGAGGAAGGATTATGGATGAGGGAGGGGTGGGGGGGGGGGAGGGGAAATTTAAGTACTTGCACACCCACACCCTGGGGCATAACCTACGGAAAGGGGGGGGGGTTTTGAATGTATGGAGGGGGGGAGGGGGGGTGGGGATTGGGGGGGGATGTGGTGGGGAGGGGATGGGTGGGGAGGTTTGTGGGGGAGGGGTAAAAAAAACAACAGCAAAGCTTTTTGCCCAGGGGAGGGGGGACGGGGGAACGGGGCCTGTCATTTATTGGGTGCGTGTTGGGGGAAAAGGGGGGAAAGGGGGGTAGGGGGAGTAGGGGGAGGGGAAAGGAGAGGGCATGAATGGAAAAACCCTTAAGCAAGGCCACTCACTGAGAAAGAAGAGAGAGAGAAGAAGAGAGAGAGAGAGATGTAAGGAAATTGATCAAAAAAAAAATTACAACCTCTCTACTCTCGTTTCACACTACAAACCCCCCCTCTCTCCTGTCCTAAGTACAATCTCTATCCTCACCTCAGCACAGTCTCTATCTCTCGTCTCTCACACAAACCCCCTCTCGTCCTCAGCACAACCTCTCTATCTCTCGTCTCTCACACAGTCTCCTATTTCTCATCTCTCAGCACAATCTCTATCTCTCGTCTCTCAGCACAACCCCTATCTCTCTCTCTTTACACAACCTCTCTATCTCTCGTCTCTCACACAACCGCTCTATCCTCGTCTCTCAGCACAATCTCATCACTCATCTCTCACACAACTCTATCTCTCATCTCTCAGCACAATCCTAAAACTCCTCAGCGCAACCCCCTATCTCTCGTCTCTCACACATCTCTCTATCTCTCTCTCCCCACACACTCTCTTCTCTCATCTCTACACAATCCCTTTTCTCTCGTCTCCACACAATCTCTATCTCTCTCTCCAGCACAATAACAATGTTTACTAACAAAGTTAATAACAATTTTCCCTAACAAGTTCACTAACAATGTTTTTCTAATAATGTTCATCAAAATGTTTTTACTAAAAAATGTTCATAAGAATGTTTCACTAACAAGTTCAATAACAATGTTCTCTAATAAAGCACAACAAGTTCACTAACAATTTCTCTAATAATTTTACAACAATGTTTCACTAAACTGTTCAATAACAAGTTACTAAAAATGTTCAATAACAATGTTTCTAACAAGTTCGTAAGATTGTTCACTAACAAAAGCACTAACAATGTTCACTAACAAAGTTTTTATTAACAAAGTTTACTAACAATGTTACTAACAATTTTCACAACAATTTCACTACAATTTCACTAACAAAGTTCACTAGAATGTTCACTAAAAATGTTCACTAACAAAAGTTTATTTAACAATGCCACTAACAATGTTCACTAACAAAGTTCACTAACAAGTTTACTAACAATGTTTACTAACAAGTTCACAAAATGTTTACTAACAATTTCATTAACAATGTTCACTAACATGTTCAGTAACAATGTTTATTAACAATGTTTATAACCCAATGTTCCTAAAATTTTACTAAAAATGTTCACTAACAATGTTCATTTAAAAATGTTTTACTACAAAACTCCAACAAGTTCATTAACAATGTTCACTAAAATTTTTCATAACAAGTTTCATTAACAAAGTTCATAACAATGTTCACTAAAAAGTTCATTAACAATGTTCACTAACAATGCTCACTAACAATGTTCATTAACAATGTTCACTAACAATGTTCAGTAACAATGTTCACTAACAATGTTCATTAACAATGTTCACTAACAATGCTCACTAACAATGTTCATTAACAATGTTCAGTAACAATGTTCACTAACAATGTTCATTAACAATGCTACAGCCTCTGAAACAAACAGCCGCCACCACAACAACCACGGCAACCACAAGCACCACAACAACTACGGCAACCACAAGCACCACAACAACCACGGCAACCACAAGCACCACAACAACCACAGCAACCACAAGCACCACAACAACCACGGCAACCACAAGCACCACAACAACCACGGCAACCACATGCACCACAAAAACCACGGCAACCAGAAGCACCACAACAACCACGGCAACCACAAGCACCACAACAACCACGGCAACCACAAGCACCACAACAACCACAGCAACCACAAGCACCACAACAACCACGGCAACTACATGCACCACAACAACCACGGCAACCACAAGCACCACAACAACCACGGCAACCACATGCACCACAACAACCACAGCAGCCACAACCACCACAACAACCACAGCAACCACAACCACCACAACAACAACCACAGCAACCACAACCACCACAACAACCACAGCAACCGCAACAACAACCACAGCAACCACAACCACCACAACAACAACCACAGCAACCACAACCACCACAACAACCACAGCAACCGCAACAACCACAGCAACCACAGCCACCATAACAACCACAGCAACCACAACAACCACAACAACCACCACAACAACAACCACAGCAACCACAACCACCACTGCAACCACAACAACCACAACAACCACCACAACAACAACCACAGCAACCACAACCACCACTGCAACAACAACAACCACAGCCACCATAACCACCTCAACAACAACCACAGCAGTCACAAACACCACAACAACAACCACAGCAACCACTACCACCACCACAACAACAACAACCACAGCAACCAGAACCACCACAACAACAACCAAAGCAACTCCAACCACCACCACAACAACAACAACCACAGCAACCACAACCACCACAACAAACCACAGCAACCACAACCACCACTGCAACAACAACCACAGCAACATAACCACCACAAGAGCAACCACAGCAACCACACCCACCACAAGAACAACCACAGCAACCACAACCACCACGACAACAACAGCAACCACAACCACCACCACAACAACCACAGTAACCACCACAGCAACAACAACCACAGCAACCACAATCACCACAACAACAACCACAACAATTAAAGCACGACAATTCCTCTCTCATCAAGTTGTTATGGTAAGACCCATCAAGGTGAGGTACTCAGCTCACCACAGGTAACTAAGCCACTAAAATTAACCAACAACTTCGTATGACCTTCTGATACTCACGAAAGGCCTTAAGGTAGACCTCAGCCAGACTAACTTGCTACATCACCGGCTAAAAAAACACGCGCATTAAAGGTCAGACATATCTAGACACACCTTACATGAGGCGACAGCCAAACTAGGCTTCTCAAAATCATTCCTTTATATAATTGAAAGTACTAATACTGTACTCACTGGCCTTTGAGTCCTTGATGCCTTGATGCTGTGGTAAGCAACATCAAGAACGAACATAAATGTCTCCCATCACACTAACGCTGTATGACCCTTACGGGTTTAGCAATCCCGTTAATTTGATAATAGTAATGCAGTGCCTTTTTGAGAGTGCTTGCAGCGAGCTGAAACAGCCTAGCCGGCCAGGCGGTCAAGCACCAGGTCTGGTCTGAGACCGGGTATCAGGGAAGCTGATCCACGGATTCATCAAGACGGAAATGAGTCTCACACAGGTGATCTCTGTAGGTCCCAACCAATCAATCACTCGTCAACATTACAATAATAGAAAGTAACTAAGTAAAGCACACATTACACGACAAATATAGTTCAACAACAACGTAAACCTTGTGTGTGATAAATGGTTTAAAAAACCGACAAGTTGAAGATTGAGACACTTATGCAACATATGGGAATCTTTATTGAGGGAACGTTTCGCCACACAGTGGCTTCATCAGTCCAATACAAAGCAGAAAGGTGTAAGGAGAGGAGGAGATTGAGGTAATTAGTCCCTCAGCCTGGAGTCGATGTGTTCAGTCCATCAATCTTGTAGAATGTACAGCCACGTCTACGGCCCTATGCTGTACATTCTACAAGATTGATGGACTGAACACATCGACTCCTGGCTGAGGGACTGATTACCTCAATCTCCGCCTCTCCTTACACCTTTCTGCTTTGTACTGGACTGATGAAGCCACTGTGTGGCGAAACATTTCCTTAATAAAGTTCCCCATATGTTGCATAAGTGTCTCAATCTTCAACGTAATCCTTCCTGATATAAGCCAATTAATCAGTATCACGTCTGCAGAGGATGAGAGTTCGTGACTAATCTTAAAACACACACACAGACAATAACACACACACACACACACACACACACACACACACACACACATATCGATAGTATATACAAAATATGTATATATGTACACAAACACATGCGAGCACACATCCTGAGGCGCACATCAACCAAGTAACTGTTGCAGCATATGGGCGCCTGGCAAACCTAAGAACAGCGTTCCAACACCTCTACTAGTAAGGAATCGTTCATGAATCTGTACACCGTGTACGTCAGGCCAATACTGGAGTATGCAGCACCAGTTTGGAGCCCACACCTGGTCAAGCACGTCAAGAAATTAGAGGAAGTGCAAATGTTTGTAACAAGACTAGTCCCGGACCTAAGAGGAATGCCCTACGAGGAGAGGTAAAAGGAAATCGACCTGATGACACTGGAAGACAGTAGGGATAGGGGAGGACATGGTAACAACATATATAATACTGAGAAAAATTGACAAGTTCGATAAGGACAGGATGTTTCAGAGGTGGGACACACCAACAAGGTGTCACAATTAGAAGTTAAGACTCAGATGAGTCACAGATATGTTAGGAAGTATTTCTTCAGTCGTAGAGTTGTCAGGAAGTGGAAGAGTGAGAGTGAAGAGTGACGTAGTGGAGGCAAGATCCATGCATCGTTTTAAGAAGAGATATAATAAAGTTCATGGAGGAGGGAGAGTGGACCACGGAACTAGAGCGTCAACAATAGTATATATATAATATATATATATATATATATATATATATATATATATATATATATATATATATATATAGACATATATATAGACATATATATGTAAGGAATTCGCAAGAGCAGGCGAAATATACACAAACACTGATCTCTGGCTGAAGGAGACTCGAACCTACAAACCTTGGAACATGGTACGCAGTGCTTTACCAATCTACCCACACTGGACCAATGCCTTGGAGTCCAGCTTGCGCTAGACTTTGATCCAAGGCAGCCAGCTTTCAGGGAGAAGGCTTACAGCTTTTCATCTCATCCCCTGCATGCATCAGCCTTACTAGAGATATAAACAATGCAAGGAATTCGCAAGAGCAGGCGAAATATACACAAACACTGATCTCTGGCTGAAGGAGACTCGAACCTACGAACCTTGGAACAAGGTACGCAGCGCTTTACCAATCTACCCACACTGGACAATACCTTGGAGTCCAGCTTGCGCTAGACTTTGATCCAAGGCAGCCAGCTTTCAGGGAGAAGGTTTACAGCTTTTCATCTCATCCCTTGCATGCATCAGCCTTACTAGAGATATTAACTTTGATCATTATATATTATATAAATTATATATATATATATATATATATATATATATGTGTGTGTGTGTGTGTGTGTGTGTGTGTGTGTGTGTGTGTGTGGTGTGTGTGTTGGTGTGTGTGTGTGTGTGTGTGTGTGTATGTGTGTGTGTGTGTGTGTGTGTGTGTGTGTGTGTGTGTGTGAGAGAGAGAGAGAGAGAGAGAGAGAGATATTAGTAAGCATCACCTCTACTAAACTACACAGTATCTCACTAGTTCCGCTTTCACTCAAAATGTACATCAACTCGGCTTCTTAAACGCAACAAAATATGTTGATCACTATGTAACAAAATTCACTGTTGTGTTCCTGGGAAATAAGCATCATTTCCCAATTCTTTATAGCTAAATAAAATTTAAAAAAAACTATTTTGATCCCAGAACTTTGCTCTTGTGGTCACGACACTTCTTCAACATTTTCAAGAAAGACTGATGTAAAACTATTATGTTCTATGGTTTTGCTTGGCAAATATAAAAACAGGGACTCACAAATCAGCATTCAGTTCAACTCTGACTACCTGAGAAGACACATCAGAAGAAGTGAAATGGCATCAAGAGGCTGCAATCATTCTCCAGATACATTCTGCTACATATGTGATCAGTTCATTAAGTCAAGAGCAAAGAAGTTCTCTGTAACAGCATCTAAAAAAAATGTGTGAAGCTTACAAAGCATATTTTGGCCTGCCAGTTGTGGACCAAGACAAGACCTGGGCGCCTCATGTTACTTGTGTACATTGTAAGAAAATATTGGAAGCTAAGAAAGTCATTAGTTGACTTACGAAATCGTAATGACACGATTGCAAACAAACCATACCGCGGGATCAAACCCCACCCGTGGTATGGAAAGTCATTAGTTATATGAAAGGTAAAGTCTTGAATAAGAACATTTTTAAATGAAATGTACTAGAAATTAATTCTTTTGTTCTTTTACAGGATGGTATAGAGG
>NC_069425.1:30660021-30732521 GCF_026875155.1 Cherax quadricarinatus
TTCACTGCATATATAAGTTCAGTCAGGCAGTTTAACTACTGGGAATATTTCAAGGTCCTTGACTTGTACTCCTTGGAACGCAGGCGAAAATGATACATTTTATTCTACACCTGGAAAATCCTAAAGGTACTGGTCCCAAATCTGCACACAGCAATCACTCCCTACGAAAGCAAAATTATTAACGGATGGTGCAACATGAAACCAATGAAAAGCAGGGGCGCCACGAGTACACTAAGAGAAAGCACAAGTGTTAAGGGTCCAAGACTGTTCAACATACACCCATTAGGGGGGTTACCACTGTACCACTGGATGTCTTCAAGAGACAGCTAGATAGATTCAAAAAGTCATTACCTGACTAGTCTATGGTTCGTACGTTGGATTGCGTGCGGCCAGCAGTAACAGCCTGGTTGATCAGGCCCAGATCCACCGAGAAGCCCGGTCATGGACGGGCCGCGTTGACACCCGGAACATCCTCCAAGTAGATCCAGCTTGTGTTGTGTTGTTTGGTTAGATCCAGGTTGTGTTGTGTATTTGGCATGTCCAGCTTGTGTTGTGTTGTTTGGTTAGATCCAGATTGTGTTGTGTTGTTTGGTTAGATCCAGATTGTGTTGTGTTGTTTGGTTAGATCCAGATTCCGTTGTGTTGTTTGGTTAGATCCAGATTGTGTTGTGTTGTTTGGTAGATCCAGTTGTGTTGTGTTTGTTTGGTTAGATCCAGATTGTTTGTGTTTTTGATTAGAGCTAGCATGTTTTGTGCTTGTGTTGTCTGTTTGCTCCACGATGTAAGTGTGTTGTGTTGTTTGTCTTGATCCAGCTCGTTTTGTATTGCGTTCTTTGTCTTGATAAGCTTGATTTGTGTTGAGTTGTTTGTCTTGATCCTGCTTGTTTGTGATGAGTTGTTTGTCTTGATAAGCTTGATTTGTGTTGAGTTGTTTGTCTTGATCCAGCTTGTCTGTGATGAGTTGTTTTCTTGATCCAGCTTGTTTTGGCCTTGATTGTTTGTCTGATCCAGCTTGTTTTTTGTGTTGTATTCTTGATCCAGCTTGTTTTGTTGTTGTTTGTCTTGATCCAGCTTGTTTTGTGTTGATGCTTGATCCAGCTTGTTTGTTGTTGTGTTGTGTTCTTGATCCAGCTTGTTTTGTGTTGTTGTCTGATCCAGCTTGTTTTTGTGTTGTTTGTCTTCATTCAGCTTGTTCTGTGTTGTGCTATTTGTCTTGATCCAGCTTGTTTTGTGTGTTTGTCTTCATTCCAGCTTGTTCAGTGGTTGTGCTATTTGTCTTGATTTCCAGCTTGTTTTGTTTGTTGCTTGTCTTGATCCAGCTTGTTTTGTGTTGTGTTGTGTTCTGATCCAGCTGTTTTGTGTTGTTTGTCTTGATCCAGCTTTGTTTTGTTTTTGTGTTGTGGTCTTGATCCACTTATTTTGGTGTTGTGTTGTTTGTCTGATCCCCAGCCTTGTTTTGTGTTGTGTTGTTTGTCTTTGATCCCACTTGTTTTGTGTTTGTTTGTCCTCGACTCCAGCTTGTTTTGTGTTGTGTTGTTTGTCCTTGATCAGCTTTTTTTGTGGTTGTGTTGTTTGTCTTGATCCAGCTTGTTTTTGTGTGTTTGGTTCTGATCCATCTTGTTTTGTGTTGTGTTGTGTGACTTGATCCGCTTATTTTGTGTTGTGTGTTTGTCTTGATCAAGGCTTGTTTTTGTGTTTGTGGTTGTTTGTCTTGATTCCAGCTTGTTTTGTGTTGTGTGGGTTTGTCTTGATCCAGCTTGTTTTGTGTTGTTGTTTCTTGATCCAGTTTGTTTTGTGTTGTGTTGTTTTTGTCTTGATCCTGCTGTCTTGTGTTGGTAGTATGTCCTTGATCCAGCTTGCCTTGTGTTGAGTTGTTTGTCTAGATCCAGCTTGTCTTTGTGTTTGTGTTGTTTTGTCTTGATCCAGCTTGTCTTGTGTTGTGTTCCTTGTCTTGATCCAGCTTGTCTTGTGTTTGTGTTGTTTTGTCTTGATCCAGCTTGTCTTGTGTGTGTTTGTTTTGTCTTGATACAGCTTGTTATTGCGTTGTGTTGTTTGTCTTGATCCAGCTTGTCTTGTGTTGTGTTGTTTGTCTTGATCCAGCTTGTCTTGTGTTGTGTTGTTTGTCTTGATCCAGCTTGTCTTGTGTTGTGTTGTTTGGTCTTGATCCAGCTTGTCTTGTGTTGTGTTGTTTAGTCTTGATCCAGCTTGTCTTGTGTTTTGTTGTTTTCTTGATCCAGCTTGTTCTTGTGTTTTGTGTTTTTGTCTTGATCCAGCTTGATCCTTGTGTTGCGTTGTTTTGTCCTTGACCAGCGTCTTGCGTTGGTTTGTTTGTCTTGATTCCAGCTTGTCTTGTGTTGTGTTGTTTGTCTTGATCCACTTGTCTTGTGTTGTGTTGTTTATCTTTGAACCAGCTTGTTTGTGTTTGTGTTTGTTTGTCTTGATCCAGCTTGTTTTGTGTTGTGTTTTTTTGTCATTGATCCAGCTTGTTTTGTGTAGGTGTGTTTGTCTTGATCCAGCTGTTTTGTGCTCTGTTTTTTGTCTTGATCACAGCTTTGTTTTGTTGTGTTGTTTGCCTGATCCAGCTCGTTTGTGTTGATTCTTTGCTTGATCCACTTGTTCTTGTGTTGTGTAGTTTGCTTGATCCAGCTTGTCTTGTGTTGTGTTGTTTGTCTTGATCCAGCTTGTCTTGTGTTGTGTTGTTTGTCTTGATCCAGCTTGTCTTGTGTTGTGTTGTTTGTCTTGATCCAGCTTGTCTTGTGTTGTGTTGTTTGTCTTGATCCAAACTTGCCTTGGTTGTGTTGTTTTGTCCTTGATCCAGCTTGTCTTGTGTTTGTTGTTTGTCTTGATCCAACTGCCTTGAGTTGTTTGTTTGTCTTGATCCAGCTTGTCTTGTGTTGTGTTGTTTGGTCACCTTGATCCAACTTGCCTTGTGTTTGTGTTGTTTTCATGACCAGCTTGTTCTTGTGTTGTGTTTGTTTGTCTTGATCCAGCTTGTCTTGTGTTGTTTGTTTGTCCTTGATCCAGCATGTTTTGGTGATCTGTGTTTGTCTTGATCCAGCTTGTCTGTGTTTGTGTTGTTGTCTTTGATCGCTTGTGTAGTGTTTGTGTTGTTTTGTCTTATCCAGCTTGTCTTTTGTTTGTTGTTGGGTTTTGTCTTGATCCAGCTTGTCTTGTGTTGTGTTGATTGTCTTGATCCAGCTTGTCTTGTGTTGTGTTGTTTGTCTTGATCCAGCTTGTGTTGTGTTGTGTTGTTTGTCTTGATCCAGCTTGTGTTGTGTTGTTGTCTTGGACCAACTTGCCCTTGTTTTTGTTTGTTTGTCTTGATCCAGCTTGTCTTGTTGTGTTTGTTTGTCTTGATCCAGCTTGTCTTGTGTTTTGTGTTGTTTTCTTGATCCAGCTTTGTTCTTTGTGCTCTGTTGTTTGTCTTGATCCAGCTTGTTTTGTGTTTGTGTTGTTTGTCTTTGATCCAGCTTTGTCTTTGTGTTGTGTTCTTTGTCTGATCCAGCTTGTGTTGTGTTTGTGTTTTTGTCTTGATCCAGCTATCTTGTGTTGGTGGTGTTTTGTCTTGATCCAGCTTGTCTTGTGTTGTGTTGTTTTCTAGATCCTGCTTGCCTTGTGTTGTGTTGTTTGTCTTGATCCCAGCTTGTCTTGTGTTGTGTTGTTTGTCTTTATCCACTTGTCTTTGTGTTGTGTTTTTTCTTGATCCAGCTTGTCTTGTGTTGTGTTGTTTGTCTTGATCCACTTGCCTGTTGTTGTGGTTGTTTGTCTTGATCCAGCTTGTCTTTGTGTTGTGTTGTTTGTCCTTGATCCATCTTGTCTTGTGTTGTGTTTTTGTCTTGATCCAGCTTTGTGTTGCGTTGTGTTGTTTGTCTTTTGATCAGCTTGTCTTGTGTTGTGTTGTTTGTCTTGATCCAGCTTGTGTTGTTTTGTTTGTCTTGATCCAGCTTGTCTTGTGTCGTGTTGTTTGTCCTTGATCCAGCTTGTCTTGTGTTGTGTTCTTTGTCTTGATCCAGCTTGTGAGTGTTTGTGTTGTTTGTCTTGATCCACTTTGTCTTTTTGTTGGTGTGTTTGTCTGATCACAGCCTTGTCTTTTGTTGTGTTGTTTGTCTTGATCCAGCTTGTCTTGTGTTGTGTTGTTTGTCTGATCCAGCTTGTCTTGTGTTTGTGTTGAGTTTGTCTTGATCCAGCGTGTCTTGTGTTTGTTGTTTTTTGTCTTGAACCAGCTTGTCCTTGTTGTTGTGTTGTTTGTCTTGATTCCAGCTTGTCTTGTGTTGTGATTGGTTTGTCTTGATCCAAGCTTGTCTTGTGTTGTGTTTGTTTGTCTGATCCGCTGTCTTGTGTTGTGTTGTTTGTCTTGATCCAGCTTGTCTTGTGATTGTGTTGTTTGCTTGATCCAGTTTGTCTAGTGGTTGTGTTTTTTGTCTTGATCCAGCTTGTGTTTGTGTGTGTTTGTTTTGTCTTGATCCGGCTTGTGTTGTGTTAGCTGCATATGTTTCTGGGGTTGTCTTGATCCACTTTGTCTTGTGTTTGTGTGTGTATTTGTTTTGATACCAGCTTGTGTTGTGTTGCTTGTCTGATCCAGCTTGTGTGTGGTTGTTTGTCATGATCCCTTGTGTTGTGTTGCTTGTCTTGAATCACCTTGTGTTGTTGTTTGTTGTCTTGATCCAGCCTTGTGTTGTGTTGTTTGTCTTGAATCCACTTGTGTTGTGTTGTTTTGTCTATCCAGCTTGTGTTTGTTGTTTGTCTTGATCCCAGTTTGATGTTTGTTGTTTGTCTTGATCCAGCTTGTGTTGTGTTGTTTGTCTTGATCCGCTTGTGTTGTGGTTGTTTGTCTTGATTCCAGCTTGTTTGTGTTGTTTGTCTTGATCCAGCTTGTGTTGTGTTGTTTGTCTTGATCCAGCTTGTGTTGTGTTGTTTGTCTTGATCCAGCTTGTGTTGTGTTGTTTGTCTTGATCCAGTTTGTGTTTTGTTGTTTGTCTTGATCCAGCTTGTGGTTGTGTTGTTTGTCTTGGATCCAGCCTTGTGTTGTTGTGTGCTTGTCTTGATCCAGCGTTGTGTTGTGTTGCTTGTCTTTGATCCAGCTTGTTGTGTTGTTTGTCTTGATCCAGCTTGTCTTGTGTTGTCTTGTGTTGTGTTTTGTGTTGTCTTTCCTTGGTTGTGTTGTGTTGTGTTGTGTTGTCTTGTCTTGTCTTGTCTTGTCTTGTCTGTCTTGTCTTGTTGTCTTGTGTTGTTGTTTGTTTGTGTTGTCTGTCTTGTCTTGTCTTGTCTTGTCTTGTCCTAGTCTTGTCTTGTGTTGTCTTGTGTTGTGTTGTCCTTGTGTTGTGTTGTCTTGTGTTGTCTTGTGTTGGATTGTGTTGTGTGTGTTGTGTTTGTGGTGTTTGTGTTGTGTTGTCTTGTGTTGTCTTGTGTTGTCTGTGTTGTCTTGTTTGTCTTGTGCTGTGTTGTCTTGTGTTGTGTTGTGTTGTGCTGTGTTGTGTTGTGTTGTGTTGTGTTATTGTCGTGTGTTGTGTGTTGTGTGTCTTGTCTTGTCTTGTGTTGTTGTTGTCTTGTGTTGGTCTTGTTGTTTTCTTGTGTTGTGTTTTCTTCTGTTGTCTTGTGTTTGTCTTGGTGTGTTTGCGTTGTCTTGTGTTGTGTTGTTTGTCCTTTCATGTCCTTGGTTGTCTTGTGTTGTGTTGTGTTGTCTTGTGTTGTGTTGTGTTGTCTTGTGTTTGTCTTTGTGTTGTCTTGTCTTGTGTTGGTCTTGTGTTGTGGTTGTCTGTGTAGTCTTGTGTTGCCTTGTGTTTGTTTGTGTTGTCGTGTGTTTGTTTTCTGTTGTTTGTGTGTGTTGTGTTGTGTTTGTGTTGTGTGTTTTGGTGTTGTGTTTGGTTTGGTTGTGTTGTGTTGTGTTGAGTGTTGTGTGTGTGGTTGTCGTTGTCTTGTGCGTTGTGTTGTTTGTCTTGTCCTTGTCTTGTGTAGTGTTGTGTTGTGTTGTGTTTGTGTTTGTGTTGTGTTGTTTTTGTGTTGTGGTTTGGTTGTTGTGTTTGTTGTCTTGTGCTGTGTTGTCTTGTTTTTTGTCTTGTGTTGTGTTGTCTTGTGTTGTCTTGTGTTGTGTTGTCTTGTGTTGTCTTGTGTTTGTTGTGTTGTGTTGTGTTGTGTTGTCCTCCTCCTCCTCCTCCTCCTCCCCCTCCTCCTCCTCCTTCTCCTCCTCCTCCTCCTCCTACTCCTCCTCCCTACTCCCCCTCCTCCTCCTCCTCCTCCTCCTCCTCCTCCTCCTCCTCTCCTTCTCCTCCTCCTCCCTCCTCCTCCTCCTCCTTCTCCTCCTCCTCCTCCCTCCTACTCCTCCTACTCCCCCTCCTCCTCCTCCTCCTCCTCCTACCCTCCTCCCTTCTCCTCCTTCTCCCTCCTGCTCCTGCTCCTCCTACTCATCCTCCTTTCCCCTCGTCCACCTCCTCCTCCTAATCCGCCTACTCCTCCTCCTCCTCCTCCTCCTCCTCCTCCTCCTCCTTCTCCTCCTGCCCCTGCTCCTCCTACTCATCCTCCTTCTCCCCTCCTCCTACTCCAACTCCCCTCCTCCTCCTCCTTCTCCTCGTCCACCTCCTCCTCCTCATCCTCCTCCTTCTCCTCGTCCCCCTCCTCCTCCTCCTCCTACTCCTCCTCCTCCTCCTCCTCCTCCTCCTCCTCCTCCTCCTCCTTCTCCTACTCCTCCTCCTCCTACTACTCCACCTTTTCCTCCTCCCCTCCTCCTCCTCCTTCTCCTCCTCCTCCTCCACCTACTCCTCTTCCCCTACTTCTCCTCCTCCTCCTACTGCTCCTCCTTCTCCTCGTCCACCCCCTCCTCCTCCTCCTCATCCTCCTCCTACTCCACTCCTCCTCCTCCTCCCCCTCCTCCTCCTCCTCCTCCTGCTCCTATTTCCTCCTACTCCTCCTCCTCCTCCTCCTCCCCCTCCTACTACTACTACTACTCCTTCTCCTCCTCCTCCTCCTCCTCCTCCTACTCCTCCTCCTCTCCTCCTCCTACTATTTCCTTTTTCCCTCCTCCTCCTCCTCCTCCTCCTCCTACTCCTCCTATTTTCCTCCTTCTCCTCCTCATCCTCCTCCCCCTCCGACTACTCTGTCCTCATCCCTCCTCCTCCTTCTCCTTCTCCTCCTCCTCCTTCTCCTCCTCCTCCTTCTCCTCCTCCTACTCCTCCTCCTCCTCCTCCTCCTCCTCCTCCATTCCTCCTCCTCATCCTTCTCCTCCTCTTACTCCTCCTCCTACTACTACTACTCCTCCTCCTAACTACTAACTCTCCTCCTCCTCCTCCTCCTCCTCCTTTTCCCCCTCCTCCTCCTCCTCCTCCTCCTCCCCTCCTCATCCTCATCCTTCTCGTCTTACCCTCATCCTCCTCCTCCTCCTCCCATCCTCATCCTTCTCCTCGTCTTACTCCCCCTCCTCCTACTCTCCTCCTCCTACTCCTCCTCCTCCTCCTCCTCCTCCTCCTCCTCATCCTTCTCCTCGTCTTACTCCTCCCCCTCCTCCCTCCTCCTCATCCTCATCCTTCTCCTCGTCTACTCCTCCTCCTCCTACTCCTCCTCCTCCTCCTCCTCCTCCTCCTCCTCCTCATCCTCATCCTTCTCCTCGTGTTACTCCTCCTCTTCCTCCTCCTCCTCATCCTCATCCTTCTCCTCGTCTTACTCCTCCTCCTCCTACTCCTCGTCTTCTCAATACACAAAAACAATTATTTCTTTTAATAAATAAAGTAACTAAGAACTAATCCAGCCACATCATCTACATTGTTCACCACGTGTGTTATTATGTGTTCTTCAGTGTGTTATTATGTGTTCTTCAGTGTGTTATTATGTGTTCTTCAGTGTGTTATTATGTGTTCTTCAGTGTGTTATTATGTGTTCTTCAGTGTGTTATTATGTGTTCTTCAGTGTGTTATTATGTGTTCTTCAGTGTGTTATTATGTGTTTCTTCAGTGTGTTATTATGTTTCTTCAGTGTGTTATTATGTGTTCTTCAGTGTGTTATTATGTGTTCTTCAGTGTGTTATTATGTGTTCTTCAGTGTGTTATTATTGTTTCTTCAGTGTTATTATGTGTTCTTCAGTGTGTTATTAATGTGTTCTTCAGTGTGTTATTATGTGTTCTTCAGTGTGTTATTATGTGTTCTTCAGTGTGTTATTATGTGTTCTTCGGGTGTGTTATGTGTTCTTCAGTGTGTTATGTTTCTTCATGTGTTTATTATGTTTTTCTTCAGTGTGTTAAATTGTTTCTTCAGTGTGTTATTATGTGTTCTTCAGTGTGTTATTATGTGTTCTTCAGTGTTTTATTATGTGTTCTTCGTGTGTTATTATGTGTTCTTCAGTGTGTTTATTAGGTGTTCTTCAGTGTGTTATTATGTTTCTTCAGTGTTTATTATGTTTTTTCATGTGTTTATTATGTTTCTTCAGTGTGTTATTATGTGTTCTTCAGTGTGTTATTATTTGTTCTTCAGTGTGTTATTTATGTGTTTCTTCAGTGTGTTATTATGTGTTCTTCAGTGTGTTATCAACAGTGTTCTTCAGTGTGTTATTATGTGTTCTTCAGTGTGTTATTATGTGTTCTTCAGTGTGTTATTATGTGTTCTTCAGTGTGTTATTATGTGTTCTTCAGTGTGTTATCAACAGTGTTCTTAAGTGTGTTATCAACAGTGTTCTTAAGTGTGTTATCACAGTGTTCTTAAGTGTGTTATCAACAGTGTTCTTCAGTGTGTTATCAACAGTGTTCTTCAGTGTGTTATCAACAGTGTTCTTCAGTGTGTTATCAACAGTGTTCTTCAGTGTGTTATCAACAGTGTTCTTAAGTGTGTTATCAACAGTGTTCTTAAGTGTGTTATCAACAGTGTTCTTAAGTGTGTTATCAACAGTGTTCTTAAGTGTGTTATCAACAGTATTCTTAAGTGTGTTATCAACAGTGTTCTTCAGTGTGTTACCCAACAGTGTTTCTTCAGTGTGTTTATCAACAGTGTTCTTAAGTGTTTTTATCAACAGTGTTCTTAATGTGTTATCAACATGTTCCTTAAGTGTGTTATCAACAGTGTTCTTAAGTGTGTTATCAACAGTGTTCTTAAGTGTGTTATCAACAGTGTTCTTAAGTGTGTTATCAACAGTGTTCTTAAGTGTGTTATCAACAGTGTTCTTAAGTGTGTTATCAACAGTTTTTCTTAAGTGTGTTATCAACAGTGTTCTTAAGTGTGTTATCAACAGTGTTCTTAAGTGTGTTATCAACAGTGTTCTTCAGTGTGTTATCAACAGTGTTCTTAAGTGTGTTATCAACAGTGTTCTTAAGTGTGTTATCAACAGTGTTCTTAAGTGTGTTATCAACAGTGTTCTTAAGTGTGTTATCAACAGTGTTCTTAAGTGTGTTATCAGGCACAAGAAGCGAGTAGCAACACAGAACATGTTCTTATATATATATATATATAAAATATATATATATATATATATTATATATATATAAATAATATATATATATAATATATATATATATATATAATATATATACATATGTTGCACCTCCTGAAAGGGACGCAATGTATATAACATAAATTTGATGTATATCATCTTTTATATAATGTTATATTGCCAATATTTTCAATAATAGTTAAAATGAAAATGTCTTGCTTTATACTATTATTTGACTTAGCTGTGTCATTAGGTAGGATGTAATATCTACACTTCACTGTTTGAGAATTATGGTTGGCTGTCCGCGTTGGTAAACTGCTTAGCTAACTATCAGCTCGCTCGTTTACCTGCCGGCGTCTCTGCAGTACCAGGGGCGAGTCACGTGATATCACCTGATGTGAGGCCTGTAGTCAAGAAATCGCTCTCTCTCCATAGCTAGTCATCGCTCGACAAGCATCGCATCACCATCTGCTCCTAGTGCTGGAAGCATCCCTCTCGTCTATGTCCAGTTGCTCGTTATTTAGACTGTTTTTGGAAGAGTATGATTTCACTGGTGAGTCGAAACATACTTCTTGTAACTCTGTGTAACTCTGTTCACAGAACTTAGTTCAGTCTTAGTGATTTTTGACGTTTTGCTGAGGTTGTGTGTCATAATGACACTCTAAGTCAACCCAGGTCCCAAGCTAAAGCTTCTGACCTATTTTGTGTGGCGTCGTAGTCGGGGATTTGGTTATACTGAACTTATTCTGATGGTCCCTAGTTAGGGGATGTTATTTTGTCTCCTTGTTCCTAAGTCCGTGTTGCTGCTTTGTACATTATTATTCAGCGAATCGTTCGTCATATTGGTCAAGCAAGCTGTTTTGATTGCCTTGTTGGTCAAGAAGATAGATTATTTGAGGACATTTAGTCAGTCCCTGTTTGTCTAAGTCAAGTCTAGTCTTACTGAGAGATAACGAACAACTTCGAGCACATACACACATTCTCACACACACGCTTGTTTATGCTGGAATTATTTTTATACTTGATAACAGTAACACTGATATGAAATATACCTTCAGCAAAACATTATTATAAGTACAATTCAACTTTGCACTACAAGAGAAGTATAGAAGCTTACATCCTAAATTATATCAAATTCATTTACTTTGATTTTGTCCACCTAGACAACTTTGATAATAAACCTCTCAATTTTTATTTCATTAATTAGTATCCTATCAGTTGCAATATAAAGTATTATTAAAATTAATCAGAATTTTACAGGATAACTGGACCAGAATACTTTCTGACAAACTTACAATACCAGAAACCTGCTAGATGCTGCACGGGGATCAGTAACATGTACTTTATAGATATCTTATTTTGTAACAATTTATATATACGTGTGTTTATCTGGTAAATAATTTGTGAGGTGGTGATGGTGGTGGTGGTGGTGGTGATGGTGGTGGTGGTGGTGGTGGTGGTGGTGGTGGTGATGGTGGTGGTGGTTGTTCCATCGGTGGGACGTTGTTAATAAGAGAAGTTTGTTTGGGAGTCTAGTTAATGTGTGTTTGTGTATACATATACACACGCACACACACACACCAGTGTATGCATACCAGTGACTATGCCCTCGTCTGCTACACGTCCTTATCCACTGACGCCTATATAACAGCCAGTCTTCTTGCCTTTGCTTTAGATTCTCCACCACCACGATGCTGTGAACACTAACTCCAAGGCTGAGGGACTGATTACCTCATCTTTTGTATATAGTTCTACTGTCTTCTAATTATGTCCTAGAATCTGTATTTATAAAGCCACTGGATGGCGAAACGTCTAAAATAAAGATATCCAGATGTTGCACATGTGTCTTGACTTTCCTATATATATATATATATATATATATATATATATATATATATATATATATATATATATATATATATATATATATATATATATATATTTATGAAAAATACCACAGTGAAAATAGAAAATAAAACTTAAGCGCTTTCATGTGATTACATACTTGTCTTCAGAGGAATGGGAAGAAGAGGCAATAGAATTACATGATGTGTTGTGTCTATGACCTTATAATGAGTCCTGATGACTTTCTACCTAGAACTAAACTCACTGGTTCCTTCCATTAAGTTCACTATGGAAAGCGAGGTAAAGGTAATAATTCCATTTCTGGATATATATAGTCATAGATCTGTTAGAACATTTAGGTTAATGTTTATCATAAGCCTACTAACAAACCTTCATACATACATTACTGTTCGAATCACCAAAAGTATATATTAAACAGTTTGTATTTACTTCTACGTTATTGAGAGCTCTTAGGATTTGTAGCCCTGAATTTTGTGAGGGAAATTAGAAAAATCTATGAAATTGCTTCTGATCTGCAATATGCACAAACATTTATTGATGAATCTTTACATAAAGCTAAAAAAAATTCTACAAGACAGAGCTAAATACCGAGTATAAGCTTGAGAATTTGTTGGTTTTACCATATAATGAAAATCTCTCACATCCCACGAAATCTTGAATACTTTGATGTTAAAGTTTTCTTTAAATATGACAATACGGTAAAACAAAAATTATATAAAAATTCTCCCATTGAATCTGTAGGTTGTGTATAGTCCAGCCCTTGTAGAGGTTGTGAAAACTTTTATTTAGGACAAACTGGCAAATATCCTGAGACCAGAGTTAAACAATATAAATATGCAATATACAGTGTTTTGATTGTTTATGTAAAAGATACAAGCCATTGTGTAGGTAGACTAATGCTAAAGAATTAGTTCCCTGTAATTTTGAAAGTCAACGAAATATTGTGGAATTATCTTTTATTAAGCATAATGCACAATGTATTTAAAATTTGTGTTTTGGATATAGACTTCAAAATTTTATAGTCCAGAAAACTGTTCATAATCTTAAAGATAAAACTATTTTTTTTTTACAAAAATACTGAATGAGTTCTCTGCCAGACGGACAATTTAACTTGATGTTGCTGCGTGGGTTAGGTTTGTGCGGGACAGGTATGTGTGAGGTGTTGTCACCTCTGTGTGAGGTGTTGTCACCTCTGTGTGAGGTGTCACCTCTGTGTGAGGTGTTGTCACCTCTGTGTGAGGTGTCACCTCAGGGTTTATCATTTAAAATATACTTTTGCCTCTTCTTCCTGTTGCTCTGAAGATATCATGTGTCAGTACATGAAAGCGTTCAAGTTTTATTTCCTATTTTCACTGTGGTATTTTTTCATTTTGCAATCACCCGTTTTATTGTGATTTTGTGATTTCTACTACTACTACTACTACTACTACACACACACACACACATACACCATTTTTCTATTTTTACTCCTTCTACTATTACTACTGTTACTACTATTACTATTACTACTGCTAGTATTAATGCTGCTGTTACTACTACTGCCGCCACAATTACTGTTATTACGACTATTAATATTATTATTACTGTATTACTACTACTATTACTACTACTGTTAATATTATTACTACTATTATTACAACTACTACTATTGCTACTAATACCACTGCCACTACTACTACTACTACTTCTACTACTATTACTACTAATATTATTAGTATCATTAATACTACTATTACCATTACTACTACTACTGCTACTACTACTACTGCTACTACTACTACTACTACTATTACTACTGCTACTACTGCTACTACTATTACTACTACTACTACTACTACTGCTACTGCTGCTGCTGCTGCTACTACTACTACTACTAATACTACTACTGCTGCTACTACTACTACTACTACTACTACTACTACTGCTACTACTACTACTACTACTACTACTACTACTACTACTACTACTGCTGCTGCTACTACTACTACTACTACTACTACTACTGCTACATACTGCTGCATTTAACTGATAGGATGGACAGACTGCTGTCACTGACAGCGGTGCTTGGGTGGACGGGTGTCAGTCAGGTTGAGGATGAGAGAATATACGACAGTGTGGGGGAGTGAAAGTCTGCGTTACATAGACGCATCTACAGTGTGATGGACGATGTTGTGTGTTCAGTATATACGCACTTACCCAATGTGCACATCTGTTATGTGATTGCAGGGGTCAATTCTCAGCTCCTGGCCCTTCTTCTCAATTTGCTGCTTGCCAGACTCATCTCTCTCATTTCTTCGTGTGTGTGTGTGTGTGTGTGTCGGTGGATGGACAAGTGGGTTGTTAAGTAGATGGTAGCTGTGAGTAGGTAGGTAGGTAGGTAGGCATGTGTGCTTGGGCAGGTTGGGTGTGGGCAGGTTTTAGGAGGGGCAGGTCGCGTGTGGGGTAGGGCGGTGTGGCCTGCCCTGCCTGCTTCAGGGTGTTCTCGGACAAACTCCCGGGCGCCTCCATTCCCACGGCCGCTCCTACCTTCGGGTCGATCATGGCCTGATAAAACACCGGCGCGCCCCGTTCCGACTACCGACCAAATTTCGTGTGGCGCACATTTGCGTCGCGGCGACCAGCGGGAGCCACGATCTCCCCGCCACTTACACCGACCCTCCGTAGCGCCGGCCTCAAGACTCCCACCTTCCCTGGCAGGCTGTGGCAGAGCACTGTCTTGCGTCAGGGCCTGAGGGAGTACAGCGCGGCCGGAGTCACGTTGCGCTGGAGGGTTGCAAACCCAGGCTGTCATTACTATCTCAATATCGTCTGCAATTCGCCTGCTCTCTCGATCCGCAGATGTGGCCGTAGTCGCCGCCCTGCACGACAACCACCAGCCACGACAATCCTAACACCGCTCAGGCCAGTAAAAGTTCCGTCTTCACTTAGCATGGACTGCGAGGAGCTTATAGAAATGAAAATCCTACCTATCCCCCACCCTTCCGTGCCCCTCCTCCCCCCCTCCCCCTGGTCTAATACCATCAATCACGCCCCAGATCCCCACCTTCCGCAGGGGCCGCAGTTTGCACCGCGCGCGGTCCAAGTGTCTGCGGCACCTGGAGAGTCCCGATGAAGGCGTCAGGTACTCCAGCTCCGCGTCCCTGGAAGCTGCAACGTTTCTCTCCCCCACCACCCTTCCCTCCCCTCCCTTCCCCTCCTCTAGCTGTTGTTGCCATGGTTTCCCCCCCAGGCCGCCATTTTGTTTACTGTGTTGCACGTGCAACAGGCCCCACCCAGGAAGTGCGCTCACTGGGCGCTCAACACCTACTGCAGAGTCCATGTGTTGCACACCACTGTAGAGTCCAAGTGTTGCACACCACTGCAGAGTCCATGTGTTGCACACCACTGCAGAGTCCATGTGTTGCACACCACTGTAGAGTCCATGTGTTGCACACCACTGCAGAGTCCATGTGTTGCACACCACTGCAGAGTCCATGTGTTGCACACCACTGCAGAGTCCAATGTGTTGCACACCACTGCAGAGTCCATGTGTTGCACACCACTGTAGAGTCCAGTGTTGCACACCACTGCAGAGTCCATGTGTTGCACACCACTGCAGAGTCCATGTGTTGCACACCACTGCAGAGTCCATGTGTTGCACACCACTGCAGAGTCCATGTGTTGCACACCACTGCAGAGTCCATGTGTTGCACACCACTGCAGAGTCCATGTGTTGCACACCACTGTAGAGTCCATCTGTTGCACCCACTGTAGAGTCCATCTGTTGCACACCACTGCAGAGTCCATGTGTTGCACCCACTGTAGAGTCCATCTGTTGCACACCACTGCAGAGTCCATGTGTTGCAACCACTGTAGAGTTCATCTGTTGCACACCACTGCAGAGTCCATGTGTTGCACCCACTGTAGAGTCCATCTGTTGCACACCACTACAGAGTCCATGTATTGCATGCCAACACTCACAAGATTATACATGACGTTTATTCATCAAGCTTGTATATCAAGCTTATACATGAAATATATACATTAAGTGCGTACATTAAGCTTGTATATTAAGCTTGTATCTCAGCTTGTGTCTAACAAGACTACAGGTGCTGTGTTGACAAGTTGGTGAATAATGTACTTGTACAAAACGTGCAATCTTTACTGGAGAAACGTTTCGCCCACTGGACTTCTTGGTGAAACTTATCGCTCATTTCAGTATCTTTATTGTACAGGAGTTTCGCTCACCTCAGTGTCTTTATTGTTAAGACGTTTCACCCATCTTAATGTCTTTATTGTTAAGACGTTTCACCCACAGTGTCTTTATTGTAGGGACATTTCGCTCACATATCTATGTTTATTAGAGAGTTTTCACTCAGCATCTCCTCTGAAGTGACGTTTCACCCACCGGGGACTCTATCAGTTACGTTGATAGAGCCCCCCACGGTGGGCGAAACGCCTCCATAATAAGTGTCCTGGTGCTGCAGTGGTGTCTTATTTTGCACACGCTCTGACTTCTTACCAATCACGTGCACCAGCCGCTGCGCGTATAGACGGAGGATCGAGCCTGCACTCTGCTACCTGCGCTGAGTGATCCACCCGGGTTTTGCGCTTCGCAGCGCCGTCCTCTGCATTTGCAGTTGATTGCGGGGTCTGCCGAGTTGATCAGGTTGAAGTGGGGTATGTTGCAGTCAGTCGTGTTGTGCGCACGTCGGGTTGATTGGGAGTGCAACGCTGGTCAATTTGGAGTCAGTTGCCCTGGCTGCTGTCCACCTGCTCACCAACTCTGCGCTTCTCTCTTCATTCTGAAATTGATTGGGATTTGTTGGAGGAGACAGAGTTAAGTGGGAGGGACGTACTTCCTGGGATCAGTTCTGCTTTGTGTCTCACATTGACCATTCCTCTGAGAGAAATTGTCCGATTTTTCAGTCGTTCATTGTAAGTGGGAAATTTACATTATGTATGTATGTATGTATGTATGTATGTATGTATGTATGTATGTATATATGTATGTATATATATATATAGTGTATATATATATAGTGTATATATATATATATAATATATATATATATATGTATATATATTATATATATATATATATATATATATTTATATATATATATATATATATATATATATATATATATATATATATATATATATATATATATATATAGTTTATTATATATATTTATATAATTATATATATAGTGTATATATATATTATTTATATATAAAATATATATATATATATATATATAAATATATATATATATATATATATATATATGTATATATGTATATATATATATATATATATATATATATATAATATATTATATATAATATATATTTTATATATATAATTTTAGTGTATATATATGTATATATATATATATATATATATATATATATATATATATATATATATATATATATATTATACACACTTAACAGAGAATTCAACTCTATAGTAGTTTAAAATAAAAATCATATATAAAAACATATTAATTAACAAGAGACCATCATCATATAGACTATCTACAAAGAATCACATGTTATACATATTAAACAATATAATCCGACACACCACACCCGGCTTAAGCAACGTAACCTTGGGTCTTGCCACACTAGTAGTTTCGAAATATAAAACACTATGACAAACACATCTTTAATTTGGGTGAAGACGAACCGTTCCATATTCAAGATAAATTTTCACAATATAAGAAGTCAATTGTACTAGACATATTAAACCAATAAATCAGTTAATAATGTCCTGGAAGTCCACTACAGCCTGGTTAATGCTAACGTACTTTGGAGTTTGTACCACCAGCTGATGTACTCATATCCAAATATATTTTTTATTTTACTTAGGGTGAGGCGCTAAACCCGTCTGTGTCAATGGATGGGATGCGAACTCGTTCATTAATTCATAGATAATTCATTCACAGATATTTAAGAATTGTCAAAGTATTTTATCTACAGTTATGGTATTATTAGCCATGATGGAGAACTACACTGATTTTGTCTGTTTTAAATAACTGTTAAGTAACTCACAGCCAAATATAACAACACTGTAATGTTTTATGACTGAATTCATGATTGTGTAAAGACTTTACTGCCACTTCAACTTAATAAACGCAAAGGTTGAGGTCCACTTTCTGCAGCCATTATGTGCCTCTGTAATCCCTTGACTACCGCCCACAAGGTGGGTATAGGATGCATAGTAAAGATATCAAACTAGCTCACTTCATTATCATCCTCTCTCTCTCTCTCTCTCTCTCTCTCTCCCATTCCCCATCCCATCCCTTCCTACTCCCCTTCCCACCCTCCCTCCCTCCCAGTTAGCAGTAATATAATAGAAGCCGCAGCCATTAACACATGCTTGGCTGAGTAACCTTTTGTTTCCTTATCGGATCGCTAGGTTTAAATATATATAATCGACCCCCTTGGAAATTATCGCTAAAATGTCTTCACACGTTGGTAGTTTATCTCTCCTCAGCATCTCTCTTCAGGGACCACAGCGAAAAAAAAAACACAAGAACACTGGAATGTGTTCACTTGTGAATGAGAGCGAGCTTGCGTGTTCTGCAAATACTTGATCGAATCTTGTGTCAAAAGTATTTTCCTCCAGAGTGCTGCTCTCCAGAGGCGTTAATGAACACTTGGTGTGCACGTTGTCGAGGCGTTGATGTGCACTACGTGTGCACATCAGCGCCCTGAAGACCGGCGCACTTCGTGAGATGGTCTTCAGGGCGCTCATGTTCGCTTCGTGTGCTGGTCTTCATAGTGTTCCTAGTCACTTAGAATATCGGTCAATATTGATCTCGTGGTGAAGAAAAGACATTTTTCAGAGCAAGCTTTTATTGAGGCAACAAGACAACGTTACCCTCTGTTTGGATCTTGATCAGTCCATAAAGAAAATACACAATGCACGCATATGCGCATATATATATATATATATATATATATATATATATATATATATATATATATATATATATATATATATATATATATATATATATATTATATATATTTAACAAGTCGGCCGTCTCCCACCGAGGCAGGGTGACCCAAAAAAGAAAGAAAATCCCCCCCCCAAAAAAATACTTTCATCATCATTCAACACTTTCACCACACTCACACATTATCACTGTTTTTGCAGAGATGCTCAGAACACAACAGTTTAGAATCATAAAGATACATAACATATCCCTCCAAACTGCCAATATCCCAAACCCCTCCTTTAGAGTGCAGGCATTGTACTTCCCATTTCCAGGACTCAAGTCCGACTATATGAAAATAACCGGTTTCCCTGAATCCCTTCACTAAATATTACCCTGCTCACACTCCAACATATCGTCAGGTCCCAAGTACCATTCGTCTCCATTCACTCCTATCTAACACGCTCACGCACGCTTGCTGGAAGTCCAAGCCCCTCGCCCACAAAACCTCCTTTACCCCCTCTCTCCAACCCTTTCGAGGACGACCCCTACCCGCCTTCCTTCCCCTATAGATTTATATGCTTTCCATGTCATTCTACTTTGATCCATTCTCTCTAAATGACCAAACCACCTCAACAACCCCTCTTCTGCCCTCTGACTAATACTTTTATTAACTCCACACCTTCTCCTAATTTCCACACTCCGAATTTTCTGCATAATATTTACACCACACATTGCCCTTAGACAGGACATCTCCACTGCCTCCAACCGTCTCCTCGCTGCTGCATTTACCACCCAAGCTTCACATCCATATAAGAGTGTTGGTACTACTATACTTTCATACATTCCCTTTTTTGCCTCCATAGATAACGTTTTTTGACTCCACATATACCTCAACGCACCACTCACCTTTTTTCCCTCATCAATTCTGATTAACCTCATCCTTCATAAATCATATACACACACACACACATAATATATATATATATATATATATATATATATATATATATATATATATTATATATATATATATATATATATATATATATATATATATATATATGTGTGGTGTGTGTGTGTATGTATGTATACACGTGTGTGTGTGTGTAAGACAAGCCACAGTGAGTTGAGTGAAAAATCATGTGTTTGTAGCAGTCACACCACCATCAACACATACATGGTTCACTGGGGTAAATATCCACGTGTATAGCAAGAGCCACTCATCATCAAGCAATTGGACAGAGGCAAAATGTGACAGAATCCGCTTTAATTAGTACACAGAACACCACGGAACAGAACATAAGTGTATTTAGTTCAGCTTGGCTCACTTCATACTACGGGGAGAGTGTTGGCACTAAGGCTGCACGAGACCAGTGTAAATGTGCCAGTGAGAAACCAGGTGACAGATGAACAGCACTGACCAGTATGCTTGCTACATAACTCAACTGACCCATATTCTTTATACTCTGAGAATTTCAGCAGCTTTGTCAATTTCTACCCTCCCAGGAGTATGGATATGCATGTATCCTGTATCTTTTGTATAACTAGTCAATAAAAAAAGTTCTTTCTTAGAAGTGTGGCTATATTATCAGTAGCACGTCACCGAGATGCAACTGATCTTCGTAATATCATGTTAAAAATGGTATTCAGTACCCGCAAGTTGATGATACGTGTGCAACACTTCTGTATCTTCACCATGACTGCGGGACTAGTCAGAGTTTCAGCCCAGGCTAAGCTACTGACTATTTGTCAAGACTAGGGTCTCATCACCCCTCAGTTATCTCTCCACTTCTTCTAATAACCCCACTTTTAAAAAAAGCTTTTATTCGACTTAAGAAGCCTCCTGCACAGGCGAAATATTTGAACAATAAATATGACTAAGTTTTACACACGTGTCTCACTCGTGATCATGGTAGTATTGATGTTTACTCCGTTGATGTTTACTTCGAGTACTGATTTCTGTAGTGTTAATATTCACTTCGAGTACTGATCATTGTAGTGTTGACATACATTTTGAGTATCAGTTAATTAGTTTTCCCTTGACAGAAGCGGCTCCTTCCCAGGTGTTCCTTAACTCTTCTGACCATCTTCTCCATTACTCTGGCCGGGATACATGATAATAGTACCAGCATGTAGTTCAGTGCGTCCTGTCTGTCCACTTCATAAATATAAGACTTTTATGTGACACTAGATGAGTACACCTTCTCTAGCCCTACCCCCTCCTCTATGACCCTTCCCTCCCTACATCCACTTCATTCCTACATCCCTCCTTCTTCACCCCTCCCTCTCTACACTCCCCTCCATCCCTCCCTTCACTGGACAAACAACTAACGAGCAGCTACCAGGAACTAGCACCTTACAAGGTACCACAGTGGAGGCGACAACCATCTTCTGGGAAGGCAGCTCCAGCATCCTAAACAAAAACACAAATAAAAACATGTTTGAGTGTATAATGTATGTAAGTGGAGAACAAATACGTTATAACCTTAATAATACGTTATAAAAATAATAATAATGGGTATAACGATAATAATAGGAAGGGATGGAGGAATTTCCAGTGTTCAGCCACGGAGATATAGAGCACTCTGTGTTTCACTAGTTTCATATTTGTTCGTTCAAGGCACTGATGTAGATTATTTTGTATATCACCAAGCGCTATACCCGTGTGGATCATTCACTGCAAGCAGTGGTGAAGATTTGATCCTCCGTCCGTGTGGAGGTTAGGTTTCAAGCCTGTCGACTTCACGAGGGTCATGATGGCTGCATGTCACCAGTACACAATTTGTTAAGAATACTTTAATCCCTGTTATGAGGATTAAGGTATATTCTGTCCATATATACTGTAAGATATACACCTCATAGTATATATATACCTAATTTTTTTAAAACATTATTTAAACCATAACTGAACTATTTTATATGAAGCAAACCAAACATGTTAATGAAAGGGAGGAAAAAATCGAAAGGTGGACAACAAAATTAATTCCAGGAGACTGAACTAATATGAATTATGAAGGAAAAAATAAAAGACTGGAAATACGTTTACTGGACGACGGGAGAGACACTCACACGAGACACTTGTTCCTTAAGAAGAATTTATTAAACGACATGTTTAACTTTCATTAGACGACGTGTCGTTCAACCTTTATTAGACAACGTACCGTTCCTTTATTAGAGGACGTGTCGTTCAACCTTTATTACACGATGTGTTGTTTAACCTTTATTAGACGACGTGTCGTTCCTTTATTAGAGCAAGTGTTGTTTAACCTTTATTAGATGACGTGTCGCATAATAATAACCCATAGACATGTCTGAGTAATGAATGTTGTCAAACTAAAGACATGTCTGAGTAGTTAGTAATGTCAAACTACAGACACTCATCACGCAGCCGCAATTCCTAAGCAGCCCTACACGACCTAACACCCCCTACACAAGCTACGTCAAGACACGTCCCACACTCCCCACAGGGCATATGCCCCCACAGGCAGGCCGTCGCCCCCTGCTTCCCAGGAAGCATAAAGGCAGCAGGTTACAAAGTCCTGCACCAGATTCCTGCAGCGTGCAGCCTGCGCCATGTTTTATTAAGGCAGCGTCATGAAGAGGCATCATAAATCCCACCAAGCACATCATTACTGCTTACGGGGCAGCCAGTGTCCGTAGTTCCTGCTCTCCAGCCTCTCTGGTTTGCTCTCTCTCTCTCTCTCTCTCTCTCTCTCTCTCTCTCTCTCTCTCTCTCTCTCTCTCTCTCTCTCTCTCTCTCTCTCTCTCTCTCCCTAGCTTAATCTAAGTGTTAGTCATTGTAGACTAACCTCGTTAAGTGTGTATGCTTTACCAAGGAAAATGGTTTGTTGTGTTCGCCGCTAGTTTGTTGTAGGAGTGGCTGGAGGCGCTCTAACCAGTGTCGACACAGAGGTGTGTGTGAATCGGTTAATTTCAGAGTCCTCGGCCCCCCAAAAAAATGATATGACTGTCTTTGATGAGCACCTGTCGGGGTAGTTAGCTCACTGGACGCTCCGATGATTATCTCAGGTGAGCTATTATGAAGATTATAGAGGTTATGGATCCTTCCAGGGGATAACTTACTTCAATAGTCTACCTTTAAGGTCCTCAACCTGTGTGTATATGATCTCGGGGGAGAGTCGCCACGACGCTGAGAGGGCAAGTGCATGTCCACTCAATAGATAATTCCTGCTGATATCATCACAAGTGGAGAGCGTAAGGACCGCCAATGGCAAAGGAGAGCGCTGATTGGCTGGTGGATCGTGACTGGTCCCGCCCAGTCAGCCAATAGTGGCAGGGCTTCATGCTCCCACGCACTGCACCTCCCTTATTCACTGCTATCAACAATTTTCTGCTCACGGTAAACATTTTCGCAGGCTGTACCCTTTGGACACTTTTGGAAAATCATAATAATATTTGTCTGTCAAGGTACTATTCGTTAATTTTGAAGCCCAAGAAGAGAATCCAGTGACCTTTGCCGTGTCATGACTGACCAGAGATTCGTCCGTGTCTTCTGTTTTCTTGCAAACAGAGAAAAGATATAGCCTGGCCCAGCTTGTCTCCATGGACAAGCAACAACGTTTATTGCGCGTTTATTGCTTACTAAAATATGCCGAAATAAAGTGCATAGTAATCGAGGTGAGACATTAAAAACCATTTTCTGGAAGTCACGACTAAAATGGCCCCCAAGAGCAGCATTTCATGAAAATTGCAGCGGAGGTAGAGCACAGGACGCCATGATAGGCCGGCGTCGTGCCTGGGGGGAGAGGGGAGGCGGGGTTCAATAAATCCCCTTACCACGATAAAACACCGAAGCTTCCTCCTCCTCCTCCTCTCCGTGCTCACCCTGCCTCCTCTTCCTCCTCTTCGTGTTCTCCCTTCCCCCCTCCTCCTCATCCTGCTCCTCCTCTTATCCTCGTCTTCCTGTGTCTCCTCTCTTACCTTTCAGCCTGAACCTTACGACCACGAGGGTTAGAAGATCCATCTCCCCCTTCCCCCAACGAAAGAGATGAAGAAAAACAAATCCATGTTCTGAGAATGCTACAACTGGTAGTGTTGCCTGTTGTTTGGACCACAGTGCAACACGGTCACAACTCATATGGCTCTTTAAGGCCAGAACTTTAATTACCAGACCATCGGTAATTGGCCTTTATCGACGTCTGGCATTTCTCCTGCTCACGCCCATACCGAATGCAGCCCCACGCCCGCACGCACGGGCGGAGAGAAGGAGGAGGGAGGGAGGGGGTGATTTACTACTATAAATAAGGAGAGGGTGGGGGTATGGCGTGGGAAAGAAGCAGCCTCTCCTGACCTTACCTGAAGGAAGCCGCCTCGATTTAATTCCCCGCATTTGTTTTCGATCGAGGCTTATAATAAATAATACCTGCAGGAGGAGCCCAACGACCATTATTAGACGAGGTGAAAGATGCGCGCACACACACACACATACACACACACACACACACACACACACACACATACACACATACACACACTCACACACACTCACACACACACACACATACACATACACACACACATACACACACTCACACACACTCCACACACACATACACACACACCACACACACACACACTACACACACACACACACACACCACACAACACACACACACACACACACACACACACACACACACACACACACACACACACACACACACACACACACACACACACACACAACACACCACACACCACACAACATAACACACACACACACCCACACACACACACACAACACACACACACACACACACACACACACACACACACACACACACACATACACACACACAACACATCACACACACCACACACACACACACACGAGGTTGATCAAGCTCATGAGCGGGGAGAGAGAGGGGCCCAGTAGCAACACGGTGAAGAGGCGGGGACAGGAGCTAGACTCGACCACGCACCACAAATGGTGTAAATAGGTGAGTACTTACACACACACACACACACACACACACCACACTGCAAAACCACACCGCACACACACGCACACACACAAGACACTGTAACAGTGTACGTCAGGCCCACACTGGAGTGTGCAGCACCAGTTTGGAACCCACGCTTGATCAAGCACGCCAAGAAATTAGAGAAAGTGCAAAGGTTTGCGACAAGGTTAGTTCCAGAGCTAAGGGGAATGTCCTACGTAGAAAGGTTAAGGGAAATCGGCCTGACGACACTGGAAGACAGGAGGGTTAGGGGAGACATGATAACGACATATAAAATACTGAGAGGAATTGACAAGGTGGACAAAGACAGGATGTTCCAGAGATGGGACACTGCAACAAGGGGACACAGTTGGAAGTTGAAGACACAGATGAATCACAGGGATGTTAGGAAGTATTTCTTCAGTCACAGAGCAGTCAGGAAGTGGAAAAGTTGGGAAAAAGCGTTTGTAGTGGAGGCAGGAACCATACATAGCTTTAAGCAGAGGTATGATAAAGCTCACGGTTCAGGGAGAGTGACCCAGTAGCGACCAGTGAAGAGGCGGGGCCAGGAGCTATGACTCGACCCCTGCAATCACAAATAGGTGAGGTGAGTACAAAAACCACATACGCGCACACACACACACGCACACCACACACACACACACACCACACACACACACACATCACACACACACACACAACACACCACACACACACAACACACACACAGATAGGATGTTCCAGAGAGGGGACACAGAAACAAGGGGTCACAACTGGAAGCTGAAGACTCAGACGAGTCACAGGGACGTTCGGAAGTATTTCTTCAGTCATAGAGTCGTCAGGAGGTGGAATAGCCTAGCAAGTGAAGTAGTGGAGGCAGGAACCATACATAGTTTTAAGAAGAGTTATGACAAAGATCAGGAAGCAGAGAGGGAGAGGACCTAGTAGCGATCAGTGAAGAGGCGGGGCCAGGAGCTGAGTCTCGACCCCTGCAACCACAATTAGGTGCTGATGTTTCGCCCCTGCTATGCCAGACCCATGTAACGGTGCTGATGTTTCGCCCCTGCTGTGTTAGACCCATGTAACGGTGCTGATGTCTTGCCCTTGCTGTGTCAGAGTACAATTAGGTGAGTACACACACACACACACACATGCAAACACACGCACACACACACATGCAAACACACGCACACACACACATGCAAACACACGCACACACACGCACACACACAAGACACTGTAACAGTGTACGTCAGGCCCACACTGGAGTGTGCAGCACCAGTTTGGAACCCACGCTTGATCAAGCACGTCAAGAAACTAGAGAAAGTACAAAGGTTTGCGACAAGGTTAGTTCCAGAGCTAAGGGGAATGTCCTATGAAGAAAGATTAAGGGAAATCGGCCTGACGACACTGGAGGACAGGAGGGTCAGGGGAGACATGATAACGACATATAAAATTCTGCGTGGAATAGACAAGGTGGACAAAGACAGGATGTTCCAGGGAGGGGACACAGAAATAAGAGGCCACAATTGGAAGTTGAAGACACAAATGAGTCAGAGAGATATTAGGAAGTATTTCTTCAGTCATAGAGTTGTCAGGCAGTGGAATAGCCTAGAAAATGACGTAGTGGAGGCAGGAACCATACACAGTTTTAAGACGAGGTTTGATAAAGCTCATGGAGCGGGGAGAGAGAGGGCCCAGTAGCAACCGGTGAAGAGGCGAGGCCAGGAGCTAAGACTCGACCCCTGCAACCACAAATAGGTGAGTAAATAGGTGAGTACACACACACACACACACATACACACACTTAATCGTTCAGGACCCTGTACACCGTGTACGTTAGGCCCATATTGGAGTATGCGGCACCAGTTTGGAACCCACACCTAGCCAAGCACGTAAAGAAACTAGAGAAAGCGCAAAGGTTTGCAACAAGACTAGTCCCAGAGCTAAGAGGTATGTCCTACGAGGAGAGGTTAAGGGAAATCAACCTGACGACACTGGAGGACAGGAGAGATAGGGGGGACATGATAACGACATACAAAATACTGAGAGGAATTGACAAGGTGGACAAAGACAGGATGTTCCAGAGATTGGACACAGTTGGAGGTTGAAGACACAGATGAATCACAGGGATGTTAGGAAGTATTTCCTCAGCCACAGAGAAGTCAGGAAGTGGAATAGTTAGGGAAACGATGTAGTACTCACCTCAACTAGGTGAGTACAACTAGGTGAGTACACTTGTTCCTCCTTCCCCATACCTGCGTCGCCTCCCTCTTTTTTCTGTCCCTTATACCATCACGGTGATCAGTGGCTGAAATTAGAGGAAACAGTGACCTATAAACACCTCTGGACAAGCACCTCAAGTCGGTACCTGACCAGCCGGGCTGTGGCTCGTACGTTGGATTGCGTGCAGCCAGCAATAACAGCCTGGTTGGTCAGGCTCTGATCTACCATGAGGCCTGGTCACAAACCGGGCCGCGGGGGCGTTGACCCCCGGAACTCTCTCCAGGTAAACTCCAGGTAAACTGGTGGGATGTTCGTCTCTGTCCTGCTTGATTAAGGAGGATTTTACCCCTTTTATTTTGTTATACTCTCTTGCTCTCTCCCACTTTTAAGTGGGTGGGTGTGTTGTAGGTGGTGAATATAATGTTGGCACTTTTGAACAGGTGGGTGTGGGTTCATTAGATGAGAAACACATAGGAAGGAATGTGTAGGTTGGTGTGTGTGTGTTCACCTCAGCGTCGTGTAGCAGTATCTATCCCTTGCTTCCTATCTCCTGCCTATATATAATGTAGTATATTGATACACAGTTACAGTTTATGATTGCAGTTAAGAACTTTCAACCTAGTTTTTACTGGGTTGAAAGTTCTGAGGAGAGTTGTTGCAGTAACAAAGGTCTTACAGAGAGAAGACGGATGTCGTGGTGATACTCAGATCCTCACTTGTCCATAGTGAAAAATTTCTGGATTGTTTAATCCTCTTAGTGGTAGAATCCGATTCATTATTTATACATCACATACATATGCATGGCAGTCTATCGAAATCTTTAATTTATTTTTGATGAATTTATTGATCTATTGGCAATTGCTGGTATGAAAAACCATTGTGTCTGAAGTCAAGACAGCTAAATATTATGGATGGCAGAGGAATGACGAAGCTCCGACAGTAAGGTGAGTAAGAAACTGAATGACGAGATTTTATTGGCACATTTCACCACAAACTGTCTCTTAAGTATTATGGAATCAGCATCAACTCTACTCCTGACACTGGTCACACTGATTAGCTAACAGTAATATTCTGATCTGTCACCACTGCTAGACACGTGAGGTTTTCAATTCTTCCATGTTCAACACGGAAATATTTAACTGAGGTTCTACAGAGTGTTCTTTGTATGTATTGTGCACCATTGTGAAGCTGTTATAGCTCTACGATAGCCTGTATTCACAACCAGAGATCTCATAACAACTGGCTATAAAGAGTCGTTCATGAAGTGGAAACAACTTGATGAAACTGGCATCGATTTCATCGTGGACAATCCAAATGACAGATTCCCTATCTAATGCTTCTATCTCGCCATGGATTAGCTTATTATGGAGATGAAAAAACAGCGAGATGCATATGCCAGACTGAATGACTGATTCAGTTTTCTTGCAGTTGGATCACTGTCCACAGAGAAAACTGTTTTTGGTCCAATGCATTGGTTGCTGTATATGCGGCTCTTACACAAATAACCCGCACGTAAAAGAGAGAAGCTTATGACGACGTTTCGGTCCGACTTGGACCATTTACAAAGTCACAGTGTGACTTTGTAAATGGTCCAAGTCGGACCGAAACGTCGTCGTAAGCTTCTCTCTTTTATGTGCGGGTTATTTGTGTATCGTTCCAGTCACGGTATTGTGCCTTTTTTTTTTTTTGTTATTTATGCGGCTCTTGCATATGTATGGCGAGAGGGGAAAAAAGAAGCTCCCAGCGCAAACATCCGCCAATGTAATCACCACTTTCCAAACTGTATAAGAATGGTATACATTACCGACAAGATTAAGATTTAGACACATGTGCAACATCTGGGTATCTTTATTGTAGACGTTTTGCCATCCACTGGCTTTGTCAATAGATTTTAAGATATAATTTGAAGACAATAGAACTAGTATTTACTAAAGATGAGGTATTCAGTCCCTCAGCCTTGGGGTTGGTGTGAAGAGCACCGTAGTCGTGTAGATTCTGGAGCAGAGGCAAGGAGGCTGGCGTTTATATACTAATCGTCAGGTTGAAAGCGACGGGTAGCAGACGAGGGCATAGTCACTGGTAGGTGGGATTCTCCAGTGGAAGTAGGTCATACCCAAAGGGATGGGTAAGTTGCAGTAGTAGTTGTAGTAGCTGTGAAGAAAGTCATGTAGATGTCCTTTGAAATAAGATTCCATGATGTTGCAGTGTTTGACAAGTTGTACAAGAATGGGGCTAATTACTTCATCATTTGTATATAGTTCTACTGTCTTCAAATCACGTCCTAGAATCTGTATTGATAAAGCCACTGGATGGCGAAACGTCTACAATAAAGATACCCAGATGTTGCACGTGTCTAAATCTTCACCTTTCCAAACGTTTAAATTGCTCTAAGGGTGTATCTTGCACCTTTGGAACGAATTGTGAAATGGAACGTTCTCTTTTAGAGGCTGGCGTTAGTAAAAGTAACTGTCCGATCAGCCAGTGGACAACAACACTTGTCTTCCCTGGAATCATTCTCGGTTGAAAATTAATTTATGTGAAAAACGTAATTCGATGTTATTGCTGATTCTGCACTATAAAAAAAATCTCGAAATGATCATCGCTTATGTTAATTTCTTGCACATTGTGAAAAAAATATTCCTGAGATTTTAGTTGCAATTTTCTCATACTAATAATAAAACGATGGCTAAAAAAAATTCATAGTCCCTTTAGGTATCAGGCCCTGGGTACAGTTCCTACTGGGCCTCTTGGATAATACGGCCCGACCCTCAATACCCGGGGCCACAATATGTCCACAAGACCCGTGTCCACTACATGTCCACATGACCCAAGTTCACTAGAACCGTGTCCACTACATGTCCAGCAGAGCCGGTGTCCACTACATGTCCACAAAACCCGTGTTCACAAGAACCGTGTCCACTACGTGTCCAGAAGAGCCGGTGTCGTGCAGTAAGTCACACTCCCTCAATAATTATGGCCAAGAGGTCGACATGCGCTGCTTTTCCAGGAGCAAGAAGGTGGTAAGTATATATAGGACACGCGGGCGATGAACACTTATCGGCGAGTAGGGATATTGAACCGTATGAGCTAGATTGTGGTGACCTTGTGACACAAGCCACTCTAAATTGCCCCTCCAGCTATGATGGGAGACGTGTTTACATTTTCATCATTCGAGTATTCATTAAAAAAATACATAAAATATGTGAACATTAATTTTAAACGCGTTTAAATTACAACAATCTCTTTTATACATATGATAACATTTTTTAATAAATTTTAAACTGAAGTAATCAGCTACAACAAACGCATAACATGAGATATTGATGCACATTATTTTTTTTTTCGCCGTGTTCGAACGCAGTCCAAGGCAGCCGCAATCCTCAACATGGACACGAAGGCTTCTGTTGCTGCCTCTGAACACCCTTGGGGCAGGGCGACGTAGGGGCGAAATTGTACCCTTATTTTAATTACTGGATGGACTGCTGGTCCTGGTTTAATGGCCGCTATACAAACTTTTCCTGCCCCAAGGTGAGTCTATTTTTTTATATTATCTTATATTGATGCCGTTATGCATAAAAAGACTTATTGTAGTGATCGAGTGTTGAAATTTCTTTTTCCTGTTCGGGGTGTGTCAAGATTTTTTATTCCTTCTCTCTCTTTCACTTTTTTCTCTCTCGTTATGGCTGTCTCACTGTTATTTTGTATCCCTGGATGCCTGTCTCTCTTCCTGCTTTCCTACCCCCTTTCATCTCTCGTCTCTCTCTCCTCTCTCTCTTCTCTCTCTCCCTCTCTCTCTCTCTCTCTCTCTCACTCCTCTCTCTTCTCCTCTCTCACACACACACACACAGTTTCACACAAGGTACACAATGAACACAGACAGCCGTTAGCAAAAAAAAATCTAACCAAGAGCACTGTCAGCAACTAAAAAATACGAACAAAGAAATAAGTACTACATAAAAAGATAACGAGAGAATAAAGAGTAGTGAGAAATCATAATTAGGCAGCAGAGATAGCTCAAGATAACAGAAGATAGAAGAAGATAGTTTAAACAGTGATACTCAACATAGCGTCCAATGCTAACAAGCATCAGCAGAATAGCAAGAGGGAGAGATAGTTTCAAGAAGCTAGAAATAGCTTAACATAGCAAAGATAATTCAAAAGCTTCAGAAGCGAAAATAGCTTCAGAAGCAGAGATCGGAAGATAAAGCTTTCAGGCAGTATACTCAGAATACACATCTAGAAATAGCATAATAGAAAAATAATGATGACAATAAAGATGATCAATAAATAAAGCATATGATAGCATAAGATAAAAATAATGCAATATATGCATGACAGTAACCCAGAAGATAGGCACGAAGGTAGCTGAGAAATAAGACAAAGCATGATAAGAATAAGGCGAGATAAGCAAGTGCCAGACAATAACTGGGAACAGACAGCAGCAGCACAATAACACCAGTGCTGCACAAACAGCAACAATAGACACCACTGCTGCACCACAAATAAAAGCAATACCAGCATGACAACAAACAATACAGACAGCGCCACAACAGCAGTAGCATACAAGCTACCACACACGAACAACAGCGCGCAAGAAACAGCGAAGAAAACACAAAACACAACAGCACAAACCGATAACTACAGCATAACAAGCAACAGAATAACAAACACCCCACCAGCAGGATAACAACAGCGAACAACAACAGCTAGCACCAGTAACAACAGCTGCTAGCACCAACAACAGTAGCAACAACACGGCCACCAACAGCAAGCAATAACAACAGCATGCTAGCAACACACAGCAAACAACACGCAAGAACACCAGCGCTCAATAACAGCAGTGCAAAACAACAGCTGACGCACCAACAACAGCACAATACACAGCAGCAACAACAACAGCAGCAATAACAACCACACAGCAAAACAACAAACAGCAGCAATACAAACGCTCAACACAGAGAACAAGCAACACAGCAACAACAACAACAGCATACACAGCCCACAGCAATAACACAGCTCAACAAAAACTCAGCAACAACAGAATAACAACATTAACAACAAAGAACATACAAGCACCACCAACAGCATAGCATCCACAACAACAGCAGCAAAACAACAGCACCAACAACAGCAATAACAACAGCACCAACAACAGCAATAACAACAGCACCAACAACAACAGCAATAACAACAGCTGCTACAACAACAACAGCTGCAGCAACAACACACAGCTGCTGTAGCAACACAGCAGCACAATACAACAGCATGCTGCAAAAACAACAGCAGCATACCATCCAAGCATACCAGCACAACAACAACAGCAGCAGCAACAGTCCAACAGCATACAGCACAAGCAACAACACAACAACAGCACATCACAGTACCACAGCAGTACACAGCAACAACAACAACAGCAGATACACAGCACCAGACCACAGCAGTAACACAGCAACCAACAACAAGCAGCAAACACCAGACCACAGCAGATAGCAACAGCACTGAACAACAAAGCAGCAGCACAGTATCAACAGCATGTGCACACAACAACACAACAAGCAGCACCATACCACAGCAGATACACCAGCAACATACAACAACAGCAGCAGCATACAACAGTAGACCACACAACAAAGCAGGAATAAAGCATACAGCAACAACAACAAGCAAACACAGCACAACCAGTACAACAGCAGTAGCACCAGCAACAACACACAACATAACAACAGCGCTCAGACAACAACAGCATGCAAGCAAGCAACACAACACAGCAGAACCAGTACATGCAACACCGCAACAACACAACAGCAGCAATAACACAGGCACCACAAAGCATCAAACAGACACAACAAGCATAGCACGCAACAACAACAACAGCAGAGTACAACATAGCAGCAACAACAACAACAGCAGCAGCACCAGTCCACAGCAGTAGCACCAGCAACACAACAACAGCAGCAGCACCAGTACCACAGCAGTAGCACCAGCAACAACAACAAGCAAGCAGCACACAGTACCACAGCAGTAGCACCAGCAACAACAACAACAGCAGCAGCACCAGTGCCACAGCATAGCACCAGCAACAACCAACAGCAGCAGACACCAGTACCACAGCAGTAGCAACCAGCAACAACAACAACACAGCAAGCACCAGTACCACAGCAGTAGCACCAGCACAACAACCAGCAATACAACAGCAGCACCACAACATACAACAACAGCAGTAGCACCAGACACAACAACACAGCACAACAACAACAGTCAAACCATACACAGCAGTAGCACCAGCAACAACAACAACAGCAGCAGCACCAGTACACAGCAGTAGCACCAGCAACAACAACAACAGCAGCAGCACAGACCACAGCATAACCAGCAACACCACAGTAGCAACCAAAGCAACACACAACAACAACAGCAGCAGCACCAGTACCACAGCAGTAGCACCAGCAACAACAACAACAGCAGCAGCACCAGTACCACAGCAGTAGCACCAGCAACAACAACAACAGCAGCAGCACCAGTATCACAGCAGTAGCACCAGCAACAGCAACAACAGCAGCAGCACCAGTGCCACAGCAGTAGCACCAGCAACAACAACAACAGCAGCAGCACCAGTGCCACAGCAGTAGCACCAGCAACAACAACAACAGCAGCAGCACCAGTATCACAGCAGTAGCACCAGCAACAACAGCAACAGCAGCAGCACCAGTACCACAGCAGTAGCACCAGCAACAACAACAACAGCAGCAGCACCAGTACACAGCAGTAGCACCAGCAACAACAACAACAGCAGCAGCACCAGTACCACAGCAGTAGCACCAGCAACAACAGCAAAAGCACCAGTACCACAGCAGTAGCACCAGCAACAACAACAACAGCAGCAGCACCAGTACACAGCAGTAGCACCAGCAACAACAACAACAGCAGCAGCACCAGTACCACAGCAGTAGCACCAGCAACAACAACAACAGCAGCAGCACCAGTGCCACAGCAGTAGCACCAGCAACAACAACAGCAGCAGCAACCAGTACACAGCAGTAGCACCACAACAACAACAAGCAGCAGCACCAGTACCACAGCAGTAGCACCAGCAACACAACAGCAGCACAGCACCAGTACCACAGCAGTAGCAACAGCACAACAACAAACAGCAGCACCAGTGACAGCAGTAGCACCAGACAACAACAACAGCAGCAGACCAGTCACAGCAGTAGCCCAGCAACAACAACAACAGCAGCAGCACCAGTACCACAGCAGTAGCACCAGCAAACAAACACACAACCAGTCACAGCATAGCACAGCAACAACAACAACAGCAGCAGACCGTACAGCAGTACACCAACAACAACAACAGCAGCAGCACCAGTACACAGCAGTAGCACCAGCAACAACAACAACAGCAGCAGCACCAGTACCACAGCAGTAGCACAGCAACAACAACAACAGCAGCAGCACACAGAGTAGCCACAGAACAACAACAACAGCAGCAGCAACAGTACACAGCAGTAGCCCAGCAACACAACAGACAGCACAGTACACAGCAGTACACACAACAACAGCAACAGCACCAGAGCCAGCAAGCAGTAGCACCAGCAACAACAACAACAGCAGCAGAACCAGTACCACAGCAGTAGCACCAGCAACAACAACAACAGCAGCAGCACCAGTACCACAGCAGTAGCACCAGCAACAACAACAACAGCAACAGCACCAGTACCACAGCAGTAGCAGCAGCAACAACAACAACAGCAGCAGCACCAGTACCACAGCAGTAGCACCAGCAACAACAACAACAGCAGCAGCACCAGTACTACAGCAGTAGCACCAGCAACAACAACAACAGCAGCAGAACCAGTGCTACAGCAGTAGCGCCAGCAACAACAACAACAGCAACAGCACCAGTACCACAGCAGTAGCACCAGCAACAACAACAACAGCAGCAGAGCCAGTGCTACAGCAGTAGCGCCAGCAACAACAACAGCAACAGCACCAGCAGCACAGCAGTAGTACCAACAACAACAACAACAGCAGCAGCACCAGTACCACAGCAGTAGCACCAGCAACAACAGCAAAAGCACAGACCACAGCATAGCACCAGACACACACAGCACAGTAGCACGCAGGCACAGCAAACAACAACAGCAGCAGTAGAACCAGTACCACAGCAGTAGCACCAGCAACAACAACAACAGCAGCAGCAGCACCAGTACCACAGCAGTAGCACCAGCAACAACAACAACAGCAGCAGCACCAGTACCACAGCAGTAGCACCAGCAACAACAACAACACAGCAGCACCAGACACCATACACAGCAACACAACAACAGCAAGCCAGTCACAGCAGTAGCACCAGCAACAACAACAACAGCAGCAGCACCAGTACCACAGCAGTACACCAGCAACAACAACAACACAGCGCACCAGTACACAGCAGACCAGCAACAACAACAAAGCACCAGTACCACAGCAGTAGCACAGCAACAACAACAAGCAGCAGACCAGTACCACAGCAGTAGCACCAGCAACAACAACAACAGCAGCAGCACCAGTACCACAGCAGTAGCACCAGCAACAACAACAACAGCAGCAGCACCAGTACCACAGCAGTAGCACCAGCAACAACAACACAGCAGCAAGCAACCAGTACCACAGCAGTAGCACAGCAACAACAACAACAGCAGCAGACCAGTACCACAGCAGTAGCACCAGCAACAACAACACAGCAGCAGCACAGTACCACAGCAGTAGCACCAGCAACAACAACAACAGCAGCAACCAGTACCACAGCAAGTAGCACCAGCAACAACAACAACAGCAGCAGCACCAGTACTACAGCAGTAGCACCAGCAACAACAACAACAGCAGCAGCACCAGTACCACAGCAGTAGCACCAGCAACAACAACAACAGCAGCAGCACCAGTACCACAGCAGTAGCACCAGCAACAACAACAACAGCAGCAGTACCAGCACCACAGCAGTAGCACCAGCAACAACAACAACAGCAGCAGCACCAGTACCACAGCAGTAGCACCAGCAACAACAACAGCAGCAGCACCAGTACCACAGCAGTAGCACCAGCAACAACAACAACAGCAGCAGACACCAGTACCACAGCAGTAGCACACCAGCAACAACAACAACAGCAGCAGCACCAGTACCACAGCAGTAGCACCAGCAACAACAACAACAGCAGCAGCACCAGTACCACAGCAGTAGCACCAGCAACAACAACAACAGCAGCAGCACCAGCACCACAGCAGTAGCACCAGCAACAACAACAACAGCAGCAGCACTAGTACTACAGCAGTAGCACCAGCAACAACAACAGCAGCAGCAGCAGCACAGCAGTAGCACAAGCAACAACAACAACAGCAGCAACACCAGTACCACAGCAGTAGCACCAGCAACAACAACAACAGCAGCAGCACCAGTACCACAGCAGTAGCACCAGCAACAACAACAGCAGCAGCACCAGTACCACAGCAGTAGCACAGCAACAAACAACAGCACAGCACCAGTACCACAGCAGTAGCACCAGCAACAACAACAACAGCAGCAGCACCAGTACCACAGCAGTAGCACCAGCAACAACAACAACAGCAGCAGCACCAGTACCACAGCAGTAGCACCAGCAACAACAACAACAGCAGCAGCACCAGTACCACAGCAGTAGCACCAGCAACAACAACAACAGCAGCAGCTACCAGCACCACAGCAGTAGCCCAGCAACAACAACACACAGCAGCAGTAGCACAGTAACCAACAGCAGTAGCAGACACACAGCAACAACATACAGCACAGCACCAGTACACAGCAGTAGCACCAGCAACAACAACAACAGCAGCAGACCAGTGACCACAGCAGTAGCACCAGCAACAACAACAACAGCAGCAGCACCAGTACCAGCAGTAGCACAGCAACAACAACAACAGCAGCAGCACCAGTACCACAGCAGTAGCACCAGCAACAACAACAGCAGCAGCACCAGTACCACAGCAGTAGCACCAGCAACAACAACAGCAGCAGCACCAGTGCCACAGCAGTAGCACCAGCAACAACACAGCAGCAGCACACCAGTATCACGCATAGCACCAGCAACAACAACAACAGCAGCAGCACCAGTACCACAGCAGTAGCACCAGCAACAAAACAACAGACAGCACCAGTACCACAGCAGTAGCACACAACAACAACAGCAGCAGCACCAGTACCACAGCAGTAGCACCAGCAACAACACAGCAGCACCAGTCCACAGCAGTACACAGCACAACAACAACAGACAGCACCAGTACACAGCAGTAGCACCACAACAACAACAACAGCAGCAGCACCAGTACCACAGCAGTAGCACCAGCAACAACAACAACAGCACAGCAACACCAGTACACAGCAGTAGCACCAGCAACAACAACAACAGCACAGCACCAGTACACAGCAGTAGCACCAGCAACAACAACAACAGCAGCAGCACCAGTACCACAGCAGTAGCAGCAGCAACAACAACAACAGCAGCACCAGTACCACAGCAGTAGCACCAGCAACAACAACAGCAGCAGCACCAGTACCACAGCAGTAGCACCAGCAACAACAACAGCAGCAGCACCAGTACCACAGCAGTAGCACCAGCAACAACAACAACAGCAGCAGCACCAGTACCACAGCAGTAGCACCAGCAACAACAACAACAGCAGCAGCACCAGTACCACAGCAGTAGCACCAGCAACAACAACAACAGCAGCAGCACCAGTACCACAGCAGTAGCACCAGCAACAACAACAACAGCAGCAGCACCAGTACCACAGCAGTAGCACCAGCAACAACAACAGCAGCAGCACCAGTACCACAGCAGTAGCACCAGCAACAACAACAGCAGCAGCACCAGTACCACAGCAGTAGCACCAGCAACAACAACAGCAGCAGCACTACCAGTACCACAGCAGTAGCACCAGCAACAACAACACAGCAGCACATACCACAGCGTAGCACCAGCACACAACAGACAGCACACCATACACAGCAGTAGCACCAGCACAACAACAACAGCACAGCACCATACACAGCAGTAGCACCAGCAACAACAACAACAACAGCAGCACACCAGTACCACAGCAGTAGCACCAGCAACAACAACAGCAGCAGCACAACCAGTACCACAGCAGTAGCACCAGCAACAACAACAGCAGCAGCACCAGTACCACAGCAGTAGCACCAGCAACAACAACAACAGCAGCAGCACCAGTACCACAGCAGTAGCACCAGCAACAACAACAACAGCAGCAGCACCAGTACCACAGCAGTAGCACCAGACAACAACAACAGCAGCAGCACCAGTACCACAGCAGTAACACCAGCAACAACAACAACAGCAGCAGCACCAGTACCACAGCAGTAGCACCAGCAACAACAACAACAGCAGCAGCACCAGTACCACAGCAGTAGCACCAGCAACAACAACAACAGCAGCAGCACCAGTACCACAGCAGTAGCACCAGCAACAACAACAACAGCAGCACCAGTACCACAGCAGTAGCACCAGCAACAACAACAACAGCAGCAGCACCAGTACCACAGCAGTAGCACCAGCCAACATAACAAGACCAGTCCAAGCAGTACACAGCAACAACAACAAGCAGAGCACCATGCCACAGCATAGCATAGAACACAACACACAGCACCAGTACTACAGCAGAGCACAGCAACAACAAATACACAGCTAGCAGCACCAGTACACAGCAGTAGAACCAGCAACAACAGCAACAGCAGTCTAGCATATACCAGTACTAGCAGTAGCAGCAGACATAGCAGTAGACCAGCTGGTACCAGCAGTAGCAGCTACAACAGACTGTGGTACTACAGACCACTGTGGTACTAGCAGTGTACCAGCAGTACTACATAGTACCAGCACAGTACTAGCAGTAGTACCAGCTGACTAGTACTAGCAGAGTAGACCAGCAGCGGTACTAGCAGTAGTACCAGCTGTGTACTAGCATAGTACCAGCTGTGGTACTAGCAGTAGTACCAGCTGTGGTACTAGCAGTTGTACCAGCTGTGGTACTAGCAGTAGTATCAGCAGCTGTACTAGCAGTAGTACCAGCTGTGGTACTAGCAGTAGTACCAGCAGCGGTACTAGCAGTAGTACCAACTGTGGTACTAGCAGTAGTACCAGCTGTGGTACTAGCAGTAGTACCAGCTGTGGTACTAGCAGTAGACAGCTAGTGGTACTAGCAGTAGTACCAGCTGTGGTACTAGCAGTAGTACCAGCTGTGGTACTAGCAGTAGTACCAGCTGTGGTACTAGCAGTAGTACCAGCAGCTGTACTAGTATTAGTACCAGCAGCGGTACTAGCAGTAGTACCAGCAGCGGTACTAGCAGTAGTACCAGCAGCGGTACTAGCAGTAGTACCAGCGCGCTACTAGCAGTAGTACCAGCAGCGGTACTAGCAGTAGTACCAGCAGTGTACTAGCAGTAGTACCAGCTAGTGTACTAGCAGTAGTACCAGCAGGGTACTAGCAGTAGTACCAGCAGCTGTACTAGCAGTAGTACCAGCAGCGTACTAGCAGTAGTACCAGCAGCGGTACTAGCAGTAGTACCAGCAGCGGCACTAGCAGTAGTACCAGCAGCGGTACTAGCAGTAGTACCAGCAGCGGTACTAGCAGTAGTACCAGCAGTAGTACTAGCAGTAGTACCAGCAGTAGTACTAGCAGTAGTACCAGCAGCTGTACTAGCAGTAGTACCAGCAGCGGTACTAGCAGTAGTACCAGCAGCGGTACTAGCAGTAGTACCAGCAGCGGCACTAGCAGTAGTACCAGCAGCGGTACTAGCAGTAGTACCAGCAGCGGTACTAGCAGTAGTACCAGCAGTAGTACTAGCAGTAGTACCAGCAGCGTACTAGCAGTAGTACCAGCAGTATACTAGCAGTAGTACCAGCAGTAGTACTAGCAGTAGTACCAGCAGTAGTACTAGCAGTAGTACCAGCAGCAGTACTAGCAGTAGTACCAGCAGTAGTACTAGCAGTAGTACCAGCAGTAACAAAACAAGTGGTATGACCAGCAGCAGAAAAATCAACAGTAAGCAGAAACAGCATCATTAGCAGTAACAAAAATAAGCAGAGGAGGCAGCAGCAGCAGCACTAGCAGCAGAAGAAGCAACAGTAATAAGTAACAGTAACACCAGCAGCAGTTGCAGCAGCAACAACAACAGCACCAGCCGTAACAAAAGTAGCGGCAGCAGCAACAACACTAGCAGCAGTACCAACAGCAGTAACAACAGTAACGGCAGCAGCAACAACAGCACGAGCATTAACAACAGTAGCAACAGCAGCAGCAGCAGAAGAAGCAATAGTAACAGGGCAGAGTACTGGGGCAGAGCCAAATATTAAGGTACGGAGTGAGAGACAGTGGACAGCGTAATGGGCAGGCGGTCAGCAAGTTAGGTAAGGTAGTGGTAGTTATTGGCAGGGTGGGCAGAGCAGGTGGGCAGGGCAGGACAGGGTGGGCAGGGCAGGACAGGGTGGGCAGAGCAGGTGGGCATGGCAGGACAGAGTGGGCAGAGCAGGTGGGCATGGCAGGACAGAGTGTACAGAGCAGGTGGGCATGGCAGGACAGGGTGGGCAGGGGCAGGGTGGGCTGTGACAGGTCTGAGTGGGCACACCAGGGCTGTGTGGGCACTAGCAGGGAAGACAGGCAAAGGCATGTAGTGCAGGACTGGGTACGCAGGGGCTGCGAAGATGGGCAGGACAGGGCAGATAGGTTGGGCAGGGAGAGGGCAGGTGGGCAGGGGCAGGGAAGGTGGTCAGGGGCAGGGCAGGTGGGCAGGGCAGCAGCAGCAGCAGCAGCAGTAGAGGCAGGTTCGGGTGCAGCATCAGAGGACTGGTCACGACTCTGGACTCCCTCTAGGCACGTCCATCCCCTGGGCCAGCCACACATGCAGGCAGGGAGGCAGGGAGACAGGCAGGCAGGGAAGGAGGGAGGGATGCTGGAAGGGAGAGAAAGAGTACATGGAGAGACGGATAACAGTGGACAAGGAAGTGAATTCTATCCACCGAGACGAACTATCTACTTTTATCTAGATTAAGAACTATCGTGTGTTATCTAGGGAGGGATGCTGTGAGGGAGAGGAAGGGATGCTGTGAGGGAGAGAAAGGGATGCTGTGAGGGAGAGGAAGGGATGCTGTGAGGGAGAGGAAGGGATGCTGTGAGGGAGAGGAAGGGATGCTGTGAGGGAGAGGAAGGGATGCTGTGAGGAGAGGAAGGGATGCTGTGAGGGAGAGGAAGGGATGCTGTGAGGGAAGGAAGGATGCTGTGGGGGAGAGGAAGGGATGCTGTGAGGGAGAGGAAGGGATGCTGTGAGGGAGAGGAAGGGATGCTGTGAGGGAGAGGAAGGGATGCTGTGAGGGAGAGGAAGGGATGCTGTGAGGGAGAGGGAGGAGTCGGACGAACAGTTTGAGGGCGGAGATGGGGGGAAGGGAAGGATTATGGTGGGGAGAGCGCTAAACCCGTGATGGTCATACAGCGTCCGGGGGGGAGGGAAGGAGAAATGGGAAGCAACAAAAATGAGGTCCAAATCCTTGGATCAAGAGCCCCTTCCAGCGTGAAGGGGCTCTTGATCTTGATCTTGAGGAAGATCGGGAAAGAGTAAGTGATGTGGGAGTGAGATGAGAGATAATGATGTGGAGGAGAAAGATGGTAGAATAGAGCGAGTTAAATGCAAGATGGAAGTGAGGAGATGGGAGGAGAAAGAGAAAGAGAGAGAGAGAGAGAGAGAGAGAGAGAGAGAGAGAGAGAGAGAGAGAGAGAGAGAGAGAACAAGAGAAGCATTACAGCAGAACTGGACAATGACAGGAAGATAAATGAGACACCTTTGCAACATTTGGGTATCTTTATTCTTGAAACGTTTCTCCACAAAGTGGCTTCTTCAGTCCAATGTAGAAAAAGGTGGACTAAGAGGAGTTTGAGGTAACCAGTCCCTCAGGCTTGAGTCCCTCAGCTTTGAGTCGATATGTTCAGTCCATCAATCAAAACTGATGGACTCAGCACATCGACTCAAGGCTGAGGGACTGATTACCTCAATCCCCTCCTTTTACTCCATCTTTCTCTACATTGGACTGAATAAGCCACTGTATGGCGAAACGTTTCCAGAATAAAGATACCTAAATGCAGCTATAGTGTCTCATTTATCAACGTGTCGGTTTTTTAAACCATTTGTTCACACTGACAGGAAGGTCTGGTTCACACCCATCATTCCCACTCATGTATTTAACTAATTCTTTTTAAAGTCATCCAAGCTGCTTGCATCAGTGTCACTACGTGGCACTTTAGTCAACTCATCTACAACTTTATTACCAAACCGGTGCTTTCCTATATCCTCTATAAATCTCAGTTTATCCAAATTTAATCCCGTGCTGTGAATTTTGTCTCGGGCAGATATTTTCGGTTCTTTATTTATAAACTTCTTTACTAACTCGTCTTTTCCGTATATATTCTTCAGTCATATCCTCCCTAAGTGTACGTCTATCTAGAGAGTGTAAACTTAGTGATCTTAACCTGCGTTCTTGTGAAAGAAGGCAAATTAAGATTCCTAATAAAGTGGATTTATTCTGACGACCTTCTCTACATGTTCTCCATTTATGGAGATAAATGGTATAAAATACCGACACGATGGAAAAATAAATAAATCTGCAATATAATGCCATCATTTATTAACTGCGTTTCGCCCACACAGTGGGCTTTGTCAAGTCACAAACAGATGTACCTGGGTAAAGAGTACATTAGTATATATAGTGTGGAGAGGCAGGTAGAGAATGTTGGACACGTTGTATAATCCTGCCTATTTTTATATCGTCAACGAATTTGCTCATGTCACTCGTTATTTCCTCGTCAAGGTTATTAATGTACATTATGAACAAGAATGGGCCTAAAACCGATCCCTGTGGAACGCCACTTGTGATTGATCCCCATTCAGATTTCACCCCATTTATGCACACTCTTTACTTCCTCTTGGTAAGCCATGCCTCGATTCATGACAGGACTTTTTCCTCAATACCATGTGCTACCATTTTCTTCAAAGTCTTTGTTGTGGTACTCTATCAACAGCTCTACTAAAATCCAAATAATAATATCAAATTCTTTATCGTGATCAACAACCTCAAAAGCTTTACTGAAGAAAGTTAGTACCTTAGTTAGGCAGGAACGGCCTCTCGTGAATACATGCTGAGTATCATTAATCAAATTATGTTTATCAAGATGGCTATTTATAATATCACCTAAAATAGACTCTAGTAATGGGCGGTAATTTGACGGTAATGACTTGTCTCCTGCTTTAAAAATAGCAATTGTTTTAGCCATCTTCCACACATCAGACACTACACCTGTTTGTAAGTTAATGGTTCACAAAGTTTCAATTTTCACCCCTTAAGAATCACTGGAAAAAGTTCAGAGCCCGGAAATTTATTTTGCTTCAAACGGTCTACTTGCTTGATAGCCATATCGTTAGTGACTGATATTACATAATATATCGTCTTCAGGCTCACTATAAAAATTAATTACTGGGATAGTCTTAGTCTCTACCTGTGTGAAAACCGAGAAAAAATAATTATTAAAAATCGAGCACATTTCATTCTCCTTGTCAGTAAGATGCCCAGAGTTACTTTTAAGGGGACCTATCTTTACTCTAGCTTTTGTTCTATAACCCTGAAAAAAAAACGGGTTTTCGAATCCCTAGGAACTTTAATTTCATAGTCCAGTTTAGCTTTTCTTATCCCCTTTTTAACCACCCTCTTAACGTGAATATATTGATTCATAATGTGACCCTCACCTCTTTTTATGTATCTATAAATTCATTTCTTCTGCCTTAAAAGATGTTTGAGCCTATTATTCATCAATTTCGGGTAATTTCTATTCGATCTTATTTCTTTATCCTGAATAAATGCTCTTTGGGCAGCGTGTATAGCTGTTTTCGTTACCCCAGTCCACAGATGATAGGTGTTCTTTAAGCCCATTGTAATCTGCTACGTGAATTTTCCCTACTATCATACTTCCATTCAATGCTGAAGGTAATTGAGTTGTGGTCGTTAACGCTATTTCATTCACCGATGACTAGACGGATCCGTTCTGTTTTTTGACAGCGATCTGAACCCAGACTCTCGTGATCTCTTTACAGCTTACCTGGACACCCATCCTGCCTATAAGAAATATTTGATAGTAGAAGGAGTTAAACTATAGGCCCTACCCGTACGTACTTCACTTTGACTTCCTCGACGTGGCCACAAGTTGTCAACCACCACCGCAAGATTTATATGATGACCTTCCCTGAGGTGACCGCCGCCGCAAGAGCAAGAGAGATGCTTACAGAATTCTAAAATGAAATTCTAAAATGAATTCTAAAAGATAAAGCACTGCCTATCCCGCAGGAAGCAAAAGGATCATTAAAAAAACGTCGCTTGCGCACCATGGCAACCTCAACACCAACTAAAAGAATTTATGCATGAAAAGGTTAGCCGTTCAAGAAAATCTAGGTATCATAACAGGAGAGAGAAACAAGAGAGGAGCCACAAAAATCCTGGGGCTTTTACTGAATTATTTTTATCAGAAGACAAACCATCAGAAGACCTTACGTTCCAGGATGCCATCAGTTAAATAATAAAAAATGCACAATACCTCGCCGAATTCCTTGATGCCATTGACTTCCTCCAAACTCCACAAGAAGAGGACTGACACTAAAGATTTTAACAATGCAAGGAATTCGCTAGCTGGTCGATGCATATAGGGGATGAGATGAAAAGCTGTAAGCCTTCTCCCTGAAAGCTGGCTGCCTTGGATCAACGTCTAGCGTGAGCTAGGCGCCAAGGTATTGTCCATTGTGGTGAGATTGGTAATGCACTGCATACCTTGTTCCAAGGTTCGTAGGTTCAAGTCTTCTTTGGCCAAAGATCAGAGTTTGTGTATATTTCGCCTGCTCTTGCGAATTCCTTGCATATATATATATATATATATATATATATATATATATATATATATATATATATATATATATATATATATATATATATATATGTCGTGCCGAATAGGCAGAACTTGCGATCTTGGCTTAAATAGCAACGCTCATCTTGCCATATAGGACAAGTGAAAATTTGTGTATGCAATAATTTCGCCAAAATCATTCTGAACCTAACAAAAAAAATATATTTCACTGTGTTTGTTTAGTATTAAATTATTGTAAACAAATCTAAAATATGTTTAGTTGGATTAGGCTAAAATAAATTGTTCTTGTTATAATAAGGTTAGGTAAGTTTTCTAAGATTCTTTTGGTGCAAAATTAAAAATTTTTACATTAACATTAATGAAAAAAATATATCTTTAAACGTATAAGAAATTTTTTTAGAAAGGACTTAATTTTAAATGAGTTCTTGCTAAATGACCAGTTTTACATATTCGACACGACATATATATATATATATATATATAATATATATATATATATATAATATATATATATATATATATATATATATATATTATATATTATATATATATATACATACTTATATATATATATATATATTATATATATTATATATATATATATATATATATATATATATATATATATATATATATATATGCAAAACAACCACTCTGAAAGAATAGAGAAATTCCAAGCGCTTTCGTGACTACTCACATTATCAAGGAACTAATGTGAGTAGTCACGAAAGCGCTTGGAATTTCTCTATTCTTTCAGAGGGGTTGTTTTGCAATTTTGAAAATCACCGTTCCGGCAGGTTTTTATTAATAAAATTTAAATTTTTTTAATTTAATATAAATTAAAATTATTTTTAATAATTTAAAATATTAATTAATTAATATTTTTTTTTTCCCCCCCCCCCTTCTAGAAGGTGTAATATTTCCTTCAGGACAAATTGTACACTTTGTTTTTCACGCAGGGGAAAAAACCCATTCGAAATTTTGGGGACCGATGTATTTATCTACTCGGACCGGGGAAAACTATTCTTTGGGTACCCCCTTGGAAACCGGACTGCTAGGTACTTTGGACCGGGTTTCAATTCCTCTGGACACCGTCAAATTTAATGGCGATGTACTATGGCATACCCGGGGAAGCACGACATTGGCACAGGTGAAAAATCAGCCCCCTCAGACCGGGTGAAAATTTATGTTTACTTTTGCCCGGGGGGAAATTTCCACCCCGTTCATCAGTATAAAGGCTTAAACAAATGAATGAGAGAAAATGTTTCGAACATTAACAATCTAAAAATTTTCCCCCGCCTTAAAACGTTTAGGCAAAACAGAAATTGTATAGAGAAAAAATCCTTAACGAAAGCTTATTTTTTTAAATTCCCTTATTTAGTTTGGACAGTTAACATTTTCGTTTGGCCTTTTTACTTTCATTCTTTTTAGGACCCATTTCCCTTACATGCCACCCTCTCAGTTTTTTCAAGCATTTACATTGGTTTGGAAGTGAAAAATTAAATGGACAGACGTATTTCAGGAAGTGAACTAACACTCTTTAGGTCCCTGACTATGGAAGGCCCCCTAACTCGGGGGGGGACCGAGATGTAAAATATTTATCGGAACCCACGAAAAACTTCAACACACCAGCTCTAAATCTCTTTGGTGATGTACCAACTCCTCGACGACGTCCACCTCTCCAAATGAACCAACTTCAACCCAACAATTTTTCTGTTTCCCCCCACACTTCAAAGTATTTCCATTTTTTCAAACGAAATTTTTCCCAAAACTTTCACCCCTTCTAATCAACCACTTACATTTTTCTAGCAAAAAAAATTTTCGAAAATTTTTTTGTTAATTTTATTGGTTAAAAAATTCGTTAGGAGGTTAATTGTTAGAAGGTTATTAAAACCCAGGAAAAATTTTTAAGGTAAACATACCTACACGAAATATATGTACAAAAACCACCACCCCAAACAACAAACACACCAACAAACAACCAAAACCCCCACACACCACACACCCACCAACAACACACACACACACAACAAACACATGTCCCTTACACCCCCTTCTCTGGCTGAACCGGGAAACTATTTTTTTCGTTAATTTACCCACTCTTTTTTAATAATGGTTGGATGTTTGGGGGGGTTGGGGGGGAACCCTACCATGTACACGGGGCCCCCAGTCCACTCCTGGCACCCCCCTTTCTCACCCCAATCGACCCCTTTTTTCCCTCTTCCCCGACTTAAAACCTACTAACAACTAGAATAGTATTTTCACCAGAAGACTCTGTTGGCCCAGCTTACTCTGTTTTCCCAGGATTCTATCCTGCCACCCCCTTAAATCTCGTTTGGGGAAGGATTCTTGTCCAGAAATTTTAAAAATTGAAATAAAGACAGAATTCTTTTCTCCCCGCGGAAACACTTCCGCCCGCTTTCTTAATAAAATTAAAATAATAATAATTAATTAATATATAATAAAATTTTAATTTTATTTTTATTAATTAAAAAAGCTAGGAAATTTAAATATTAATAAAATTTAAAAATATTATAAAAAATTAAATATTTTAATAAAATTAATATAATTTACTATAATTAAAATATTTATATAAATTAATTTTAAATTTTAAAAATTTTAAAATTTTATTTATTTATTGTTGTAAAAATGACCACACCCCCCTGAAAAATTGTAACAGGGCCAAACCTTAAAAAGGGTTCGGGGGCTGTATTTCCCCTTTTCTGCAAGATTAACCCCCCGGGGGCCCAGCTGTAAAAAAAGGTTTTTGTCCGCACTGGTTAAAAAACGCTGGGGGGGGGGGCCAAAATCAGGGGGGTTCTCAGCACTTGATTCTTCCTTATGGATTATTGGTCTAGGAAGTTTTTACTAGAATATGGGAGACTGTAATCTGGTCTCAGGCCGATTAACTATGATAGGAAGTGAAAATTTAAATTTAAACAACTAAAAAAAATTAATAATAATGAAAAAAAAAATCGCAAGGAAAAAATGACAATAATTTTAAGAAAGCAAAAATATCAAAAAAAACCTTAAAATTTTAATTTAGTAATTAAAATAATTTTATAAAATGTAAAATAATTTATGAAAATTTTCAATAATAATTTAAAAAGCATTAATATTAATAAAATAAAAATAATTTTAAAAACAATTAAATATTAAATAAAACAAAAATATAAAAATAATAAAATTTTAAATAAAATTAAAATAAATAAAATAAAATTTTTAATTAACAATTACAACAATAAAAGGCGTTAAAATTTTTGTAAATCAAAATGTAAAAACTTACTGAAGACTGATCATTCAGTACATCGGCACCAGCCTGTAACAATCATGTCTCGGGGAACCAGCACTGAAACAATCATCGTAATCGGCCCAGCATGTAACAATCATGATAATTTAGATCGCATTTAACATCATCTACATCAGCACCGCACTGAAACAATATCGTACATCGGCACGCCCTGTAAAATCATCGCTCAGAAAAAACCTGAAAACAATCATCGACATCGGCCCCCAGCACTGTAAAATATCGTACTCAGAAACAGCACTGTAAAATTTCATCGTAATCGGGCACCAGCATGTAACAATCTTTTACTCGGCCCCAGCACTGAAACCTCATCGTACATTGGCACAGACTGTAAAAATCATCGTACATAGGGCACCAGCATGTAACTTCATGTACTTCGGGCCCCCAGCACGAACAACATCGTAATCGGCACCAGCACTGTAACAATCCCCTACATAGGCACCAGCATGTAACAATCTCGTACATAGGCCCAGCATTTTGTAAAAATCATCGTACATCGGCACCAGCACTGTAAAAATTTTTCGTAATCAGGCCCAGCACTGTAAATCACCCTCATCAGGCCCCAGCCCTTAACATCATTTTATCGGGCACAGACTGTAACAATATGTAATCGGGACCAGACTGTAACAATCATCGTACATCACACAGCATGTAAAATCAGTACATCGGCACAGACTGTACAATATCGTACATCGCACCAGCACTGTAAAATCATCGTAATCAGGCCCCAGACTGAAACAATCATCGTCTCAGCCCCGCCTGTAACAATATCGTACACAGGCACCAGCATGTAACAATATCGTACATCAGGCACCGCACTGTAACAATATCGTAATCAGGCCCAGCACTGAAACAATCTTACTCAGGCACCAGCACTGTAACAATCATCGTTCATAGGCACCCCCTGTAACAATCTCGTACATCAGGCCCCAGCACTGTAACAATCTTACATAGGCCCCGCACTGTAAAATCTGTACATCAGGCACCAGCACTGTAACTATCGTACATCAGCAAGCACTGTAAAATCACGTACATCGCCCCCGACTGTAACAATCTCGAAAATCAGCCCCAGCCTGTAAAATTCCCCTATCAGCCCGCACGTAACAATATCGAAAATTAAGCAACCCAGACTGTAAAAATATGTCATAGGCCCAGCACTGTAAAAAATCATGTACTAGGCCCGACTGTAACAATTTGAAACACGGCAAAAAGACTGTAAAAATCATGACATCAGGCCCAGCCTGTAAAAATCATCTACTCAGCCCAAAGCACTGAACAATCACGTCATCGGCACAGATTGTAAAAACTGTCTCAGGCCCGCACTGAAACAATCTCGACTCTGCACCACCCTGTAAAATCATCGTACTCGCCCGCCTGTAAACATCATGTACATCAGACAGGATGAAACAATATCGACTCAGAAAACCGCCGTAAAATCATGTACTCGGAAAAGACTGTAACAATCATGTACATCGGAAAAGACTGTAAAAATCTGTACATCGGAAACGCCTGAAACATCATCGTACTGACCCAGCACTGAAACATTGTTTTAGCACCGCACGTAAAAAATTTCATCGTACATTGGCCCCAGCACTGAACAATCAGTACACGGCACCGCACTGAAATCCGTACATCGGCCCCCCGCACGTAACAATCAGTACTCAGGCCAGCACTGTAAATCATGTACACAGCCCCAGCACTGTAAAAAATTTGTACATCGGGCACCAGACTAAAACATAGAAATCAGAACAGACGTAAAAATCATCGACTTGGCCCAGCACTGTAAAAAATATTTAATCGGCACCAGCCTGTAACAATTTTCAGGCCGCACTGTAACAATCATGTACTAGGCAAAAAGAAAAAACATGTACATCGGGCACCACCTGTAAAAATATCGTCATCGGCACGCACGTAAAATATCGAATCAGGCAATTCATAACGAATCACCCCACTGTAACAATTTAATCGGGCACCACACTGTAAAAATCATCGTAATAGGACAGACTGTAACATAAATTCATTGGGCCCGCATGTCCCCCCCCCCCTATCGACATGGCCCCGATTTAAACAATATCGTAAAGGCCCCGCCTGTAACAATATCGTAATCGGCACGCACTGTAAAAATCTTCTACATCAGCACCAGCACTGTGCAATCATCGTACATCAGGCACCAGCACGTAACAATCTTTTACCCCGCACCAGCACTGTAAAAATCCGACATCGGGCCCCAGCACTGAAAACAATCTGTAATCGGGACAGCACTGAAACAATCTCGTAATTAGACCAGCCTGTAACAATCATGTACATCAGGCACCGCACTGTAAACAAATGTCATAGCACCGCCTGTAAAAACTCGTACTTGGCACCAGCCTGTAAAAATTTATGTACATCAGGCACCGCCGTAAAAATATCGAAATAGGCACCAGCACTGTAAAAATCATCGTACATCAACACCGCACTGTAAAAATTCGTACATCAGGCACCGCACTGTAAAACAAATCGTAATGGCACCCATGTAACAATCATGGCATCGGCACCAGCACTGTAAAATCATCGTACATCAGCCCAGCCGAAAACAATCATGTAATGGCCCCAACACTGTAAAAAATTTTTTGTACATCGGGGCACCGCACTGTAAATCATGTACATCGGACCAGCCTGTAAAAATCATGGCAGGCACAGCACTGTAAAAAAATCATCCCGACTCAGCACAGCACTGTAAATCACCCTACATCAGCACAGCCTGTAAATCATCTTTCATAGGCACCGCACGTAAAAATCATGTATCGGCCCGCACTGAACAATCATCCGACATCAGGCCCCAGACTGTAAAAATATCTCATAAAGCCAGCACTGTAAAAATCATGTACATCAGGCACCAGCACTGTAAAATCATGTACATCAGCACCAGACTGTAACTTTCCTACATCAGCCCCAGCACTGTAACTAAAAACGTACTTAGGCCCCAGCACTGTAACAAATGTACATAGGCACCGCACTGTAACAATATCGTAATCGGCCCGCACTGAAAATCTCTTTCATCGGGGACCGCACTGTAAAAAAAGTTGTACCAGGCACCAGCACTGTAACATTATGTACATCGGGCACCGCACTGTAAAATCTCGTAATCAGCCCGCACGAAAAACAATCTGTCTCGGCACCAGCACTGTAACAATCAGTATTCATGCCAGCACTGAAACAATCATCGTCTAGGCCCCAACACTTAAAAATTTATGGTTGCACACTGTACAATATGGTGTGGCACAGCACGGTTATGGTCATGCACAGCTGTAACTATTACGGCCGAAACTTACATATGGTAAAAGAGCTGTACATATTTTTGACAGTTGTACCGGGAAGCAGCATGTCATATGATAGGCACAGCTGTAAACCGTTGGTCGACTGTAACTATGGTAAAGGCAGCAGTAACATTATCCAGCCCAGCACTGTAAATTTTTAAGGAGCAGTTTACAATTGTGATGCACAGTTGTCACTGTTTGACAGCACTGTACATAATGTGAGTTCACGTTTAAAGGGCTAGGATGCTTTTCCCACGCTGTAACTTGGTTTAGGTGCTTGTACATATGGTATGGCGGTCACTGTTAGGCACGCTGTACATTTTTAATGGACAGCACTGTACACTGGATCTCTCAGCACTGTATATGGTAAGGCCAACTTAATTTGGTGAGTGCAGAGTGTCGATATGGTAGTGCAGGCTGTCGACTATGGTGCATGCAGGGGGTGTCGACTATTGTAGGGGCCGCAATATACGTATGGTGAGTCAGCAGCTGTATGACTCTGGTGAGTGTGCAGCATTCGATTTGGCGGGGGAAACAGTGTCGACTATGGTGGTGCAGAGCTGTACGTATGGTGGGGGTAGCGTTGTACCTATGGTAAAAGGCAGCCTGTGCGCTTGGTGAGTGCAGCAGCTGTAGTTGGTGAGGCGAGCTGTGCAACTATGGTGAGTGCGCGCTATCGTTAGGGCGAATGCAGCAGCTGACGACTAGGGTGGTGTAGCAGTTGTACGAGTATGGTGAGTGCAGCGTTGTAGATTGGTAGTGCAGCAGTTTAGACTAATGTGAGTTCGCAGCTGTACGACTGGATGCTTGCAGAGCGTACGGCTAGGGTAGGGGCCCCCAACTATAGGGACTTGGGAGGCAGCAGCTTACGACTATGGCGCGTTTTTTGCATTGTAGGGTTTAAAACTTGGGGTGCAGCAGCTGTACGAAAAATTTGTGAGTGCACGTGTTTGCGAACCCCAAGGTACCAAAAATTGTTTGTGCAGCTGAACCCATATTTGGTTAGGGGGCGTTGGTCTGAGAGCTTAGTAGTATTATCATGAGTGCAGAGTGTGCTCGTTTTTGCGGGCAACTACCCGTGCCAAGGTGTAGTAGTCGTGCGCTGCACATGTTAGTGTAGATTTGTGCAGTGACACCGGGGCTAGGTTTTTAAGTGAGCTGCCCCTTTGTACGTGAATTTTTGGATGCCCCATGCAAAGTTATGGTGCGTGACAGTGTTACTTTGTAGAGTGGAGTGAACCGTTTAGTTGTAGTCGGCGCGACAGTGTACGTGTAGTAGTCTGCAGCTGCCCGGTTTGGTGGGGCCGGCACTAACCCCGGCTAGTGAGTGCTTTGCAGTGAATGCTCGGATTTCGTGCGCTGCACCTGTCGGTATAGGGGTGAAAGCTGACAGTCTATGTAGTAGCGTGGTGTCACCGGTCGGTTTTGTGCAGCTGACCCCCTGTCTTTATGTCTGCGCTGAACCTGCTTTTAAATAGTCTGCGCTAAAAGGTACTGTATAGCGTGCACTGCCCTGCTACGTGTAGTAGTCGGCGCTGACCCGTGCTCGTTGTAGTCGTGCAGTGACCCTGCTTGTGTAGTGTGCATGACCCCGGTAGTGTAGTAGTCGTACTCGCGAAGCGTGATGATGATGTTATCGACATGTGACAGCGTGTGTGTGGTCTTGTTGTGTAACAAAAGTGTGCGTGCAGTTTTCGTGTTTTGGCAGGCTTGGTGCGTTGTCATACTCGCTAATGTGAGTATTTAAGGGTTTTACAATTTCAAAATGTCCTAACATAGACAAAACGTATTCTCTAAATTAGAGGATGTGTATCTCTGTGTTTGATCTGAAGTGTATTTGTCTCCAGTGTGTATACTGTGAGAGTAGGTCCCCCTTTGGGTTTTTACATGTGGAGTGTGTATCCCCCATTTTTACATGCTGAAAGGTGGTATCCCCCATGTATACATGTGAAAAAGGGGGTTCCCCAGTGTATACTGTGAGAGGTGGTATCCCCAGGGGAACATGTTTAAAAGGTGTGTATCCCCATGTATACTGCTGAGAGGTGTGTTCCTCAGTGTATACATGCTGAAAGGTGGTACCCCCTTTTATACATGCTGAGGGTGGTATCCCCCAGTGTTTTTCTGGAAGGTGTGATCCTCAGTGATACTGTGAGGGTGTGTATCCCCCAGTGTATACATGCTGAAAGGTGTGTATCCCTCAGTGTATAATGTGAGGGTGGTTCCCCCAGTGTTAATGCTGAAGGTGGTATCCCTCAGGTATACAGTGGGGTGTGTATCCCCCGTGTATACGTGAGGGTGGTTTCCCTATGATAATGCGAGAGGTGTGTTCCCCCCCAGTATATGTAAAACCATTGTTCTTTAATTCCTTTCTTAAAAAAAATAAAATATCTTGTTCATGCCCCAAGGGGCCCGTGCAGCCGTAGGTTAAAACCAACAACCCAAAGACCCTCCCGGAAAAACATGTGAATTTTGGGTTTCCTGTGATATTTTCTGAGTAACCCCAGCAGCTGAGGCCCGGGGGTTTGGGGGTGGTGTATCCCCCAGGAATGCTGAGAGGGGGGTATTGGCCAGATATCCCCAAAAATTGAACCGGGGTTTTCTCCCAGATTAAAAACCACATGTAGAGCCCGGGGGGTACTCCAAATAACAAAAACCCAGATGCTGAAGGCCCCCGGGGGGGAGGGGGAGTATACACCGATGTGAGGCCGGGGTGAGGCTGGCCAGAATCACACACCCCAAAAGTGAGAGCCGGGAAAAGGGTGGCCGATATCACACACCGCATGTGAGAGCCGGGGTGGGTGGCCCGATATCACACCCGCTGTTGAGAGCCGGGGAGGTGGGGATATCACACAAGCATGTGAGAACCCGGGGTGAGGTGGCCAAAATATCAACACCAGATGTTTAAAGCCCCGGGGGGGGGTTGGGCCGTATCACACACCACCTTTTGAGAGCCCCGGGGTGGGCTGGCCCCGATATCAAACACCAGCTTGTGAGAGCCCCGGGGGGAGGTGGCCTATATCACACACCGCTTTTGAGAGCCCGGGGTGAGGTGGGGATATCAAAACACCAGCATGCTGAGAGCCCCGGGGGGAGGTGGGAGATATACACCCAGATGTTGAGAGCCCGGGGGGAGGTGGCAAAATATCAACCCGCATGTAGAAAACCCCGGGGGAGGCTGGCCGAATCAACACCAGCAGTGAAAGCCGGGGGGGGAGGTGGCCAAATCAACACCGCTGGTGAGGGGGCCCGGGGGGGGTGGGGCCCGATATCCACACCCGTGCTGAAGCCCCCGGGGGGAGGTGGCCGTATCAAACCCCCAGCATGTTGAGAGCCGGGGTGAGGCTGGCCGATTCAAAACCCATCCTGAGAAGCCCGGGTGAGGCTGGCCGATATCAAACCAGTGTGAGAGCCCGGGGGAAGGGTTGGGCCCGATATCACACCCCCGCATGTGAGGCCCGGGGGGGTTGGCCAGTTTTCAAAAACCAGATGTTGGGGGAGCCCGGGGGAGGTGGCAGATATCACACCACCAGCATGTTGGAGCCCGGGGGGTGGCCGATTCCACCCCCAGATGTGAGAGCCGGGGTGAGGCTGGGCCCGATTCACAACAGCTGTTGGGCCGGGGGTAGGTGGCCCGTATCACCACCCCATGTTTAGAGCCCCGGGGGGGAGGGTGGCCAGATACAAAAAACCCGCATGTGAGGCCGGGGGTGGGTGGCCCGATATCAAACCCCCAGAGCTGAGAGCCCGGGGTGAGGTGGGAATATCACACACCGGGTGAGGCCCCGGGGGAGGGCTGGCCCGATATCACACACCGCAGCTGAGGCCCGGGTGAAGGGGCCAAAATCACACCCAGTGTGAGAGCCCGGGGTGAGGCTGGCCGATTCACCCCAGCTGGAGAGCCCGGGGGAGGCTGGCCGATATCACAACCCGCTGTGAGAGCCCGGGGTGGGTGGCCGATATCCAAAACCGATGCTGAGAGCCCGGGGTAAAACGGCCAGATACACACACCGCATGTGAGGCCCGGGGGGAGGTGGCCCGATATCACACCCGCTTTTCCGAGAGCCCGGGGGAGGCTGGCAATATCACACACCAGCTGCTGAGAGCCGGGGGTGAGGTGGCCAGTTTTCAAAAACGATGTGGAGCCGGGGTGAGGCTGGCCGATATCAAACCAGCAGCGAGAGCCCCGGGGTGGGTGGCCAATTTTTCACACACCAGCATGTGAGAGCCCCGGGGGGGGCTGGCCGTTTTTCACACCCAGATGTAGAGCAGGGGGAGGCTGGCAGATTCCCAAAAGTGTAAAAATTTTGGGGAAAAAACAGTTCTGGAGACGGTTGGTCCCTTTAGTGTGGAGGGGGAGGTTTGGGCGTTTAAAGGTGTGTGGCCGGGGGTGTGGTTCAAAAGATGTGAGGGGGGTAAAGGGGGAGTTTTGTTTTGGAGGAGGGTGAGGTTTGGAGGTAAAAAGAGTGGGGGGGTGAGGATGGTTATAAAATGAGTGGGGGGGTGAGTGGGAGGTAAAAGGTGAGGGGAGGTTGAGAATTTAGTGTGAGAGGGGGTAGGTGGGATAAAAAAGTGTAGGGGAGGTGAAAGATTAGGTGGGGAGAGGGGGGGGGTGTAGGTGGGGAGAGAGTGTAGGTTCGATTAAAAGTGGGAGGGGGTGAGGTGGGGTTTAAAAGAGTGAGGGGAGGTAGAAAGATTTTATTGGGGTAGATTAGTTGGAAGTAGAAAAAGTGCATAGGGGGAATTATTTTGGACGGTAGGGTTTTGGGGTAAAAATTAGGCAGAGGTAAGAGAGTGAGGTGGGGAAAAAGGAGTAGTTGGGGTAGAAAAAGTGTGTGTGGAGGGGAAAAATTATTAGGGAATGAGTTAGGTAAAAGATTTATTGGGTAAAAACATTAAATAAGGGGATTGGAGGGAAAGAAAGAGTTTAGTGTAGGGAGGTTTTTATTGGGGTTGATGTTGTGGAGGTGAAAATTTGTTGGGGTGAAGGTTTTGGAGGGAGAAAGGGGTGTGTGGAGGTTTTAAAAGAGGGAGGTGGAGGTGAAAAGAGTTTTAGGGGGGGAAAAAGGTGTGGGGGGTGGAAGGTGGAGGTATAAAAGTTTAGGGGAGTGGGTGTATGTGGAGGAGAAAAGGGGTGTGTGAGGAAAATTTTGGGGAGGGAGAAAGAGTGTTGTGTGGAGGTGAAAGGTGTTGGGGAGGGAGAGTGTGTGTGGAGGGTAGGTGTTTGTGGGGTAGGGAAAAGGGGTGGGGAGTAAAAGAGTGTGGTGGAGGTAAAAAAGTGTAGTGTGGAGGTAGAGTGTGTGTGGGGGTTTGGTGTGGTGGAGGGAGAGTGTGTGTGGGGGTAGAATGTGGTGGGGGTAGAGTGTTTGTGTGGAGGTAGAAAGGGGTGTAGGTGGAGGTAGAAAAAGGGGTGGGGGGGTAGTGGTGTTGTGTGGGGGTAGAAAAAGTTTTGGGGTGGGGTAGAGTGTGTGTGGGGTAGAGTGTGTGTGGAGGTAGGTGTAGTGTGAGTAGAAATGGTTGTGTGGAGGAAGAGGTAGTGTGGGGTGATGTGTGTGGAGGTGAAAGAGGTGTGTGGAGGTAGGGAGGGTGGGGTGAAAGAGTTAGTGTGGTGGAAGTGTGTGTGGAGGTAGAAAGGTTAGTGGGGGGTTGAGTGTAGTGTGGAGGTAGAGTGTTGTGTGGAGGTAGAAAGATGTAGTGTGGAGGGTTTGTGTGTGTGGAGGTAGAATGTGTAGTTGGAGGTAGAAAGGTGTTGTGGGGGGTAGAGGGTTTGTGGGAGTGAAGAGTGTAGTGTGGAGGTAGAGTGTAGTGTGGTGGTGAGGTAGTGTGGAGGGAGAGTGTGTGTGGAGGGGAGATGTAGTGTGGAGGTAGAGGGTGTGGGGGTGGAGGGAGAAAAAAGGTAGGTGGGGGTAGAGTGAGTTGGGGGAGAAAGAGGGGTAGTGTGGAGGGAGAAGTTGTGGTGGAGTAGGGTGTGTGTGGAGGGAGAGTGTAGTGTGGAGGTAGGTGTGTGTGGAGGTAGCAAAAGTAAGTTGTGAAATTAAAAGTAAATTAAAGAATGTGGTGTGGGGTTTTTTAGGATGATTGGTGGAGGAAGTGGTGTGAATGGGGTTTTTTTTTTTTTTTTTTTTTTTTTTTTTTTTTTTTTTTTTTTTATTTTTTTTTTTTTATTTTTTTTTTTTTTTTTTTTTTTATTTTTTTTTTTTTTTTTTCCCCCCCTTTTCTCTCCCCTTTTTTCCATCCCTTCCTTTTCCCTTTTCCCCTTTCTTTCCTCTTTTTTCCCCCTTTTTTCCTCTCTTCCTCTCTCTCTCTCTTCTTCTCTCTCTCTCTCTCTCTCTCTCTTCTCTCTCTCTTCTTCTTTTATTATCTATCTACTAGTTAGCTATTCTAATAAGGTTAAAAAAAAACAAAATTATTTCTACACGATAACTGGAGAATGCCTCTATCGATCGGCTTCAAACTTCGAGGGAGGTTCAGAGAGGTCTTGTATAGATGTCAATTTGGCAATATTATTAAAAAAATGTGATATTGTTTTTTCACTTTGAAAGTTTCCAATGCCTCTACTGATCGGCTTCAAACTTGTTATGTATTGTTATTTTTATGCTGATGTTAGTCAGAGAAAAGTTCGCATTATCGCAGCTCCTGGCCCTTCTTAACGGCGTTGATATGCAAGCTTTTGGGCCATTCTCAGAATGGTCAGTTAAAGGTGCTAGTCTTCTTGTGTGTATTGTGTTGATCTCTAGCTCCTGGACTTCTTGAACTATAGCTCCTAGGTTCAACTGCAGCTCCTGGACTTCTTGAGGGTATGGAGGTTCAGCTAATGTCTCTCTTGCTTGGGTTAAGGTAGAGAGGGTTGGGGTAGGGAATACGGGGATGCCTCTTTTCGGGAGAACAAGGCGTGATCACGGGTGTTCACATTATGTGGTTCATGTGTGTGCACATGATGTGGTCACGCACGTGCACGACCACTGGGACTCAAATGTCACTCCCGACCGTAAAAACTAGACTGAGGGGAAAAAATAACACGATTATTACCTCACGCGTATGTAAACAGATGACGCAAGACTTGCTAATTCAAGGTTGTGTTCCCAGATGTGTGTGTGTGTGTGTGTGTGTGTGTGTGTGTGTGTGTGTGTGTGTGTGTGTGTGTGTGTGTGTGTGGGGTGTGTGTGTGTGTGTGGTGTGTGTGTATGTGGTATGTGTGTATGTGTGTGTGTGTGTGTTGTGTGGTGGTGTATGTGTGTATGTGTGTGTGTGTGTGTGTGTGTGTGTGTGTGTACTCACCCAGTTGTACTCACCTGTTGAGGTTGCAGGGTCGAGTCCAAGTCTGGCCCCGCATCTCATGGTGCACTAGTCACTCCTCCCTGAACCCTGAGCTTTATCGTACCTCTGCTTAAAAGCTATGTGGATCCTGCTTCCACTACATCACTTCCCAAACTATTCCACTTCCTGACTACTCTGTGGCTGAAGAAATACTTCCTAACATCCCTGTGATTCATCTGTGTCTTCAGCTTCCAACTGTGTCCCCTTGTTGCTGTATCCCATCTCTGGAACATCCTGTATTTGTCCACCTTGTCAATTCCTCTCAGTATTTTGTAAGTGGTTATCATGTCCCCCCTATCTCTCCTGTCCTCCAGTGTCGTCAGGTTGATTTTCCTTAACCTCTCCTCGTAGGACATACCTCTTAGCTCTGGGACTAGTCTTGTTGCAAACCTTTACACTTTCTCTAGTTTCTTTACGTGCTTGGCTAGGTGTGGGTTCCAAACTGGTGCGTGTGTGTGTGTGTGTGTGTGTGTGTGTGTGTCTCACCTATTACTCACCTATTTGTGGTTGCAGGGGTCGAGACATAGCTCCTGGCCCCGCCTCTTCACTGGAAGCTACTAGGTCCTCTCTCTCTCCCTGCTCCATGAGCTTTATAATACCTCGTCTTAAAACTATGTATGGTTCCTGCCTCCACTACGTCACTTGCCAGACTTTTCCACTTCCTGACGACTCTATGACTATAGAAGTACTTCCTAACATCTCTCTGACTCATCTGAGTCTTCAACTTCCAATTGTGACCCTTTGTTTCTGTGTCCCATCTCTGGAACATCCTGTCTCTGTCCACTTTGTCAATTCCTTGCAGTATTTTATATGTCGTTATCATGTCTCATCTAACCCTCCTGTCCTCCAGTGTCGTCAGGCCGATTTCCCTTAACCTTTCATCGTAGGACATTCCCCTGATCTCTGGAACCAGCCTTGTTGCAAACCTTTGCACTTTCTCTAATTTCTTGAAAGTGTTTGACCAGGTGTGGGTTCCAAACTGGTGCTGCATACTCCAGTATGGACCTGACGAACACGGTGTACAGAGTCTTGAACGATTCCTTACTGAGATATCGGAACGCTGTTCTCAGGTTTGCCAGGAGCCCATATGCTGCAGCAGTTATCTGGTTAATGTGCGCTTCAGGAGATGTGCTCGGTATTATACTCACCCCAAGATCTTTTATCTTGAGTGAGGTTTGCAATCTTTGACCACCTAGACTATACTCTGTCTCCGGTCTTCTCTGCTCTTCCCTGATCTTTATGACTTTGCATTTGGCGGGGTTAAATTTTAGGAGCCAGTTGCTGGACCAAGCTTCCAGCCTGTCCAGGTCTCTTTGTAATCCTGCTTGATCCTCATCTGATTGAATTCTCCTCATTAACTTCACATCATCTGCAAACAGGTACACTTCTGAGTCTATCCCTGCAATCATGTCATTCACATATGCCAAAAACAGCACTGGTCCTAGGACTGACCCCTGTGGGACCCCGCTCGTCACACGTGCCCACTGTGATACTTTGTCACCTACCATGGCTCGTTGTTGCCTCCCTGTCAGGTACTCTCTGATCCATTGCAGTGCCCTTCCTGTTATACGTGCCTGATCCTCTAGCTTTTGCCCTAATCTTTTGTGAGGAACTGCGTCAAAGGCCTTCTTACAGTCCAAGAAAATGCAATCTACCCACCCCTCTCTCTCTCTCTATTGTCTTACTTCTGTTACCTTGACATAAAATTCCAGTAGGTTTGTGACACAGGATTAGCCTTCCCTGAATCCGTGCTGGTTGTCATTAAAAATCTTGTTCCGTTCCAAGTGTTCCACCACTCTCCTCCTGATAATCTTCTCCATGACTTTGCATACTATACACGTCAGTGACACTAGTCTATAGTTTAGTGCCTCATTTCTGTCTCCTTTTTTTAAAAATGGGGACTACATTTGCCGTCTTCTATACCTCAGGTAGTTGCCCAGTTTCAATGGATGTGTTGAAAATTGTGGTTAGTGACACACACACAGCATCTCTGCTTCCTCTCTAAAGACCCACGGAGAGATGTCTGGTCCCACTGCTTTCGAGGTATCAAGGTCACTTAGCAGCTTCTTCACCTCCTCCTCGGTTGTGTGTATTTCATCCAACACTTGTTGGTATATCCCTTGTTGGTGTATCCCTCTGCTCTGACCTCCTGGAGACTTTTCTGTCTCCACTGCAAATACTTCCTTAAATCTCATATTGAGCTCCTCACATACTTCTTGATCGTTTGTTGTGAGCTCCCCACCTACCTTCCTCAGCCTGATTACCTGGTCCTTGACTATTGTCTTCCTCCTGATGTGGCTATACAACAGCTTCGGGTTAGACTTGACTTTCGATGTTATGTCGCTTTCGTACTGTCGCTGGGCCTCCCTCCTTATCTGTGCATACTCGTTTCTGGTTCTTCGACTGATCTCTCTATTTCCCTGGGTCCTTTGTCTTCTGTACTTTTTCCATTCACTAGAGCACTTAGTTTTTGCCTCCCTATACCTTTGGGTAAACCAGGGGCTCGTTCTGGTCTTCCCACTATTTCTGTTGCCCTTAGGACAAATCTTTCCTTTGCCTCCTTGAATTTTGATGTTACGTAGTCCATCATTTCGTTTACAGACTTTCCTACCAATTCTCTTTCCCACTGGACCTCCTGCAGAAAGTTCCTCATACACGTGTAGTCCTCCATTTTGTAGTTTGGCCTTTCCCACCCTACTCCTGTTACCCTCTCCACTTATAACTCTACTATGTATTCAAAGCTCAGAACCATGTGATCACTAGCTCCAAGGGGCCTTTCATATGTGATGTCATCGATGTCCGAGCTACTCAGGGTGAACACGAGGTCCAGTCTTGCTGGCTCATCCTTCTCTCTCTCTCTGGTGATGTATAAGGTTTCCAGTACCACATCCATCATCTTGGCTCTCCATGTTTCGGAACCCCCATGTGGTTCCAGGTTTTCCCAATCAATCTCCTTGTGATTGAAATCGCCCATAACTAGTAACTTTGCCCTACCCGTTTGAGCTCTTCTGGCCGCCTCAACTAGTGTGTCCCCCATTGCTCTGTTGCTCTCTTCATATTCTTCCCTTGTCCTCCTGCAGTTCTGTGGCGGGTTATAAGTCACCGCAATGACTACGTTATGTTGCCCAGATTGAATTGTGTGTGTGTGTGTGTGTGTGTGTGTGTGTGTGTGTGTGTGTGTGTGGTGTGTGTGGTGTGTGTGTGTGTGTGTCTGTGTTGTTCACTGATGCCTCTGAATCTGCTGCAACCTTCACAAGCCTTTGTAGGTGAACAGTTCACAGGCTAACCTAGTTGTACTCACCTAGTTGAGGGTGCAGGGGTCGAGTCCAAGCTCCTGGCCCCGCCTCTTCACTGGTCGCTACTAGGTCACTCTCCCTGAACCGTGAGTTTTATCGTACCTCTGCTTAAAGCTATGTATGGACCCTGCCTCCACTACATCGCTTTCCAAACTATTCCACTTCCTGACTACTCTGTGGCTGAAGAAATACTTCCTAACATCCCTGTGATTCATCTGTGTCTTCAACTTCCAACTGTTTCCCCTTGTTGCTGTGTCCCATCTCTGAAACATCCTGTCTTTGTCCACCTTGTCAATTCCTCTCAGTATTTGGTATGTCGTTATCATGTCCCCCCTATCTCTCCTGTCCTCCAGTGTCGTCAGGTTGATTTCCCTTAACCTCTCCTCGTAGGACATACCTCTTAGCTCAGGAACTAGTCTTGTTGCAAACCTTTGCACTTTCTCTAGTTTCTTTACGTGCTTGGCTAGGTGTGGGTTCCAAACTGGTGCCGCATACTCCAATATGGGCCTAACGTACACAGTGTACAGGGTCCTGAACGATTCATTATTAAGATGTCGGAATGCTGTTCTAAGGTTTGCTAGGCGCCCATATGCTGCAGCAGTTATTTGGTTGATGTGCGCTTCAGGAGATGTTCCTGGTGTTATACTCACCCCAAGATCTTTTTCCTTGAGTGAGGTTTGTAGTCTCTGGCCCCCTAGACTGTACTCCGTCTGAGGTCTTCTTTGCCCTTCCCCAATCTTCATGACTTTGCACTTGGTGGGGTTGAACTCCAGGAGCCAATTGCTGGACCAGGTCTGCAGCCTGTCCAGATCCCTTTGAAGTTCTGCCTGGTCTTCGATCGAATGAATTCTCATCAACTTCACGTCATATGCAAACAGGGACACTTCGGAGTCTATTCCTTCCGTCATGTCGTTCACAAATACCAGAAACAGCACTGGTCCTAGGATTGACCCCTGTGGGACCCCGTTGGCCACAGGTGCCCACTCTGACACCTCGCCACGTTCCATGACTCGCTACTGTCTTCCTGACAAGTATTCCCTGATCCATTGTAGTGCCTTCCCTGTTATTCCTGCTTGGTCCTCCAGTTTTTGCACTAATCTCTTGTGTGGAACTGTGTCAAACGCCTTCTTGCAGTCCAAGAAAATGCAATCCACCCACCCCTCTCTCTCTTGTCTTACTGCTGTCACCATGTGTGTGTGTGTGTGTGTGTGTGTGTGTGTGTGTGTGTGTGTGTGTGTGTGTGTGTGTGTGTGTGTGTGTGTGTGTGTGTGTGTGCGTGTGTGTGTGTGTGCGTGTGTGTGTGTGTGTGTGTGTGTGTGTGTGTGTGTGCGGAACCACCTAGTTGAAGAACAGCTCAAAGAATCAGGAAAGGAGGACCCAGGTGTGAAAAAGCACACCTGAGTAGCCTGTATCTCTCGTAGCACACCTGGTGTGTCAGTTGTGGAGCACTTGTCCCTCTCCCAACACAGGTGTGTCAATGGTGGAGCACTTGTCCCTCTCCAACACTAGTGTATCAGCGGTGGAGTACTTATCTCTCTCCCAACACTGGTGTATCAGTGGTGGAGCACGTGTGTCTCTCCCAACACTGGTGCATCAGTGGTGGAGCACGTGTGTCTCTCCCAACACTGGTGCATCAGTGGTGGAGCACTTGTCTCTCTCCCAACACTGGCGTATCAGTGGTGAAGCACTTGTCTCTCTCCCAACACAGGTGTGTCAGTAGTGGAGCACTTGTCTCTCTCCCAACTAAGGTGTGTCAGTAGTGGAGCACTTGTCTCTCTCCCAACACAGGTATGTCAGTAGTGGAGCACTTGTCCCTCTCCCAACACAGGTGTGTCAGTAGTGGAGCACTTGTCTCTCTCCCAACACAGGTGTGTCAGTAGTGGAGCACTTGTCCCTCTCCCAGCACTAGTGTGCAGCTGCTGCGGTCACATACCTGGAAGCTCCTGTAGTCGCTTCGGTAGGTCACCGTCCCTGCAGCCCAGTCCCAGACCAGGCATCCTAGTTATTTACCTGATCAGTCAGACTGTCCTTGCCTGTTGGCGCCCAGTTAAATCAGGAAGTGACTTGATGAGCTTGTCCACTTCCCTCTTAAACACACCTGGGGGCTTGTTGGTCATTCCTCATACGCACAGTGGAAGGATGTTGAAGAGTCGTGATCCCCTTACACTCATTGAGTTCTCTGTGTACTCATCGCGCCTTCGTTTTTTACTGCACCGTCTGCTAAGCATGAAGCATCCGTTAGGAGTTATTTTGGTGTGCAGGTTTGGGACTAATCCCTCCAGAATCACTGATGTCTGGTATGGTCCATATTTACAGGTGGGGGACGTCGCTATGAAGTTGATTCCGTCATTTTCAGAACTGGTGGGACTCGACCCCCCACCCCCAACCCCCCACCCCCACCCATTCTCTGATTTATTTTCGATCGTGTTATGACGATTTCGTGAGTCCCGATCTTGATATGTGGCTGATGTGTCTCTTTTGTTTGTCTTACTGTGTTTTGAGGTTATTTGTTTAGTCTGTCGCAGAGTGAGTAGTGATGGGGCGAGTGTATGCTCATCCTGGTGGCTAGCTTGGCAGCAGACTCTGCAGCCTCGTTCTCTTGGATACCAACTTGACTTAGTATCCAGCAGGGTGTGAGTTCACTTCCCAGTACGTCTAAAGTTAGTAAGATACTCAAGATAGATATGATGAGTCTTTCATTATCCAGTGTCTGTAACTGGAGAGCAGGTATGAAGTCTTTTGTAAAGATTCGGTTTTTCCTCTGATGTAAGAAACAGTTTGGCCCTATGAATTTCATTTAAAAATAGCTTTTGGTAATAGGCGTTAAAAGAGTCTCCTTTCCCCTGCATCATTCACCAGACTCCGGGGGCCTTACCTTGTTACCTTGGTCCCTCACCGGGAAACCATCACTGGAGTCTGCCTTTTCTGTTTTTCTTTTATTTTTATCATGGAAACCTATGCATTTCGGGTTTCCGTCACTAAGTGGAAGAATGGAATGTTTTGTGTGTGTATATATAATATAATATTAATATATATATATTTATATATTATATATAATTATTATATATATTTAAATATAAAATTTTATATAAAAATATTATTATATATATATATATATTTTATATATATTTATATATATATGTAAAAATTTTATAATTTATATATATATATATATTTTTATATTTTATATTTATTATTATATATATATCCTAGGTTGGTTTTGTAGACAGCAACCGCCCGGGAGGTACAAACCGTCCTCCCAAGTGAGTGTAAAACGTCGTGAAATGTTTTACACGAGGGTAGGTTGCGGGTGTTTTTTTTCTTTTCCAAAAAAGCAAGGTTTAGGTACGTCTTGTACTTCTGCTTACCTTAGGTCCATACACATACTTTAAAAGCATATTTACCACCCCCCTGGGTTTTTTTTCATTTTTTACTAGCTCTTGTTTTGTTTATTTCCTCTTACTCCAAGGGGGAAAGGGGAAAAGAATTCTTCCTCCGTAAGTATGCGTGTTGTAAGAGGCGACAAAAAGGCCCGGAGCAAGGGGGTAGTAAACCCTTCTCCGTTATTTACTAAAATTTGAAAGGGAGACACTTTTGTTTTTTTTTTTGGGCCACCCCGCCTGGGTGGGTACGGTGGTGGTTGAAAAAAAAATATTATTATTTCACACTGGCCGATTCCCACCAAGGCGGGGGCCCAAATTTAAAGAAAAACTTTCACCACATTCACTCCATCATGTCTTGAAAAAGGGTTTTTTAACTACAGTTTTTAAAAAATGCAAAAACACCCCCCTTCAAGTCACCCCTGACTTTTCCCTCTCCGGGTCAAAGCCGGCCTGCCGGTTTCCCCCTAAACCCCTCTAAATTCTTTGCTCCACTCCACGCCGAAATTTAAAAAACCCTTCCCCCCACCTCCTAAAAACAGTACGAAAACCCCTCTAACCCAACCCTCGCACACAAAACCCTCCTTTTACCCCCCTCCCCCCTGCCTTTCCAGGCCCCCCCTTACCCCCCCCTTTTCCCTACAACATACCCCTTTTATCTTTCTGCCCTTTCCCTACAGTCCAAACCCCTCAACCCCCCCTTTCCCTCACCTTGGAAAACTTTTTTTAAATCCATTTTCCCCTAACTTCCCAAAACTCGGGTTTTCTCTGCATTAATTTTCAACCCCCCCTTTCCCCCCAAATGACACCCACCCCACCTTCCCCTCCTGAACTTTCACACCCCCCCACACCCAATAAATCCCCCACCCCCCTTTTCCCTCATCAATTTAGTTCACCTTTCATTTTTTTATGACCCTCCTACCGCCCACTCCAAATATCTGAATACATTCACCCCCTCCATACCTTCCTCCAATCTATTCCAATCTTTCACACCTAATATTTTGTTTCCTCATAACCTTATTTTTTTCCCTGTATTCACTTTAATTTTCTTCTCTTACACACCCTACAAAATTCATCCCCAATTCTGAAATTTTTCAGAATCCCCCAGACACAGTGTCATCAGCAAAGAGCAACTGTGAAACTCCCACTTTTGTTTGATTTTTTTATCTTTTAATCCACGCCTCTTGTCAAGACCCTCGATTTACTTCCTTCAACCCCTCTATAAATATATTAACACCCAGGGGGTGACATCACAACCTTGTCAAAGGCCTATTTACGGGGAAATAATTTCCCTCTTTCCTAATCCTAATTGGCCCACTACCCTGTAAAAACTTTCATGTTTTCATAATACCCCTCCCCATACCCGCAACCTGCGCTTTGCCCCCCTTTTCCACCCTGTCCCCCCTTTTCCCAATCCTAAAAGCCAAAAAGACCTCTTTAGCCTTATCTAAATACTGTTTTTTTAATGTTTCACTGTAAAACCCCCTGGTCCACACACCCCCTACTTTAAAAACCCTCCTTGTTCATCGTACCCTATCCCCGTCAAATCTAATTCTTTAATAATAATCTACCAACACTTTACAGGTATACCAAAGATTATCCCCCTAAAATTTTTTTGCACCTTTTTTGTCCCCTTTACCTTTATAAAAAGGAATATGCTGCTCTCGCCAATCCCTAGGTCCCTTTACTCTTTTCCTACATTTATTAATAATTGCACCAAACCACCCCAAAAAACTAAAAACCCCCCCGTTTTTAAACTTTTCTACTTTACCCCATCAACCCGGGGCCCCTTCCCCTTCATTTTCCCTACTCCTCAAAATTTCCCCCACCTCACAACGGCTTTCCTACTCCTACAAGATGTTTTTTCCCTCCTTCCCCTATAAACAAAATCAAGCTTCCCATTTCAAACATTTAACAATTCTTCAAAATATTCCCCCATTTTCCCAATCCCTCTAACTCTCATTTAATAACTCTCCTCTCCTATTTTTAAACAAACCATTTGTTCCTGGTTCCTTAACTTGTTAATCCACTCCAAAACTTTTTCTTATTTTAAACAAAATTTGTTGATAACTCTCACCCACTCTTCATTTGCCTTTTTTACATTGTTTTCACCACTTTTAAACCTCTCCTTTTTTCTCCATATACTTTTCCCCTCCTTGCATCACTTCTATTTGTAAAAACCCCTTTGCAAACTTTTTCTCCCTTATACTCTCTTTACATCATCTTCCACCCAATCGCCCTCTTCCCTCCGCACCCCTTTCCCGTAATCCAAAATTTGCTGAACACTCCCAACAATAAAATTTTTTTAAACCCCCCCCCAAACCCCTTGACCCCATTCCTTGCTTCCCCTTAGCCCATCATTTTCCAGTAGCTGTTTATTTTTCCTAACTGCCTCCTCTTTTATTTATAAACCTTCACCTCTCCTTTTCCGATGCTTCTATTTTCCTTGTATCCCCTCTCCTTTTTTCTTCAGTGTAGCTACAACTAGAAAGTGATCTGATATTCGTGGCCCCTTTTAAAAAATTAATCTGAAGCACTCAACAATATTATATATATATTTATTATTTTATATATATTTTATTATTATATATATTTTATTAAATAAAATATATAAATAATTTATTAATATAAATTTTTATATAATAAAAATATTTATATATATATATTAAAATTTTTATATATAATATTTATTTAAATAAAATAATAATATTATTATATATTGGCAAGAGGCGTGGAGTTTTAAAAAATAAAGAATCACAACAAAGTGGGAGTTGTCACAGTGCTCTTTGCTGTGCACGTGCTCTTTTGGGGGATTGAAGAGAAATTGCGGATTTGGGGGATGAATTTGGTAGGGGGTGCAAAAAAAAGAAAATTAAAGGTGAAAACAAAAGAGTAAAGGGTTAGAGGGTAACAAAAAAATTTGGTGATGAAAAATTGAATTTCGATTGGGGGGGAGAGATGGAGGAGGTGAACGTATTTAGAATTTGGGGGTGGACGTGTCAGCGGATGGGTCTTTAAAGAGAGGTGAATCATAGAATTGATGGGGAAAAAGGTGAGTGGTGCACTTAGGGGTCTGGGAGACAAAGAACTTTGTCCTTGGGGGCAAAAAAGGGAATGTTTGAGAGATATTTTCCCAAAGTCTTTTTTGGGTGTGAAACGTGGGTGATGAAGTTGCAGCGAGGAGAAGGCTGGGGCAGGGGAGATGTATTCTGAGGGCAATGTGTGGTGTAATTAATGCAGAGAATTCGTAGTTTGGGGTTAGGAGGAGGTTCGGGATTACCCAAAATGTTGGCCAAGGGCTAGGAAAGGGTTTTTGAGGTGGTTTGGACATGTAGAGAGAATGGAGCGAAAAAGAAAGACTTCAAAAGTGTACGTCTGTAGGAAGGAAGGGGGGTAGGGGTCGGCCAGGAAAGGGTGGGGGAGGGGGGAAAGGAGGTTTTGTGTGCGAGGGGCTTGGACTTCCACAGGGATGCGTGAGGTGTTTGATAGGTTGAAAAGGAGCAAAGGGGTTTTTATACTTGACGTGCTGTTGGAGTGTGACAAAGTAACATTTTTAAGGGATTCAGGGAAACCCGGGAGCCGGATTGAGTCCCGGAATGGGAAGTACAGTGCCCCGCACTCTGAAGGAGGGGGGTTAATGTTGCAGTTTAAAAAATGTAGTGTAAAACACCCTTCGGCAAGACAGTGATGGAGTGAATGTGGTGAAAGTTTTTTTTTTTTCGGGCCACCTGCCTTGGGGGGAATCGGCCGGTGTGTAATAAAAAAAAAAAAATATATAAAAATATAATTATATATATAATAATAATATATATATATATATATATATTAATATATATATATATATTTATATTTAAATTATATATTAATATAATAATGTATATATAATATTATATATATATAAATGATATTTATAATAAAATATATATATAATATATTATTATATATAAATATATTTAATAATATATTATATATAATATTTAAAAAATATAATATAATTATTATTATATATAAAAAAATAATAAATATATATATATAAATAATATAAAAATATATATAATTTAATATATATATTTTTTTTTTTTTATTATCCACTGGCCCATTCCCACCAAAGGGAGGTGGCCCGAAAAAGAAACTTTCACCATCATTCATCCATCACTGTCTTGTAGAAGGGTGCTTTACACTAAAGTTTTTAAACTGCAACATTAACACCCCCCCCAGAGTGCAGGCCCCTGTACTTACCTTTCCGGGCTCAAATCCGGCCCGCCGGTTTTCCCCGAACCCCTTTTATAAATGTTACTTTTTCTCACACTCCAACAGCACGTCAAGTATTAAAAACCATTCGTCTCCATTCACTCCTATCAAACACGCTCACGCATGCCTACTGGAAGTCCAAGCCCTCGCACAAAAACCTCCTTTACCCCCTCCCTCCAACCTTTCCTAGGCCGCCCCTACCCCGCCTTCCTTTCCACTACAGACTGATACGCTCTTGAAGTTATTCTGTTTCGCTCCATTCTCTCCACATATCCGAACCCCCTCAACGCCCTTCCTCAGCCCTCTGGACAACAGTTTTGGTAATCCAGCACCTCCTCCTAACTTCCAAACTACGAATTCTCTGCATTATATTCACACCACACATTGCTCTCAGACATGACATCTCCACTGCCTCCAGCCTTCTCCTCGCTGCAACTTCATCACCCTTGCTTCACACCATATAAGAGCGTTGGTAAAACTATGCCTTTTCATACATTCCCCTCTTTGCCTCCAAGGACAAAGTTCTTTGTCTCCACAGACTCCTAAGTGCACCACTCCCCCTTTTTCCCCCCTCATCAATTCTATGATTTACCTCATCTTTCATAGACCCATCCGCCGACACGCCCCACTCCCAAATATCTGAATACATTCACCTCCTCCATACTCTCTCCCTCCAATCTGATATCCAATCTTTCATCACCTAACTCTTTGTTATCCTCATAACCTTACTCTTTCCTGAAATTCACTTTCAATTTCTTCTTTTGCACACCCTACCAAATTCATCACCAATCTCGCAACTTTCTTCCAGAATCTCCCAAGAGCACAGTGTCATCAGCAAAGAGCAACTGTGACAACTCCCACTTTATGTGTGATTCTTTATCTTTTAACTCCACGCCTCTTGCCAAGCCCCTTTCGCTTTTTACTTCTCTTAAAACCCCTTCTATAAATATATTAAAAAAACCACGGTGACATCACACATCCTTGTCTAAGGCCTACTTTTACTGGGGAAATAATTTCCCTCTTTCCTTCTTTACTCTAACTTGAGCCTCACTATCCTCGTAAAAACTCTTCACTGCTTTCAGTAACCTACCTCCTACACCTTTTACACCCTGCAACATCTGCCACATTGCCCCCTATCCACCCCGGTCATACGCCTTTTCCAAATCCATAAATGCCACAAGACCTCTTTAGCCTTTTCTAAATACTGTTCACTTATATGTTTCACTGTAAACACCTGGTCCACACACCCCCTACCTTTCCTAAAGCCTCCTTGTTCATCTGCTATCCTATTCTCCGCTTACTCTTAATTCTTTCAATAATACTCTACCATACCATATATTTTATATATTAATTATATATATATTATATATATTTTATATATGGTATAAAACCCTTGGTATAAATACCGACAAGTTGGTTTAGAAAGACACGTAAGCAAACACTATAACATATTTATTAGAAAACGTTCGGTCCTGGGACCTGTCAAGGTCCAGGCCGAAACGTTTTCTAATAAAAATGTTTTTAGTGTTTGCTTTACGTGTCTTTCTAAACCTATATATATATTTATATAAATATTATATATTATATTATATATTTAAAAATTATATATATTATATTTATATATTATATATTATAATATATATTTTATAAAATATTTATATATATTATTATAATTTATATATTATATATATATTATATATATATATATTTATATATATATAATATATTTTATATATTATATATATTTTATATAATTAAATATAATATATATATAATATATATATATATATATATATATATAATATATATAAATATATATATTATATATAATATTTTATATATTATAATATATATATAATTATATATATATATATATAATATATAATATATATAATATATTATATTTTTTTATAATTATATAAAAATTAAAATATTATATATATTATATAATATATTATATATAATATATATATATAATATATATAAATAATAATATATTATATATATATTATATAATAATTTATATATATTATTAAACGAGTAGGGAGTATAGAAAATGGGGGAGGGGTATTGGGTAGATGGCGAGAATATTTGGGAATTTTAAATGTTAAGGAAAAAACGAGGGGCAGTAATTTCATGCACTGTCAGGAGGTTATACCATCTTTTGGATGAAAAAGAGCAGAAAGTAAGGTGGGGAGGTAGTGGGCATTACGTAAATGAAAGGGGGTAAAGGGAGCTGGAACTGATGGGATCATGACAGAATGTTAAAGCAGGGGGGGATATAGTGTTGGAGTGGTTGGTACTTTTGTTTAATAAATGTATGGAAAGGGGGGAAAGGTACCTAGGGATTGGCAAGAGGGGCATGTATAGTCCCTTTATATAAAGGGAAAGGGGACAAAAGAGACTGTAAAATTATAGAGGAATAAGCTTACTGAGTTATAACCAGGAAAAGTGTACGGTAGGGTTATAATTGAAAGAATTAGAGGTAAGACAGAATGTAGGATTGCGGATGAGCAAGGAGGTTTAGAGTGGGTAGGGGATGTGTAGATCAGGTGTTTACGTTGAGCATATATGTGAACAGTATTTAGTAAAGATAGGGAAGTTTTTATTGCATTTATGGATTTAGAAAAGGCATATAAATAGAGTGGATAGAGGAGCAATGTGGCAGATGTTGCAAGTATATGGAATAGGTGGTAAGTTATTAAATGCTGTAAAGAGTTTTTATGAGGATAGTGAGGCTCAGGTTAGGGTGTGTAGAAGAGAGGGGAGAATACTTCCCCGGTTTAAAAATAGGTCTTAGACAGGGATGTGTAAAGTCACCATGGTTGTTTAATATATTTATAGATGGGGTTTTTTAAGGAAGTAAATGCTGGGGGTTTGGGAGAGGGGTGGGATTAAATTATGGGGAATCAAATTCAAAAAAGGGAATTGACACAGTTACTTTTTCCTTTTTGATACTGTGCTTAGGGAGATTCTAAAGAAAAATTGCAAAGGTTAGTGGGGTGAGTTTGGGAATGTGTGTAAAGGTAGAAAAGTTGAAAGTGAACATAGAAAGGTAAGGTGATGAGGGTGTCAAATGATTTAGATAAAGAAAAATTGGATATCAAAAATTTGGGGGGGAGGAGTATGGAAGAAGTTTAATGTTTTCAGAATTTGGGAGTTGACGTGTCGGCGGATGGGTTTATGAAGGTTGAGGGGTTTAATCATGAATTGATGAGGGAAAAAAGGTGAGTGGCGCGTTGAGGTATATGTGGAGTCAAAAAAAAAGTTATCTATGGAGG
>NC_069425.1:30735021-30792521 GCF_026875155.1 Cherax quadricarinatus
GTACTCTCAGTCCTGCTTAAGCCTTTTGTAAAACCAAAGATACATTTATGAGTGGGGAGGAGTACCAGCTTTCCACCGAGGACGGAAAACCGCAGAAAGGATGGTGCTAAACCACCATCCTTTCTGCAGGTTTTGGCTATCAGCTATTTAGAGAAACTGAGTTTAGTTTGACAAGTTTTATTGGTTTTGACATGTGTGTGACTTTGGCCATCTTCCAGGTGATTGGGAACGCGTCGGTACCCGAGGTTATGTTCATATCGTCCGGAACTGCTTCTTCTCCACTTGGCCAGCACATGATAGCGTGGAGTGATTCTATAATTGTAAGTAGCAGTGTTACTTCTCGGCTTCATGATTGTTTAGTGAGTGGGGAGTGTCATGTCAGTTTTCTCCCATGCAGTTCTGATTTCATGTCAATGTGGGAGCAGTAGAAAAGGAAAATGAACAAGAGATGGGCACAAAGCAAGGATACAACCATTAATGGGCTGTAAGCACGACCAAGGCAGATCACCTTAACTAGGAGAAATATAAGGGTAGACCCAAGAACTGGAACTCATGAGGCAGGCCCAAGAGCTGGAGTTAGGACCTCACACACTCGGTTGAGTAAACACGCACACACCACTACCTCGGTGGCTGTACTGAACAAACTTTTCTCCCAGCGTGTGAAATCTGCACTCACGCTACACCTGACCTTGCTGACCGCGTGTCCTGACCGAGTGGTCTGCACCGCCCTCTAATATATGTGCTGGCCCTCTTGTCTGCCTGCATGTCTGCCTTCGTGCCTGCCTGACTGCTCGTATATCTTCCTGCCTGCCTGCCTGCCTGCCTGTCTGCCTGCCTGCCTGATTGCTTACATACCGACATGCCTGTGACTTTCGTGGTGGTGGTGACTGTCGTGATGGTGGTGATGGTGATGGTCGACGTCTCAGTCAGTGAGTGAAAGAAGGAAAGAAGGAAGGAAAGAAAGAGGAAAGCGACAGTTGCCACTGGTCTAAAACCCACGTCAACAGAGCTCACTTGGACCCCAGTCTGTCTACACAGCTTCTTGTGCTCCACCAGACGGAAGATATAAATAACAGAGGCATAACTACATATCTTGTATTACTCACCCGGATAAAAATATATATTTATAAATATTAAGTCATGTTTTTCCAGCCCGTGCGTTCAAGATTCCTGAGTGAGGTGACTCACTTCCCCTCCCGCCTGCCACGGACACACAATGTCCTTGTATCTCCCTCTTATCATTCCATGTGCATCATTGCGTTTAGAAGGAGTGGGCCTATTAAGAGTGGATTTATTTGGATTGGATTTATTAAGAGTGGATTTATTTGTATTGAATTTATTAGGAGTGGATTTAATTGGGTTGGATTTGTTAGGAGGGAGTTTATTAATTTGGCTTATCTAGGATTAGATTTGGATTTATTATCAATGTATTTGTTAGAAATGGATTTGTTAAGATAATTATTAGTATTATATTCACGGGGAAGCGTTAAACCCGCAGGGAGGAGGGGGGTCATACAGCTCTTGGGGAATGGGAGGCAATCAGGTTTAATCCAGGGTAAAGAAGGGAGGTTTTAGCACTTTCGATCAAGAGCCCTTTACCAGCATCAAGGCACCCCCTCCCCCACCCTCCCTCTCCACCTCCCCCCTCCCCCTTCCTGTCTTTTTAAGGGGGAGGGGGTCAAAGTCGGACCGAAACGTCGTCGTACGTTTCTGTTTCGTGAGTGCGTGATAAACGTGTTACACCTTGGTTATGTTTACTTTCCTCACAGCAAGCTTCCTCAGTCGAGTGTAACAGCACTTGAAACAACAGAAGCAGATCTGAGGTAGTCAGTAACTCACCCTTGGTAACGTTACCAAACGTCTCGCAGTGAAGGAACCAGATTGTTGTACATGTTTCTTGGTCATCAACTTGGCGATATTGTTTACCATTGATGATATGAAACCTGAGAGTGAGTATGGAGGAGCCGGGTGAGGCAGTAAGCAGGGTATAAACACACACACATACGTGGGTATGGATGCCACTAAGAACGAAGTTATGAAGAAAATGAGTAGGAATGAACTTCTGGGATGATTGACGCATTTGTATGATGGATGTGTGTGATCATGTTTATGGAAACGATAAATCCGTGTGGGTTAATCAGCGCAAGGAGTGGTGGAGGCTCGATCCTCCGACCGCTAATCACAAGATAGACATGTCCTTAAAATACAAGTTTTGCTCTGTTTCTATGTTTTTTTATTCACCGCTATCAAGTTAGTCAATGGCTTGGCAGAGGCCACGAGGGAGTGTATACTTCAAGTTGCATAAGAGTCTACAGAAGGAACAAGATAATGGCAAGGTGAATAAATCTGTCGAATATACCAAGAAAGGTATATCAGAATTGATATTTGCGAGAATTAAGTTAATGAGAGTGAGAAGACTTACAGGTTATAACTGAGGCTTTAAGATGATAAAGGACCTGTGGCTCCATAGTTTATATTAAAGCATAACACTGAACAATGCTTTGATAAGAGTAAGGAGGTGCTTACTGCCTTAGTATTCGGGGAGAAATAATAAATATATATGATATATATATAATATATATATATATATATATATACAAGGAATTCGCAAGAGCAGGCGAAATATACACAAACACTGATCTCTGGCTGAAGGAGACTCGAACCTACGAACCTTGGAACAAGGTACGCAGTGCTTTATACCAATTACCACACTGGACCAGATGCTTGGAGTCCAGCTTGCGCTTAGACTTTGATCCAGGCATCCAGTTTAGGGAAAGGCTTACACTTTTTATCTCATCCCTGTGTGGGTAGATTGGTCAAAGTCACTGCGTACTTGTTACAGGTTCGTAGGATTCGAGTCTCTTCAGCCAGAGACAGTGTTTATATAGTTGAGGACAGGGAAAGCCAGGAGGCACGTGTTGATAATGTATGGATTAGGGGTGGGTTGTTAAGGGCCGTAAAGAGCTTCCATGTGGAGTGTTGGTCAGGGTGTGTAAGGAGAGAAAGGGACTGTTTTCGAGTGAAAGTAAACCGCTAGAACAGGGAGTGTGTTGTACATCATGGTTCTTGAAGCACTTAACCCTGTACCAGACAGAGTGTTAGGGGAGGCAGAACTTGAAATATTCAAATAATACAAGTACAAGACGTCACAATTGTTCAATGTTGTTGATGATACACCGCTGTTGATGACACACTGATATTGATGACACAGTGATGTTGTTGACACAGTGATGTTGATGATACAATGATGTTGATGACAATGATGTTGGTGACAGTGATGTTAATGGCACAGTGAAGTTGATGACACAGTGATGTTGGTAACAGTGATGTTGATGACACAGTGATGTTGAGGACACAGTGATGTTGAGGACACAGTGATATTCATGACACAGTGATGTTGGTGACACAGTGATGTTGACGACACAGTGATGTTGACGACACAGTGATGTTGACGACACAGTGATGTTGACGACACAGTGATGTTGATGGCACAGTGATGTTGGTGACACAGTGATGTTGAGGACACAGTGATATTCATGACACAGTGATGTTGATGACACAGTGATGTTGGTGACACAGTGATGTTGATGACACAGTGATGTTGAGGACACAGTGATATTCATGACACAGTGATGTTCATGACACAGTGATGTTGACGACACAGTGATGTTGACGACACAGTGATGTTGACGACACAGTGATGTTGATGGCACAGTGATGTTGATGACACAGTGATATTGATGATACAGTGATGTTGATGACAGTAATGTTGATGACACAGTGAAGTTGATGGCACAGTGATGTTGATGATACAAAGATGTTGATGACACAGTGATGTTGGTAACAGTGATGTTGATGACACAGTGATGTTGAGAACACAGTGATGTTGATGACAGTAATGTTGATGACACAGTGAAGTTGATGGCACAGTGATGTCCATGACACGGTGATGTTGATGACACAGTGAAGTTGATGACACAGTGATGTTGATGACTCAGTGATGTCCATGACACAGTGATGTCCATGACACAGTGAAGTTGATGACACAGTGATATTGATGACACAGTGAAGTTGATGACACAGTGATGTCGATGACACAGTGATGTCCATGATGCAATGATGTTGATGACAGTGATGTTGATGACACAGTGATATCCATGACATAGTGATGTCCAAGATGCAATGATGTTGATGACAGTGATGTCCATGACAGTGATGTTGATTACACAGTGATGTCGATGATACAGTGATGTCCATGACACAGTGATGTCCATGACAGTGATATCCATGACACAGTGATGTCTATGATACAGTGATGTCCATGACACAATGATGTCCATGACTCAGTGATGTCCATGACATAGTGATGTCCATGATACAGTGATGTCCATGACACAGTGATGTCCATGACAGTGATATCCATGACACAGTGATGTCTATGATACAGTGATGTCCATGACACAATGATGTCCATGACAGTGATGTCCATGACATGTTGATGACCATGATACAGTGATGTCCATGACACAGTGATTTCCCTGATACAGTGATGTCCATGACATAGTGATGTCCATGACATGGTGATGTAAATGACACAGGCATGTTGATGACAGTGATGTTGATGACACAAGCATGTTGATGACAGTGATGTTGATGACACAGTGATGTCAATGACAAAATGATGTCCATGACACAGTGATGTCAATGACAAAATGATGTCCATGACACAGTGATGTCCATGGCACAGTGATGTCCATGACACAGTGATGTGCATGACATAGTGATGTCCATGACACAGTGATGTCCATGACACAGTGATGTCCCTGACATAAGAATATAAGAAAGAAGAAACACTGCAGCAGGCCTACTGGTCCATGCGAGGCAGGTCCAAGTTTCCCACCGACTTAAGCCACTGCCGTAACCTAGTCCTGTCAGGTCACATTCACTTAAGGAAGGAGAACGGCATCTGACCTAGTAGCACAAGTTAGTCAGGTCCAACTCACACCCACCCGCACTCACTCATGTATTCATCTAACCTAATTTTAAAACTACACAACGTTTTAGCCTCTATAACTGTACTGGAGAGTTCGTTCCACTCGTCCACAACTCTATTACCAAACCAGTGCTTTCCTATATCCTTCCTGAATCTGAATTTTTCCAATTTAAAACCATTGCTGCGAGTCCTGTCTAGGCTAGATATTTCTAGTACGCTATTTACATCTTTATTTATTCCTGTTTTCCATTTATACACCTCATTCCTATCCCCCCTAATTCTATGCCTTTCTAGAGAGTGCAGATTCAGGGTCTTCAGTCTAACCTCATAGGGAAGGTTTCTGATACATGGGATCAACTTTGTCATCCTCCTTTGTACATTTTCTAGAGCATTTATATCCATTCTGTAATACGGTGACCAGAACTGTGCAGCATAATCTAGATGAGGCATAACCAAGAATATATAGAGCTGAAGAACAACCTGAGAACTTCTATTATTTATGCTTCTTGATATGAAGCCAAGGATTCTGTTCGCTTTATTGCGAACACTTATGCACTCTTGTCTCGGTTTTAGATTACTGCTAACCAGAACTCCTAAATCCTACAGTGATTTAATGACATCAAAGAAAAAGAAAATACAGGAGTTTGAAAGTATTAAAAAAGGAAGCTGAAAGCAAACACACAAAGTATCAAGGAGAGAGTATGAAGCCTTGGGAACGATCGACTGAACGTCAGACTGGAAGGTGTGTGGAGGAGGTGAATATATTGAGATACTTGGGTTTATGGAAGAAGCATAAATCATTGAAAATATGAGGGAAAGAAAGTAGCAGAAGTGCTGAGGCGTCTGTGGATAGCAAGAAGTTCATCAGTATATGAAAAAAAGAGAAGAATGCATCTGAGTATAGTGGTGCCCACATCATTGTACGATTGTAAGGCTGCAGGAAGTCGAGGTTGCAGGCTCTGGAGGCTGCGGGCAATGGAGGTTCCAGGAAGTGGAGGTTTCGTAGGTGAGATCAGTGTGTATGGTGTGAACATTCTGCAGAAAATAAGAAATTAGAAAACGATGTGTTGGTATGAAAGGAATCATTCAGAGAGAAGTAGTCGGGTGGTGAGATGGTACGCTCATTTAGAAATGGTGAGCTAAGATACACTGAGCAAGAGTGTGTACGAATCTTGGGTGGAGGGAAGCGTAGGGCTCGTCTGAGGAAGGGATGGAAGGAGGGTGTGAAGATCCTGAGAGCTGTGAGTGTGTTAGATCGGAATGAAGCAAGTGTGTCGGAGTGCAGACTGTGAACCTTTATTACTATGGCAGAGATGAGTGAAGACTCGATCCTCCTTCGGCTAACCTGAGCCCAGTCTGTGGCAGTCAGGCAGTTGCTGGAGTGTAAGCGAGGCAACATGTATGAAGGGATTCGGGGGAAACCGGTTAGTCAGACTCGTGTAAGTGGGAAGTACAGTTCCTGAACTTTGAAAGACGTGTGGGAATGTTGCAGCTGGGTGGGTCCATGAACCACGATGCCTGTGCACTGCTGCAAACACAGCTAGAGAACGAGTGATGGTGACTGTGTTTCTTCTTGGGGTCATCCGCTTTGGTGGTAAATGGCCGGTGTTTTAATGAATATATATATATATATATATATATATATATATATATATATATATATATATATATATATATATATATATATATATATATATATATATATATATATATATATATATATATATATATATATATATATATATATATATATATATATATCCATATATAATATATATATACATAAATTTTATATATATATAATAATTGCTGAAAAAACTCGAACCACACAAATTTCTAGGTGAGTTACACACAACTAATTGTGAAGACACAACTAGGCGTGTACACACACGAGTAGGGTGTACATAGACGAGTGTGTGTACACACACGAATAGGTGTGTACACACATGAGTAGGTGTTTACACACACGAGTAGGTGTATACACACACGAGTAGGTGTGTACATACACAACTAGGAGTGTACACACTTCTTCACCTACCCTCTTCTCTACCTATTCTACTCCTCTGCACATCCTCTCCCCCACTTTACCTCCCCTTCCTCTCTGCACGACCTCACCTCCTCTGCACGTCTTCTCCCTCACCCCTCCTCGGCCCACCCCCTCTCTACTTCCTCTCTCCCATCTCCCCCGTCCTAATCCTCATGCCTCTTCATTCTCCTCCCCACTCCCTCCCCCCTCCCTGTCCACTGCCTTCTATCTCTCCCCGGACACTTTCTCTTAGGTGCATCAGGTCTGAGAGACCACGAGAGTGTGTTGATATCCTCCCCAGGTCCTGTTTACTCCCCGCCCTCCCTGCCCTTCCCCCCGCCCACCCTGCCCTTCCCCCGCCCACCCCGCTTGATCACCCAAGCATGCCACGCCCCCTTACCCCATGCCCACGCCCCCACACCCCCTGATTGAGCGCAGGTGTGGGTTTTTTGGGCGTGTGGTTGGGTGTGGGTGTGGTGGGATAAAATGGGTGTGATAGGGAGGGTACAGTGGGTGAGGTGTAATGACATGCTTGTATAGTGAGGTGGGGACAGGTGTGAAAATGTGGTGGGAGGATTTTAGAAGTATGGTGTGGGTTGAGAGGCAGTCAGCCTCTATCCTGAGAAAGGGAAGGGTAGCTTCAATTCCTTGAATCAAGAGCCCTTCACTAGCATTAAGATAAGCTGTAACTGCCTTTCTCAAGTAACCTATGTACAAGCGTTCTCATACACCGTAAAAGAACTTTGGTAGTGTTGCTGGTGTTGGTCCAGGCAGAGCTATTCTCAGTGTTGTCCGTCTACAGCACCGTATGAAGGTGCAGGAGAGTGTAAATTGTTGACGCTCTCAGTGATTTCTTGGCAGGTACCTGTCATCCAGAAAACCAGGGCTACAGATTTTGGGAACCCTTCTAGAGAAACCCAAAGAGAACTCCTCTCTTGGTTCTATTGGTTTGGTGAGACCAGAGATGGATGAAATCAGTCTGGTTGGTGGGTTTGCGGAACACACTAAATTGTAGGGAATTTTCTTGCAGTTTTTCTGTGTATGGGGACGTGGAAGCAAGGGTGTTGCTGTTGTTTTCCTCTCTTAAGGTGAACTGAATGTAAGATTCAGTAGCGCTGAGATCATTACAATAGTGGTACAGTACTTACAGGTGAGAAATTTAGATATATGTATTGCACAAATGTTTAATTTCTCAGCGCTGAGCTCGTCTCTGAGTCAAGAGCTGAAGTGTGTAGAGTACGATGACGAGGATGTCATCGACAGTCCTCACTCAAGGTACTCCAGCAGAGATGATGTCACGGAGTCTCTCAGCCTCAGGGAACTCCGTGTAAATGCTCAAGGACAGTGCTGACCGGGGACCGCATGACAATACAAGTCAGCTGGGTATAAAGCTGGTTACTAACGGAGAAATTGTTGCAGTTTACTCAACTTCCTTTACTTTGTTGTGTTCTGTAGACCCACCAACCAGAGTAATTCATAAGTTTCTGGCCTCACCGCTCCACTAGAACCGAGAGAGGCATTTTCTTATTTTTTTTTTTTTTTACAAAAAAGATTCTCATAATCTTTAGTCCCGATTTCCTGGATGACGGATGCCTCGAACTCACTGAGATCTTCCGCAGTTTACACTCTCCTTCCACCTTCATGTGGGATTGTAGAAAGGAAAGCACTGAAAATAATTATCATTCCAAGAGTCAATATCAACAACAGCTGCGTTTTAATCCTCCTCAATTCCACGGTACCTGAGAATCTTATACTGTACCGACAATTGGATAAATAAAACATAATCAATACCTGGGTATCTTTAGTGAGAGACGTTTCGCCCTAAAAAGAAGGTTTATTACTCTAATATAGAGACATTGGAAGTAATGGAGCGATGCAGCAGTGGTAGACGAGGTCACATGTTGGAGGGACCCACTGTTGGAAGTAGGTCAAACACATAAAGTGGACCAGAGAAATAGCAGCCGAGTTTCAGAATCTTACATTCTCTGTACCAAGAATAAGCCAGGGTCCACGGGCACACATGAGACTGGGGACGGATGAGCATGCACGCATGAGGCAGCGATATGCAGGCACTCATGCAGGTCCATGCGGTGCGTCTATGATGGTGTGGTGGGTGTGGCATTATGTTTAAAGGTCGCAGGGAGAGTGTATATCACAGTGTGACCTGACGTAAGTGTCCCCCGACATGCACCAACCACCCGAGTCGTGTCCTGCTGGTGATGCCACTCTTGGTGGGGAAGGGACGGTCGTGGGGAGAAGAGAAGGAAGAGTAACGCAGGTGGAGGGTTGTTGGTGAAGAAAAGGTGGAGGAGAAGAGGTGTAGCAGAGGAAGCAAGAGATATTGGAGGTGTGGATGCTGGGGACAAAGCAAGTGAAAGAGGAAGGTAGGGGTATGATTATCTGACTGTGTAGTGTAGGGCGCGTTTGTTGGTCTCCGTTTTCTGTTTACACAAAAAATGTAACACTATAATATTTCACTTATTGCCGCCGCTTAGGTGTATTATAATTGGTTAGTTTTTATTAACAGACGACAGTCTAACGTAATGTAACGTAACCTAGCATAATCTAACCTACCCTAACCTAAATAACGTAAACTGAAGATTTTGGCTAAAACAATACGTGAGAAATCTATTTAGAATTTAGGAGAACGGAATGCACATGCAGTATATAATACATGATGGACAGATTGTCCAATGATGGCTCCTTGTGGAACACCACTCGTCACGCTGGTCCATCCCACTGCCTCTTCCAGGACCACAATTCTTCCCCTCTTCTTAAATATACCTTCACCCACCGTTGCTCATTTTACGTTTACCAACTTTGTTATAATGAGTAACGTATCAGGATAGCTTAGTGTAATTAGTGGACTCCCACAGAGATCAGTGTTGAAACTTACATTATTCCTGATGTTAATGACCTGGTAAAAGTAATACACTCTAGAGATAACAGGAAGATTAAGGAAAATTTCTACAGCGTTCAGGAATTATGTGATAAACGATTACTGGAATTTAATTCAGCGACAATAGTTATGAAGCGGAGAGACGTGGAAGGATGCAGAAGACAGAGTATCATCTGCGAGGGAGGAGAAAAAAGCTCCTGGAAAGAGCTAATAAAATGGCCTAAGAATGAACTTTATCCTAAATTTATCCCTTGAGATGCACATCAAGGGAATGAAATCAGTGCCTCACAAATGTAACAGATACATTGAGGAACACTGGCAGGATACGAATCAAAACATTGTGTTGTATCTTATATGCGAGAGACGTTTTTAAATGACCACGTTCAGTCCAGGACGCATACTAGAGGAAACGTTTGTCCACGAGTGACTTCTTCAATCCTGATGAATGAAGGAGTCACTCATGGCGAAACGTGTCCTGTCCACACACACACACACACACACACACACACACACATACACACACACACACACACACACACACACACATCTCAGTAGTAGTAACCAGTTACCAGTAACCAGTGTACCGTTGACTCAACGACAACCGTCTCTGCCTGAGTCACTGTCTATTCATATTGCGCTGAACTGGCATAATTTTTTTTTTTATCACTTGTAATCTCAACGTTGAGTTCGTTGTTCATTTGTTGAGTTTTAAGTTGTACTATAGTATACCTTGTATTGCATTACAGTTTCAGTTACGTAAGCTTTCATTCCAATGTTCTACTTATGTATATATAATGTTTAATTGTTGTGTACTTTGACATTGTATAGAATCAGCCCAAGCCGTATACCTGCCATCTCTAGTTTGTATTAGTTGTATGTCGGGACGACATACGTTAGCGTCGCCGAGCTCTCAGTAGTAGTAACCAGTTACCAGTAACCAGTGTACCGTTGACTCAACGACCAACCGTCTCTGCCTGAGTCACTGTCTATTCATATTGCGCTGAACTGGCATTATTCAAAAGACCCTCTCACTGGGTACTGTGGCCGTCAGTCAGTGTTACGAGTGTGAGCAAGGAGGCAAGGTAACGGCTGTCAGGGCTCTCTCCACATATCTGCAATTATACGTAATAACAGCCTACGTGAGTATTTCTTACCTAATCCACGTGTCGAACTCCCACATGATACACACACACACACACACACACACACACACACACACACACACACACACACACACACACACACACACACACACACACACACACACACAAGGAAAAGAATCTTGAGGTGAGTATAACACCAGGCACATCTCCTGAGGCGCACATCAATCAAATAACTGCTGCAGCATATGGGCGCCTAGCAAACCTAAGAATAGCATTCCGACATCTCATTAAGGAATCGTTCAGGACCCTGTACACCGTGTATGTCAGGCCCATATTGGAGTATGCGGCACCAGTTTGGAACCCACAGATAGCCAAGCACGTAAGAAAATTATAGAAAGTCCCGGAGCTAAGGAGAGGTTAAAGGAAATCGACCTGACGACTCTGGAGGACAGGAGAGATATGGGTAATATGATAACGACATATAAAATACCGAGAGGAATCAACAAGATGGACAGAGACAGGATGTTCCAGAGATGGGACACAGCAACAAGGGGTCACAATTGGAAGTTGAAGACTCAGATGAATCACAGGGATGTTAGGAAGTATTTCTTCAGTCACAGAATTGTCAGGAAGTGGAATAGTCTATGAAGTGATGTAGTGGAGGCAGGATCTATACATAGCATTAAGAAGAGGTATGATAAAGCTCATGGAGCAGGATGAGTGACCTAGTAACGGCGGAGACAGGAACTGGGAATCGACCCCTACAACCACAACTAGGTGAGTACACACACACACACACACACACACACACACACACACACACACACACACACACACACACAGAGGGATGCATGTGTCACGGGAACATGATATAGAGGTCCTTAGCTGCTGTGTCCTGTCCAGGGGTAGGTGGCTGTCTCCCCAACCCTCCCCTCCCATTCTATCACCCCAACTCACCTCCCACTCCCCCGTCCCATCCCCTTCCTTCATCTCAACTCACCTCCACTTCCCCCTCCCCTCCCATTCCCTCACCCAACTCGCCTCCCACTCCCCCCTCCCATCCCCTTCCCTCACTCCAACTCACATCCCACTCCCCCCTAACTTCCTTCCCCTCACTCCCACTTGTTATTACCCTTATTCACGACCCCCCCTTAGTCACCACCTCACCAAACCTTTCACCCACCCTCACCCAACTTCACCACCATCATCCACCTTCACCCACCTTCACACATCCATACCCACCGTCACTACCCAAACTCACCAGCCGAAATACTGCAGGTTAACACACAGTGTATAACACTGATAACTCTCTCCATTTATTCCTGGTCACCCCGTTCCCTCCCTCGCACCTCCTCGTCCCCCTCTTCCGTCTCCCTCGTTCCGTACCCACTCGCTCCCTCCCTCGTCCATCCCTCGTTCCCTCCCTCGATTCTCTCCTGCTCCTCCCTGCTCCCTCCTCGTTCCCTCCCTCGTTCCCTCCCTCGTCCTCCCTCGCTCCCCCCACGTTCCCTCCCTCGCCCTCCCTCGCCCCCCTAATTCCCTCCCTTGCTCCCTCCCATCGCTCCCTCCCTCGCTCCCTCCCTGCGTCCCTCCCTCGCTCCTCCCTCGTTCCTTCCCTCGTCCCTCCCTCGCTCCCTCCCGCTCCTCCCTCGTTCCCTCCCTGTTCCCTCCCTACGTTCCCTCCCTCGTCCCTCCCTCCTCCCCCCCCTCCCCCCCGCTCCCTCCCTCGCTCCCTCCCTCGCTCCCTCCCTCGCTCCTCCCTCGCTCCCTCCCTCGTCCCTCCCCGTCCCTCCCTCGTTCCCTCCCTCGCTCCCCTCCCTCGCTCCTCCCTCGCTCTCCCTCCACCTCGCTCCCTCCCCGCTCCCTCCCTCGCTCCCTCCCTCGCTCCCTCCCTCGCTCCCTCCCTCGCTCCCTCCCTCGCTCCCTCCCTCGCTCCCTCCCTCGTTCCCTCCCTCGTTCCCTCCCTCTCTCCCTCCCTCGCTCCCTCCCTGATTCCCTCCCTGGTTCCCTCCCTGGTTCCGACACTCGCTCTCTCCCCCGCTCGCTCCCTCCCTCGCTCCCTCCCTCGTTCCCTCCCTCGCTCCCTCCCTCGTCCCTCCCTCGCTCCCTCCCTCGTTCCCTCCCTCGCTCCCTCCCTCGCTCCCTCCCTCGCTCCCTCCCTCGCTCCCTCCTCGCTCCTCCCTCGTTCCCTCCCTCGTTCCCTCCCTCGTTCCCTCCCTCGTTCCCTCCCTCGCTCCCTCCCCCGCTCCCTCCCTCGCTCCCTCCCTCGTTCCCTCCCTCGCTCCCTCCCTCGCTCCCTCCCTCGCTCCCTCCCTCTCGCTCTCGTCCCTCCCTCGTCTCCTCCCTCGCTCCCTCCCGTTCCCTCCCTCGTCCCTCCCTCGCTCCCTCCCTATCCCCCCTCGCTCCGCTCCCTCCCTCGCTCCCTCCCTCGCTCCCTCCCTCGCTCCCTCCCTCGCTCCCTCCCTCGTCTCCTCCCTCGTTCCCTCCCTCGCTCCTCCCCTCGCTCTCCTCCCTCGTTCCCTCCCTCGTCTCCCTCCCTCGCTCCCTCCCTCGTTCCCTCCCTCGCTCCCTCCCTCGCTCCCTCCCTCGCTCCCTCCCTCGCTCCCTCCCTCGCTCCCTCCCTCGCCTCCCTCCCTCGCTCCCTCCCTCGCTCCCTCCCTCCTCCCTCCCTCGCTCCCTCCCTCGTTCGCCCTCGCTCCCTCCCCCGCTCCCTCCCTCGCTCCCTCCCTCGTCTCCCTCCCTCGCTCCCTCCCTCGTCCTCCCTTCCCTCGCTCCCTCGTCCCTCCCTTGCTCCCTCCATCGTCTCCCCTCCCTCGTTCCCTCCCTCTCTCCCTCTCCCTCCCTCCTTCCCTCCCTGATTCCCTCCCTGGTTCCCTCCCTGTTCCGACACTCGCTCTCTTCCCCCCGCTCGCTCCCTCCCCTCGCTCCCTCCCTCGTTCCCCTCCCCGCTCCCTCCCTCCCTCCCCTCCCTCGCTCCCTCCCTCGCTCCCTCCCTCGTTCCCTCCCTCGCTCCCTCCCTCGCTCCCTCCCTCCGCTCCCTCCCTCGCTCCCTCCCTCGTTCCCCCTCGCTCCCTCCCCCGCTCCCTCCCTCGCTCCCTCCCTCGTTCCCTCCCTCGCTCCCTCCCTCGTTCCCTCCCTCGCTCCCTCCCTCGCTCCCTCCCTCGCCCCTCCTCGTTCCCTCCCTCGTTCCCCTCCCTCGCTCCCTCGCTCTCGCTCCCTCTCCCTCCCTCCTCTCTCTCCCGTCCCCCCTCGCTCCCTCCTCCTGTCCCTCCCTGTCCCTCCCTGGTTCCACCTCGCTCCTCTCCCCGCTCGCTCCCTCCCTCGCTCCCTCCCTCGTTCCCTCCCTCGCTCCCTCCCTCGCTCCCTCCCTCGCTCCCTCCCCGTTCCCTCCCTCGCTCCCTCCCTCGTTCCCCCTCCGCTCCTCCCTCGCTCCCTCCCTCGCTCCCTCCCTCGCTCCCTCCCTCGCTCCCTCCCTCGCTCCCTCCCTCGCTCCCTCCCTCGCTCCCTCCCTCGTTCCGACCCTCGCTTCTCCCCGCTCCCCCTCGCTCCCACTCGCTCCCTCCCTCGCTCCCCTCCCTCGCTCCCTCCCTCGTGCCCTCCCTCGCCCTCCTCGTTCCGACCCTGCCCTCTCTCCCCCCTGCCCCCTCGCGTCCACCCCCTCCCCCCCTCGCTCCCTCCCTCGGTCCCTGCTACTCAGCAGGAGGGAGGGAGGTGGCTAGGCTCCACACTACTGCTCAGCAGGCAGCCTCACGCTCCTGGATACACTCACGTACCATACCTTACTGTGGCCCACCCTGGTGTGGGGAACCCACACTGACCCATCCTGGTGTGGGCAGCCCACACTTGCCCACCCTGGTGTAGACAACCCACACTGGCCACCCTGACGTGGGCAACCCACACTGGCCCACCCTATTGTGGGCAATCCACATTGGCCCACGCTGGTGTGGGCAACCTATATTAACCCACCCTGGTGTAAGCAACCCACACTGACCCACCCTGGTGTGGGCAACCCACACTGGCCCACCCTGGTGGGGACAACCCACACTGGCCCACCCTGGTGGGGACAACCCACACTGGCGCACCAAGCATCACCTTACCGGGTACCTCCACTTTCTTGGATCAAGAACCCCTCAGCAGTAAGCTCTCGCATTCAAGTCTTACTAAAGAAAAGTAATATATATATATATTATATATATTATATATATATATATATATATATATATATATATATATATATATATATATATATTCCGAATGCCGCTAATATTTTTTTTTTAATTTTTGTCTAATTATAATTCTCCGGGTTTTTCCTTACGAACAAAAATATTTTCTGTTCTGATACTCTCGAACTATTTTCTATTTACAACTGTTTATGTCCCTTGTGGGTTTAGTGCTTTCCTAGAATAATAATTAATAATAATAATAAAAATAATAATAATAATAATAATAATAATAATAATAATAATAATAATAATAATAATAATAATAATAATAATAATAATAATAATAATTCGTTTAATTTTCATTACATAGAGAGAGAGAGAAAGAGAGAGACAGAAAGAGACAGAGAGAGACAGAGAAACAGAGACAGAGAAACAGAGACAGAGAAACAGAGACAGAGAGAGAGAGAGAGACAGAGAGAGAGAGAGAGAGAGAGAGAGATGCAAAATTCTGTAGGACACACCAGTGGGCTGACACCTTGAGTATGCTCCACTGTCTAGGACTGCCTGTCTCTTGTCTCATCTACCACTGCTGGAGAGTATAGAGGAGCGAGCAAGACAACTCATCTCTCGCCTGGACCTGACCTGAACGGATCTCTCACTCCTCCCACATCTCTCCCACGTGGGTAGTCTCACTGTTATGTACAAGACCAATGCTGTTATGGTGCCACACTGGGCTCCACTTCGTGGTCAACAAGAAGACAGCTTCTAGACAACAAGACAGGCAGCAAGCAGCAACTTCACTCTGACTGTACCCTTCTCCAGAACATTACTTCATCTGAAATCATTCATTCCTAGCCCTTTCAGGGTTTCTGACGTACTAGTATGGCTTACGCACCAGGGTTTTTGATGTACTAGTACGCCTAAATTCTAGCGCCCTCAAATCTAGTGAGAGAAAGCTGGTAGGCCTACATATGAAAGAATGGGTCTATGTGGTTAGTGTGCGACAGTATAAAAAAAAATCTGCAGCACACAGTGCGTAATGAGAAAAAAAAAACTTTGACCGTGTTTTTGTATTAAAACAGCGACTTTGCACTGTATTTTCGTATGGTATTTATTGTTGTATTCTAGTTTTCTTGGTCTCATTTTATAGAATGGAAGACAAATTACAGAAATTGAGATGATTTTGACTGGTTTTACAATGAAAAGTACCTTGAAATTGAGCTAAAAGTAGCAGAAATGTTCGATTTTTACCAAAGTTCAAAAGTAAACAAATCATTCCAAGCATCCAATACACGTCAACTGGTGAGTCTAATATTCTTTCACAAGTGCGCTGATATTATTTATACCATTTCTACACTAATGCAGTAGTCTGCATAACAGTAAATCTTCTATTTTTTGTGAGAATAAAAATTCAAAGTGGAAAGCAAAAGAATGTAAGAGAGGTGTGGGGACAAGACTAATGAACAGAGGAAATGTTATTTTAGTGCCCGGAATGTCTTTCTTGTTTATTCTGGACCCTATTTGGAAATTGGCATCTTTTGAAATTTGTTTGAAATTGGCAAAATTGCTAAATTCTGACCACTGTATTGGATAATTTTAATTGGTAAATGGGTGGTTTCTTGTACTCATTCGATAGAAAAAATGGAGTTCTAGCGAAATAGTTATGATTTTTGTCGACTAGTACACTGGAATTGGCAGAAAATAGGGCTCAAAGTGGGTAAAATCGCCGATGCGTAAAAATTGTCGAGACCGCTAACTTCGCGAGAGCATAATTCCGTAAGTTTTCCATCAAATTTCATACTTTTGGTGTCATTATGATCGGGAAAAGATTCTCTATCTTTTCGTAAGAAAAAATTTTTTTTTTTTTTTTTTGAAATTTGGGGACCCTGAAAACAAGTCTTTGAGAGGGCCCGTGGACCCTGAAAGAGCTACAATGACTCGAGTCTGGAACATGTTCGTACAGAATAACGACATCGATGACATAAAGTCACTTGATCAAATGAAATTACTGTCTCACATATGGCTCCAACTTCACCCTGTTCCCTATTTGTATGTCTCAAAACTGTTACCTCGAGGTAACAGTTCTTAGCTTGTAAATAAAAACGTGAGAGAGAGAGAGAGAGAGAGAGAGAGAGAGAGAGAGAGAGAGAGAGAGAGAGAGAGAGAGAGAGAGAGAGAGAGAGAGAGAGAGAGAGAGAGAGAGAGAAAGAGAGAGAGAGAGACAGAGACAGACAGACAGACAGACAGACAGACAGACAGACAGACAGACAGACAGACAGACAGAGAGATATGGGGTGGGGGGGACATGTGGTCACGTAAGATACTAGTTGGTCGACATTCCTGGGTCCTCAGGCGTGTGAGTCGCTCTTAGCCAAAAGACGTTTGTGTGTGAATGTATGTGTGTGTACTCATTTATTTGTACTCACATATTTGTGGTTGCAGGGGTCGACTCACAGCTCCTGGCCTTTCCTCTTCGTTTGTGTGTGTGTGTGTGTGTACCATACTATTTGTGGTGGCAGGGGTCGGGTCACAGCTCCTGGCCTTGTCTCGTTAACTGCCACTTGGCAGCTCAGCTCCTTCGTAGCCTCGTTAGTTCTGTCGCTTATTCTTAAAATCATGCATGGAGTCGGCCTTCCCCACCTCTTCGTCGAGGTCATTCCACTTCCTGACCATCCTGAGGCTGAAGAAATACTTCCTGACATGCTTGTGACTCATCTTTTGTCTCTAAATTCCAACTGTGCTTTCTTGTATCTGTTTCCTGTATCTCAAACAGTGAATCCCTGCCCACTCTATTAATATTTTGAATATTTTGTATGTTGTTATCACATCTCACCTAGTTCTTTTCTTCTCTGATATAAAGTTTAGTTCTGTAACTAGTCTCGTTGTATACCTCTCCAATTTCTCTAGTTTTTTAACATGATTTATCATGTGTGGGTTCCATGTTGGTGCTGCATACTCCAGGATGGGCCTGACGTATGTCGTATATACGGCCGTGAATGACTGCCGAGATTCCTGACAACTACTTTCACATTTGCGCAAGACGAGCATTGTCCGCAGACATTATTTAGATAATATGTGTCTCTGGCGATATGCTCGGCACTATGCTAACCCCTATGTGTTTCTCTCTGAGTAAGGTTTGCAGCCAGTGTCCCTCCTAGTCAATACTAAGTTTTCGATTATTAGTATTGTGCCTTCTCCAATTCTCATAACGTTGCATCTTCTGGGGTTGAGTACAAGCAACCGTGCAGTTTGACTAGGTACATTGTAGCATTTCCTTGTCCTCAACAGTTGTCGTTCTCCTCATTAATATTACATCTATAAAAAGGGATACGCCTGACACTATCATTTCTGACGTGTCATTCACTTATACCAGAAACAGTACCGGTCACAATACTGATCCTTGCGGAACTCCACCTGTTACACTTTTCCATGCTGATATTTGTTCTCGGACAAGCAATCTTTGTCTTCTTCCCATAAGGAAATCTTTAATCCATTGTAACGCATTCCCAGATGTTACTGCCTGCACCTCCAGGTTTCGCCTCGGGCTCAGGTGCATGTGTGTGTGTGTGTGCGTGTGTGTGTGTGTGTGTGTGTGTGTGTGTGTGTGTGTGTGTGTGTGTGTGTGTGTGTGTGTGTGTGTGTGTGTGTGTGTGTGTGTGTGTATGTGTGTGTGTGTGTGTACTCACCTAATTGTACTCACCTAATTGTGGTTGCAGGGGTCGAGATTCAGCTCCTGGCCCCGCCTCTTCACCGACCGCTACTAGGTCCTCTCTCCCCCTGCTCCATGAGCTTTATCATACCTCGTCTTAAAACTATGTATAGTTCCTGCCTCCACTACATCGCTTGCCAGACTATTCCACTTCCTAACTACTCTATGACTGAAGAAATACTTCCTAACATCCCTTTGACTCATCTGAGTCTTCAGCTTCCAATTGTGACCCCTTGTTTTTGTGTCCCATCTCTGGAACATCCTGTCTCTGTCCACCTTGTCTATTCCACGCAGTATTTTGTATGTCGTTATCATGTCTCCCCTGACCCTCCTGTCCTCCAGTGTTGTCATGCCGATTTCCCTTAACCTTTCTTCATAGGACATTCCCCTTAGCTCTGGAACTAGCCTTGTTGCAAATCTTTGCACTTTCTCTAGTTTCTTTACGTGCTTGGCTAGGTGTGGGTTCCAAACTGGTGCCGCATATGTGTGTGTGTGTGTGTGTGTGTGTGTGTGTGTGTGTGTGTGTGTGTGTGTGTGTGTGTGTGTGTGTGTGTGTGTGTGTGTGTGTGTGTGTGTGTGCGCGAGCGTATACTTATGTGTGTATTTACCTTGCTCCATCTCCTGGTCCCACCTCTTAACCTGTGATGGCATAAGTGACTTATCATTCAAATAAAATAAAGCGAGAAAGATAATGAGTACCGTATATTTTGTGTTTGCTGGTGAAGAACTCGTCAGGGTGACGCCAGTCATCGCCGGCCACAACACTGATAACATCACAGCCAATTTTTACATCTCAAACGGTCACTGGAACCTGATTCCAGTAGCCACTTGTCCGAAAGCTCCCCCTTTTTTATATTACGTTTTCTTGTAACATTTTACATTCTTCCCCTATTTATATTTTCTTCACTGATTTAGCACCTGCAGCATAAATATGGAAAGTGTTCTCCAGTGTTGTTCTCCAGTGTTGAAGCAACCAGTGATTATCACCAGGAGGGGTAACAAGAAGCCACCAGAGAGTCGTACTGGTCGTCACCAGGAGGGGTAACAAGAAGCCACCAGAGAGACGTACTGGTCGTCACCAGGAGGGGTAACAAGAAGCCACCAGAGAGACGTACTGGTCGTCACCAGGAGGGGTAACAAGAAGTCACCAGAGAGACGTACTGGTCGTCACCAGGAGGGGTAACAAGAAGTCACCAGAGAGACGTACTGGTCGTCACCAGGAGGGGTAACAAGAAGCCACCAGAGAGACGTACTGGTCGTCACCAGGAGAGGTAACAAGAAGCCACCAGAGAGACGTACTGGTCGTCACCAGAGAGATGTACTGGTCGTCACCAGAGAGTCGTACTGGTCGTCACTACTCTCCACTCTCAGTACCACCACAACTTTTTTATACAACTAATTATTTACCTTTCAGAGCCATAGTCATGAAATTTATTTAACGTAGTAATGGACAACTCTCGATATATAAGATCACCCACTTAAAAAAAAAATTAATTTGGTCCCCCTCTCCTTTAAGTTTATATATCCACAGTCGTCCATTATATATATATATATATATATATATATATATATAACCTTACTATATGTATTATCAATAACTTACTCTTAACTGGCAATATATTTACTAGAACTGTCACTAAGAAATCTTTTCTAATTATTTTGGAGAAAAAAGAATCGCGACATTATTATTCAGTACTGCACATCTTTCAATAATAAGCTTCACTAGTTAAACAGCGCACAAAAAAATACCCGCAAATCTCGTTTCCACTTAGACTAATGAAAAATAAAATTAAAGCCATCTATGAAAATATATAAGGGCATTACAAGGTAAACATACATGTCCCTAAAAGGAATGTATATACAAGGTACCGGGAGCTTTAATCTTACCTTGAGTTATGGTGCTTTAAAGACCTTAACACCATGTTGCATACTTACCACCCGTCCTAATTACAGATAAAATTGCTACCTAATGGACTTAATATTTTCTAGACACGACCATTTAAGCTTGTTTATTGTAGCAATCCATGTAACCTGTATGTGCTGTGAGGCCGCCGCATCAGGAATGCTCAAGCAATCTTCTCTCCATTTTTAGAAGCGATGGAGCGGTCATAGACAATGATCCCGCGGCACTGTTATAGAAGTTAGCACTGGGTGGTTGCTATAGTCAGTGATGCTTTACCTCTTCACTGTTTATTGTGTGATACTTTGTTTTGCATTTCGTATCCCTGGGAAAGTTTTCTCAGAATGTTGTCTAAGATCTAAAGAAAAAAGGAGAGAGAATATCCCTGACGGGTGTATATTCCTCGGTGTATATTCAAAGTGATATGTATTTTTCTCTATATATTACATATACACCGAGGAGCTATAGTGTAATGTCATCAGTAGGCTAGAAGCTGTAGTTCAACATCCTTAGGAGACCCAGGAGGTGGAGCTTAACCCTTTCAAAAACTGCTAAATTTTGATATTAAATGGAAGAAGCACTGTAAAGATACTCCAGTTTATCTACTACAGTGTCAACATCACTGTACGGTGCTGTCTTCTCCACTCCTCCTCACACCAGTTGCACTGGTAGTGTCTGGCTCTTCAGTAACCACTGTCATGCGTGTTCTATCAAATACAAATTTAACCTTGCTGCTAAATCCGCCAGAGAAGGATTCAGCAGTAAGAGAGTGATTGACGTCTCTAATCACGCTACAGATGTACGTATTACTCAATTATAAGTCAACTAGCTCTGGTAATTAATAAGAAACATGTTCAACACCTGAATTATGTACAGGAATTGTGTATACTGGTCTAATATACATGTTATTTAATGATAAACAACTCTAAAGATGACTTTGGCTAAGGTATTGGGGGACAGACATCCCACTTATCAAAGCGAAGTCGTCAGCTTAGCCGTGGGTATTTAGAGGTAACGTAAAGATGGTTACTAAAACAGATATTCCATAGAAAGCGATTAACTACCTTCCCCAGTGATATACTAAATAAGTCCCATTCACACTCTGCAAAAAGACAGTAATAAGAGAAAGACCTGGGAGTAAGAATTAACAATGGCCAAAAGAATACTAAACAAGGTCTACCCGAGAGAGTGAAGCTAAAAGAATGTTAATTGTCATGCCAGGCGTTTCCAGTACAAAATACCATGGCATGAAAATAAAAATAAGCTGGAGACGGTACAGATAACGTAAAAAAAAATCGTACCTCCCTTAAAAAAGTAAATCATGTTAAAAAGACTCAAAAAGCATCACTTGTTCTTCCTTATGATAGGAAAACAACGACCAACTCAAACTGGAACTTTTAAGATTCAAAAATAAACATTGATGTTAACAGAAAGAAATGAAACACAACGTTATTTAATGAAACGAAACAATTGAATGGAACAGAGAAGCAAGAGGAGAAACACAAATGTTTGTAAAGTCATTTACAGTTACAGAACATTGTAACACACTCTCCTGACGCTGCAAGTGCAAAACAATACAGTTCTTTAGGAGCCATTTAAACAAGCACATTGCACGTATCAGATTGCAGTAGTAACAATACAAGGGCTGGCTCTGGCTGCAGGAACCGTAATGCATGTTTAAAAACTACCCAGGACGACTAGCTGAGCATGGCTTACCCATGGTACAGCAGTAATAGCAGTAATAATAGCAGTAATAATCGTGTTTGGAAGTTTTAAAAGGGAAAATATAAATATATGAGTTTAATTAAGTATTAAAAGGGGAAGGATTTAAATTGGAGAATTGAATAAAGTTTTTTGGGGAAGAATAAATAGTGGGATAATACGAGTTTAAAAAAAGTAGGATTAATATAGGGTTTATAGGGAAGTAATAAATGGAATTAGGTGAAGGTTAATATTGGGGTTAAATATGATAGTTTATAATTGAGGGATTAATTTGAATTAAAAGTAAATTAAAGTATTAAAAGGGTATTGTGATTATAAGTAATTAATAGTAAAGTATTAAATGGTAATTAGGGTAAATAATAAAGGAAAAGTAAATTTATTGGTAAATTTAAAGGTTATTTTAAGTATATATGTAGGGTTAAATTAAATTTAAAATATTGTATTAATGTAATAAATTGGAAGTTAAAATGGGGGGAAAAAATTTGGGGGTTTAAAAGTAATTGTAAGTGATTAAGGTGAGGGTAAATTGTGAGATATTATAGGTAATAATTAGTGAGTAATAATAGGAGAAAAAAGGGTTTTTAAAGTTAATAAAGGTGGTAAATAGGGAGGTTAAGTTAATATGAGGTTGTAAATAGGTGAGTTAAAATTAGTAGGGATTAAATTTGAAGGTATACATATAATAAAAGGGAATAATAGGTGAGAAATTAAAAAAATATAGGGTTAGACATTCAGGGATACACGAGGTGAGTAAAAATTAATAGTACTAGGTTATTACAAAGGTGAGTAAATCAGTGTAAAAATACAGGTGAGTACATGACGGGGAAGTAATGGTGTTTGATACAGGTGAGACGATGTAGTGGTTACATGTAGGTGAGTAAAATAGCGAGTACTGGGTTGAAGTACAATCCAATACATGTAGTGTCAATAGGGTAAATGTAGGTGGATAAACATTTTAATTGTATCAGGTGAGTTACATTCAGAGTTATCAGGTGATTTAATTACAGGTATAACAACAGTTAGTACAGAGGTAGAATGTAAGGTGAGTACATCGGGGGGAATGTAAATGGTGACAACAAGGTGAGTAAAATTAGGTGTAATCTAGTAATGTATGAACATACAGGTGAGAAAACTAATGAAAACAGGTTATATACTTTTTATGTTTTTATACTAGTAATAATTATTTATAAGGTTACTCTAGGGTACTCGTGAGTACTACAGGGGATACATGCAGGTAGTCATACGGAAGTACATAACAGGAAATACTATTACTTACAGTAGATTCCAGGTGATACAAAGGTGAGTACAACAGAAGTAACTCATGAGTCTACAGGGGTACATAAGGTAAACAAAAAAGATTACAAAGACCAAATAGTACAACATGAGTACCATACAGGTGATAAACAAGGTGAGTCCCACAGGTAGTAACATACAGATGAGTACTTTCGAGAGTACAAAGGTAAATACTACTTGAAGAACAAAGTGAATTAATTACAGGGGGAGTACATTACAGAGATTAATACAGGGTACATTACAAGAAAATACAGATGAACATTGTGAACAGTGATTACTCGAGGTATTAAGATATACATTAAAGGTTGGAATACTAAGGGGGGGAAAAAGGATAACTCGGTGGTAAGAAAAGGTGAAATAAAATAAAAGGTGAGTCCACAGGTAAAAGACATCAGGTGATACTACAGGTAGACAACAGGGGAGTAATCATTTAACCAAAAGGGTGAGTACTTTAGGTGAGTACATACAGGTGAGGACATACAGGTGAGTACATTGTGAGTACATACAGGTGAATAATGGTAAGGTGAGTACATCCAGGTGAGTACTTTAAAGGTGAGTACATACATGGGGTAAAGTCATACAGGTGAGTCCCTTTAAGGTGAGTACATACAGGTAAGTCATACAAGTGAGTAATACAATGGTACATTAGGTGAGTACATACAGGTGAGTACTTTAAGGTGAGTACATACAGGTAGAAACATTACAGTGAGAAATTTTAAGGTGAGTAATACAGGTAGTAATTAGGTGAGTACATACAGTGAGTACAAAGGGGTGAGTACATAAGGTGAGTACTTTAGGTGAGTACTACAGGTGAGTACATAAGGTGAGTACATCGGGTGAGTACATAAGGGTGAGTACTTTAAGGGAGAACATACAGGTGAGTACATACGGGTGAGAAAATGAGGTGAGTAGTCAGGTGAGTCTTTAGGTGAGTACATACAGGTGAGTACATAAGGTGAATACATAAGGTGAGTACATACAGGTGAGAAATTTACAGGTGAAACATACAGGTGAGTACATACAGGTAAGTACATAAGGTGAGTACAAAACAGGTGGTACAAAGGTGAGTACTTTAGGTGAGTACATACAGGTGGGTACATAAGGTGAGTTAATACGGTGAGTACATACAGGTGGGTACATCAGGTGAGTACATACAGGTAAATACATAACAGAGTGAGTACTTAGGTGAGTACATACAGGTGAGTAATTTAGGTGAGTACATACAGGTGGGTACTTAAAGGTGAGTACATACAGGTGGGTACTAGGGTGAGTACATAAGGTGAGTAATACAGGTAAAGTACATACAGGTGAGTACATAGGTGAGTACATAAAGGTGAGTACTACAGGTGAGTACTTTACAGGTGAGTACATACAGGGGAACATACAGGTAAGTTACATAAGGTGAGTAATACAGGTGGGGTACATTAGGTGAGTACTTTAGGTGAGTACATACAGGTGAGACATACAGGGGGAGAAACATGTGGGTTACATAAGGGTAAAGTACATACAGGTGGGTACATACAGGTGAGTACATCAGGTGGCCCATTACAGGTGAGTACATACAGGTGAGTACATACAGGTGAGTACATACAGGTGAACTTTACAGGTGAGTACTTACAGGTGAGTACATACAGGTGAGTACAACAGGTGAGTAATACAGGTGAGTACATACAGGTGGGGTACATACGGGTGAGTACATACAGGTGAGTACTTTACAGGTGAGTAATACGGGTTTGTACATACAGGTGAGTACATACGGGTGGGTACATACGGGTGGAGTACATACAGGTGAGTACATTCAGGTGGTACATACAGGTGAGTACATACAGGTGAGTATACAGATGAGTACATAAGGTGGGTACATACAGGTGAGTACATACAGGTGGTACATACGGGTGGGACATACAGGTGGTACATAAGGTGAGTACATAAGGTGAGTACATACAGGTGGGTACTAAGGTGGAGTACATACAGGTGAGTACATACAGGGGAACATACAGGTGAGTACATACAGGTAAAGTACATACAGGTGAACATACAGGTGGGTACATACAGGTGAGTATTACAGGTGAGTACATACAGGTGAGTACATACAGGTGAGTACATACAGGTGAGTACATACAGGTGGGTACATACAGGTGGGTACATACAGGTGAGTACATACAGGTGAGTACATACAGGTGAGTACATACAGGTGGGTACATACAGGTGAGTACATACAGGTGAGTACATACAGGTGAGTACATACAGGTGGGTACATACAGGTGAGTACATACAGGTGAGTACATACAGGTGAGTACATACAGGTGAGTACATACAGGTGAGTACATACAGGTGAGTACATACAGGTGGGTACATACAGGTGAGTACATACAGGTGAGTACATACAGGTGAGTTACATACAAGTGAGAAATTTACAGGTGAGTACATCGGGTTGGGAGTACATACAGGTGAGTACTTTACGGGTTTGGTACATACAGGTGAACAACATAACATGGTGAGTACATAAGGTTTGAGTACATACAGGTGACACATACAGGTGAGTACATACAGGTGAGTACATAAAAGGTGAGTAATACAGGTGATTTACTTTACAGAGTTGGGGTTACATACAGGTGAAAGTAGTACATACAGGGGTACATAAGGTGAGTACATACAGGTGAGTACATACAGGTGGGTACAAAACAGGTGAGTACATACAGGTGAGTACATACAGGTGTGTACTTTACAGGTGAGTACATACAGGTGTAGTACATACAGGTGAGTACATAAGGTGAGTACATACAGGTGAGTACATACAGGTGGGTACATACAGGTGAACATACAGGTGAGTACATACAGGTGGTACATACGGTGAACATCCCAGGTGAGTACATACAGGTGGGTAAATAAGGTGAGTACATACAGGTGAGTAATACAGGTGGGTACATACAGGTGAGTACATACAGGTGGGTACATACAGGTGAGTACGGGGTTTACAATGAGTACTACGGTGGGTACATACAGGTGGTACATACAGGTGGTACATACGGTGAGTACATACAGGTGGGTACATAAAGGTGAGTACATACAGGTGAGTACAACAGGTGGACATAAGGTGAGTACATACAGGTGAGTACATACAGGTGGGTACATAAGGTGGGTACATACAGGTGGTACTACAGGTGAGTACATAAGGTGAGTACATACGGGTGGGTACATACAGGTGAGTACATACAGGTGAGTACATACAGGTGAGTACATACGGGTGGTACTACAGGTGAGTACATACAGGTGAGTAATACAGGTGAGTACATACAGTGGTACATACAGGTGAGTACATAAAGGTGAGTACATACAGGTGGGTAATACAGGTGAGTACATACAGGTGGTACATACAGGTGAGTACATACAGGTGAAATACAGGTGAGTACATACAGGTGAGTACATACAGGTGAACTTTACAGGTGGGTACATACAGGTGAGTACATACAGGTGAGTACATACAGGTGAGTTTACATTACATGGTGAGTACATACAGGTGAGTACTTACAGGTGGGTAATACAGGTGAGTACATACAGGTGGTACATACAGGGGGGTTTCATACAGGTGAGTACATACGGGAGTACATACAGGGAGTACTTACAGGGGGAGTACATACAGGTGAGTACAAAACAGGTGAGTTACATACAGGTGAACATACAGGTGGGTACATACAGGTGAGTACATACAGGTGAGTACATACAGGTGAGTACATTACAGGTGAGTACTTTACAGGTGGGTACATACAGGTGGGGTAATACAGGTGGGTACATACAGGTGAGTACATACAGGTGAGTACATACAGGGGGACAGTATACTACAGGTGAGTACATACAGGTGAGTACATACAGGTGAGTACATACAGGTGAGTACATACAGGTGAGTACATACAGGTGAGTACATACAGGTGAGTACATACAGGTGAGTACATACAGCGTAAACAAATAAGGGTGAAAAGTAACATAAGAGTGAGTATTAAAGGTGGGGAAATTAAGGTGAGTTTTAAAAAAGGTGGGGTATTAAAAGTGGGTTTTAAAAAGGTGAGTATAAAGTGGGGGTTAAAAAGTGGGTAAAAGGTGAGGTATAAAGGTAAAGTATAATAAGGTATAAATAGGGTAAAGTATTAAAGTAAAGTATAAAGTGAGGGTTAATTTAGGTAAAAAAGGGTGAGTTAATTTAGGTTTTTTGAGTTAAAAAAGGTGGGGTTTTAAAGGTGAGGTATTAAGGTGGGGGTATAATGGTGGGTTTAAATACGGTGAGTATTAAGGTGGGTGCATTAAGTGGGGTAAAAAAAGGGGGTTTTGTGAGTTAATAAGGTGAGTTATTAAGGTGAGGTATATACGGGTGGGGTATAAAGGTGGGGTAAAATAGGAGGGTTAAAAAAGGTGGGGAAATTAAAAAGTGGGGTAAAAAAGGTGGGGTACTTAAGGTGATTAAAAAAGGAGGAAATTACAGGTGGGGTATAAATGTGGGGTAATAGTGAGTATAAGTGAGAAATTAAGGGGATTAATAAGGTATTAATAGGTAAAGTAAAATAGATGGGGTAATTAAATGGGGGTATTAAAAAGGTGAGGAAATTAAAGGTAAAGTATTAAAGGGAGGTATTAAATAGTAAATAAAAGGTGAGTTTTAAAAGTGGGGGTAAATACAGGTAGTAAATACGTGGAGTAAAAAAGTGAGTATAAAGGTGAGGTTAAAAGTGGGGTATTAATAGTGGGGTAATAAGGTGAGTTAAAAAAGGTGGGGTAATAAAGGTGATTTATTAAATAGTACTTTAAAAAGGTGAGGAAATTAAAGGTGGGTAATAAGTGAGTTTTAAAATGGGGGAAATTAAGGTGGATTAAAATACGTGAGGAAATTAAGATGGGGTTTAATAATGTGAGGTAAAAAGGTGGGGGTTTAAGGTGGGGTATTAAAAGTGGGGTAAAAAGTGAGGAAATTAAATGGAGGTAAAATAAGTGAGGTATTTTAAATAGGTGTAGTAATAAGGTATAATAGGTGAGTTTTAATAGTGAGGTATAAGGTGAAATTTTAAGTGAGGTTAAAAGGTGAGTATTAAGGTAAAGAAATTAAAAATTTTTGAGTTACGTAAAAAGGTGGGTTAAATATAGGTATTAATAAGGGATTAATATGTGGGGTATTAAAGTGGGGTATAAATGTGGGGGTTAAAAGGTGAGTAATAAGGTGAGTATTAAAGGTGGTAAAAATGGGGGTATTAAAGTGGGGTAAAACAGTGGGGAAATTAAAAGTAGGTAAATAGTGAATTAAAAAGTTGGGGTAAATTAGGTGGGGGAAATTAAATTGGGGGAAAAAAGTGGGGTTTTAAAAAGGTGGGGTATTAAAGGGGTAATAAGGTATAATAAGTGAGTAATAAGGTGATTTTAATAGTGGGGTAATAAATTGTAGTTTTAATTTTTGAGTATTAAAGTGAAGAAATTAAAGTGGGGAAACATAAGGTAGTAAAAAGTAAAGAAATTAATGTGGGGTATTAATAGGTGAGGTATAAATGTGGGGTTAATTAAGGTGAGTACAAAGGGTGAGAAATTAAAATGAAGTAATAAAAGGTGAGTATTAAGTGGGGGTAAAAAAGTGAGTAAAAAAAGGGATTAATAAGGTATTAAATAAGGGATTAAATATGGTGAGTATTAATATGTGGGGAAATTACAGTGAGGATAAAGTGAGTTTAAAAGGTGAGTATAAAATGGGGTTTAAAAAAGGGTGAGTATTAAGTGGGGTAAAAAAAGTGGGGTAATAAGTGGGGTAATTAAGGTGGGGTATTACAGGTGAGAAATTAAAGTGAGAAATTTAAAAGGTGGGGTAAAAAGGTGGGGGTTAAAAGGTGAGAAATTTAAGTGGGGTATAAAAGTGAGTACAAAGGTGGGGAAATTAAATAGGTGAGTATTAATAAGTGGGGTAATATGGTGATTTTAAATTTGAGAAATTAAAGGTAAAGTATTAAATTGTGGGGGTTAAATAAGTGAGAAATTAAAGGTGAGATTAAAAAGGGTGGGGTATACAGTGGGGGTAAAAAGTGAGAAATTACATTGAGAATTAAGGTGGGGTTAATAAGTGAGTTTAAATATGTGGGGGATTAATTGTGAGTATAAGTGAGTATTAATATGTTGGTATTAAGTGAGTAATAAGGTGAGAAATTAAGGTGAGAAATTAAATGGAGAAATTAAAGGGGGAGAAATTAAGGTGAGAAATTTAATATGAGATTAAATAGTACATTAAAGGTGAGTTAAATATGTTGAGTAAAAAAGTGGGGGTAATAGGGTGGGGTAAAATAAGGTGAAAAGTAATTTTAAGGTGGGGTAAAAAAAGTGGGGTAATAAAGGTGGGGTAAAAAAGTGAGTATAATAGTGGGGGAACAAAGGTGGGGTAATAAAAGTGAGGTAATTGGTGGGGTAAAAAGGTAAAGGTATTAAAGGTGGGGTTTAAATACAGGTAAAAAAAGGTGGGGTATTAAAGGTGAGTATTAAGTGAGGAAATTAAAGGTGAGTAAATTAGGTGGGAAATTAAATTGGAGGAAATTAAAGTGAGTAAATAAGGTTATTAAAAAAGGGTGAGGATAAAGTAAAGAAATTAAATTGAGGAAATAAAAGTGAGTTAAAAGGTGGGGTAAAATTAGGTAGTAATAAGGTGAGGTATTAAATTTTGGGGTAAAATATGTGAGAAATTTAAAGGTGAGTTTTAATGTGAGTTATTAAAAATTTGGGGAAATTATATTGGGGAAATTAAGAGGGAGTAAAAGTGGGGAAATTTAAATTGAGTTAATACAGATGTCTTTAAGGTATAAATACAGGTATTAATAAGTGAGTCTTTAAGGTGGGTATTAAAGGAGGTATTAAGGTAAAGTATTAAGGTGAGAAATTAAAAGGGAAGAATTTAAAAGGGAGTATTAATGTGGGGGTATAAATGGGGGTAATAAGTGGGGGTAAAAAGGGTGGGGAAATTAAGTGGGTTAATAAGTGAGGTATAATAGTGAGTATTAAAGTGGGGGTTTAAAATTGAGTATTAAAGTGGGGTATAAAGTGAGTATTAAGGTGGGGTATTAAAGTGAGTAAAAGGTGGGGAAAACATAGGTGAGAAATTAAATGGGGGTAAAAAAAGGTGAGTAAAATAGGTGGGGAAATTAAGGTGAGTAATAAGGGTGAGTTAAATATAGGTATTAAATATGTGGGGTTAAATAAGGTGGGGAAATTAAAATGGGGGTTTTAAAAGTGAGTAAAATAAGTGGGGTATTAAAAAGGTGGGGTAAAAGTAAAGTATTAAGGTAAAGGTAAAAAAGGTGAGATTAAAGGGGTAAATAGTGGGGTTAATATGTGGGTAATTAAAGTGTGGGGTAAATAGGTGGTAAATAGGGTGGGGAATTAAAGTGGGGTTTTAAAAAGGTGGGAAATTAAAAAGGTGGGGTTAAAAAAGGTGAGTATTAAGGTGAGGAAATTAATAGGTGAGGTAATAGGTGGGGTAATAAAATGGGGGTCTTTAAGTGAGGTAAAAAAGGTGAGGTAAAATAGGGTGAGGTATAAAGGTGAGAAATTAAAGTGAGTATTAAGGTGAGAATTAAAAGGTGAGTAATAAAAGGTGAGTAAAAGGTGGGGTATTAAAGGTGGGGTATTAAAATAGTAATTTTAAGGTGGGGTATTAAAGGTGGGTAAAAAAAGTGAGGTACAAAGTGTGGGGTAAAAATGTGGGAAATTAAAAGTGGGGTATAAAGGTGGGGGTTAAAAGGTGGGTTAAAAGGTGAGGTAAAATAAGGTGGGGTAAAAAGTGGGGTAATAAAGGTGGGGTATAAACGTGGGTATAAAAGTGGGGAAATTAAAGTGAGGAAATAAAAGTGGGAAATAAGGTGGGGTAAAAAGGTGAGGTATAAATAGTGAGTATTAATGTGGGGAAATTAAGGTGAGTATTAATTGTGGGGTAAAAAGGGGAAATAGTGGGTATTAATATTAGGTATTAAAAAGGTGAGGTATTAAATGTGGGGTTAATAGGTGAGAAATTAAATGTGAGTTAATTAATTGTGGGTAATTTAAGGTGAGGAAATTAAAGTGGGGAAATTAAGGTGGGAAATTAAAGGTGGGGTAATTAAAGGTGGGGTAAATAGGTGAGGTAATTAAAGGTAAAGTATTATAGTGGGGAAATTAAGGTGGGAAATTAAAATTTTTGAGTTTTAAGGTGAGTATTAAGGTGGGGGTAATAGTGTGAGAAATTAAGGTGAGTAAAATATGTGGAGTATTAAAGGTAAAGTAAAAAAAGGTGAGTAAAAAGGTGAGGTACATATGGTGGGGTTAATATAGGTAACATAAGGGATTTAAAAAGGTGGGGTATAAAGTGGGTAAAAATAGTCAGGGATTACAAAAGGTGGGGTATAAAGGTGGGTTTTAAAATATGTGGGGAAATTTAAAAGTGGGGTAATAGGTGGGTAAATAGGTGAGTCTTTAAGGTGGGGTATATAGGTGGGGTAAAAAAAGTGAGGAAATTTAAAGGTGGGGTAATAAGGTGAGGAAATTAAGGGGGGAGTAATAAGGTGAGTCATAAGGTGGGGTATAATAAGGTGAGTAAAAATAGTGGGTATTTAAAATTTGGTGGGGTATAAAAGGTGAAGGTATAAAAGTGAGTAATAAATGTAAAGTAAATTTTAAGGGTATTAAAAAGGTGGGGGTTAAAAAAGGTGGGTATAAATAGGTGGGGGTTAAACAGGTGGGGTATAATATGGGGAGTTAAAAAAGGTGAGGTATTACAAGTGGGTTAAATAAGGTATAAATAGGGTGGGGAAATAAAGTGGGGTTAAATTAAGGATGGAGAAATTTAAGTGAGGTATAATAGTGGGGTAAAAAGGTGAGGAAATTAAGGTGAGTATAAGGTGGGGTATAATGTGAGTATTAAGGTGAGGTAATAGTGAGGTTTTAAGGTGAGTTAATAAGGGATTAAAAAAGGGTGGGGAAATAAGTAAAGGTAAAATAGGTGGGTAAAATAGGGTGGGGTATTAAAAAGGTGGGGGATTAATATTAATTTAAAGTGGGGAAAAATTTGGTGGAAATTAAATAGTGGGGTATAAAGGTGAGGAAAAAAATGTGAGGTAATAAAGTGGGGTAAAATAAGGTATTAAATAGGTGTATTAATAAGGTGGGTATAAAGAGTGGGTTTTAAGGTGAGGAAATTAAATTTTGGGGTATTAAAAGGAGGTAAAAAAGGTGGGGTTTTTAAAAAAATGTGAGGTATTAAGGTGAGTAATTACAGGTGAGGTAAATAAGGTGGTAAAAGTGGGTAATTAAAGGTGAGTTAATTAGGTGAGGGTTTAATAGGTGGGGGTAAAATAGGTGGGGAAATTAAGGTGGGGTATTAATATGTGGGGTAAAATATGGTGGGGTAAATAGGTGGGGAAATTAAGGTGAGAAATTTAAAGGTGGGTATTAAATAGAAGGTTAGGAAAAATATTTTTAAATATGTGTGGTAAAAGTAAATTAATATGTTATGGCAAAAAAATATGTGAGGTATTAAATATGTGAGGTATTAAATATGTGAGGTATTAAATATGTGAGGTATTAAATATGTGAGGATTAAATATGTGAGGTTTTAAAAATATGTGAGGTTTTTAAATATGTGAGGATTAAATATGTGGGTATTAAATATGTGAGGTTTTAAATTAATAATTGTGAGGTATTAATATGTGAGGTATTAAATATGGAGGTATTAAATATGTGAGGATTAAATATGTGAGGTATTAAATATGTGAGGTTTTAAAAATATGTGAGGTATTAAAATATTGAGGTTTTAAAATATGTGAGGTATTAATATGTGAGGTATTAAAATATGTGAGGATTAATATGTGAGGTATTAAATATGTGAGGTATTAAATATGTGAGGTATTAAATATGTGAGGTATTAAATATGTGAGGTATTAAATATGTGAGGTATTAATATGTGAGGTATTAAATATGTGAGGTTTTAAAATATGTGAGGTTTTTAAATATGTGAGGTATTAAATTTGTGAGGATTAAATATGTGAGGTTTTAAAATTTATGTGGGATTAATATGTGAGGTATTAAAATATGGAGGTTTTAAAATTTATGTGGGGTATTAAATTGTAAAGGAATTAAATATGTGAGGTATTAAAATGTGAGGTATTAAATATGTGAGGTATTAAATATGTGAGGTATTAATATGTGAGGTATTAAATATGTGAGGTATTAAATATGTGAGGTATTAAATATGTGAGGTATTAAATATGTGAGGTATTAAATATGTGAGGTATTAAATATGTGAGGTATTAATATGTGAGGTATTAAATATGTGAGGTATTAAATATGTGAGGTATTAAATATGTGAAGGATTAAATATGTGAGGTATTAAATATGTGAGGTATTAAATATGTGAAGTATTAAATATGTGAGGATTAATATGTGAGGTATTAAATATGTGAGGTTTTTTAAATATGTGAAGTATTAAATGTGAGGTATTAATATGTGAGGTATTAAATATGTGAGGTATTAAATATGTGAAGGTATTAAATATGTGAGGTATTAATATGTGAGGTATTAAATATGTGAGGTATTAAATATGTGAGGTATTAAATATGTGAGGTATTAAATATGTGAAGTATTAAATATGTGAGGTATTTAATTTTGTGAGGTATTAATAGTTTAAGTTTTAAAATATGTGAGGTATTAAATATGTGAGGTATTAAATATGTGAGGTATTAAATATGTGAGGTATTAAATATGTGAGGTATTAAATATGTGAGGTATTAAATATGTGAGGTTTTTAAATATGTGAGGTATTAAATTGTGAGGTATTAAATATGTGAGGTATTAAATATGTGAGGTATTAAATATGTGAGGTATTTAAATATGTGAGGTATTAATATGTGAGGTATTAAAATTTTGTGAGGTTTTAAAAATTATGTGAGGTATTAATATGTGAGGTATTAAATATTGTTGAGGTATTAAATATGTGAGGTATTAAATATGTGAGGTATTATATGTGAGGTATTAAAATATGTGGGTATTAAAATATGTGAGTATTAAATATGTGAGGTTTTAAAATATGTGAGGTATTAAATGTGTAGGTTATTAAATATGTGAGGTATTAAATATGTGAAGAAATTAATTTATGTGAGGTTTTAAAAATATGTGGGGTATTAAATAGTAAAGGTATTAAAAATGTGAGGTATTAAATATGTGAGGTATTAAATATGTAAAGGTATTAATATGTGAGGTATTAAATATGTGAGTTTTATTTAAATTTAATGTGAGGTATTAATATGTGAGGTATTAAAATGTGAGGTATTAAATATGTGAGGTATTAAATATGTGAGGTATTAAATATGTGGTATTAACAGGTGAGGTATTAAATATGTGAGTATTAAATATGTAAAAGGTTTTAAAATATGTGAGGTATTAAATATGTGAGGTTTTAAAAATATGTGAGGATTAATATGTGAGGTATTAAATATTGAGGTTTTTAATTATGTGAAGGTTTTAAATATGTGAGGTATTAATTTTAATGTGAGGTATTAAATATTTTGAAGTATTAAATATGAGGATTAAATATGTGAGTTATTAAATATGTGAAGTATTAATGTGAGGTATTAAATATGTAAAGGTTAATTGAAATGTGAGGAATTAAATATGTAAAGTATTAAATATGTGAGGTATTAAATATGTGAGGTTTTTGGGAATTTTAAAGTGAGGTAATTAATGTGAGGTTTTAAAATATGGAAGTATTAAATACGTGAGGATATTAAATATGTGGGGTATTAAATGTGAGGTTTTAAAATATGTGAGGTATTAAATATGTAAAGTTTTAAAATTGTGGGGGTATTAAATATGTAAAGGATTAAATAGTGAGTATTATATGTGAGGTATTAAATATGTGAGGTATTAAATATGTGAGGTTTTAAAATATGTGAGGTATTAATGTGAGGTATTAAATATGTGAGGTAATAATATGTGAGGTGTTAATATGTGAAGTATTAAATACGTGAGGTATTAAATATGTGAGGTATTAATATGTGAGTTTTAATATGTGAGGGATTAAAAAATTGAATATTAAATATGTGAGGTATTAATATGTGAGGTATAAATTGTAAAGGTTTAATATGTGAGGTATTAAATATGTGAGGTATTAATATGTGAGTATTTATATGTGAGGTTTTAAATATGTGAGTTTGAATATGTGAAAAGAGGTATTAATATGTGAAGTATTAAATACGTGAGGTATTAAATATGGGAGGTATTAAATATGGGGGGGGTTTAAATATATGAGGTATTAAATATGTGAGGTATAAATATGTAAAGTATAAATATGTTGAGGATTAAAAAAATAAAGGTATTAAATATGTGAGGTATTAAATATGTGAGTATTAAATATGTGGGGGATTAAATATGGGGAAAGGGTATTAATATGTGAGGTATTAATATGTGAATTAAATAGTGAAGTTTAAATATGTGGGGGATTAAATATGGAAGTATTAAATATGTGAGGGAATTAAATATGTAAAGGTATTAAATTAGGGATATATTAATATGTAAAGGTATTAAATATGTGAAGTATTAAATATGTGAGGGATTAAAATAGGGAAGTTTTAAAATATGTGGGGGATTAATTGTGAAGTATTAAAATGTGAGGAATTAAATATGTGACGTATTAAATATGTGAGGGATTAAATAAATGAAGTATTAAATATGTGAGGGATTAAATATTTGAAGTATTAAATATGTGAGGGATTAAATAAAATGGAAGTATTAAATATTGTGAGGATTAATATGTGAGGGATTAAATATGAAGTATTAAAATATTTGAGGGATTAAATATGTGAAGAAATTAAATATGTGAGGGATTAAATATTAAAGTATTAAAATATGTGAGGGATTAAATAATTTTGGAAGTATTAAATATGTGAGGGTTTTAAATAGTGAAGTATTAAATTGGGGAAAGGATTAAATATGTGAAGATTATATTAATATTGTGAGGGATTAAATATGCGAAAAAGTAATTTTAAATATGTGAAGTATTAAATATGTGAAGTATTAAATATGTGAGGGATTAAATATGTGAAGTATTAAATATGTGAGGCATTAAATATGTGAAGGATTAAATATGTGAGGGATTAAATATGTGAGATATTAAATATGTGAAGGATTAAATATGTGAGGGATTAAATATGCGAAGTGTTAAATATGTAAAGTATTAAATATGTGAAATATTAAATATGTGAGGGATTAAATATGTGAGGGATTAAATATGTGAGGTATTAAATATTTGAGATATTAAATATGTGAGGTATTAAATATGTGAAGGATTAAATATGTGAGGTATTAAATATTTGAGATATTAAATATGTGATGTATTAAATATGTGAGGGATTAAATATATGAGGGATTAAATAGAAAATTTCAGAGTGTATTCAGCAGAGATACATTGAATATAGTGGAATTTAATTCCAAATTAATAACTGAACTGGAGGATACTATAATCACTGATGAGGAAATATAGAAATTACTACTGAATGTTAACAAGAAAAAAAAAGCAGAAGGACCAGGCGACATGTCACTTTGGGTTGAAAAGAATGTGCAGAAGAATTATGATGTCCATTTTGAAAATAAAAAAAATTACAATGTTTCGCTAAAAGGATATTAACTGGCAGACAACTGGAAAATAGCGCACGTTGTACCTGTGTCGTCAAGTGTTATTGTAAAAAAAAATACGTATTGGAAAAACGTGTATGGACCATTTGTATTCATTTCGGCTCTTAAGAGATCTTTTGATAGAGTTCTCCCATGAAAGTTTTGTTTGGAGTCTTCAAAATAAGGGATGAATAAAGGCAAGTTATCACAGTGGATGAGAGACTCTTTGTTCGAGACACTTGCAAGAGGACGAATGTCACTGTGGGAAGATGTCACAAGTGGGGCACCACAAGGATCCGTACTTGTCCCAATAATGTTTTTAATTTATATAAAGAACTTACCAGAAGGAATTTAAAACTTTATAATTTATATATATATATATATTATATATATATATATAAATATATATTATATATATATATATATATATATATATATATATATATATATAATAACACTGATCTCTGGCTGAAGGAGACTCGAACCTACGAACCTTGGAACAAGTTACGCAGTGCTTTACCAATCTACCCACACTGGACCAATATCTTGGAGTCCAGCTTGCGCTAGACTTTGATCCAAGGCAGCCAGCTTTCAGGGAGAAGGCTTACAGCTTTTCATCTCATCCCCTGCATGCATCAGCCTTACTAGAGATATTAACAATGCAAGGAATTCCCAAGAGCAGGCGAAATATACACAAACACTGATCTCTGGCTGAAGGAGACTTGAACCTACGAACCTTGGAACAAGGTACGCACGTGCAAAGAAAATGATAGGATGGATAATGAGAACGTTCAAAACGAGAGATGCCAAGCCAATGATGATCCTTTTCAAATCACTTGTTCTCTCTAAGCTGGAATACTGCTGTACATTAACATCTCCATTCAAAGCAGGTGAAATCGCAGATCTAGAGTGTACAGAGATCCTTTACTGCACGTATACGTTCTGTCAAGCACCTTAACTACTGGGAACGCTTGGAAGCACTTGACTTGTACTCGTTGGAACGCAGGAGGGAGAGATATATTATAATCTACACTTGGAAAATCCTGGAAGGAATGGTCCCAAATCTGCACACAGAAATCACTCCCTACGAAAGTAAAAGACTGGGCAGCCGATGCAAAATGCCCCCAGTAAAAAGTAGGGGCGCCATTGGTACACTAAGGGAAAACACCATAAGTGTCCGGGGCCCAAGACTGTTCATCAGCCTCCCATCAAGCATTAGGGGAATTGCCAATAAACCCCTGGCTGCCTTCAAGAGAGAGCTGGACAGATACCTAAAGTCAGTGCCGGATCAGCCGGGCTGTGGCTCGTACGTTGGACTGCGTGTGGCCAGCAGTAACAGCCTAGTTGATCAGGCCCTGATCCATCGGGAGGCCTGGTCATGGACCGGGCCGCGGGGGCGTTGATCCCCGGAATAACCTCCAGATAATCATGTCTCCCCTGACCCTCCTATCCTCTAGTGTCGTGAGGCCGATTTCCCTTAACCTTTCTTCGTAGGACGTTCCCTTAACTCTGGGACTAGTCTTGTTGCAAACCTTTGCACTTCCTCTAATTTCTTGACGCGCTTGACCAGGTGTGGGTTCCAAACTGGTGCTGCATACTCCAATATGGACCTGACGTACACGGTATACAGAGCCTTGAATGATACCTTACTGAGGTATTGGAACGCTATTCTTAGGTTTGCTAGGCGCCCATATGCTGCAGCAGTTATCTGGTTGATATGCACTTCAGGAGATGTTCTCGGTATTATACTCACCCCAAGATCCTTTTCCTTGAGTGAGGTTTGCAGTCCTTGGCCACCTAGCCCATACTCTGTCTGCGGTCTTCTTTGCTCTTCCCCGATCTTCATGTTTATGCATTTGGCGGGGTTAAATTCGAGGAGCCAGTTGCTGGACCAGGTGTCCAGCCTGTCCAGGTCTCTTTGTAGACCTGTCTGATCCTCATCCGTGTGTGTGTGTGTGTGTGTGTGTGTGTGTGTGTGTGTGTGTGTGTGTGTACGAATGATGCAAAAAAATCAATAAAATAATAAAAATTACTATAAATCTTTAGAAAAGGTCTTTCATGAATTGAGCACAGGGAGTAATAGACGGATGATTGTATTTAGAATATATAAATTCCATATAATGGAAGCGGAAGAAAGGAAAACGAAACCGCATGAAGAATACAAACTGTGACAAATTCTTGAAAGTACCAGAGAGGGAGGACACACAGGTTATTATTAACAAGAAAAAAAAATATCTCCGAAAGATTAAACACACGAAGTTCTGAGAAAGTGACTCACTACAGTAGCGAGGAAGTATAGTCAGGGTAACACAGATAATAAAACAAGAGTTACGTTGACAGGATGAAAATAATGAAGATGGCAACGTTGGATGACAGGAAGAAAGGAGTAAACATGATAAATACATGAAAATTCATAAAAAAAAGGATATGGATGAATAGATTAAGAAGATTTCTTAGTAGCTGCAACGGGGAAAACAGATGAGAGTTGCAAATTGAGGAAGGAGCGGAGCCGAAGACATTCTAGATCAACTTTGACTACAGAGTTGATGACCAGTGGAATGGTTTACAAGTCGATGTAGATAGTACACCAACTACTGGAAATTTAAAAAAAAAAAGAATATGATGAACAAATTATTGAAGATGTGATACCACAAGCACTACTCTGTTCATGTCGGGGTAAATTGGTAGTTACAAATAGGTAAATGTACACACACACATACACACACACACACACACACACACACACACACACACACACACACACACACACACATACACACACACTGAAACATTCCATAACAGGGATATCTAAATACCGTTTCACTTTTATTCTGTTATGTTGTTTGCGCTGCGAGGAACGACAAAGAATACAAACGAAAAAAAAAATCATTGCCCCAACTCCATGGAGAGAAGTAACGCTACGAATTTGGTCAGCCATACCTGGGGTTCCAGACATAACCAGACATTACTGACGGGAAATGAGTTCGCGTGTTATATATACGAATGGAGACGGATTGTGAAACGTCCTCGACCTAATATCTACAAATAACAGTAATTGTATAATAGGAAATCGAAAGTTTGTTTTACAAGCGTTCCTGTATGTCAATATGTGATTGTCTTTGTCTTAGCTCTCTCTTGGCTGACTTCATCTGCACTGGTAGAGAGTTTGCTAAGAAAGTCCATATCTCTGACGACATTACACTCAGTGCTCAGCTTTATCAAACTACTAAGCAAAACGTTGTCAGAATGAAGTTTCGCTCTACAAGTTGTCTCTGTACCATACATGTCGCCAGTCAAGCCATTCATCAGGGTTACCCTCGTGTTGCTTTCATGTCGTGAAGTGTTTTGGCTTGTGTTGTGTCGCCTGGCTCTCAGTGTGTCGTAGTTCCCTTCTGCCGTCACCCTGCAGGAATACTAGCAACCATCTCTACCACCAATGTTTATGTTTAGTATCCATCTGTGACCACTACCACCGAAACCACCACTACCACTGCCACCACCATCACTACCACCGAAACCACTACCACCATCAGCCAACGCTGAGTGCGTCAGCAGGTGCACCTTCCTTGGTTCCTTGCACTGGGCATTCCCTCTGCATTCAACGCAAGCAATATATAGTTCTGCAAGTCATCTTAGTCAGCTGCAAGCACGGTAACCAGAGATACCGAGCTGTAGTATATAACCTTAGTTGGTGTGCTTGACCGTTCATTGCTGTGGCTATCTGATCTCTCAGGAGAGCTGGAGCAGAGTTACCTAGTTTGAGGAATGTTCCTTCCAGATAGACTCTCTCGAGCCTACAGCTGGTTCACATTACAATGGCTACTAATCTTGGATCCTTTGTGTATGCGGAGAAAATTCTCCAGTAAAGGGGGTATCTTTCAGCCCTCTCAGCCCCCCTCAGCCCTCTGAGGGACTTAGCCCTCCCGGAAGGAGCCAGTGGACTCTTTCTTCCTCGTAAACAGTTTTATGAGGAATACATGTATGTACTACAACGTCATGAGGCACGCTTTTCTCTCCTTGCTAGAGTTCTTGATCAAATACACAGTTAAGGTTAAACCAGAGTAATTACTCTTTTCTCCATAGCAGGAAAATTAAGGGAAAACCTGCACCCCACTTTATTTACAAGTTGGAACTATTAGGAATTCTAGTCTATAGCTAGTTAACAAGAAACCTGCCCTCATGTATTGAATACTGTTGCAATGTGTAGTAAGGAAGAGATGGGGACGATGAGGAGTTGGGCGACGAGGGTAGCGGGCCTCAGATTGCTTCAAGGAATAGACGAGAGATGTGTTAGTCACGAGGGTGTTGCCTCCTTATCGTTAAAAGACAAAGGAACAATAGTGACCAGTGCATTCTTGACTCTTGTTCATTCTGACAATCTCAGGAAACTAGGAAAGTTTGGCTAGTTCCCATATGCGAGTCAGGAAATTTGCGGTAGAACTAATCACATAATGTTTATTGCGTCTCTGTGCTATCCCTGCTGTGGATAACACCACGAAACTATGAACAAATGATGGCACTGAATGGTGAAGTTCAACCGGTATTGAGAGTGTAATGAACATTCCTGATGTAGTGGCAAACATTAGTGCAACATTCCCCGAGACACTCAAGTCAAGTCGCCGACATCGGCCTTAATGGCACTGTTAGTGCCATAAGCTCACGTTACACGAGCAATGTAAGTTTTGATCTCACTTGTAATGCCATCAAGAACTGCAGTCCTTGGGCAGACAAAAAGTGATTAGGGCTGTCCTATTCAAAGCCGTAATTAGTGGGCTTTACGCCCAAACCAAGTGAGTACCACTTAGCACTTCAGATGATAATGAAATACTGAGACATACGCTCCTTTGGGGCAAATTATAGGACTAACAAACTTGTTAATCCACAGCCACAGTGGACCTGGAACGGCACCCCGCGAGGATAGCCAGGGAGAGGCTGGAACGGCACCCCGCGAGGATAGCCAGGAGAGGCTGGAACGGCACCCCGCGAGGATAGCCAGGGAGAGGCTGCTGGACATCCTGCTGCTAACAGATAAGTACCGATTGCTATATGTTGTTTCATGCAGGAAAGTGTACTTATCTAACCAGTTCTCCAGAGTACATGTATATATAATGTGGTAGATGAGAGAGTACTCAAGCGTTCATTACTTCATCCTCACTCTCTGGTCACATAGCAAGTGACATGTACTTGACTTACTGTACATGAGTGTAGAAATAATTAACAATTCGCAAATGAGGAAACTTTTAACAAACATTTTATCTCAGTCCACCAGGTATACTCCCTCCAGGTATACTCCCTCCAGGTATACTTCCTCCAGGTATACTCCCTCCAGGTATACTCCCTCCAGGTATACTCCCTCCAGGTATACTCCCTCCAGGTATACTCCCTCCAGGTATACTCCCTCCAGGTATACTCCCTCCAGGTATACTCCCTCCAGGTATACTCCCTCCAGGTATACTCCCTCCAGGTATACTCTGTATCAAAGTACACAGTACTTGTGCCACGTAGCCAGATCCCAGAAGTGAGCAGGTTCGAATCTTGCTGTGGGCCGAGAGATTAAATGTGTGTGTGTGTGTGTGTGTGTGTGTGTGTGTGTGTGTGTGTGTGTGTGTGTGTGTGTGTGTGTGTGTGTGTGTGTGTGTGTGTGCGTGTGTGTGTGTGTGTGTGTATGTGTGTGTGTGTGTATGTGTGTGTGCATGTGTGTGTGTGTACTCACCTAGTTGTACTCACCTAGTTGAGGTTGCGGGGTCGAGTCCGAGCTCCTGGCCCCGCCTCTTCACTGATCGCTACTAGGTCACTCTCCCCGAGCCGTGAGCTTTATCATACCTCTGCTTAAAGCTATGTATGGATCCTGCCTCCACTACATCGCTTCCCAAACTATTCCACTTACTGACTACTCTGTGGCTGAAGAAATACTTCCTAACATCCCTGTGATTCATCTGTGTCTTTAGCTTCCAACTGTGTCCCTTGTTGCTGTGTCCAAACTCTGGAACATCCTGTCTTTGTCCACCTTGTCAATTCCCCCCCAGTATTTTGTATGTCGTTATCATGTCCCCCCTATCTCTCCTTCCTCCAGTGTCGTCAGGTTGATTTCCTTAACCTCTCCTCGTAGGACATATCTTAGCTCTGGGACTAGTCTTGTTCAAACCTTTGCACTTTCTCTAGTTTCTTTACGTGCTTGGCTAGGGTGTGGGTTCCAAACTGGTGCCGCATACTCCAATATGGGCCTAACGTATACGGTGTACAGGGTCCTGAATCGATTCCTTATTAAGATGTCGGAATGCTGTTCTGAGGTTTGCTAGGAGCCATATGCTGCAGCCGTTATTTGTTTGATGTGCGCTTCAGGAGATGTGCCTGGTGTTATACTCACCCCAAGACCCTTTTTCCTTGAGTGAGGTTTGTAGTCTCTGACCCCCTAGACTGTACTCCGTCTGCGGCCTTCTTTGCCCTTCCCCAACCCTTCATGACTTTGCATTTGGTGGGATTGAACTCCAGGAGCCAATTGCAGGACCAGTCCTACAGCCTGTCCAGATCCCTCTGTAGTTCTGCCTGGTCTTCGTTCGAATGAATTCTTCTCATCAACTTCACATCATCTGCAGACAGGGGCACTTCGGAGTCTATTCCTTCCGTCATGTCGTTCACAAATACCAAAGAAACAGCATGGTCCTAGGACTGACCCCTGTGGCACCCCGATCGTTACAGGCGCCCACTCTGACACCTCACCACGTACCATGACTCGCTGTTGTCTTCCTGACAGACATTCCCTGATCCATTGTAGTGCCTTCCCTGTTATCCCTACCTGTTCCTCCAGCTTTTGCACTAATCTCTTGTGTGGAACTGTGTCAAACGCCTTCTTACAGTCCAAGAAAACGCAATCTACCCACCCCTCTCTTTCTTGTCTTACTGCCATCACCGTCATAAAACTCCAGTAGGTTTGTGACACAGATTTCCCATCCATGAAACCGTGCTGGCTGTCGTTGATAAGCTCATTCCTTTCTAGGTGCTCCACCACTCTTCTCCTGATAATTTTCTACATGACCTTTCATGCTATACATGTCAGTGACACTGGTCTGTAATTTAATGCTTCGTGTCTGTCTCCTTTTTTAAAACTTGGGACTGTATATGTTCTCTTCCATACTTCCATAATTCCCTATTTCCATAGATGTGTTGAAGACTGTTGTTAGTGGTCCACATAGCACCTCTGGCCTATTCTCTCTGACCATGGTGTGTTACTCACCTGTTAGTGTATGAATGGATCATAGCTCCTGGCCGCCCAACTCTTCACTGGCCACTACTCTGTGACTGAAGAATACTTTAATCAATTACATCTGCTTAAAGCTTGAATGGTCCCTTGCTGCTGCTTCCCTTCTGAAACACTTTGTCCACTTCCAATTCCTCTGTATTTATATGTTTACTTCCCCCATATCCCCGTCCTCCTGTGTCTTCAGCTTTCCTAACCTGTTCCCTGTTGGGTCCCCATCTCTGGGACATTGTCTTTTGCCAAAACCTTTCATTCTCTAGTACTTTATTTGGTTGTGTTTCCAATGGTGCCCCATCTCTCATGGCCTTCCAGTGGTCAGGCGTTTCCCTTAACTTCCTTAGGTAATATAGCTGAACTTGTCTTGTTGCAAAGGCCCGCACTTTCTCTAGTTTACTTTATGTGCGCTTCAGATTTTGGGTTTCCAAAACCCGGTTCCCTTACTCCATTTGTGGCCTGGTCCAGTGTACCTGTCTGCAGTTCCTTTCATTAATGGCAGAACTTTCTTTAGGTTGAATAGGGCCGGATTGCTGCAGGGAGTTTATTCTTTGGTGATGTGCGCTTCAGATGTGCCTGGTGTTATACTCACCCCAAAATCCTTTTCCTTGAGTGAGGTTTGTGGTCTCTGGCAACCCTAGACTGTACTCTGTCTGCAGTCTCCTTTGCCCTTCCCCAATCTTCATGACTTTGCACTTGGTGGGGTTGAATTCCAGGAGCCAATTGCTGGACCAGGCCTGCAGCCTTTCCAGATTCCTTTGTAGTTCTGCCTGGTCCTCATCCGATTGAATTCTTCTCATCAACTTCACATCATCTGCAAACAGGGACACTTTGGAGTCTATTCCTTCCGTCATGTCGTTCACAAATACCAGAAACAGCACAGTGTGTGTGTGTGTGTTGTGTGTGTGTGTGTGTGTGTGGTGTGTGTGTGTTTTGTGTGTGTGTGTGTGTGTGTGTGTGTTTGTGTGTGTGTTAGTTACCATTTTGTCCTAGGCACATGTCGATTAGACACTAGGCCTGATGTGTGTGTGTGTGTGTGTGTGTGTGTGTGTGTGTGTGTGTGTGTGTGTGTGTGTGTGTGTGTGTGTGTGTGTGTGTGTGTGTGTGTGTGTGTTACCATTTTGTCCTAGGCACATGTCGATTAGACACTAGGCCTGGTGTGTGTGTGTGTGTGTTTGTGTGTTTGTCTCCTTGCCTTCGTGCTCCAGCAACCAATGGGAAATGATGTCATATTGAATACAGGTGTAAATGTGTTAGGTCATTGCTTTATGTCTAGATTAATGGGCAAGGGACAACTGGTGTACGAGAAGGCTGATAGCTCCCCATATAGCATGCCTTCTTTTTCTTTCAAAAACTGTAATAGATATCACATTTCCATTTGAAAATTGGGTACTGTCAAGAGCAAGAAGGATGTATATATCATTTAAATTAAGGCAAGGCGTGCACTTACAAGATTGGTTATTGTGATCAATGGATTTGCAGATGTGATTCATTATGTCAAGTTTTAAAATGACAAACAAAATTTCTGATGAAGATGGGTGTGTGTGTGTGTGTGTGTGTGTGTGTGTGTGTGTGTGTGTGTGTGTGTGTGTGTGTGTGTTGTGTTGTGTGGAGTACTCACCTATTTGTGGTTGCAGGGGTCGAGTCCTAGCTCCTGGCCCCGCCTCTTCACCGGTTGCTACTAGGCCCTCTCTCTCCCCGCTCCATGAGCTTTATCAAACCTCGTCTTAAAACTGTGTATGGTTCCTGCCTCCACTACGTCATTTTCTAGGCTATTCCACTGCCTTACAACTCTATGACTGAAGAAATACTTCCTACTATCTCTCTGACTCATTTGTGTCTTCAACTTCCAATTGTGGCCTCTTGTTTCTGTGTCCCCTCCCTGGAACATCCTGTCTTTGTCCACCTTGTCTATTCCACGCAGTATTTTATATGTCGTTATCATGTCTCCCCTGACCCTCCTGTCCTCCAGTGTGGTCAGGCCGATTTCCCTTAATCTTTCCTCATAGGACATTCCCCTTAGCTCTGGAACTAACCTTGTCGCAAACCTTTGTACTTTCTCTAGTTTCTTGACGTGCTTTATCAAGTGCGGGTTCCAAACAGGTGCTGCATACTCCAGTATGGGCCTGACATACACGGTGTACAGTGTCTTGAATGTGTGTGTGTGTGTGTGTGTGTGTGTGTGTGTGTGTGTGTGTGTGTGTGTGTGTGTGTGTGTGTGTGTCTGGTGAAGGAATGTAGCTTCATTACAAGGTGTCTGCTTTATTTTCTCGTTTATTAATGACTAGTTGCTGCTAGTTGTGAATTATAGCACCTCGGCTCTCAGTACGTCTACCACTACTCAGTACTGAACGTTGCGACACATGAACCACAACCACCACTACTATCATCACCACCATCACCACCACCATCACCACCACCACCATCACCACCATCACCACAACCACTATCATCACCACCACCACCACTACTACCACTAGCACGACTACCACCATAACCACCATCAACAGACATTTATCACCCATAACCCTCAACGTAAAAGCTTCTTCCCTCTCCCCCTACCCTTGTTTGTCCCGTCACTCCCACGACACTCCCACACCACTCCCACGACACTCCCACACCACTCCCACGACACTCCCACACCACTCCCACGACACTCCCACACCACTCTCACGACACACCACATCACCACCACGACAATACCCCCACCACTCCCACGACACTCCCACACCACTCCCACGACACTCCCACACCACTCCCACGACACTCCCACACCACTCCCACGACACTACCACATCACCACCACGACAATACCACACCACTCCCACGACACTACCACATCACCACCACGACAATACCACACCACTCCCACGACACTACCACATCACCACCACGACACTCCCACACCACTCCCACGACGCTCCCACTTCACCGCCACGACACTCCCACTCCACCACCACGACATTACCACATCACCACCACGACACTACCACATCACCACCACGACAATACCACACCACTCCCACGACACTCCCACACCACTCCCACGACACTCCCACTTCACCGCCACGACACTCCCACTCCACCACCACGACACTCCCACACCACCACCACGACACTACCACACCACCACCACGACACTACCACACCACTCCCACGACACTCCCACACCACTCCCACGACACTCCCACTTCACCGCCACGACACTACCACACAACTCCCACGACACTCCCACTTCACCGCCACGACACTCCCACTCCACCACCACGACACTCCCACTCCACCACCACGACACTCCCACTTCACCGCCACGACACTCCCACTCCACCACCACGACACTCCCACTCCACCACCACGACACTCCCACTCCACCACCACGACACTCCCACTTCACCGCCACGACACTCCCACACCACCACCACGACACTACCACACCACCACCACGACACTACCACACCACCACCACGACAATACCACACCACTCCCACGACACTCCCACTTCACCGCCACGACACTCCCACTCCACCACCACGACACTACCACACCACTCCCACGACAATACCACACCACTCCCACGACACTCCCACTTCACCGCCACGACACTACCACACAACTCCCACGACACTCCCACTTCACCGCCACGACACTCCCACTCCACCACCACGACACTCCCACTCCACCACCACGACACTCCCACTTCACCGCCACGCACACCTCCACTCCACCACCACGACACTACCACACCGCCACCACGACACTACCACACCACCACCACGACACTACCACATCACCACCACGACACTACCACACCACCACTACGACACTACCACACCACCACCACGACACTACCACACCACCACCACGACACTACCACATCACCACCACGACACTACCACACCACCACTACGACACTCCCACACCACCACCACGACACTACCACACCACCACCACGACACTACCACACCACCACTACCACGACACTACCATACCACCACCACGACACTACCACACCGCCACCACGACACTACCACACCACCACCACGACACTACCACATCACCACCACGACACTACCACACCACCACCACGACACTACCACACCACCACCACGACACTACCACACCACCACTACGACACTACCACACCACCACCACGACACTACCACACCACCACCACGACACTACCACGCCACTCCCGCCAACCATATGGCCTGCCCTTCTCCAATGAGCATTAGCAAAGATTTCCATATTAAGATGACTTAACACTGACAAAACCTACTACATTATGTTTGGTAGCAGAGCAGGTGCTGGGCAACTTAACATTATGATCGACAACACTCTAATTGCCAGACATAATGAGGGCAAATTCCTTGGCCTATACCTCGACAACAACATAAATTTCAGCACCCATATTCAACACATAACAAAAAAAGTATCCAAAACGGTAGGGATCCTCTCCAAGATACGATACTACGTGCCGCAAACTGCCCTTCTCACACTATACCATTCACTCATTTATCCATACCTCACCTATGCTATTTGTGCTTGGGGATCAACTGCAGCAACACATCTAAAGCCAATAATAACCCAACAAAAAGCCGCAGTAAGAATAATCACTAAATCCCATCCCTGGCAACACCCCCATCCCCCACTCTTCATAGATCTAAACAAACTCCCTGTTCAGAACACCCACACTTACTACTGTGCAATCTACATCTACAGGACCTTAAATTCCAATATTAACCTTGACCTAAAACGCTTTCTTGATAGTTGTGACAGGACCCACAGGCAAAACACCAGACGCAAACATCTCTGTGACATTCCCCGTGTCCGACTAAACCTTTACAAAAATTCAATGCGTGTCAAAGGGCCTAAAATCTGGAACACCCTACCTGAAAACTCTAGAACTGCAGAGACATTCATCACTTTCAAAACTACAGTTAGAAAACATCTTATCTCCCTGATACACTCCGTCAACTAACTACATGTAAACCACCTGGTGGTTCACACTTACAGTCACTCACCCATCGACTATAAACACAGAAATACGAATCTTAATCTTAAAATAATGATCCTAACTAGTCATAAACTTGCCTATGATACTCCAATATAGACGCTTTGTATTGTGCCAAAACAAAAGCATTCACATTGCTAAACTTACAACTATAATATATTTGTAGATGAATGGTTCAGAGAACCGACATGTTGATAAATTAGACACATATGCAACTCTTGGGTATCTTTATTGAGGAAACGTTTCGCCACACAGTGGCTTCATCAGTCCATACGTAGGAGAAACTTGAAGAACAGGAGGAGAATGAGATAATCAGTCCCTCAACCTTGAGTCGATGTGTTCAGTCCATCAATAAACCATACCCCCGGCCGGGATTGAACCCGCGGTCATAGAGTCTCAAAACTCCAGCCCGCGGGTTCAATCCCGGCCGGTGGTATGGTTTATTTGCAATCGTGTCATTACGATTTCTTGAGTCAGTCCATCAATCTTGGACGTATGGACTGATGAAGCCACTGTGTGGCGAAACGTTTCCTCAATAAAGATACCCAAGAGTTGCATATGTGTCTAATTTATCAACTATAATATAGTCACTTAGCCATAATACCATAATCTGTAATAATTTAAAGTTTAGAATTAATCTAAGTCTGCCCGAAATGCCTAGCATGCTAGGTTTCCTAGTGCCCCCTCTGTAATTAGTATTTTAAAAAATGTTAACCACACAATATCCAAAATCTGTAAACCCCGCATTGTAATCCTTATAGAGAATAAACTTGATTGATTGATTGATTCTTCATCTTTACACACATACACACACACACGCGCACACACACACACACACACACACACACACACACACACACACACACACACACACACACACACACACACACACACACACACACACACACAGGAACGCCTCTGGGAAGACAGAACAGAGGGGGACACCAACAAGGAATATACCAACAAGTGTTGGATGACATACACACAATTGAGGAGGAGGTGAAGAAGCTGCTAAGGGACACTGATACCTCAAAGGCAATGGGACCCGACAATATCTCCCCGTGTGTCCTTAGAGAGGGAGCAGAAATGCTGTGTGTGCCACTAACCACAATCTTCAACACATCCCTTGAAACTGGGCAACTATCGGAGGTATGGAAGACGGCAAATGTAGTTCCTATTTTTAAAAAAGGGTACAGAAAAGAGGCACTAAACTATATACCAGTGTCACCGACGTGTATTGTACGCAAAGTCATGGAAAAGATTATCAGGAGAGAAGTGTCCCTGTTCGCAGATGATGTGAAGTTAATGAGCAGAGTTAAATCAGATGAGGATCAGACAGGACTTCAAAGAGGCCTGGACAGGTTGGACACCTGGTCCAGCAACTGGCTTCTCGAATTTAACCCCGCCAAATGCAAAGTCATGACGATTGGGGAAGGGCAAAGAAGACCGCAGACAGTGTATAGGCTAGGTGGCCAAAGACTGCAAACCTCTCTCAAGGAGAAAGATCTTGGGGTGAGTATAATACCGAGCACGTCTCCGGAAGCATACATCAACCATATAACTGCTGCAGCAGATGGGCGCCTGGCAAACCTGAGAATAACGTTCCGATAGCTTAGTAAGGAATAGTTCAAGACTGTACACCATGTATGTCAGGCCCATACTGGAGTATGCAGCACCAGTCTGGAACCCACACTTGATCAAGCACGTCAAGAAATTAGAGAAAGTGTAAAGATTTGCGACAAGGTTAGTCCCAGAGCTCAGGGAAATGTCCTACGAAGAAAGGTTAAGGGAAATCGGCCTGACGACACTGGAGGACAGGAGGGTCAGGGAAGACATGATAACGACATACAAAATACTGCGTGGAATAGACAAGGTGGACAGAGACAGGATGTTCCAGAGAGGGGACACAAAAAATAAGGGGGTCACACTTGGAGGTTAAAGACTCAGATGAGTCAAAGGGATGTTAGGAAGTATTTCTTCAGTCATAGAGTAGTCAGAAAGTGGAATAGTCTATCAATTGAGGTAGTGGAGGCAGAAACCATACATAGCTTTAAGATGAGGTATGATAAAGCTCATGGAGCAGGGAGGGAGAGGAAACCTAATAGCACTCAGTGAAGAGGCGGGGCCAGAACCTGAGTCTCGACCCCTGCAACCACAATTAGGTGAGTACAATTAGATGAGTAACACACACACACACACACGCACACACACACACACACACACACACACACACACCACACACACACACACACACACACACACACACACACACACACACACACACACACACACACAAACATCAGAGAAAGTATATTATGGATTACCCAAAAGTCACTGTGACTTATTTCTATTACACACGTGTATAAACGTATAAACACATTTGGTACATTATTAATATTAACAACGAAATTTAGTTCAGATTAATATATTAGACCAAAGTAATACTGGAGCCACATTCTCAGTACAAGATACTCCTCGCCTTGTCTACTGCCTCTCATTAACTATCCTTTAACTGTATTCTTAAACTCATGTATACTAAGACTGGCTCTGACATGAGCAGACAAACACTACGACATATTTATTGGAAAACGTTTCGGTTCTAAGACCATGATCAAGGTCCCAAGACAGAAACGTCTTCCAATGAGCAAGCAACCCTCTCTTTCACTCTGCCATCTGTGTAATGAAAGATACTGGAGGTCTGGTCACATTACGTGGGTGTTATGAAACTGGTACGTACCGCAGCACCTGCAAACACACGAATTTTAACACATGTCATTGGCCTTTTTAAACTGCAGTGATAACTATCAATTCACCTGACATGCATGCATCACAGGATATTGCTAGGTATTTCACCGTAGTCACTGTTGAGATGAGTTCCTAGTTACGCTGTCACTCTGGTTCCTGAGGGAAGGAGCAGAGGTAATAAACACGCCACTTTTACAATATGCAGCAAAACTCTAAGCGAAGGGGAGAGGGGAAAATATCAAACAGTTTGGAAATCTTCAAATGTATTAATACATAACTTACAAAAGGAATTCGACTCTGCTAAATTTGATAAAATATAGCATGTCACTGATGTCAGCTAGAACTGTATACGTCGTACATGTACGTGTAGAAATAAAGATTATTATTATTATTATTATTATTATTATTATTATTATTATTATTTATTATTATTAATTATTATTATTAATTATTATTTTATTATTATTTATTATTATTATTATTATTATTTCATTATTATTATTATTTATTATTATTATTATTATTATTATTATTATTATTATTATTATTATTATTATTTCATTATTATTATTATTATTATTATTATTATTATTATTATTATTATTATATTATAGAGGCAATTTGTGTTGAATTGAGATATTGCATCTGTGTCAGTTAATAGATCAATTATTATATTATAGAGTATGGAGAGGCAATAGGGTATGATAGAGTATTATGTATGAGGGAGTTATTTCGTATATTATGTATTTGGGTAATAAACGATTATTATAGATTATTACAGTTGATCAGAGTGATGTGATTGAGGTGATTATGATAGTTAATGTAGAGGTATTTTATGGAGGAGTGAAGGACAGTGTGAAGGGTGGGTATTATAAGGTTGAGGGTTCATGTAGAGGAAGGATATAGAGGGGAAGGTTGGGTGGTGAAGTGGGGAGAGGATTAGTAAGGGGGTGGGAGGGGAAAGAGGGGGATAAGCGGGGGAGGAGGGGGTGGAGAGGGCAAGAGGGGATGGATGGAGGGATGTGGGAATGGAGGGGAGGGACGGTAGATGATGGGGGGGAAAACTATATTATCACGAGTGTATAACAGGCTTGAGGGGCAGGGGACGTGTGAGGTGGTGGAGGGGTAGGGATTAATGGAGGGGTGAGGGTTCAGATGATAGAGGGGTAGGGCTTTATGGGAGGAGTGAAGGACCAGGTGGTGAAGGGGTAGGGATTTATAAGAGGGGTGAGGGTTCAGGTGGTAGAGGAGTAGGGATTTATAAGAGGGGTGATGGTTCAGGTGGTGTAGGGGTAGGGATTTATAGGGGGGGGGGTCAGGTGGTGTTACCTGGAGGTTACCTGAGGTTATTCGGGTCAACGCCCACGGCCCGGTCCACGATCGGCTCGAGGATCAGGGCTGATCAATAGGCTGTTATGCTGGCGCACGCAGTCGACGTACGAGCCCAGCCGGTGATCGGATGGAGTAGGGATTTATAAGAGGGGTGAGGGTACATGTCGTGAAGGAGTAGGGATTTATAAGAGGGGTGAGGGTCCAGGTGATAGAGTAGGGATTTATAAGATTAGAGACAAGATAGGGGCCAATTAAGAGTAACTCAGGTCAGATCACTGACAGTGATAAGGATTGTGTAAAATTTTCAATACTTACTTCCTCTCAGTTTTTACCCAGAAAAATACTAGCGAAATTCCAGAAATAATAGATTATGTAGAACAGGACGATTGCGGTAACTAGTGATATGGTTCTCAGACAAATAGAGAAATTAAAACCTAACAATTCCCCAGGTCCTGATGAACTGTTTGCAAGGGTGTTCAAGGAATGTACAGAGGAACTTAGCATACCTTTGGCTAATCTTTTCAACATATCACTACAAACTAGCATAGTGCCTGATAAATGGAAAATGGCAAATATAATACCTATTTACAAGGCAGGTGACAGGGTCTTAGCTTCGAACTATAGACCAATAAGCCTTACCTCCATAGTGGGAAAATTTATGGATTAATAATTGCCGAAGCAATTCGTAGCCATCTCGAAAGGCATAAATTGATTAATGAATCTCAGCACGGTTTTACAAAGGGGCGTTCCTGTCTTACGAATTTACTTTCTTCACTAAGGTATTGGAGGAGGTAATAAATATGATATTGTGTATATGGACTTCAGTAAGGCCTCGACAGAGTTCCACATCAGAAGTTATTGAGAAAACTTAAGGCACACGGAATAGGAGAAATTTTTTCCTGGGTAATTTTTTCCTGGATAGAGACATTGTTGACAAATAGGCAGCAGAGAGTTTGCATAAATGGGGAGAAATCAGAATGGGGTTGAGTATGTTTGACAGGGGTTGAGTATGTTTTGTGCCGTTATAAATGAATATAGTCTCCTGTCCACGAGTTTCTCAAAGATTTTGGATAGCAATGGCAAGTTTGGTATTGGCCTATAGTTGTTTAAATCTGTAGGGTCACCATCTTTATGTATTGGTGTAACCCTTGCTGTCTTGAGTAGTGTCGGGAAGGTGCTAGTTTCTAGTGACTTGTTAAAAAGTAATGAAATAGCATGCGAAAGAAGAAGAAGAAGAAGAAGAAAGAAGGAAGAAGAAGAAGAAGGAAGAAGAAGAAGAGAAGAAGAAGAAGAAGAAGAAGAAGGAAAGAAAAGAAAGAAGAAGAAGAAAGAAGAAAAAGAAGAAGAAGAAAAGAAGAGAAAGAAGAAGAAAAATAGAAGAAAAGAAGAAAAAGAAGAAGAAGAAGAAGAAAAAAGAAGAAGAGAAAAAAGAAGAAGAAGAAGAAGAAGAAGAAGAAGAAGAAGAAGAGAAGAAGAAGAAGAAGAAGAAAAAAGAGGAGAAGAAGAAAAAGAAGAAGAGAAGAGGAAGAAGAAGAAAAAGAAGAAGAAAAAGAAGGAAAGAAGAAGAAGAAGAAAAAGAGGAAGAGAAGAAGAAGAAGAGAAGAAGAAGAAAAAGAAGAAGATAGAGGAAGAAGAAGAAGAAAGAAAGAGGAAGAAGAAACAGAACAAGAAGAAAAGAAGAAGCAGAAGAGAGAAGAAGAAGAAAAGAAGGGAAAAAGGAAGAAGAGAAGAAGAAGGAGAAGCAGAAGAAGAGAAGAAGAAGAAGAAAGGAGAAGAAGAAGCAGAAGAAGATGAGAAGACGAAGAAGAAGAAGAAGAAGAAGAAGAGAAGAAGAAAAAGAAGGAAGAAGAGAAGAAGAAGAAAGAGAAAAAGAAATAGAAGAAGAAGAGAAGAAAAAGCAGAGAAGTGGGAAGTATAAATAGTAGTAGGGAGTAGTAGTAGTAGAGTAGTAGTAGTAGTGTAGTAGCAGTAGCAGTAGTAGTAGTAGGTTAGTAGTAGTATTATTAGTAGTAGTGCAGTAGGGCAGTTTGTAGTAGTAGTTTGTAGTAGTATTGTAGTTGTAGAGTAGTAGTAGTAGAGCAGTGAGCAGTGTTAGTAGTGGTGTAGTTGTAGTAGTAGCAGTTTGCAGTAGTAGTAGTAGTAGTTTGTAGTAGTAGTAGCAGTGAGTAGTAGGTAGTAGTAGTAGTTTTAGTAGTAGTAGTAGGAAAAAGTAGTAGTTTGTAGTAGAGTAGAGCAGTGCAGGTAGAGAGTAGTAGTAGTTGTAGTAGTAGAAAACTTTTTTTTTTTATATTATAACCAGGAGTGTTATTGGCTTTTGAGGAGATTAGGAAAATTTGGATTGTTTTGTTTCTTGTATATACCCAATTGTCACTTTTTATGGAGAAAATGGAAAATTAAAAAATTGTTTTAAGTACCGTGGCCGGTAGCAATTTTCGTAACACTGAGTGTCCATGGTTAGTGCCGGCACGGGTGATTCATGGACTTTTTAACTGCGTCCAGTTCACCGTAGTAAGTATTACCCGGGTGTTTGTGACTGGTATTGAGTAGAAATTGGGGGACAAGATGAATGCCCAAAAAATTTGACAGACAGTACGATGGACAGCTATGATTTCTTGGGTTTGTTAATGTGGGTTGTAATCGGAGTTAGAATCGAACAAAATTTATTTATGAATCTAGTAGTTCCCTTGCTGTTCAACGATGATAACGTGATATTGCATAATTTGAAGGTTAAAATTAATGTGGTGTTGCCAAAAAATTGCATTACGCAGAGGAATTATGAGATGTTTGGTTTGGCATTTTCAGTAAGTTTAACATGGTCTAAGGACCGAAGGGGTTTAAGGTTTTTTGTGCAGTACAGCCCGTTGTTTTTAAAGTTTTATCAGGTTAAAATATACAAATTTAAATTATACAATTTGTATAATAGGCAGATGTGTTAGATTTTTGGGTAAACAAAAATTTTAGTGAAGAGCAGAGCAGAGAGTGTTGTAGTTAGTTGTAGTGTTTTTGTTGTAGTATAGTGAGAGTAGTGTAAATGTAGTGTTTTTGAAAAACGTTATAAGTAAATATAAGATATTTATGGGGTTTAAAATTTTAAAATGTTGCCCAAAAAAATAAAAAACTTCAGGGTTTTGATTTTGGGTAAGGGGGTGTATCCATTAGGTAAAAACAAACTGTTTAAAGGCCCTTCGGGGCCCATTTTTTTTTCCTTTTACCAAAACTAAAACAAAAAGCCTAGACCTTTTTTCCTAAAAAACTTATAGGTTTCGCCACACAACTTTGAAATTAATTTTATTGTGGTACGTATATGTTTAGTAAGTTGAATTGTGTAGTACAACGAAAACGTCGTTATAAGTCCGTGCAGATACAGGCCGTGTTTTAAGTTTATCAGGTACAGTAGTATCAACAGTATCAATTGTCTACTAGCACATGTGAGATTTCCATGGGTACAATTCAGTGACAAGCTAGACTCAGCAGAAATTAATGAAGTGTTAGAGTATTATATCAAGGAGTAGTAGTTACCTGAATTATGTTTAAGTGAGCAACACCTTGAGAGCTTACGGCTTGGAGTACATCCTGTACATTACAGGTCACTAACTGGAATCGGTGCCTCCTAACCATCTCACAATAAAAGCTACGTGTCATAACATTAATACCATTATAGTAAACCAGACTGTAAGGTTCAAACTTAAAGTTATGTTT
>NC_069425.1:30795021-30806835 GCF_026875155.1 Cherax quadricarinatus
AAAAGTCTTATTTGAAGTATTAACCCAGAGGCTTAGTAACCCAGGATAACCCTGTGAGGTCACTGGCTTATTTCCATTGGGATTCCTTAATTTTTTTCCCAAAGATATGACCAACAGCAGTCGGCTGATGTTCAGATACCTACTTACTGTTAGGTGAACAGAGGCAACACATAATGGGAAACATGACCAACATTTATAGTTAGGTTAGGATTGAACCCAAGTCCTTCAGATATGAGCCAAAGGTGCTAGTAGCCACTTGAGCTGATAATAAAAAAAATGTGTATTCATAATGTCTGTACTGTAAATGCAGTGTACATAAAAGTTTCTTTTTCTCTTTTTGGCCATTGCTTATAGCTTGTGTGACATATCAGTCAGTGGCATGTTAGATTAGCTGGCAAATTTTGGCCCAAGTGGTGGAAGTTAATTTGATGCAACAGAATCTTGATTGTGTAACTGTTATAAATTCATGTGGCAGAGTTTTCTATGGTAGTGTTTGGGAGTTTCTTCAGATTGTACCCAGATTTTTATTTTTGGTGGTATGTAGAAATTGAGTTAATGTTTGGATTATTCTTTTCTTTGTGTATTTTGAGGTTTCACACCTTCTAATATGTGTTCGCTTTTCAGACTTCATGATGAAAGCACCTAATAGTCTGTACAGATAATCCAAAGATTCATCCCCTGCCCCTTTCCCTCAAGTTTGTCACAATAATAATAATAATAATAATATCTTTATTTACTACAAGTACATGTACATGGTATACAGGCCTAGCTGACATCACTGACATGCTACTATATAAGAAGCCCCTTGTTATGCAGAGCATTTCAGGCAAATTAGGTCAGTTTTGTCCCAGGATGTGACCCACACCGGTCGACTAACTCCCAGCGCTGTCTCTTCCTTTGAAGATGACACCCGAATTTGCATGACGGTGTCCTCCATTGAAGACACTGCAAGACTCTGGGTGGACATCACCCCAATCTTTAAATGAGCTGCAGAAAACAATATGAAGTTCAATGATGAGAAATTTCAATTACTCCGATATGGAAAACGTGAGGAAATTATGACTATCAAAGTATAAAACAAATTCCAACCACAAAATAGAGCATAAAAACTTATGTAAAAGACCTGGGAGTGATAATGTCAGAGGATCTCACTTTCAAAGACCACAACATTGTATCAATCACATCTACTAGAAAAATGACAGGATGGATAATGAGAACCTTCAAAACTAGGGATGCCAAGCCCACGATGACGCTCTTCAGGTCACTTGTTCTATCAGGCTTGAATATTGCTCTACACTAACAGCACCTTTCAAGGCAGGTGAAATTGCTGACCTAGAAAATGTACAGAGAACCTTCATGGTGCACATAACTGTGATAAAACACCTTAATTTCTGGGAACACTTGAAGTTCCTCAATCTGTACTCCCTAGAATGCAGGCAGGAGAGATACATGATTATATACACTTGGAAAATCCTGGAAGGATTAGTACCCAACTTGCACACGAAAATCACTCCCTATGAAAGCAAAAGACTCAGCAGATGATGAAACATCCCCCCCAATGAAATGCAGGGGTGCCACTAGCACAATAAGAGGCAACACAATAAATGTCAGGGGCCCAAGACTGTTCAACTGCCTCCCAGCATACACAAAGGGGATTGCTAATAGACCCCTGGTTGTCTTCAAGAAGGTGCTAGACATGCACCTAAAGTCAGTACCTGACCTGCTGGGCTGTGGTTCGTATGTCGGGTTGTGTGTGGCCAACAGTAACAGCCTGGTTGATCAGGCTCTGATCCACCATGAGGCCTGGTCACAGACAGGGCCACAGGGGCGTTGACCCCTATAAACCTCTCCAGGTATACTCCAAGTAAAGATTTGTCAACTTATGTCAATTTAGCTGAATAATTTCCCTCTCAACCAAACATAAAAGGGAGACTAACCAGTTTGACAATGTTTGGGTGGAGGTGACGCTTATGATGATTTCTATACTGACTACAGTGGTACAGTATTTTAATGTGTACGAAATATTTAAAGGCTAAATATAAAACCTCAAAACTTCAAGGGGTTACAAGATAGGCTAAATATAGCTTCAATATCTGTTTCAATGTCTAATATACAGCTCCAGATCTGTTGCCTCTGGTGAATTTTCAGTCCTGAAAATCAGGTTTGACACTACATGAAAATAAAAAAATTTGAAGGATTTAGTGTAATTATTGTTTTTCTGATAAAATATCTTAATAAATGTTATATTTACAGATAGACGATCTAACCCATATTCACTGATCAATGATGTGAACAAACTTACATCTCTAATAGCCCACACATCAAACATCTCCAATGGCAAACTTGTTGGCTTTAGTGATAAGGTATGAAATGGAATATTGATTATTTCCTTTTTGTATTTTATTTTTTCATATATTACATACAGTAGTAGCATAGTAAAGTTCCTCTTATTCTAACATATATGGAGGCCTAGCTATATTGCTCATTTAATATATCAGTGCTGTATGATCCTTATGGGCTTAGCACTTAGTTTTGATTATAATAATAATAATAATAATCTAACATATATGTATATTGCATTTCAGTACAGTGGAACCCCGGTTTTCATCTTTAATCCGTTCCAGAAAGTCAGCTGAAAACCGATTTGTGTGAAAATTGGAGTAATATTTCCCATAAGAAATAATGTAAATCCAATTAATCTGTTCCAGACACTCAAAAATATTAACAAAAAAATACATTTTATAGAGAATAAGTATAGTTTTACATACAGAAAATAATGAAAAATAATATATAAATGACTAATAAGATGGATAAATGAACATTTAATATCACTTTTACCTTTGTTGAAGACTCCTGTTGGCGTATGGAAGACGGCGAGGAGGGGAGAGGGAGGAGAGGTTATTGTTTGGAAGGGGAATCCCCCACCATAAGGACCTCAGGTATCAAAGCCCTATCTGGGGTTACTGCCCTTCTTTGTCTTTTACTGGCACTTGGACCAGCTTGAAAGTCACGGGGACCCCTGCGCCAAAAAACTGCCCAGAGAGGCCTTTTTTCGGTGTCCTTTAAGTTTTGCCTAAAAGGGACAGACTTTCTTGAACATTTTTGGGGCATGGCGGAAAAGCTTTGTTAGGGTGTATTTCCCACAAAACTTTGCCCCTCACCTACTTTCCACAAATGCCCCTTAATCGCTAAAAAGGAATTCTCCCCCCCCTCCTTCCTCCTCTGAAGAAATTTTCCTTGCTAAGGTTTTGCTGTTCCAGATGAAGGTCTTGCAGCCTTCAGGGGTTAGGGGCTCCCTGTATTGTCCACTGACACTTCCACATTTGGCCCCCACCTCCAACCACGGGGTTCCCCAAAGACACAGAGATTCCTAACAGGTGAGGGTCGTGGGGTCAGCTTAAAACCCCTTAAAATCCTTCTGGAGGACACAGTCGGTCACAGTTTTCTCCAAGAAGAATTAATCGCCTTGAAGTTTCCCCCTGTCAATCTTATCTAAAAGGTTATGCAGTTGAGGATATTAAAGTGATTCCCCCGAACTCTTGGGTCAATTTATGTCCCCGGGCACTTCGAATATTGTTAAACATTGGTTTGGGTAGATTTTTTTGAAATTTGAAATGACCCCTGGTCCCGGGGGCTTATTAGCAGTTGCAACACAAAAAAAAAAGAATTATTATGAAATGTTTTGGATGAATGCAGGAGTTGCTACTGAACAAAACAAAGGGAGATGAGTCACAAACGTATGAGAACCACATCCCGCGGGCAGGCGAACATCAGTGTGAAAGATTTCTGAGCGGTTTCGAAAATGGGGAAAATTTGCTGAAAAAAATGTTGAAAACTGAAATTGTACGACAACCCGAATGGACGAAAATGGGGTTCCACGTTTATTTTGTAAACCCTGTGCAATGTGATAAAATGTATCACTGTTTTTTTACAAATTATTTGGCTATCTTTTTTTTTTCAGATTTTTCGAATCTTTTTGCTGTGAAAATGAAAAGTGCGATAGTAAATTTTAATTGAAAGTTAATGGTGAGATTCGTTGGACACCCTGTACGCCTTGACCCCCTACAACACATAGTCGTCCACAAGACAAGCGAAAGTCATCAACAATCATTCCTTTTCAATATTGTCTTTGCATTAAAGGTGAATACTTCATTTTTATGAAAAATACAGTTTAATGTATAGGCAGAATTTAATATTACTTAATTTGTCATATATTAATTAGGTCAGCAGAATTTTATTAAACTTTCAGTACTAGCTTTGACATATAATACTGTAATATTTATTTTTAAATACCTGAATATGAGCTGTAGATAGATATACATATGCAAAGTACAGTATGTATAAATATAAAAATACTGTACAGTCTCTCCTCACTTAGCGACGTAATCATTTACCGACGACTGAGACGATGAGATCTGACCAGTATGCATACCTAAATAATGTATACTAGAGCTGATTTCCTCTATTCTGTTTACTACAATGTATAGTACACTATAAACACTTAAAAATTTACTAAAAATGTTATAAATGGTGCAAAGGTGACATTAAAACAATATCAGAGATAGTTGACACAAACTCACTAACTTATAGTATACTCCCTGCTTAGCGACGAATTCGTTCACCAATGTGGTCTCAGGAACAGAACTCCATCGTTAAGTGAGAGGTTGTACTGTATAGATCAAGCTATGGTGCCTCTGGTTCTCAGGAATTAATGTTAAAAATTACACTATAATAAATAAGCAGAGTTTCTCCTCATTTTATTACACAACATTGAGCTTCATATTTTCATATTTTTGTTTCATCGTGGCAGTTCATTTTGTGTCCAGTTCATACTGTACATGTTTCCTCCATTTACAGTCATATATTTATATAGTAACCATGTTATATTTTTCACTTGATCTACTATTTTATGCATTTATGTAGCATATAATGGCTATCTATTGTACTGCATGTCGTAAGAAGTGACTAAAATGCCAGGAGTAAGGGGCTACTAACCCCTTCTATATAAATTACTAACTATAAAAAGAAAAATTTTCATTTTTCTTTTTAGGTCACCCTGCCTCGGTGGGATGTGGTAGTGCATTAAAAAAGAAAGACTTATGTTTCTTCTTTTTTGGGTTACCCTGCCATGGTGAGAGATGGCTGGTGTGTTAAAAAAATTTATACAGTACTGTTATGCAGTGAAATGCAAAAAAAAAACAGTCTCTGAGGATTTTCTTCAAGTTTATTTTCATAAGCATATTTTTAGATTAATATTTTTGATGCAGTCCTGTATTTCCAGTATTCATCCTGAGTTTTATGTTGCCATCTTAGTTATGACTCAAAAACTCTCAAAACTGATCAAATAAAAGTACAGTGGACCCCCGGCTTACGATATTATTTCATTCCAGAAGTATGTTCAGGTGCCATTACTGAACGAATTTGTTCCCATATGGAATATTGTGAATTAGATCAGTCCATTTCAGACCCCCAAACATACACGTACAAATGCACTTTCATAAATACGCTTGCATAATTGGTCGCATTGGGAGCTGATCGTAAAGCGGGGGTCCACTGTATACAGTGGACCCCCGCTTTACGATCACCTCCCAATGCAACCAATTATGTAAGTGTATTTATGTAAATGCGTTTGTACGTGTATGTTTGGGGGTCTGAAATGGACTAATCTAATTCACAATATTCCTTATGGGAACAAATTCGTTCAGTAATGGCACCTGAACATACTTCTGGAATGAAATAATATCGTAAACCGGGGGTCCACTGTATTATGTTATTTAATGTAACAGTTATTTGCAGGCAACCTTAAACCATGATGTTGTGAATTGCTACCATGATCTGAGTATGAGGCTTGGGTTGGCTCTGCGTCATGAAGAGTACCGCTGCCAATTTCTCTCATCTGAAGCTAAGATTATGCTTGCAGCTCATGATGAGGTATTAGAATTATTGTTACTTAAGTTTTCTATTTATTTTTATGCAGTACATATAGTATATTCTTCATGGGAAAGTGGAACAGAATTCTTCCTCCTCAAGCCATGCACGTCATAAGAGGCGACTAAAATGACGGGAGCAAGGGGCTAGTAATCCCTTCTCCTGTATATACGTGTATTAACAAATTTAAAAGGAGAAACTTTCGTTTTTCCTTTTGGATCACCCCACCTTGGTGGGATTCGGCCAGTTTGTTGAAAGAAAGATATATTAAAACCATGTTATTAATTTTTTAAGAACCACCACCACAAGCACCACCATAACAACCACCATGACAGGCACCACCTCCTCCTCCTCCTCCTCCTCCTCCTCTCTCTTCCTCTCCTCTCCTCCCTCTTCCTCTCCTTTCTTCCCTCTTCTCCCTCCTTTTCCTTCTCCTCCTCCTCCTCCTCCCTCTATTGTCATTATTCTTCTTTGTCTTCTACTGGTACTGCTCATTTCATTTTTTCTTTTCAATTTTCTTTTTTTCTTTCTTTCCTTTTCTATTCTGTCCTGTTCTTTTCTTTTCTTCCATGTTTCCTTCCCTTTCCAAACCTCCCTTACCTGCTGCCTTACCCATTTTACACCATTGACTCAATGTAATACATAACAGATACCTCCCCACCATTTATATTGAAGCATATAATGTATTGTAAAACAAAGTGAAGACACTGTATAGTGTATTATAAAACAAAGTGAAGACACTGTATAGTGTATTATAAAACAAAGTGAAGGCACTGTATAGTGTATTGTAAAACAAAGTGAAGGCACTGTATAGTGTATTATAAAACAAAGTGAAGACACTGTATAGTGTATTATAAAACAAAGTGAAGACACTGTAAGTGTATTATAAAACAAAGTGAAGACACTGTATAGTGTATTATAAAACAAAGTGAAGACACTGTATAGTGTATTATAAAACAAAGTGAAGACACTGTATAGTGTATTGTAAAACAAAGTGAAGACACTGTATAATCTTTATATTCACTAGACTTTCCTAACCTCAGTAGTACATTATTATTATTATTATAATCAAGGGGGAAGCGCTAAACCCGGAGGATTATACAGCGCCTGGGGGGGGGGGATGTGGAAGGCATTCAGGCTTAATTCGGGGAACTGGAGCTCAGATCCAATTCCCTAAATCAAGAGCCCCTCAGTAGTACAACCTCAGTTTACATTTCCTTACTTTTATTAGTTTGCTTTTTCACAATAGCCATAACATCTGGACAGTTTTTGGAATATTACTATACCCAATTTTTTGCAACTTCCTATAATTCTTTCTTTAAATATTTTATAATTTCTTTAGTAAACAGTCACAGGCTTAGTATTAGTGATCAAAATTCATTTCAGTTACAAAATAACTTTTTTCTGTGTGTGGTTTCTCAGGCTTCCCAGCTGCCAGAGGATGGTCAAGTCTCACCATTTCAGCTAATCTTGGACCGAAGCCTGCTTGCTCGGCACCTCAGGCAAGTTTATGAAGAGTGAGTGTCAGCAGTCAGAATCAAAATTTTTTTTACAAAACAATATGGTACATGGGTAGGTAATTTTAAGGATAATATTGATAGGATCACCTGAAGATTTGTTTCCCCTCTTTCCTTCCCTCTGTCCTAAGGAAAACAGTTACAGTTATGAAAATTTTCAACTTTTCCTCTTAATGTCAATATTAATTTATTACATACCTTTCTAAGCAAATTTTTTAATATCCATACATTATTTGGTTTAGGTAGCATTGCTGTCTATTAATTCTTTTAATTGGTTATAACATAACAATAATGCTGATAAACTCAATCATTTTTTTTTTCCCACCTAGGCTGGGTGACCCAAAAAAGAAAGAAAATCTCCAAAATAAAAATACTTTCATCATTCAACACTTTCACCACACTCATACATAATCACTGTTTTTGCAGAGGTGCCCAGATACAACAGTTTAGAAGCATATATAAAGATACAGTATAAAAAGTGACCTGAAATAATATAATAAACTCAATAATACAAGTGATAAAAGCTTTGAAGCATGAACAGAGACCAACCGAGCAAACTGTAAAATACACTGTCAAATAATCAGGTTTATGTTTTAGTGTTGCTCTACTGATGATCTTCAGCCAAATTTAAACACTGATGTTATTTAAGATGATTTGCTGGAATTGTTTATATGCTATTATTTTCATTTTGAAACAACATAAATATTACTGCTTAATTTATTTAAGCTGTATAAGAATTTTTATAACCTTAGCTAATTGTTTGCCTTTTGGGAAAGTAAATTTTCACGTTAACCAATTGGTACAGAAAGGCTCCACTTATTCAGCACCCTCTTTTAGGTGTTCCAAGTTTTCGTTGGTTTTCAATTGAGCCATTATTCATTATGTTCAGTGTTTTTATTGCTTTTCCACCAGTGCCATATTTTATGGTAAGTGTTGTATGTACTGTGTACTTATTTTACTTTTTTATATGCTTTTTATGCCTAGCTGTATTGAGCACTTAATATATGATAGTGTAAACACATTATCAGGCATTTTAGATGCATTTGATAATGAAAGAATGCTCTTTTTCCACCTGCCAGCAATTTTCACTTATCACAAGGGGTCAGGAACCTAAGAGCCATGCAAACAGGGTCCTCCTGTATGTAGTGTTTTTGGCTGCCCCTATGTTATGCTCTCTCAACCAGAGTCAGGTAAGAGGTACATTGAATCAGAATTAAATAAACCATACTGCTTGGCAGTCTTAGGTTATTAACCTCTGGGATTAATAAGCCAAAGAAGGTTGTTGTCATTCAGCTTTCTCCTGGTCTGAATTATAGTGCTCACTTTTCACATACGTACATGCTATATTTACTCTCATAATCTCGTTTAATGTAATATTGTGTAATATGGTTCATTAGATTATATCTTATTTTACATCAGTACAGATATAATAGTGCTTTTATTATTCCTTGAAATTGAAATTAACTTAGTTTAAAAATTTGTGTTTCTCTCTCTCTTAATTTTCAAAACAAGTTGTGAATAATCCTGTAGTGTAAAGTATCTATCATAATGTTCTCTTGTTAGTATAGGTACAAAGTTTCCTGAATACATAATGATCTTTTGAAGCCACAGTTTCTTTAATTTTTCTTCAGGTTGTGTGGATTAGGTATTGTTCAACTTCGACTCAACAAATGGATAGAAGTTAGCTTTTGTTTGCCACAGAAAGTTCATCACAGTTTAGCAACTGGTCGGCCAGTTGATGTAAGTTTTATTGTTGCACCAGTAATTTTTTCTATTATCATTACAATATTTTTTTTTTTTTTGTCAGGCATTTATTTTGAATGTCAAACAGATGCCAGTATATTTCTGTCTTTTGTGTTGTCTGATAGGTGTAATAGAAATGAGAAAAGTGTTTGCATATTCTGTTGCCTTATTCCAGTTGAGGGTTGTTGATTTACACTTAAGAATAAATTTTCCAAGTAAAACATCACTGATGGCATTCATTGTATTATTAACATATGAAAACTGTATAATCCACGAGAGTTGCTTTTGATTATAGGCAATTTTAGTTCATCTTGATTCTTTTAAGGCAGTTTTGTGCTCTTAAAACAATGGGGTTTCAAGATACAAAATAGACATTGTTGGAAATTCCCCTTAAATATACATGCTGTACAAACCAAGTTATATAAACTTATTTTTTTTAATACAGTGATCATCTACCAAGATAAGGGGGACTGGGTTATACTGGAAACATGTTAGAATGTGTGTTATTGGAGAAGTTACTAAACAATGTAACTTAAATATGGTGTAACCAAAGAAGTGATGTATGTCTTTTACTGTAGCATTTATCATTTATTCACAGTGTGAAGGGCTTCTTCGAGGGCTAAAAACCTTGAAGCCATACCACACATTGCTTCTTTTGGTGGAGCGGTCAGAACTCCTACATACATTGTCACCAGATGCGTCACAAGCTCTCTGGCGATTACTTCATGTAGAAGAGTCACATCTAACTCCCTTCTTCACATTAGCTGCTGATGCTGACCTTACTCTAACTCAGGTTTTAATGGTATGTAGTACCAGGTTAATCAGTAGATTATTGAATTCAGAGATAATGTGTAATAAATGTTTGGTATGTATTTTATTTTAACTGCTGGGTGTGAATTGAAGGAAATTCTGTTCAGGCTGTTTTTATTCAATAGAAAAACAATTATACTCTCTTCCTTAATTATGGATTAATGTTTTTTACCCTGCTAAATCAATTTATGAGTTGGTTTAAGCTATTTACTTTGTAGAAAAAGTGTATGTGTGTATGCATTTATTGAGCACTGAACAGTATCAGAAATTTCACAGGCAGTGTTACTTATTTTATTTCTAATAAAAGTTCATTGGAAACCAAGGAACTATAATACTGATCTTTGCTTTATATATTATATTCTTGTTTACACATTTATCCAGATATAATGTAATTTGTAAAGTCTTTTTAAGCTCAACTCTAAGTACTGTTGAGTCAAAATCAATATCATATCTACAGTAGGTATCATGAAGGATTAAGCTGTTTTATGTAATATATCTGTGTATATCAGAATAAGTATTCTCTCTTCTATCTTTCTAATTGTTGGGGAATATTTGATTTTCATCAATATAGAGTAATATTAGCTGTAGCATGGGTACAGTTTTTCACTGCTGTCATCTGTGTGTTGCTCTTAAAACACTTTCTTGCTACAAAAACTTTCATTGAATAAATCATGCATTATTGTTATTCATTTCTTCAAAGGGGTGATTTGATGTTGGTAAATGACTCTTGATCCCTGTTTTGGAATCAAACTTTTACAGTACCTTTCATTCCCCAGATGCTGTATAACCCCTATGGGTTTAGCATTTCTCAATGAATATAATAATATTGTAACATTGATTTAGCATAAAAAGTAAAGAATGACGTGCTCTGATAAAGTATTTAATGTCATATTTCATGCAGTGTCATTCACTACAGTGTGCAGTTAATCGCTCTGTCATGTTAATGTTCCATGTTAAACTTGCTTATTTTGCTTGTAGATTACAACATTATGAAATTGGAAGTCAATTTTTTTCTTATATTGGCAGTCCTTTAAAAAAATAAATCTATGTTGTGCTTGTTAGGAATGTTGCATTTAGGGAAATACAGAAATTTCCAGACCATTCTTTAACACTTCCAGCTAGTGGGTCACCTAGTGTACTGGGGCAAGGCTACTATCATATACCCTGTCTGCAGTACCAACATGTACGCTCTATCTCCAAATGCTCCCACCATTTTGTAAGTATAATTTATACAATACTGTATTGCTTGTATAAGATACAGTAAACTAATAAATGCATCTACTTTGCTTTGTTTTGTTTTAAATAAAAAAAAAAATGGTGTGAATCAGCTATTCATACCATTTGAGACAATAGGACTGTGCACCAAGAAATTCAAATTGCAACCAGTTGAAAAGAATGATGCATAGGTCAATATGGGAAAATAAAACAGAAAAGTTGTAGAATATGTGCCTTATTTAGGCTTATTTAGTGGTCAAATAAGCCTTATCTTACTATAAAGGTGTGTGTAAGGACAGAAAACTTTTACAAGAGTGTATATTTAATGCTGGATGGTTTGGTGAATTTAACCTCTAAACTGTGGCATACCTACAAATAAAAATTCTTGTATGTGTTGGAAGATTTTGAAAAATAAGTAGAATGAAATCTCCATGGGGAAGTGGAACAGAATTCTCCCTCCATAAGCCATGTATGTCATAAGAGGCAACTAAAATGCTGGGAGCAAGGGGTTAGTAACCCCTTCTCCTTTATACATTATTAAATTTAAAAGAGAAACGTTCATTTCTCTTTTTAGGTCACCCTGCTTCGGTGGGATACAGCA
>NC_069425.1:30807335-30864835 GCF_026875155.1 Cherax quadricarinatus
TACCCCAAAGCTAGGCTGTGACTCACAGACGCTGACTCAGCTGGGCTGGTGGCTCACAGACTGCTGACTCAGCTACGGTGGCTCACAGACTGCTGACCAGCGGGCGGTGGATCACAGACTGCTGACTCAGCTAGGCTGGTGGCTCACAGACTGCTGACTCAGTTTAGGCTGGTGGCTCACAGACTGCTGACTCAGCTAGGCTGGTGCTCACAGACTGCTGACTCAGCTAGGCTGGTGGCTCACAGACTGCTGACTCAGCTAGCCTGGGGGCCCTCACAGACTGCTGACTCAGCTAGGCTGGTGGCTCACAGACTGCTGACTCAGCTAGCGGGTGGCTCAAAAACTGCTGACTCAGCTAGGCTGGTGGCTCACAAAACTGCTGACTCAGCTAGCTGGGGCTCACAGACTGCTGACTCAGCTAGGCTGGTGCTCAGACTGCTGACTCAGCTAGGCTGGTGGCTCCCCAGACTGTTTGACTCAGCTAGCTGGGGCTCACAGACTGCTGACTCAGCTAGGCTGGTGGCTCACAGACTGCTGACTCAGCTAGGCTGGTGGCTCACAGACTGCTGACTCAGCTAGGCTGGTGGCTCACAGACTGCTGACTCAGCTAGGCTGGTGGCTCACAGACTGCTGACTCACTAGGCTGGTGGTGTCATCATCAGCAGAAATCACTAGTAAAATAATAATAAATAATAATGTCCTTTATTTACTACAAGTACATGTACAAGGTATACAAGTACATGAACAAGGTATACAAGTACATGTACAAGGTAAAACAGACCATTAGCGGACATCAATGACATACTACTATATAGAATGTCCTTTGTTATGCTGAGCATTTCCCCAAATTAGGTCACTTTTGTCCCAGGATGTGTCCCACACCAGTCCACTTACACCTAGGATGTGTCCCACACCAGTCCACTAACACCTAGAATGTGACACACACCAGTCCACTAACACCCAGGTACCCATATTAAACTGATGGTGAACAGGGACAGTGACAGTAGGTGTTTTTATGGAAACACGTGCCTGTGTTTTCCAGCCGTATCAGGGGAGATTCGATCTGCCCAGGTTACTTACTCACCCCATTGTCTAAAGTCAGGCTTTAGCCAGTTTTCGGACTTAGGTATCTTGTAGGCGTAGGGCCTCATACTAGGGGGTATAGGGTGAGGTAGGCGCCCTGCAGCTGGCTATGATGTAGGTGCTACGCCTTTGACTGCGTAATATGAACGTTGATCCTGGCTCCTAAACGAAAACAACCTGCCTATCTAAGGATATTTTTATTATTTTAGCCTGCAGTCAAAATTATGTATTTAAAATCTGAAAAAAAAGGTCCTTGCACACACTAGGGCCTTAAAAAAATCGTGAGAGGATAACAAGAATAAAATAACAATAAAATAACCAATGGCCTAGAAATTGGCCAAAAAAACCACCCACATACCTACACTAAACCATGACAACTTGTTCCAGCCTCCGCTTTTCTCGTACTAATTACATACCTTGGTGCTCCTGTAGTTTCTTAGTAGGTTCACCCGGTGTTGCCCGGGCCTGGATCTTCTCCAGATGGTGACTCCTGTCCTGGTTACTCTTCACGACTAATATGCTTCCAGTCTCAGAACAAATCCCGGACATTGACATTGTATATGGAGCGTTTTTTACGCAATAACTCTCCACAATACACTGAGTAAATACCCCCTCCCCTAGACCACAGATCTCACACAGCTAGCTGGACCCAGTAATACCCCCTCCCCTAGACCACGGGTCTCACACAGCTAGCTGGACCCAGTAATACCCCCTCCCCTAGACCACAGGTCTCACACAGCTAGCGGGACCCAGTAATACCCCCCCCCCTGGACCACAAGTCTCACACAGCTAGTGGACCCAGTAATACCCCCCTCCCCTAGACCACAAGTCTCACTCAGCTAGCGGGACCCAGTAATACACCCCTCCCCTGGACCACAGGTCTCACCCCAGCTAGCTGGACCCAGTAATACCCCCCCCTAGACCACGGGTCTCACTCAGCTAGCTGGACCCAGTAATACCCCCTCCCCTAGACCACAAGTCTCACTCAGCTAGCGGGAAACCCAGTAATACCCCCTCCCCTAGACCACAGGTCTCACTCACTGCTGGACCCAGTCAGGTGCAGCTAGTCAAGGAACAAACATTGGAAATTAACTATAATTCTGGGAATCACAAAATTCTCCAGAAATAAGAAAACTGCACCAAGCTCTGTCTTGGTCCCAATTTACTTGTACATAGAAAAAACATAAGAAATTTTTAAATCACCTTTAAGTTAAACTCTACAATAAACACTGCTAATCCACAGACTTGTGAAACTCGTTTGACAAGAAAGTGATCAGGTTATACGCCAAATGAGCCTCAGTGATGTTTTTTGGATTCACTCTGAACTTCAGCAGGAAAATGCACCATTACAACTCCGTGTTGGTCGAACACCTAAGTTGATGCATATTCTATACATGACATAAAATTACAGAGGGGACTGACTGGGTTTTCCTCTGTACATAATAATTAATAAAAAGTATACACAAGATTATATACAGGTAAACTTATTAAAAGTCGAGAAAGTCTGTTTTTAAACAGCATTAGCGTCCGTCATCTCACATCTCTGCTTTTAAATATGAAATAAGAGATTAAGAAAAATATATAAAGTCTCCAAAACTGCAAAAAAATTAGTGTACATACTAATGCAAATAGATAATTACATTATCAATGGTGCGTCTCACAGCAATAAACAAAACTGGCTACGCAAGACACATCACTGGGAGAAATTGGAAGTACGAAAGGGTAAATTACCAGACTTCAAAACTGGGTAGTTTAGTCACATATAAATTTTGTCAACCATACCCCCGGCCGGGATTGAACCCGCGGTCATAGAGTCTCAAAACGGGCTGGAGTTTGAGACTCTATGACCGCGGGTTCAATCCCGGCCGGGGGTATGGTTTATTTGCAATCGTGTCATTACGATTTCTTAAGTCATAAATTTTGTCAGTGGACTGTGACCTAGAAAAACACACTGGAGTCATCACCATTGACCCGTCAACAGGTGGGTCTCCCAAGCCTTCACCTACACTGTTTTTCCAAGGAACCCTGAGTCACCACACTTGGTGCTCCAGAAAATAAGCAGGTGGATCCTGGAGAAACACAACACACAAAATACACAGGATCACTATCATTACCCAAAAATTGTGAGGCATCACCACCAACATCGTACCTTTGGTCTAACAGGAGGCCTGGTCATGGACCGGCCGCGGGGGCGTTGATCCCCGGAATAACCTCCAGGTAACAGTGCTTACATCAACATTACACAGGTGAGGCATCACCACCAGCATCGTTCCTTTGTCCAACATTACGTCAACATTACACAGGTGAGGCATCACCACCAACATCGTTCCTTTGGTCCAACATTTACATCAACATTACACAGTGAGGCATCACCACCAACATCGTTCCTTTGGTCCAACATTACGTCAACATTACACAGGTGAGGCATCACCACCCACCTTACCTAGGCATGTACTGATGTGATACTACCAAAAACACACACACACACTTGGGAAATCTGATACCTCCCTCCACCAGCTTCAGTCCACTAGGTGGTCAGAAAGCCATCTACTCACCTTCTGCAACCACTGAAAAACAAGACCCAGATAAATGTCTACATTATGAACAGTACATACGAGAAATTTCATGAGCAACCACATTCACTATCCCCTTCACATAATGAATCACCAAAGTGAGCATCTGAGTGTGGTTCCTCGGTAAGTGAAGAAAATGTACGACTGTCATCACTGTACCGAAAAAATTCTGGAAAATCAACACAAAACAAGATCCTCTTTTTCTGTTGTGGCATAAATTCTCTGGTGACTTTTAAGTTTACTGGCAGAAATTGTCCTGCTTTTTTCAATAAAGCAGCATTAATACCAACAGAACTGGCGTCTATCTGCAGAGAAAATGACAGTGCAACATTGTAACTATTCATTACAGGAGCACTAACAGTATATCAAACGGTTGAATACCCTTAAGCTGTATTCCCTGGAACGCAGGCGAGAGAGATACATGATAATACACCACTGGAAAATCCTAGACGGATTAGTACAAAACTTGCACACGAAAATCACTCCCTATGAATACAAAAGACTCTGCAGGAGATGCAACATTCCACAATGAACAGCAGGGGTGCCACGAGTACAGTGACAGACAACACAATAGGCGTTTGGGGCCTAAGACTGTTCAACTGCCTCCAGCATACATAAGGGGGATTATCAATAGACCCCTGGCTGTTTCAAGACCCCTGGCTGTCTACAAGAAGCACTGGACAGGCACCTAAAGTGAGTACCTGACCAACCCGGCTGTAGTTCGTATATCAGTTTGCGTGCGCCCAGCAGTAACAGAAAGGTTGATCAGAAACTGATGCACCACGAGGCCTGGTCCCCGACCGAGCCACGCGGAGTTGACCCACAAAACCCTCTCCAGTTAAACTCCAGGTAAACCTGTAGAGAACATCTTCAAACACAGAGATATAATCATCACAGTGGATCATAGAAGTCAAATAACCTGCCACGTACAACTTTTGTATTTCGTACTTCAAAGGAATTATTCATAAGAGAAAAGATTTCAGCATTAGTTATCAACATACTTCGTGGCAGTCAGTAAACATGCTGAGAGTGTCATCTTGTGTCAGACCCAACATCAAAGTTCCATGGTGGGTGAGCCAAGGGCATCAAGCTTGTCACACCAACATCAAAGTTCCATGGTGGGTGAGCCCAGGGCACCAAGCTTGTCCACACCAACATCAAAGTTCCATGGTGGGTGAGCCAGGGCACCAAGCTTGTCCACACCAACATCAAAGTTCCATGGTGGGTGAGCCAGGGCACCAAGCTTTTCCACACCAACATCAAAGTTCCATGGTGGGTGAGGCAGGGCACCAAGCTTGTCCACACCAACATCAAAGTTTCATGCTGGGTGAGCCAGGGCACCAAGCTTTTCCACACCAACTTCAAAGTTCCAAGGTGGGTGAGCCAGGGGACCAAGCTTTTCCACACCAACTTCAAAGTTCCAAGGTGGTTGAGCCAGGCACCAAGCTTGTCTACACCAACAACAAAGTTCCATGGTGGTTGAGCCAGGGCACCAAGCTTGTCTACACCAACATCAAAGTTCCATGGTGGTTGAGCCAGGGCACCAAGCTTGTCTACACCAACATCAAAGTTCCATGGTGGGTGAGCCAGGGCACCAAGCATGCCCACACCAACATCAAGGTTCCATGGTGGTTGAGCCAGGGCACCAAGCTTGTCTACACCAACATCAAAGTTCCATGGTGGTTGAGCCAGGGCACCAAGCTTGTCTACACCAACATCAAAGTTCCATGGTGGTTGAGCCAGGGCACCAAGCTTGTCTACACCAACATCAAAGTTCCATGGTGGGTGAGCCAGGGCACAAAGCTTGTCCACACCAACATGAAAGTTCCATGGTGGGTGAGCCAGGGCACCAAGCTTGTCCACACCAACATCAAAGTTTCATGCTGGGTGAGCCAGGGCACCAAGCTTGTCCACACCAACATCAAAGTTCCATGGTGGGTGAGCCAGGCACCAAGCTTGTCCATACCAACATCAAAGTTCCATGGTGGGTGAGCCAGGGCACCAAGCGTGCCCACACCAACATCAAAGTTCCATGGTGGGTGAGCCAGGGCACCAAGCGTGCCCACACCAACATCAAAGTTCCATGGTGGGTTGAGCCAGGGCACCAAGCGTGCCCACACCAACATCAAAGTTCCATGGTGGGTGAGCCAGGGCACCAAGCTTGTCCATACCAACATCAAAGTTCCATGGTGGGTGAGCCAGGCACCAAGCGTGCCCACAACCAACATCAAAGTTCCATGGTGGGTGAGCCAGGGCACCAAGCTTGTCCACACCAACATCAAAGTTCCATGGTGAGTGAGCCAGGGCACCAAGCGTGCCCACACCAACATCAAAGTTCCATGGTGAGTGAGCCAGGGCACCAAGCTTGTGCACACCAACATCAAAGTTCCATGGGGATGTGAGCCAGGGCACCAAGCTTGTCCACACCAACATCACAAGTGCACTTTTCAGTCTTGTACGTTACCTTGCATAATATTAGTCACTTCAGATTGCTGATAAAGCTGTAAGTGTTTTTCTGATCGGGTGTGTGGCGGTTTTATGTCCATCAGAGACCTCATCCACCAGCAGGTACCATTCACTACTAATCAGAGCGTTTCCAGGAACCCGCTCCAGTACCACCTTATGGTCCCATGTCATCCTGGTGAGCCTGACAGGCTGGTTCACTGGTGACATCCACCTCAACTAAGCTAGTCTCTGGAACTGAGAAAAAACACCGAAAGGGAAAGCACCACCATCCTCACCTAGCCCATAACTTAACGACTCCAGAGTGCTTCCCCTCAATGCACTTATAGGAGGGGAAACCCCTCATCCCAGTCCTTCTGATACCGGGTACGACAAACAAACATCGTCCTCATAGACTGGTAAAATCATTCTCCTTGACATAGACTGTTACTTACTTACGACTCTCAAAACTACATGACCAACTTAAATACTGTCTTAACAGTATATATCAAATATTCTCTGTCTTTAGTGCTGTTATATCATGTGGGTTCTTATAGCATCATGACTCTGCATATATAGCACCGTGATATATATAGCACCGTGATATATATAGCACCGTGATATATATAACACCGTGATATATATAGCACCGTGATATATATAACACCGTGATATATATAACACCGTGATATATATAGCACCGTGATATACATAGCACCGTGATATATATAACACCGTGATATATATAACACCGTGATATATATAGCACCGTGATATACATAGCACCGTGATATAACTTAACAACTTCCTACAGAGGGTAACACTTTAATTGTTTTTAATAAGTGATACCCATTACCAGCTGGCATGATACCCATTACCAGCTGGCATGATACCCACTGCCAGCTGGCATGATACCCACTACCAGCTAGCATGATACCCACTACCAGCTGGCATGATACCCACTACCAGCTGGCATGATACCCACTACCAGCTGGCATGATACCCACTACCAGCTGGCATGATACCCACTACCAGCTGGCATGATACCCACTACCAGCTGGCATGATACCCACTACCAGCTGGCATGATACCCACTACCAGCTGGCATGATACCCACTACCAGCTGGCATGATACCCACTACCAGCTGGCATGATACCTACTACCAGCTGGCATGATACCCACTACCAGCTGGCATGATACCCACTACCAGCTGGCATGATACCCACTACCAGCTGGCATGATACCCACTACCAGCCGACATGATACCCACTACCAGCTGGCATGATACCCACTACCAGCTGGCATGATACCCACTACCAGCTGGCATGATACCCACTACCAGCTGGCATGATACCCACTAGCAGCTGGCATGATACCCACTACCATCTGGCATGATACCCACTACCATCTGGCATGATACCCACTACCAGCTGGCATGCCACCCACTACCAGCTGGCATGATACCCACTACCAGCTGGCATGATACCCACTACCAGCAGGCATGATACCCACTACCAGCTGGCATGACCAAATACCAGCTGGCATCCACCCACTTCCCGCTGGCATGCCACCCACTACCAGCTGGGATGCCACCCACTGCCTGCTGGCATTTCCACCCACTACCATGTGGGAAAGCCACCCACTACCAGCTGGCATGCCAACCACTACCAGCTGGCATGCCACCCACACCGGCTGGCATGCCCACCCACTACCAGCTTTCATGCCACCCACTACCACTGGCATGCCACCCACTACCAGCTGTAATGCCACTCACTACCAGCTGGCATGATACCCACTACCAGCTGGCATGATACCCACTACCACTGGCATGAACCCACTACCAGCTGGCATATACCCACTACCAGCTGGGATGATACCCACTACCAGCTGGCAAGCCACCCACTACCAGCTGGCATGATGCACACTACCAGCTGGCATGCCACCCCCTTCCCGCTGGCATGCCACCCACCTGCCTGCTGGCAAGCCACCCACTACCACTGGGATGCCACCCACTACCAGCGGCATCCACCCACTACCAGCTGGCATGCCCACCCACTACCGGCTGGCATCCACCCACTAAACCCGCTGGCATGCCACCCAAACCACCTGGCATGATACCCACTACCAGCTGGCATGCCACCCACTACCAACTGGCATGCCCACCCACTACCAGCTGGGATGATACCCACTACCAGCTGGGATGCCACCCACCCACCAGCTGGCATGATACCTCTACCAGCTGGCATCCACCCACTACCACTGGCATGATACCCACTACCAACTGGGATGCCACCCACTAACCAGTTGGCATGATACCCACTACCGCTGGCATGCCCCCACTACCAGCTGGCATGCCACCCACTAAAACCCGCTGGGATGCCACCCACTACCAGCTGGCATGCCACCCACCACCTGGGAGCATGCCACCCACTACCAGCTGGCATGCCACCCACTAACCAGCTGACATGCCACCCACTACCAGCTGGCATGATACCCACTACCAGCTGGCATGATAAACCCTCTACCAGCTGGCATGATACCCACTACCAGCTGGGATGCCACCCACTACCAGCTGGCATGCCACCCACTACCAGCTGGGATGCCACCCACTACCAGTTGGCAAGATACCTCTACCCCTGGGATGCCACCCACTACCAGCTGGCATGGGTACCCACTACCAGCTTGCATGCCACCCACTACCAGCTGGCATGATACCCACTACCACTGGCATGCCACCCACTACCAGCTGGCATGCCACCCACTACCCGCTGGCATGCCACCCACCACCTGCTAGCATGCCACCCACTACCAGCTGGCATGCCACCCACTACCAGCTGACATGCCACCCATACCAGCTGGCATGCCACCCACTACCAGCTGGCATGCCACCCACTACCAGCTGGCATGCCACCCACCACCTGCTAGCATGCCACCCACTACCAGCTGGTATGTCACCCACTACCAGCTGACATGCCACCCACTACCAGCTGGCATGCCACCCACTACCAGCTGGCATGCCACCCACTACCAGCTGGTATGCCACCCACTACCAGCTGACATGCCACCCACTACCAGCTGGCATGCCACCCACTACCAGCTGGCATGCCACACACTACCAGCTGGCATGCCACCCACTACCAGCTGGCCATGCCACCTCTACCAGCTGGCTTGCCACCCACTACCAGCTGGCATGCCACTCACTACCAGCTGGCATGCCACCCACTACCAGCTGGCATGCCACCCACTACCACTAGCACCTTCCAGCTAGCATGCCACCCACTACCACTAGCACCTTTCAGCTGGCATGCCACCCACTACCACTGGCACCTTCCAGCTGGCATGCCACCCACTACCACTAGCATCTTCCACCTGGCATGCCACCCACTACAACCCACCCACTACCACTAGCACCTTCCAGCTGGCATGCCACCCACTACCACTAGCACCTTCCAGCTGGCATGCCACCCACTACCACTAGCACCTTCCAGCTGGCGTGCCACCCACTACCACTAGCACCTTCCACCTGGCATGCCACCCACTACCACCCACCCACTACCACTAGCACCTTCCAGCTGGCATGCCACCCACTACCACTAGCACCTTCCAGCTTGCATGCCACCCACTACCACTAGCACTTTCCACCTGGCATTCCACCCACTACCACTAGCAACTTCCAGCTGGCATGCCACCCACTACCACTAGCACCTTCCAGCTGGCATGCCACCCACTACCACTAGCACCTTCCACCTCTCATGCCACCCACTATCACCCACCCACTACCACTAGCACCTTCCAGCTGGCATGCCACCCACTACCACTAGCACCTTCCAGCTAGTATGCCACCCACTACCACTAGCACCTTCCAGCTGGCATGCCACCCACTACCACCCACCCACTACCACTAGCACCTTCCAGCTGGCATGCCTCCCACTACCACTAGCACCTTCCAGCTGGCATGCCACCCACTACCACTAGCACCTTCCAGCTGGCATGCCACCCACTACCACTAGCACCTTCCACCTGGCATGCCACCCACTACCACCCACCCACTACCACTAGCACCTTCCAGCTGGCATGCCACCCACTGCCACTAGCACCTTCCAGCTGGCATGCCACCCACTACCACTAGCACATTCCAGCTGGCATGCCACCCACTAACCACCCGCCCACTACCACTAGCACCTTCCAGCTGGCATGCCACCCACTACCACCCACCCACTAAACCCCTAGCACCTTCCAGCTGGCATGCCACCCACTAACCACTAGCACCTTCCAGCTTGCATGCCACCCTCTACCTCTAGCACCTTCCAGCTGGCATGCCACCCACTACCACCCACCCACTACCACTTGCACCTTCCAGTTGGCATGCCACCCACTACCACTAGCACCTTCCAGCTGGCATGCCACCCACTACCACTAGCACCTCCTACATGGCGTGCCACCCACTACCACCCAAACCCCCGGCACCTCACCCACTACATCTAGCACCCACCTACTGCACCCACTAACTGCCACAGACTCCCACTACCACTAGCACCCACTACCACACCCACCCACTATCACTAGCACCCACTACCACTAGCACCCACCCACTTACCACAAGCACCCACTACCATTAGCACCCATTCACTGCACTTCAGCCACTATCACTAGCACCAACCCACCCACTACCACCAGCACCCTCCCACTGCACCCACCCACACCAGAACACCCACTACCACTAGCACCCACTACCACTCACCCACTGCACTTCACCCCCTACGACTAGCACCCACTACCACCCACCAACTGCACTTCAAACCCCCTACCACCAGCACCCACCCACTGCACTTCACCCACTACCACTATCACCCACCCACTGCACTTCACCCACTACCATTGGCACCCACTAAAACTAGCATCTAAAACCACTAGCACCCACAAACCACTAGCACCCACTCACTGCCACTAGCACCCATCCACTGCCACTAGCACCCACCCACTGCCACTAGCACCCACCCACTGAATTTCACCCACTACCATACCCAAACCACTACTACTAGCACCCACTACCACCCTCCCACTACCACTAGCACCCCCCCCACTACCTCTAGTACCTACCCACTTCCACTAGCACCCACCCACTACCACTAGCACCCAATGCCACTAGCATCCACCCACTACCACTAGCACTAACAATCCACCCACTTCCACTAGCCCCCACCCGCTATAATAAACGTCTTCGGAGGCTTCTTACTTGATTTGTAATGTAATGGTGGGTACACAGGCTGGTGTGTCGTGCCCATGGCCGGGAAGGCCATGCTCACGAGGGAGAGAACTATAGGCCTTGTGTCTTGCTGCTAGGCCGCTGAGAGAGTGACAGATTTGTGGGACCAGCGTCCCACAGACCTGGGCAGGCCCATAGGGCAGCACCTTAGTCCGCGAAATATGGACTAAGCTGGCAGACAGCATGGGCTGTCTGTGCAGACAGTACAGGCTGTCTACATACGCTCGGCCACCTACCCGCGGTCGTCCCGAATCGACAATACTGGTGGTAAAAAAACTCGGTCTCTCTTCATAGGAACAGGGCACAGAACACAAAATAAAAAACATGTATATACATATGGACATTGAAAAAAAAACTTCTTACAGGGAGCTGAAGAAAAAAAAACATGTGGGGTGTGCTAAACATTCATGGTCATAGGCAGTGAGCGTCGATGGGCAGTCATGCACGCCTTCCTGCATTCTGGACAGTATGCAACACTGGAGACATTGCGCAGTGAGCTGTGATGTAACGGGGGGGGGATGGTACGTTCCTTGTGAAGGAAAAGTTCAATAGGATAGGTAGTAGCGAGGGAGTATAAGTAACAAGAGTTTCATCTGCTGGCTACTTGTTAAGGTAAGCAAGTCTAGCTCCCGCTATCCGCCTTTTTTCCCCCACCCCGAAGTGATAGTTTGGATTGGCCGGCTGCTTGTTAAGGTAGGGTCAGTCTAGGCTCCCACTATCCCTTCCCTCCTTCTTTCCTCCCCCCCCCCCCTAAAAGGTGACGTGTGGGGCTCCGGTTTCAAACAGTGATACTTAGATCACAGCTCCCAGACTACTGTAAGTACCAGCCGCCTTGTATTTTAGTGGATTTATGGTTGAAAGCTTCACTTTTGACATAATAAACTTAGTCCTTTCAGTCTTGCTCTAAGTTGACTGTTGTAATAATCACCAATCTTTTAGGATATTGTACTTTCATGGGATGAGATTTCTTAAGCAGTGGGTAACCTGTCATCTTTCCAGGCTTGGATGACAGTAGGAGGGTCACTACGCCATCAACGAGTAGTATTGATGGAAATGGCTAACGTCGTGAGACTTCACCTTTTCTGGATTTAAATACTGTGCACCTGTAGAAATTGCAGGACGTAACCCTTCATTGCAGCGGTAAAGAACCTGCTTTCCTCGTATCGGGATAGAATACTCACGGCTATACTGTGAAAGAACGAACCGGTGGGTTGTAACCAACACCTGCGACCCCCCCCCCCCCCCCCCCCCCCATCAGCAACGGCACCGATTTAACAACATCTTAGTGTCACCAAACACAGACCCCTATATATATTAGCGTTGAATATGTAAATGTTAATTTTTCATTCATTTTTCATTTTTCTTTCAAATAGGATATACCTTCATGTTTTATTGTTTTATGTGCTTTATAATAATAACAGTGTTCTAATCTTTGTGAATTATATTTCTTTTTCTATTCATTAATTTTCCTGAGAGGAGGCAGCTTGGTAAATACTGTTGAAGTTGTTCAGGGGCTTAGTAAACCTTCACCATGTTGGTGACCTTGCCAGGATCAACTTGACGAATCTAGATTCAACTCCATCTCGATCTACCATTGAACTTCAACGCTTGCTACCACAGACGAGTTACCACAGCCATGAGTATCATTCTTATGGTAGGACTACAGTACAGGTATTTAGAAGATTTGGTGATTGTTATAGTCTCAATTTATTGTAAGTCAAGTCATGGCAGGAATACTAGTTAATTCTGCCATCATTTTGTGGGAGCTTGAAACTTTTGTAGATGAGACTCTAGGGGCCCCGAGATTTTCCAGCGACAATTTGTTTTTCCCCCATTTCATTGAGCTCTTTATTTTATCAAGGAGAAACTGTCGTTGGGCACTTGGATTTGTTGGTGAGTGATTGGCGGGTCAAGGGACCCCATTCATTCTACTTACTGTTTGCTCGGAGCCGGCATAGAACCCTTTCGTTATCATAATACATATTGTTTAACTGAAGCAGGGATCGAGCCCTATGGTTTATTTTTACAGTTAGAGCAGGCAGAATTGAAACCCTCGGCTTCTTTGAGCCATTTTCATTTTCCCCCTGGTAGTTTAAGGTATTCTTGCAAAATATGGAGGATACAGTTGTGGATGAAACGCTGGAAGTAAGTTAGGAATAAAGGGGGAAAAAATTTAGAATCTTCATTAGTTGCTAAGATTCAGTTAAAGACTTGAAAGAGAGAGAATTGAGAGAGAAGAAGGACAGTTAGAAAGGGAAAGAGAAGAGAAAAAGGAAGAGAGAGAGGAATTGAGAGAGAAATCCAAGAAAGACAGAAAGAGAGAGAGAAGACAAAAGGGAGCGGCGATCGACTTGATCGTGGGAGAGGAGCTTAGAGTCTTGAGGAAACAAGCTAAGATACATGAGGAAAACAGGCTAAATTAAGAGAGCTTGAGGAAAAGAGCAAAAGGAATAGAAGAAGTTGAGGAAAAAGCTAGAACAGAACTTGAGTTAAATAGAGAGAGAAATGGATCGTGAGCTGTGAAAAATCTCGCCTTGAATTAGAGAATTAAAGAGTTAAATTTACACAACAACAATTAGAGGAAGGAGTAATGGAACAACGTGCAGCTAGTGCACATATTCCAACACCTAATTTACCTCCCTTCACAGAGGGGGAAGACATAACTTCATACATTATCAGGTTTGAAAATACCGCTACCCTCTGTGAATGGCCTGCTGACACCTGGGCTACCAGGTTAGGAATGTTATTTTCTGGTACAGCTTTGAATATCTATGCAACTTTGTCGCAGGATATCATATGTAATTATAACCTACTGAAGAAGGCAATCCTTAAAGCATATCAAAAAACCACTAATTCTTACAGGAAAGATTTCAGGTATGCCACCTTACAGCCTGGCCAGAACTTTCAACAGTTACAGGTAACACTCTTTCGTTTGTTCGACTTTTGGATAGAGAGTTCAGGAATTGATCACAGTTATGAATCTCTTAGAGACTTCATGGTTGCTGACCAGTTCCTGACAGCTCTTCCTCACCAGATACGAACATTCATTAGAGAACGTAACCTGATTAAAGCTGAGGAAGTTGCTGAGGCTGCTGACCTGTATGCTGAGGCTCACAATTCCTATAAAGACCTAAAGGGATCGAACCCTAAGGGCAAGGGTTCATCAGACCTTAAGAAATCAAAAGCCTCTAGTGGAAAGTAAAATACTTCCTTTTATTCCTGTTTGTCATTTGTGTGTGTTTAGGAAATAAAACGTCCAGATTGTCCTTCTAGGAAGGTCCAAAAAAGTTGCGAAACAAGATAGTTTTAGACTGTATGAACAAGCACCCTTCAGTTTCAGGAACAGTTAATGGACTTAATGTATCTACCCATTTTACGAGAAAATGGATTGCAAGTGTATAGTCATTTCTGATAAGCGGTTCCCTAACCTTAAGAAAAATCCTTCCTTGCTTTTACTTTTCAGACTACTTGGGCAGTACGAACTCCTTTTCCTACCATCCTTGTTACATTAGCGTCCTAATGGTTCAACAGGTTTGGTCTGAAGCCGTACTAGCTCACCATCACTTCTTGCTCCGTACTATTAAGGTAATGTAAAAGGTGCCATTATCTTTCCTTCTGAGGTTGACTTTCATCACCACAAGATTGGATATAAGTGTTTCAGATCCTCTTCTGTTAGAGTCAGAGAAGCCCTCGGAAAGTTCAGATGAGACTATGTATCGTGAAGATTCATGTTGGAATTAAAAACAATTTGATGCTAACTTCGAAAGCAAGGTAGTAGGATCACAGGTTCACTTGTTAGATGGAATGTTAAAAGATATCTCCATCCGATTACCATTAACTGTCTTGACTAGGGCTCAGACCAAAAGCCATGGCTGTCTCCTACTGTTCCATCCTTGATTTTCCCTGACTTAGCCTTTAGATGTATCGAAGGACTCCTTTGATCAATTTACAACGTTATTGCCCTTTCTTCAGGAATTGCCATAATGCTCGCTAACAAAATCAAGTTATCCAAAGGTAAAACTTTTCTTATAAATTTTGAATATATAAAAAGGTTCTTTACAAGTTCAGTATTCACAAATTAAATTCAGGATGAGATAGACTTTTACATCTTAGTTGTTCCAAGTCAATGCAGAGAGACTGTTCTTAAAATGGCTCATTGACCCTGCCAGTGGCGGAACCATTTTCTCGCATCGTTAAAAACCTTAAATAAAATTGGGAAAACCTATTTTGGCCAAAATGTCGGTCCTCTGATGTCACTCACTTATTGTAGATCGTGTAAAGTTGCCAACTGTCATCCTCCCGAGGTACAGGCGAGTACATATTGGTCAAATATGCCTATCTTTACAGTACCGTTTGAAAGAGTAGCTATTGTACATCTTGGTCCTTTTATCTCCACTTTCTTCTGGGGGGACATAGATATATATTTTAACATTAAGTGGATTATGCTTCGAGTTTCCCTAGAGCCGTTCCCTTAAAGACCATAACTACTACAGAGGTGGCTGAAGCCCTTTTGTTCATCTTCTCCAGAGTGGGCATCCCTAGAGAAATTTTGTCTGCACCGTGGGACACAATTCACATCTGGGACTAATGCAAAATCTATACAACTTCTGGGGCAGTGAAGCCTCTCTTCACCACACTCTATCATCCCAGCTGTAATGGGAGGATTGAGCACCAACACCAGACACCCAAGTTTAATATTAGCGTTGAATTCAGTTATCATTTATATTTTTCATTTTTCATTTTCATTAATGTAGGATTAATACTTTATATTTTAAGTGTTTTTATTTTATATTTTTCTAAAAATAATAAAGTGTTTATGGTTTTGTCAGTTTTATCATTTTCTATTCATTAATTTCATGCAGGAGGAGCCAGCCCTTAGTAATAACGTCTGAAGTTGTTACAGGGCTGAGTAAGTCTTCAACTTCACCTTCACTGGTATGTCTCATAACAATAAAAAGGCTTTTAAATGGAGGTAATGTAGGTGACAACTCTTAACTTGTTACCTAACATCAGAGAGAGAGAGAGTGAGAGAGAGAGAAGAGACGAGAGAGAGAGAGAGAGAGTTGGAATGAAGAGAAGGGAGAATGGTGGCGACCAAGTAGAGGAGAGGGAAGGGAGGAATTGGAGGAAGGGAAGACGGGAAAGAAGAGTGAAGGGGTAGGAAAAGGAGAGATGGAGACTAGCGAGGGAAGGGGTGGGAGGGAGGAAGGATGGGTAGGAAGGAGGGAGGAGGGATGGGAAGGGAGTGAGAGGGGGAAGAAGGAGAGAGATGGGAGGGAGGAAAGGAGGGAGGGGAAGTGAATTGGGAAGGGGAGAGAAAGGAGGCGCTGAGGGAAGGAGGTTACAGGAGAAGGGATAAGAAAGAACGGAAGGGAAGAAGGGTGAGAGAGGATTTAGGGGGTTAGGGAAGAGAGAGGGAGTGAAGGAGGTGAGGAGGTGGGGGGGGAATGAAAAGGAGGGGAGGGAGAGAGGAGGGTAGGATGGGAAGGGAGGGAATGGAGAGGAGGGAGGGGAATAGCGGCCTCACATCTGGGCGTCCACCTCCTCAGGGTTTCCGGTGACCGTGATGCTTCGGGCAGGTCACTGGAGCGAGGAGGTGGTGGTGGTGGAAAGGAGGAGGTGGAGGAGGTGGCAGGAGGTAGGTGGAGGGAGGAGGTGGTGGGGTGGTATGGAAGTGGTGGAGGAGGTGGAGGAGGTGAGTGGAGGAGGAGGGTGGTGGAGGTGGTGGAGGAGGTGGTGGTGGTGGTGGTGAGGAGGAGGTTGGAGAGGTGGAGGTGGTGCTGGAGTGAGGACGGTGGTGGTGGTGGTGGAGGAGGAGGTGGAGGAGTGGAGGAGGTTGCTGCGGGAGGAGGAGGTGGTGGAGGTGGTGGATGGAGGACGGTGGAGGATGGTGGTGGTGGAGGTGGTGGTTGGAGGTGGTGGAGGAGGTGGTGGTGGAGGAGGTGGTGGAGGTGGAGGAGGTGGTGGAGGAGGATGGTGGTGGTGGAGGAGTGGAGGAGGATGGTAGGAGGAGGTGGTGGAGGGAGGAGGTGGTGGAGGTGGTGGAGGAGGAGTGAGTGAAAGGTGGTGGAAGAGGAGGTGGGAGATGGTTGGTGGAGAGAGGTGGTGGAGGATATACGGTGGTGGTGCGACGGACGGTGGTGGATGGGAGGAGGTGGTGGAGGTGAGTGGAAGAGGAGGATCATCATCATCATTTCATCACCACCAACACCACCACCATCAACACCCATCATCATTATCTCCGGACATTCACTCACCACCAATCACCACCACCAACCCATTCATCACTGTCATCATCTATCATTCAACCATCAACACCACCAACCACTATCACAACATCATTGTGATCATTATTCTACTTGAATTCCATCATCATCATCATACATGAATGTCTAAGAGAGGTTAAGTAACAGGTTCTGAGAGTCAGTACTGACAGCCGTGAGTGCTGTCTCGACCCCAGCCTCAGTAATGTCTCTCATTGACAAGCTGCATTGACCCCGGGAACAAGCCACTTGACCTGATGAACCAGGCACCTTGACCCCGTGAACAAGCCACCCTTGACCCCGTGTGAACAAGCCACCTTGACCCCGTGAACCAAGCCACCTTGACCCCGTGAACCAAGCCACCTTGACCCCGTGAACCAAGCCACCTTGACCCCGTGAACCAAGCCACCTTGACCCCGTGAACCAAGCCACCTTGACCCCGTGAACCAAGCTACTTTGACCCCGTGAACCAAGCCACCTTGACCCCGTGAACCAAGCTACTTTGACCCCGTGAACCAAGCCACCTTGACCCCGTGAACCAAGCCACCTTGACCCCGTGAACCAAGCCACCTTGACCCCGTGAAACCAAGCCACCTGACCCGTGAACCTAAGCCACCTTGACCACCCGTGACCAAGCCACCTTGACCCGTGTGAACCAAGCTACCCTTGACCCCGTGACCAAGCCACCTTGACCCCGTGAACCATGCCACCTTGACCCCGTGAACCAAGGCCAACTTGGACCCCCGTGACCAGCCACCTTGGACCCGGTGAAACCAAGCACCTTGACCCGTGAAACCAAGCCCACCTGACCCGCTGAAACAAGCTACTTTGACCCCCCGTGAACCAAGCCACCTCGACCCCCAGTGAACCAAGTCACCTTGACCCCGTGAACAAAGCTACTTGACCCGTGAACCAAAGTACCTTGACCCCGTGAAACCAAGCCACCTTGACCCCGTGAAAAGCTACTTTGCCCCCCGTGAACCAAGCATACCTTGACTCCGTGACCAAGTCACCTTGACACCGTGAAACAAAGCCCTTGAACCCGTGAACCAAGCCACCTTTGACCCGTGAACCAAGGCCACCTTGACCCGTGAAACCAGCCACTTGACCCCGGTGAACCAAGCCACCTTGACCCCGTGAACCAAGGCACACATTGACCGTGAACTAAGCCACCTGACCCGTGAACAAAGCCACCTGGGACCCCGTGAACCAAGCCACCTTGACCCCCGTGAACCAAGTCTTTGACACCGTGAACCAAGCCACCTTGACCCCGTGAACCAAGTCACCTTGACCCCGTGAACCAAGCTACCTTGACCCCGTGAACCAAGCTACTTTGACCCCGTGAACCAAGCCACCTTGACCCCGTGAACCAAGCTACTTTGACCCCGTGAACCAAGCAACCTTGACCCCGTGAACCAAGTCACCTTGACACCGTGAACAAGCACCTTGACCCCGTGATACCAAGCACACTTGACCCCGCTGCATCCTAGCCAACTTGACCCGTGAACCAAGCCCCTTGACCCCGTGAACCAAAGCCACATTGACCCGTGAACACAAGCCACTTGACCCCGTGAACCAAGCCACCTTTACCCCTGTGAACCAGCCACCTTGACCCCGGAACCAAGCCACATTGACCCCGTGACCAAGCCAGTCCTTGACCCCGTGAACCAAGCCACCTTGACCCCGTGAACCAAGCCACTTTGACCCCGTGAACCAAGCTACTTTGACCCCGTGAACCAAGCTACTTTGACCCCGTGAACCAAGCCACCTTGACCCCGTGAACCAAGCCACCTTGACCCCGTGAACCATGGCACCTTGACCCGTGAACCAAGACACCTTTGACCACGTGAACCAAGACACCTTGACCCGTGGAACAAGCACACATTGACCCAGATGAACCAAGCCACCTTGACCACGTGAACCAAGCCAACATCACCTTGACCCCGTGAACATGGTAACCTTGTCCGTGAACCCAAGCCACCTTCGACCCGTGAACCTAGCCACCTTGACCCCGTGACCCAAGCCACCACTTGACCCCGTGATCCAAGCCACCTTGACCCCGTGAGAACCACGCCAACAATTGACCCCTGTGAACCAAGCTACTTTGACCCGTGACCAAGCCACCTTGACCACGTGAACCAAGTATTTGACCCCGTGAACAAAGCTACTTTGACCCCGTGAACCTGCCCACCTTAACCCGTGTAACCAAAGCAAATTTGACCCCGTGAACCAAGGCAACCTTTACCCGTGATCCATGCTACTTTTGACCCCGTGAACAAGATACTTTGACCCCGTTGAACCATGCATCCTTGACCACGTGAAAGAAGCTACTTTTGACCCCGTGACCAAGCCACTTGACCCGTGAACCAAAGCCCCTTGACCCAGATGAACAAAGCCACCTTGACCCCGTGAACCAAGACTAATTTGACCCGCATGTGAACCAAGCCACCTTGACCCAGTGAAACCAAGCTTAATTTGCCCCGTCGAACCAAGCCACCTTGACCCCGTGAACAAGCTACTTTGCACCCCGTGAAACCAAGCCACCATGACCCGGTGTAACCAGCTATTTTGACCTAGTGAACCAAGCACACCTTGACACGTTAACAAAGCACCTTGACATGTGAACCAAGGCCACCTTGACCCCTGTGAACAAAGCTACTTGACCCCGTGGAACCATAAGCCACCTTGACCCAGTGAACCAAGCTCTTTGACCCGTGAAACAAGCAACCTTTGACCCCGAGAACCAAGCTACTTTGACCCCGTGAACCAAGCCACCTTGAACCCCGTGAACCAAGTACTTTGACCCCGTAAACAAAGGCCCACCTTGAAACCGTGAACACAAGTAACCTTGACCCGTAAACCAAGCCACTTGACCCCGTGAAACCAAGCCACCTTGCACCCCGTGAACCAAGCCACCTTGACCCTGTGATGAACCAAGCCACCTTGAACCCGTGAACAAGCCACCTTGACCCCGTTGAACCAAGCCACCCTTGACCGTGTAACCAAGCCCCTTGACCCCGTTGAACCAAGCCACACTTGACCCAGTTGAACACCTAGCCACCTTGACCCCGTGAACCCATAGATACTTTGACCCAGTCGAACAAAGCATCCTTGATACCAAGTGAACCAAGTCACCGTGACCCCGGTGAACAAAGCTACCTTGACCCCGTGAACCAAGTCCCTGATCCACGGTGAAACCAAGCCACCTTGACCCCGTGAACCAAGCTACTTTGACCCCGTGAACCAAGCAACCTTGACCCCGTGAACCAAGTCACCTTGACACCGTGAACAAAGCCACCTTGACCCCGTGAACCAAGCCACCTTGACCCCGTGAACCAAGCCACCTTGACCCCGTGAACCAAGCCCCTTGACCCGTGAACCAAGCCACCTTGGACCCGTGAAACCAAGCACCTGGACCCCGTGAACCAAGCCACCTTGACCCCGTGCCAAGCTACTTTGACCCCGTGAAACCCAAGCTCACTTTTGACCCCGTGAAACCAAGCCACCTTTGACCCCGTGAACCAAGCCACCTTGACCCCGTGAACCAAGCCACCTTGACCCCGTGAACCAAGCCACCTTGACCCCGTGAACCAAGCCACCTTGACCCCGTGAACCAAGCCACCTTGACCCCGTGAACCAAGCCACCTTGACCCCGTGAACCAAGCCACCTTGACCCCCGTGAACCAAGCACCAACTTGACCCGTAACAGCACCTTGCACCAGTGAACCAAGACACCATTGACCCCGTGTGAACCAAGCCACTTGACCCCGTGCTGAACCAAGCTACTTTGACCCCTGTGAACCAAGCCACCTTGAACCCCGTGAACAATAATTTGACCCAGTGAACCAAGCTACTTTGACCCGTTGAACCAAGCCAACCTTCTACCCGTGATCCAAGCTACTGTGGACCCCGTGAACCAAGCCACCGTGACACCGTGAACCAAGCTCTTTGACACCGTGAACCAAGCTACTTTGGACCCCGTGACCAAGCCACCTTGGGACCCCGTGAACAAAGCTACTTTGACCCCGTGTACCAAGCCTCCTAGACCCCGTGAACAAGACACCTTGACCCCGTGGATCCAAGCCACCTTGACACCGGTGAACAAGCTTCTTTGACCCCGTGAACCACGCCACATTGACCCGTGAACCAAAAACCCTTTTACCCGTGAACCCAAAAACCATTTTACCCCGTGAACCAAGCTACTTTGACCCCCCTGAACCAAGCCCCCTTGACCCGTGAACCAAGCCACCTTTACCCCCCTGAACCAAGCCCCTTGACCCCGTGAAAACCGTACTTTTACCCGTGAACCCAAACCACCTTGACCCCGTGAACCCAATACTTTGACCCCCCTGAACCAAGCCCCTTACCCCCTGAACCAAGCTACTTTTACCCCCTGAACCAACCACCTTGACCCCGTGAACCAAGCCACCTTGACCCCCCTGAACAAACCCACCTTGCCCCTAAACCCAAAGCCATTTAAACCCCGTAAACCCAAGCCACCTTGCCCCCGTAAACCCAACCCCACACTGACCCCCCGGGAACCCAAAAGGAAACACTGCCCGTAAAACCAACCAAAACTCCCCTTAAGAAACCAAACCCCCTTGACCTGTAAAACCAACCCCACACTGTTTCCCGTAAAAACCAAAAGCCACACGGCCCCCGTGAAAACCCACACTGACCCCGTAAACCCAAAAGTCACACTGACCACGTGGAACCAAGCCCACGGGACCCCTTGAACAAGCCACACGGGACCCTTTGGAACCAAGCCCCCCAAGGGACCCCCGGTAAACCAACCCCATTGGCTCCGTAAACCCCAAAGCCACACTGCCCCCGTAAACCAACCCAACCTGCCCCCGTAAAACCAAGCCACTTTGGGGCTCCGTAAACCCAACCCAACAATGCCCGGGTAAAACCAACCAAACATGACCACGTGAACCAACCCAAAAATGGGGCCCAAAAAAACCCAAAGCCACACTGCCCCCGTGAACCAAGCCCCCATGCCCCCGAAAAACCAACCCAACACTAAATCCGTAAACCCAAAACCCCACACTGCCCCCGTAAACCCAAAGGGGCCACACGGGGCCCCCGGTTGAACAAGCACCCCTGACCCCTTAAACCCAATTACACTGACCCCGTAAAAAAAAGCCCCCACTAAACCCCTTTAAAACCAAAGGGCCCACTAAACCCCAAGGGAAAAAACCCCACACTAAAACCCCGTGAACCAACCCCACTGACCCCTTTAAAACCAAAGCCACAGGACCCGGGGAACCAAGCCAAAACTTACCTGGGTGAACCAAGCCACACTGCCCCTTTGGATAAACCAAACCCCACACTGATCGTAAAAAAAAAGCCAAAATGACCTCTTTAAACCCAAACCCAAAATTGCCCCGTGAAAAAAGCCACACTGACCTCGTAAACCCAACCCCAAAATGACCTCAAAAACCCAACCCACACTGACTCGTGAACCAACCCACACTGACCTCTTTAAAAAACCAAAACCCAAAAATGACCTGGGAAACCCAAAAGCCCCCACGGGATCCGTAAAACAACCCACACTGACCTCGTAAACCAACCCAACACTGACCTCGTAAAAACCCAAGCCACACTGACCTCGTAAACCCAAACCCAAAATGCCCTCGTAAACCCAAAGCCACACGCCCTGTAAAACCAACCCACACTGACCCGTAAACCCAAAGGGCCACCCCTGACCTCGTGAACCAACCCACACTGACCTCGTGAACCAAGCCACACTGCCCTCGTAAACCCAACCACCCTGATCCCTTTGAACAAGCCCCCGGGCCCTCGAAAAACCAAAGGCCAAAATGACCTCGTAAACCCAAAACCCCACACTGCCCCTCGTAAACCCCAAGCCAAAAGGGACCTCGTAAAACCAAGCCCCCACTGACCCCGTAAAACAAGCCACACTGACCTCGTAAACCAAGCCACTGACCTCTGAACCAACCCAACAATGACCTCGTTAAACCCAAAAGCCACACTGACCTCGTAAAACCAACCCACACTGACCTCGTAAACCCCCCAACACTGACCTCGTGAAAAAAAGCCACACTGCCCACGTGAACCATGCCACACGGGAAACTCGTAAACCCAAGCCCCCACTGACCTGTAAACCAACCCAACACTAAACCCTCGTGAAAAAAGGCCCACATGACCATTTAAACCCAAAGGGCCAAAAACTGACCCGTGAACCAACCCAAACATGCCCCTCGGGGAAACCAAGCCCCCCGTTTGTGAACCAAGCCACACTGCCCTGTAAACCCAACCACACGGGACCTCGTGAAAAAAGCCAAAATGACCTCGTAAACCCAAAGCCACACTGACCACGTAAACCCAAGCCCAGGGACCTCGTAAAACCAAGCCACACTGCCCTTTCGTAAACCCAAGCCAAAAATGACCTGTAAAACCAAGCCAAAATGCCCACGTGAACCAAGCCACACTGCCCACGTAAAACCAAAACCCACACTGCCACGTAAACCAAGCCACCCCTGCCCCTCGTAAACCAAGCCACCTGACCTCGTGAACAAGCCCCCTGACCCGTAAACCCAACCCCACTGACCACTTTGAACCAAGCCCCCCCTGCCCTCGTAAAATGAACCAACCCAAACCACTGACCACGTGAACCAAGCCAAAACTGACCACGGGGAACCCAAAGCCCACTGCCCACTTTAAACCCAAAGCCACACTGCCCACGTAAAACCAAAAACCCACACGGGACCACGTAAACCCCAACCCCACGCAAAACTATACACAAAAAACCCCGCCTTTCAGAGAGGAGCTTACGACGATGTTTTCGGTGAAAATTGCCATTAAAAGTGTGACTTTGTAAATGGCCAAGGGCGGGGGGAGACATCGTCTTGGGGTTTCCCCTTCTCTCTCTCTCTTCTCTCTCTCTTTTCTCTCTCTCTTCTTTTCCCTCTCTCTCTCTCTCTCTCTCTCTCTCTCTCTCTCTCTGTTTGTCTTTTTCTCCCAAAAAAATTATTTTAAATTTTCGCTTTTTTTTTTAGATTTTAATTTTTTTTTCATTGCCCCTGTGTGCGTGTGGGTGTGTGTGGGGTGTGTTTTAAAGTGTGTGTGTGTGTGTGTGTGTGTTTTGTGTGTGTGTGTTGTGTGTGTGTGTGGTGTGTGTGTGGTAAACACTTTTCCCCCCTCCTCTTATTTTAAGGACGGGGTTGTCCCAAATAAAGGGAAAATTTCCCTTTTCGTTTTTTCACCTTCTCTTTCAGTAGCCGCCAAAGCAGTTTGCGCAGTTCCTCCGTATATTGTTTTTTTTTTTATAGTCACTGCCAGAGATGACACATTTAAAAATGGTAACGCTTGACCGGCAAAATGGAGGACGTTCACCACGTGAAAGTCACTGTAAAACGTGACGTCACTGTAAAAAACGGGACGTCCGTTTTAGAGGACCCAATTAAAAAACTTTACGGCGTATTTTTACGTTTTGAAGGGCTTGGGTTTGGGAAGGTTTTGATACCCTGTAAAAACTTGGGTATCTTTATTTTTGGGAAAGTTTCGCCCAAAAGTGGGGGTTTTATCAGGGCCCCTACAAAGAAGAATGTTTAAGATTTAGAAAGGGGTTTGAGGTAATCTGTCCCCCAGCCTGGGAAATCGGGTATAATCGTCCCTTTAAACTGGTTTTAAGCCACTGTGTCTGTCGAAAATTTTTTAAAAGATTGATGGGGTTTAATTTCATGACTCTAGGCTGAGGGGGGATTAAACCCCAAACTTCTTTGGGTTTTTACTATTCTTCTTTGCACTGGACTGATGAAGCCTGTGTGGGTTAAAAAGTTTCCACAAAATTAAAAAAAACCCAAGTGTTGCAATGTGTCTAATTTATAAAATTGGGTTCTTAAACCAAATTTTTTACGTTTTCTTAGATGTTTGAGTTTGAAAGGCCCATTTTTTCACAGTACTTTAGGATCCCCCGGGCGGGCTCTCCCTTTTGTCAGTGGGCCCCTCGCTAGCCCCCCTCTTTTATGGTAAACCCCCCGAGAGAAGTTTAATTTTGGCCGGCCCCCTTTTACGACCCCAAAAACCTACGTCCCGGTGCCTGTCGCCTTTCTAAAAATCTTGAAAAAATATTAAATTTACTGTGTCAGTGGCGGTGGGGTTGTCCCCTCAGGGAAAAAAGACAAAAAGTCTCCCGAGAGGAGCAAAAAACCCTTTGAGGACTGATAAACGGTCAAATAATCCAGTGGCTTACTGTCTTTAAATCAGTCCCTTTTTAACTGGATTCTAATGTAAAAGCCTAGGGGAAACACTGCAGTGGTCCTGCTGCTCCCTTTCTAGGGCAAGTGCAACTCGCGTCCCCCCGGGTAGTTTCCCCATATACCCAAGCCAGGGAAACATTCTCTCCCGGGCCCGTGATTCCCTTTTCCAGTGCAACAACCCCCACACACAAGTTGTCCAATGGTTTTAAAAAAAGTGTTGTACAGTTGTTTCATTTTTTGCAACACTTTTTGCGCACTGTGAAACCTTGTCCCAAACTTTGGGGGTCTTCCAGCGTTCTCCTTTGGGATCGGACCCGAAGAAAATCAATGGTTTGCCGAAAAAATTTTAAGGCCTTTAAAATTGAAAAGGGTTTAAATACGCAAATTTTAAAATTAAGGGCAGATAAGAAGATAAGAGAGGAGGAAGATGCTCAGGGATGGTTTGGGTCGACTGGGGGTAGTATTACGGGAGGGCCCGTATTTAAAAAAAAAATTTAAAATAATGTCCATATTAATGTAAATTTTTTGTTTTAGTATACTGAAAGCGGGGGGTGTATTTTTCCCTGAAAGTGAACGTGTTTTATTCCTGTCAGTGAGGCAGTGGCCCGGACAGGAGAGAGGAGAGGTGTGGGTTTTTTTTCCCGTACGTGTAGGAAGGGGGTGGGAGGAGTTTGTCATGGGTCGGTGTTAGTTTGAGGGAGGTAATTTTTGGGGGAATTTTTTTAGTGTTTGTGTTTAAGTGTTCATGTTTATTTGTTTAAAAACCCCCGCATGCAGGGGCCTGTGTTTGGAGAGTATTTTTTGTTTCCACTGTAGGCTATGTAACCCGCAGGAAGGGGGATTTTTTTTCCATTTATTTTCCCAAAAGGGGGGGGGTAAAGGGGCCTCCCTTGGGTTTTTAAAGGTTCATTTTTTTTGTTTAACTCATTGGGGAGCAGTGTGTTAGTGAAATTAATGTGAACTGCAGTCTGGGTTTTTTTGTAGTTATAAGTTGTATATAAGTTATATTAATGTAGATATATTTTTTTATAGGTGGGGTGTTTTTCCCCTTTCCCTTTCCCAATTTAAAAATTAATATTTTTAAATATGGGGTACATTTCTGGTTTCCAAAGGGGGGTTGGGTTTTTCAGGGGAAATTTTTTAGCCCCAGACAACAGTGTCACCAACCCTTTTGCAGCCCCAAATTTTTTTTTAAGTTCATCCCAAAATTTGGGAACAGACAGGTCCTTAAAAAATCCATCCCACTAAAAAAATGTACAAAAAAATTGTTGAAAAAGTATCGCCTACAAAAGTAGGCTTCTTCCGTCAAATACAGAGGCAGGGAGATGTGGGTGAAATGGGAAAGTGGGTGTCATCATCGGGAGTAATTGAGGTGGTCAGTCCTCAGGTGAGGGACTGACCCCCTCCCCCCCCCCCCGGGTTTTTCCCCTGGGTTTTTGGACTGATTACATCTTTTTAAATTTTTCTTCACCCGCTGCCTCGGGATTTTACTGAGGAAGTCGACCGTGTGGTCGATTTCGTTTTAACAAATTTTAAATACGTTCACCCCAATGTTGTACCCCTTGTCAAAGTTTAATTTTTTTGGGGAAAAAAAAATTTTTGGGACACTAAAAAAACCACACACACACACACACACCACAAACCTTTTGGGGGGCGGGGGTCCCACAGGGATCGGTCCCTTTGGACCGTGCTATTTTTTGGGATATGTGAACGACATGATGGAGGGGTTAAAATCAGAAGTGTCCCTGTTTGCAGATGATGTGAAGTTAATGAGGAGAATTAAATCTGATAAGGACCAGTCAGGACTTCAAAGAGACCTGGACAGACTGGACACCTGGTCCAGCAAATGGCTTCTCGAATTTAATCCTGCCAAATGCAAAGTCATGAAGATAGGGGAAGGGCACAGAAGACCACAGACAGAGTATAGGCTAGGTGGCCAAAGACTGCAAACCTCACTCAAGGAGAAAGATCTTGGGGTGAGTATAACACCGAGTATGTCTCCGGAAGCACACATCAATCAGATAACTGCTGCAGCATATGGGCGCCTGGCAAACCTGAGAACAGCATTCCGATACCTTAGTAAGGAATCGTTCAAGACACTGTACACCGTGTATGTCAGGCCCATATTGGAGTATGCAGCACCTGTTTGGAACCCGCACTTGATAAAGCACGTCAAGAAACTAGAGAAAGTACAAAGGTTTGCGACAAGGTTAGTTCCAGAGCTAAGGGGAATGTCCTATGAAGAAAGATTAAGGGAAATCGGCCTGACGACACTGGAGGACAGGAGGGTCAGGGGAGACATGATAACGACATATAAAATACTGCGTGGAATAGACAAGGTGGACAAAGACAGGATGTTCCAGGGAGGGGACACAGAAACAAGAGGCCACAATTGGAAGTTGAAGACACAAATGAGTCAGAGAGATATTAGGAAGCATTTCTTCAGTCATAGAGTTGTAAGGCAGTGGAATAGCCTAGAAAATGACGTAGTGGAGGCAGGAACCATACACAGTTTTAAGACGAGGTTTGATAAAGCTCATGGAGCGGGGAGAGAGAGGGCCCAGTAGCAACCGGTGAAGAGGCGGGGCCAGGAGCTAAGACTCGATCCCTGCAACCACAAATAGGTGAGTACAAATAGGTGAGTACACACACACACACACACACACACACACACACACACACACACTCACTCACTCACTCACACACACTCACTCACACACTCACACACACACACACACACACACACTCAACACACTCACACTCACACACTCACACACTCACACACTCACACACTCACACACACACTCACACACACTCTCACACTCTCACACTCACACTCTCACACTCACACTCACTCACACACACACACACACACACACACACACACACACACACACACACACACACACACACACACACACACACACACTCACACACGCACACACACTCATCATTATTATCAACACCACCTGGGTCATCACCCCAGCACCACCACCTGGGTCACCACGCCAGCACCACCACCTGGGTCACCACCCCAGCACCACCACCCCAGCACCACCACTTGCGTCACCACCCCAGCACCTCCACCTGGGTCACCACCCCAGGATCACCACCTGGGTCACCACCCCAGCATCACCACCTGGGTCACCACCCAAGCATCACCACCTGGGTCACCACCCCAGCACACCACCTGGTCCCCCACCCCAGCACACCACCGGGGTTCCCACGCCAGCACCCCCACCTGGGTCAACCCCCGATCACCAAACCTGGGTCACCCCCCCACATCACCCCCGGGGTCACCACCCAAGCATCACCACCTGGGTCACCACCCCAGCATCACCACCTGGGTCACCACCCCAGCATCACCACCTGGGTCACCACCCAAGCATCACCACCTGGGTCACCACCCCAGCAAACCCCCTGGGTTACCACGCCAGCATACCACCTGGGTCCCCCAACCAAATCACCCCCCGGGGTTTACCCCCCCAGCATCCCACCTGGGTCACCACCCTACATCACCACCTGGCACCCCCAAGCATCACCACCGGGTCACCCCCAAGCATCACCACCGGGGTTACCACGCGAGCATCACCACCGGGGTCACCACCCAAGCATCACCCCGGGTTGCCACCCCAGCTCCCCACCGGGGTCACACCCAAGCATCACCACCTGGGTCACCACCTCACATCCCCACCTGGGTCACCCCCCCGCATCCCCAGGGGGGTCACTATAATACCCCCTGGGTCACCCCCCAAGCTCACCACCGGGGTCACCACCCCAGCATCCCCCCTGGGTTAACGCCAGCATCCCCACCGGGGTAACCCCCCAAGCATACCACCTGGGTTCCCCCAGCATCACCCCCGGGGCACCCCCCAAGCATCACCACCTGGTCACCACGCCAGCACCCCCCTGGCCCCCACCCACATCCCACCGGGTCACCCCCCAAGCATCACCCCCCTGGTCCCACCCCAGCATACCACCGGGGTTCACCACGCCACTTCACCACCGGGGTCACCACCCTAGCATCACCACCTGGGTCACCACCCAAGCTCACCACCTGGGTAAACCCCCCCAGCATCCCCACCGGGGTTACCACGCCAATCACCACCTGGGTCACCCCCAGCATCACCCCCTGGGTCACCACCCCAGCATCACCACCTGGGTCACCCCCCAAGCCCCCACCTGGGTCACCACCCCAGCATCACCACCGGGGTTTCCCCGCCGCACACCCCTGGGTCACCCCCCCCAGCATCACCCCCGGGGTTCCCACCCACACCCACCGGGTCACCACCCCAACCCCACCGGGTTACCCCCCCCACATCACCACCTGGGTCACCCCCCAAAAGCACACCCGGGGGGGTTTTTTTTTACCCCCAGCATCACCCCTGGGCCCCACCCAAGCATAACCACCTGGTCACCCCCCCAGCATAAACCACCTGGGCCCCAAGGGGCCCCACATCCCACCTGGTTACCACGCCAGCATCACACCTGGGACCACGCCAGCATCACCACCGGGGGTCACCCCCCCAGCATCACCACCGGGTTACCACGCCAGCATCACCACCGGGCACCACCCGCTCACCACCGGGTTACCACCCAGCATCACCCCTGGGTCACACCCCAGCACACCACCTGGTTCCCACGCCGCATCACCACCTGGGTCACCACCCCAGCATCACCACCGGGGTACCACGCCAGCATCACCACCTGGGTCACCACCCCAGCATCACCACCTGGGTTACCACCCCAGCATCACCACCTGGGTCACCACCCCAGCACCCCCCCGGGGTTACCACCCCACATCACCCCCGGGTCACCCACCCCAGCACACCCCCGGGTTTACCCCCCACCCACACCACCGGGGTCACCCCCCCAAAGCATCCCACCTGGGTCACCACCCAACATCCCCCACCTGGGTCACCCCCCCCGCATCACCACCGGGTTACCACCCAGCATCACCACCGGGTCACCCCCCCAGCATCCCCACCGGGGTCACCCCCCAAGCACACCACCTGGGTCACCCCCCAAAGCCACCACCGGGGGTCACCACCCCCATCACCCCGGGGTTACCACCCCAGATAAACCCCCTGGGTCACCACCCCAGACACCATTGGGGTTACCACGCCAGCATCCCCCCCCCGGGTCCCCCCCCAGCATCACCATGGGTTCCACCCCCAAGCATCACCACCTGGGTCACCACCCAGCATCACCCCTGGGTCACCCCCCCAGCATCACCCCCGGGGTTTTACCACGCCAGCCACCCCCGGGGGTCACCCAACCCCAAAATCACCACCGGGGTTCCACCCCCCCATACCACCGGGTCACCACCCCAGCATCACCACCTGGGTTACCACGCCAGCATCACCACCTGGGTCACCACCCCAGCATCACCACCTGGGTTACCACGCCAGCATCACCACCTGGGTCACCACCCAAGCATCACCACCTGGGTCACCACCCAAGCATCACCACCTGGGTCACCACCCCAGCATCACCACCTGGGTTACCACGCCAGCATCACCACCTGGGTCACCCCCCAGATCACCCCTGGGTCACCCCCCAGCACACCACCTGGGTCACCCCCCCAATCACCACCGGGGTTACCAGCCACATCACCACCTGGGTCACCACCCAAGCACCCCACCGGGGTCACCACCCAAAGCACACCACCTGGGTCCCCACCCCGCAACCCCGGGGGTTACCACCCACATCCCCACCGGGGTACCCCCCAAGCTCACCACCTGGGTCACCACCCAAGCATCACCACTGGGTCCCCAACCCCAGCACACCCCCTGGGTCCCCATCGGCATATAAATTATTCACCATCCCGTTGATTTAACAGGAGGAAAAAGCGATTCATGTTAAAGGGAATAGAACCCCGTTCCCTCGCTCCTCTCTCTCCTTCTCCTCTCTTCCCCCTCTCTTTTCTCCCCTCTCTCTCTTCCTCCTCTCTCTCTCTCCCCTCTCTCTCTTCCCTTTCTTCCCCGTCTCTTCATCTCTTCGTACTAAACCCCTTTTTGTTTGTTTCTTTCTTCCCCTTTTCCCCTTTCTCCCTTTTCCCTCCCTCCCCCCCCTCTTTTTTTCCCTTTTCTTGTTTCTCTTTTTTCCTCCTCTTCTCGCTCTAAAAATGAACAATTTTTTACAAAGACCCCAAAATAGAGGAAGAGAGGAGAAAAAGAAGAGAGGGAGAAAAAAGGAGAGAGGGAGAAAGAAGGAGATTGGGAGAAAGGAGAGGGGAGACAGGGAAAGGGGAATTTTTTGGGAATATAGGAAAGTAAAAAAGGGGTTTGAAATAGATGAATAAAGAGACCGTAGGGGACCGCGGGACAGATCCCAAAAGCATGCCGGATCACCCGGGCTGTGGTTCGTACTTTGGGACTGCGGGGGCCCAGCAGTAACAGCCTTTGATCGGCCTACCCATCGGGAGGCCTGTCATGGACCGGGCCGGGGGGGTTTTGTTTCCCCGGAATAATCTCCGAAACCTCCAGGAGAGTGAGGAAGAGGGAAAAGGGTTTAAAAATGGAGAGGAGAAAAGGGAGGGGCGGGGAAAATAAGAAAGGGGAAGGAGGGACAAAGAGAGAGCGGGAGAGTAGAGGGGGAAGGAGAGAGGGGGGAGGGGAATGAGAGGGGGAATGAGAAGGAGGGAGGGGGAATGAAAGGGGGGGGGAAAAGAGAGAGGAAGGGGGGAAATGAGAAGGGGGGGAGGGAAAAGGGAGGGGGGGAGGGGGGGAAATTAGAGGAGGGGGGGAAAGAAAAAGGGGGGGGAAAAAGGGGAGGGGGGGTGGGAAAAATAGGGAGGGGGAAGGGTAGGGAAGGGAAGGGGGGGGAACAGTTAACCCCAAGGGGACTTTAGCCCCCTTTACAATTTTTTTTATGCCCGTGAGGGGGGAAGCAAAGCCGGGAGGGGGAGAGACGGGGGGGGAGAGGGAAAGGGAGGGAGAGGGAAGGGGGGGGGAGGGGAGGGGGAGGGGAGGGAAAAAGGGGGAAAGGGAGGGTGAGGGGAGAGGGAAAGGGGGTGGGGAGAGAGGGGAGGTACACACTGGGGGTCAGGAAAAAAGACGGAGAGAAGTAGCAGAAAAAACATCAGTAATTCTACCAGGAAGAGTGAGAGAGGAAAAAAGGATAAAAGAGAGGAAAAAGGAGTAGGGAGACCACAGCATCAACGTTTAGTACCTTGCAGCAAGCCAGGGACTAGCAACAAGCCCGGGGACTACAAAAAGCCAGGGTACTACAAGCAGCGCACCATGAAGAACGGTGCCGGGGTCTCCACATATATATGTGTACTGTAAATGCCAGATAATGACTAAATAATTTCAAGAAGAGTGGGGGGAAAAACTGGAAGATAAAGAAGAGTGCTGGAACACTGAAAATTTCAAAGGGGAGGTGGAACACTGGGAAAATACAAGGAGAGTGCTGGAACCGGAAGAACAAGAAGAGTGCGGAACACTGGAAGATACAAGGGGAGGCGGAAAACTGGGAAATACAAGGAGAGTGCTGGAACGCGGAAAATACAAGGAGATGCTGGGAAAAAGGAAATACAAGGAGAGGCGGGAAAACTGGAAGATACAAGAAAAGTGCTGGAACATGGAAAATAAAGGAGAGTGCTGAACACTGGAAGAACAAGGAAATGGGTTGGGGAAACCCGGAAGATACAAGGAAGTGTGGAACCTGAAGAAAAAGGAGTGTTGGAACGCTGGAAGATACAAGGAAGTGCTGGAAAACTGGAAGTACAAGAGAGTGTTGGAACGCTGGAAAATACAAGGGGAAATCTGGAAAAATGGAAATACAAGGGGTGTGGGAAACCGGAAGATACAAGGAGAGTCTGGAACGCGGGGAAATACAAGGAGAGTTTTGGGAAAGCTGGAAGATCAAGGGGAAATGCTGGAACACGGAAGATACAAAGGGGAGTGCTGGAACACTGGAAGATACAAGAAGAGGCTGGAACACTGGAAATACAAGGGGATGCTGGAACACTGAAAAACAAGGAAGTGTTGGAACGCTGGAAGTACAAGGAGATGCTGGAACATGGGAAAATACAAGGAGGGAAAGTGTGGGAACACTTTTAAGAAACAAGAAGATGGGTGGAACCTGGAAGATACAATGAGATGGGAACACGAAGATACAAGAAAAGTGCTGGAACACGGAAAATACAAGAGAGTGTGGAAAAACCGGAAATACAAGGAGATGTTGGAAAACTGGGAAAATAAAGGAGAGGCTGGAACACTGGAAGATACAAGGAAGTGCTGAACAGGGAAAAAAAAAAAGAAAGTGCTGGAACACTGGGAAATCAAGGGGGTGCTGGAACACTGGAAGATACAAAGGGGTACTGGAACACTGGAAGAACAAATAGAGTGCTGGAATACTGGAAGATACAAGGAAGTGCTGAACCTGGAAAATACAAGGAAAGGTTGGAAAAATGGGAAAATACAAGGAGATGTAGGAACACGAAATCAAGGGGAGTGGGAACCTTGAAGATACAAGGGGAGTGCTGGAACACTGGGAAAATACAAGGAGAGTGCTGGAACACTTGAAAATCAAAAAGAGTGCTGGAACATGGAAGAAAAGGAAGTGCGGAACACTGGAAGATACAAAAAAGGGGGAACATGGGAAAATACAAGGAGAGTGCTGGAACACTGGGAAAATACAAGGAAGTCTGGGAAAACTGGAAGATCAAGAAGATGCTGGAACACTGGAAGTACAAGGAGAGTGCTGGAACACTGGAAGATACAAGGAGATGTTTTTAAAACTGGAAATCAAGAAAGTGCGGGAAAACTGGAAGATCAAGGAGGGTGCTGGGAAAACTTGAAGATACAAGGAAAATGCGGAACACGAAGATACAAGGAGGTGCTGGAACCTGGAAGATAAAGGGAGTTTTTGGGCACTGGAAGATCAAGGAGAGTGCTGGAACATGAAGATACAAGGGGGAAATGCTGGAACACTTAAGATACAAGAAGTGCTGGAACACTGGAAGATACCCGGAGAGTGCTGGAAAACCCTTTAAGAAAAAGGGAGTGCTGGAACATGGAAAATACAAAGGGGAGTGCTGAACACTGAAATACAAGAAGAGTGCTGGAACACTGGAAGAAACAAGGGGGGTGCTGGAAATGGGAAAATACAAGGAGAGTTTGGAACACTGGAAATACAAGGAGAGTGCTGTAACACGGAAATAAAGGGGTGTGCGGAACATTGAAGATACAAGGAGAGTGCTGGAACACTGGAAGAACAAAGGGGAGTGCTGGAAAATGGAAAATACAAGGAGATGCGGAACACGGAAGAACAAGGGGATGCGGAAAAACTGGAAGTACAAAGGGGAGTGTTTGGAACACTGGAAGATACAAGGAGAGTGTGGACACTGGGGAAAATACAAGGGGGGGGTGGAACATGGGAAAATCAGGGGAAGCGGAACACTTTAAGATACAAGGGGAAGGGTGGGAAACTTGAAGATACAAGGAGAGTGCTGGAAAAAAGGAAGATACAAGGAAGGCTGGGAACACTGGAAGATACAAGGGGGGAGTGCGGAACCGAAAATAAAGGAGAGGGGAACACTGGGAAAATACAAGGAAGTGCTGGAACACTGGAAAATCAAGGAGAGTGTTGGAACACTGGGGAAATACAAGGGGAGTGCTGGAAAACGGAAAATACAAGGAGAGTGCTGGGAAAAAATTTAAGATACAAGGGGAAATGCTGGAACACGGAAGTACAAGGGGATGCTGGAACACGGGAAATACAAGGAGAGTGTGGGAAAGGAAAATACAAGGAGAGGCTGGGGCCTGGAAGATACAAGGGGATGCTGGAACACTGGAAGAACAAGGAGAAATGCTGGAACAATGGAAGATACAAGGGGGGTCTGAACAGGAAGATACAAGGGGAAAAACTGGAAAACTTGAAGATACAAAGGGGAATGCTGGAACACTTGAAAAAAAAGGAAGTGCTGGAACATGGGAAGGGTACAAGGGGAAATGCTGGAAAACTGGAAAATACAAGGAAGGCCCGGAACACTGGGATACAAGAGAGTGCTGGAACACTGGAAGATAAAGGAGAGGCTGAGAACTTGCTAACAAAAAATATCGGAAAATAGTGAAGTTTTGCTCGGGGGACCTGGTAAATGCAAGAAGGATAGACAAAAAATTTTTCTGTGCTTTAAAAAGGCCATGATAAAAAGAAAGGACCCTAGGGATGATTAAGACATCTGTGTAAGTCATATCTTTGAAACGTTTCGCTTACACGGTAGGCTTCTTCAGTCAAATGTAGGTGGTTTGGTAGTGAAATGAAGATGATCTAATCAGTCCACCAGCCTTGAAGATACGAGGTGGTCAGTCACTTAACCTGGAGAAGCGTTCAGCTCCACGGTCTGAGGGACTGACCACCTCACATCTCCAAGGTTGATGGACTGACTAAATCATCTTTATTTCACTGCTATACTTCTTGCCTCCGTATTTGACTGAAGAAGTCTGCTGTGCAGGCGATACGTTTCGGAGTTACACAAATGTTGCACATGTGTCTTAATCATCAACTTGTTGGCATTTTATACCATTTTCAACATACTTAAACGATGTTTTGCTTTTCTGGGAGGGGTCAATGTCTTTACCGCCCGGTTCCAGACCAGGCCTGATCAACGGACCCAGACCAGGCCTGATCAATGGTCCCAGACCTGGCCAGATCAACGGTCCCAGACCAGGCCTGATCAACGGTCCCAGACCTGGCCTGATCAACGGTCCCAGACCTGGCCTGATCAACGGTCCCAGACCAGTAGGTAAGACACATAGGCAACAGTTAGGCGACTTTATTCCGAAACGTTTCGCCTACACAGTAGGCTTCTTCAGTCGAATACAGAAAGTAGGCAGGAACAGTAGAGATGTGAAGACGATGTAATCAGTCCATCACCCTTGAAGTCGTAGAATTTGAGGTTGTCAGTCCCTCAGCCTGGAGAAATTCAGTTCCATAGTCAGGAACTATCTGAAGATCAAGCGACAGTGCGGAGACTTAAATACTGTCAGAAGGAGAGGTGCAGAGTAGTAGTAGTAGTGAGAGTGTAGCCACTGAGAGGTCAGGTCCCTCTCAAATCCAGCAGTTCTCACTTGAAAAGGTTATCCAAGGTGTTTTCTGTACCAAGATGCCATGTGTAACTGTGTCTGACATTTTGATGTTCATCGGTCCCAGACCAGGCCTGTCAACGGTCCCAGACCAGGCTGATCAACGATTTCAGACCAGGCCTGATCAACAGTCCCAGACCAGGCCTGATCAACGGTCCCAGACCAGGCCTGATCAATAGTCCCAGACAAGGCCTGATCAATAGTCCCAGACCAGGTCTGATCAATAGTCCCAGACCAGGCCTGATCAATAGTCCCAGACAAGGCCTGATCAATAGTACCAGACCAGGCCTGATCAATAGTCCCAGACCATGCCTGATCAATAGTCCCAGACCAGGCCTGATCAACGGTCCCAGACCAGGCCTGATCAACGGTCCCAGACCTGGCCTGATCAACGATTTCAGACCAGGCCTGATCAATAGTCCCAGACCAGGCCTGATCAACCCGGTCCCAGACCAGGCCTGATCAACGGTCCCAGACCAGGCCTGATCAACGATTTCAGACCAGACCTGATCAACAATCCCAGACCAGGCCTCATCAACGGTCCCAGACCAGTCCTCGCCAACGATCCCAGACCAGGCCTGATCAACGGTTCCAGACAAGGTCCGATCAACGGTCCCAGACCAGGCATAATCAGCGGTCCCAGACCAGGCCTGATCAACTGTCCAAAACCAGGTCTTGGGGTCAACGGTTCCCAGGGACCAGACCCTGATCAACGGTTCCAGACCAGGCCTGATCAACTGTCCCAGACCAGGCATGATCAACGGTTCCAGACCAGGCCTGATCAACGGTCCCAGACCAGGCCTGATCAACGGTCCCAGACCAGGCCTGATCAACGATTTCAGACCAGACCTGATCAACAATCCCAGACCAGGCCTCATCAACGGTCCCAGACCAGTCCTCGCCAACGATTCCAGACCAGGCCTGATCAACGGTTCCAGACAAGATCTTATCAACGGTCCCAGACCAGGCATGATCAACGGTCCCAGACCAGGCCTGATCAACTGTCCCAGACCAGGCATGATCAACGGTTCCAGACCAGACCTGATCAACGGTTCCAGACCAGGCCTGATCAACTGTCCCAGACCAGGCATGATCAACGGTTCCAGACCAGGCCTGATCAACTGTCCCAGACCAGGCATAATCAACGGTCCCAAACCAGGCCTGATCAACGGTCCCAGACCAGGCCTGATCAACGGTCCTAGACCAGGCCTGATAAACGGTCCCAGACCAGGCCTGATCAACAGTCCCAGACCAGGCCTGAACAACGGTTCCAGACCAGGGCTGATCAACGGTCCAAGACCAGGCCTGATCAACGGTCCCAGACCAGGCCTGATCAACTGTCCAAGACCAGACCTGATCAACGGTCCCAGACCAGGCCTGATCAACGGTTCCAGACCTGGCCTGATCAACGGTCCCAGACCAGGCCTGATCAACGGTTCCAGACCTGGCCTGATCAACGGTCCCAGACCAGGCCTGATCAACTGTCCCAGACCAGGCCTGATCAACTGTCCCAGACCAGGCATGATCAACGGTTCCAGACCAGGACTGATCAACTTTCTCGACAGGCTGATCATGGTCCCGACCAGGCCTGGATCAGCTGTTTCCAGACCAGGCATGATCAACGGTCCTAGACCAGGCCTGATCAACGGTCCCAGACCAGCCCTGATCAATGTTCCCAGACCAGGCCTGATCAACGGTCCCAGACCAGGCCTGATCAACGGTCCCAGACCAGGCCTGAACGAGCTTTAATACCGAGGATAATGTACGCTCTGACTAGAAAGCCATGATCCATCAAGAACATTACCAGTAATAGATAGGACAAACCATACCACTGGCGGGGATAGAACCCGCGATCAGAGAATCTCAAAACTCCAGATCGCGGGTTCATCCCCACCCGTGGTATGGTTTGTTTGCAATCATGTCATTACGATTTCGTGAGTCATAGATAGGAGAAGCTTCCATCCTCTGCAGGGGTATACATAATCCCTTGTAATGACTACAGCAAATTATAAGTGGGCGAAACATCAAATGACCTCCAAACACATATTTCAGAACACCAGTACGCAGGCAGATCTGACGATTCAAGGATTGCCAGTGTTCATCACCGAAATCCACACAACCATTTAATCAACTACAGAAACGCAAGACTTATCGTCAGAGAAGACAACACTCAATACCGAAGAATCCTGGAATCATCACTTACCTCTGTATCCAACAACTTCAACTAGAACAACAGCTTCTATAACATAGGTGAATCCCTTGCCAAGAATCTTCGTCATCGCTATCCCACATAGAACATAAAAATGGAGGAACACTGCAGAAGGTCTACTCATATACTGATCCAATCTCTCTTTCAAGCTACCCAAGGTATTAGACTCTATAAACGTACTCGGTAGACTGTCACATGCAGCACTCTCCAACTGACCCAGCACTCTCAACCTAACCTCATCCTATAAATACTCACGTACCTTCCACTCGGGTAGATCTGTTTGTGACTTGATAAAACCCACTGTGTGGGTGAAATGTTGCCAATAAAGGGTCGCATTATACTGCATATGGTTTATATTTCCATCACGACGTTAAAGATACTCAAAAGATTCGCTAGTACACACTGCTTTAAATAAGGTTGCCGCAGACAAGGTGGCAGAGATGGATGTTGAAGACGAGAGTGAACGATGAGAATGACAGGAAATACTTCACTCGGAGGATGATTGTAATAAAGCTGAACGAAATGACTGAGAAAGTAGCGAAGGTAGAGTCCACGTAAAGTAGCGAAGGTAGAGTCCACGTAAAGTAGCGAAGGTAGAGTCCACGTAAAGTAGCGAAGGTAGAGTCCACGTAAAGTAGCGAAGGTAGAGTCCACGTAAAGTAGCGAAGGTAGAGTCCACGTAAAGTAGCGAAGGTAGAGTCCACGTAAAGTAGCGAAGGTAGAGTCCACGTAAAGTAGCGAAGGTAGAGTCCACGTAAAGTAGCGAAGGTAGAGTCCACGTAAAGTAGCGAAGGTAGAGTCCACGTAAAGTAGCGAAGGTAGAGTCCACGTAAAGTAGCGAAGGTAGAGTCCACGTAAAGTAGCGAAGGTAGAGTCCACGTAAAGTAGCGAAGGTAGAGTCCACGTAAAGTAGCGAAGGTAGAGTCCACGTAAAGTAGCGAAGGTAGAGTCCACGTAAAGTAGCGAAGGTAAGTCCACGTAAAGTAGCGAAGTAGAGTCCACGTAAAGTAGCGAAGGTAGAGTCCACGTAAAGTAGCGAAGGTAGAGTCCACGTAAAGTAGCGAAGGCAGAGTCCACGTAAAGTTTGAAGCTCAGAGACTGTCTATCTGATCCTTCTTGCAATCTATCCAAGTCCTCCCGTAACTTAAATTTCAATGTATTTTTTCGAAATTTTTTTTTGATTGCAAGTGCCTCAACACTCTCCTTGTATCTTTAAGTGCCTCAACACTCTCCTTGTATCTTTAAGTGCCTCAACACTCTCCTTGTATCTTTAAGTGCCTCAACACTCTCCTTGTATCTTCAAGTGCCTCAGCACTCTCCTTGTATCTTCAAGTGCCTCAGCACTCTCCTTGTATCTTCAAGTACTTTAGCACTCTCCTTGTATCAAGGGCCTCAGCACTCTCCGTATATCTTCAAGTGCCTCAGCACTCTCCTTGTATCTTCAAGTACTTTAGCACTCTCCTTGTATCAAGGGCCTCAGCACTCTCCGTATATCTTCAAGTGTCTCAGCACTCTCCTTGTATCTTCAAGTGCCTCAGCACTTTCTTTGTATCTTCAGGTACCTCAGCACTCTCCTTGTATCTTCAAGTGCCTCAGCACTCTCTTTGTATCTTCAGGTACCTCAGCACCCTCCTTGTATTTTCAGATATCTCAGCACTCTCCTTGTATCTTCAGGTACATCACCTCAGTACTCTCCCTGTATCTTCCAAGATGTCAGGAATAGTGTGCGAATATCCTTTAGTAGCTGAGAGCCAGGGGGTGGAAGGGTGCAGGAGAAAAAACTGGAAATCCCCGAACCCACAATTGAGTAAGTACAAATAGGCACAAATAGGTGAGGACATCACAGCCTATAGCAACTTAAGCCAGAGGTCGCTGCTCGCTGTGTTAGGGCCGCCATTAAGCCAACCACACCCTTCAATGGACTATCACATGACAAACACACCGTACGTGCCAGGTGATTTTCCTCTGGTGAATGCAATAACGCCAGCAATCATCATAACAAAAGAAATATGCTGGTGGAGACGTAGCCTCACCCCCAGGCACCAAGACTCTGCTCTTAATTGCAACCGGAAGGAGCACACTGCTGCGAGACATGAGCTGCAACCACTGCTGCAGGCGAAGTGTCAACAGCACACCTGTTGCAGTAATTAGACGCGGAGAGGCAGGGCCAGTTGCTCAGGTAAACAGTCACGCCGACCACACGGAAAAGAATTCAGATTTGACTCTCCCGTGTCACCCACCCGGCTGCCCACCACCCAAGTGGGTTACCCACCCAGCTGCCCACTACCCAAGTGGGTTTATGTATAACCTATACAAAATTTCAGACCTACACCCTAATACTGTAACAGGTATAAGACGAGGCAATCATAGGACTATGAATAATGACAGATTATCTTCGATCTAGTTAAATTCTGTCAACATCAGACGGTAATATAGTTTGGTTTCAGTATCGGTGTTTCTTAGTGGAAGGTTTCAGTTAGTATGTCCTAACTTGCCTTTTAAAGTGGAAAATTAGTTTCCATGTGATAATCCGTGATTGTTTCTTCTGGATCACTTCAGCGGTGTTAAGGAATCACACACAATCTTCTGGACGCTCATTCTTCTGACATGGTTGTCGATATGGAAGCATTCCTGGATGACGGGACTCCTGAGAAACTTGCTGAGATTGTTCACTGTGCTTCAGGGATGCGGCCTGACAGGCAGGGTCACAGAAGTTGCAGCGTGTCACATTAAGTACATACATATCCAGCCCATTAGTGTTGCTATTTAGGATCACCTTAGAGATGATATCTTTCGGGATATTCATACATCCAAGGATGACAACGTTATTCTGGTCACTTAGAGCAACAGGGATATATCCCGGTGGGTCGGATTCGTCCTCTAATTTACCAGGTGAGATTGTTGTCTCCAGCAATCAAGAAAAAGTATCCTGCTAACAACTAATCTTGCTGTCAGGATGCAAGTCTCAGATCCAGAAGAACAACCTCGCTATCAGAGGCGAGAGTACGACAGGAAGAAGCCCGTCTCGTTAAATCCCTGGAAACAGGAAAAGCTGGCGGGTCAGAACCAGCTCAAGATTACTAAATGGCTGTACTGACCAGGGTAAAGGACCCTCTTTGTTCAGGAAGATGTAACAGGAGAATTTCGCCATATCCTGCGAACACCAGATCGTGAAAGTATTGCCGAGCGGGGATCGAACCTACGGTTTCTTAATTATAAGTCACCCTCTCTAACGAATAGGCCAGCATTGTGTTCTAAAGATCTCAGCTGTTGACCAACTGATTCTAATTACTTATACGTTTGTTAAGACAGTCTCTCAACTTTTTATTAACCCTACCTAATATGTTACCTTCAGTATGTTAGGTAAGGTTGCTAGGTAAGGTCCGCTACTTAGCACAAGTCACTGGATAACTCCAGGATTATATAGTTACACTGCGCGTTGCTGGTGTCTCAGACCGGGTATAGTTCCCGTGTTCTCCTGACGAACCTACAAACACTGGGAATGTCTTTCTTGTCTTGTAGTCATGGTGAGCGACTACCATTGTGATTGTTCTCTTTTGGTAGTTCTTAAAGATGAAGAGTCAATAACCTAGAGTTTGTGTAAAGTAAGAGGACACAAGTGCAACTAATGTGACATTTTATTGTGGCAACGTTTCGCTCTCCAGGAGCTTTGTCAAGCCGTTACAAACAATACATGGACACAGGGTATATAAAGGCTCAGAGTGAGGTGCAATAGTAGTGAGGTACCATTTCGATGTTCACTAGTGGTGGTAGTAGTAGTAGTAGTAGTAGTAGTAGTAGTAGTAGTAGTAGTAGTAGTAGTGACAAAAGTAATACAATATGGTAGAGCAATTAATTCGTACATGAGTAAAAGGATATAAAAGCTACGAATTAATTGCTCTACCATATTGTATTACTTTTGTCACTACTACTACTACTACTACTACTACCACTACTACTACTACTACTACCACTACTACTACTACTACTACCACTAGTGAACATCGAAATGGTACCTCACTAGTATTGCACCTCACTCTGAGCCTTTATATACCCTCTGTGTCCATGTATTGTTTGTAATGGCTTGATAAAGCTCCTGGAGAGCGAAACGTTGCCACAATAAAATGTCACATTAGTTGCATTTGTGTCCTTTTACTTTACATATTGTCGGTAATTCTACCAACTTTATTACAACCTAGAGTTTGACAGCCGTGGCGGCGTACCACAAGGAGTGTCATTGCTCCCTGACTACTGAATGTTTAGTTAACCTCATCCAAGAAACCCGTGACTGTGGACGTAACTAAATTCTACGAAAGTCTTCCAGTGGGGAAATATAAAGAACAAGATATTCAGTGGCGACAAATTGCTAAGGTGTGGTAGAAATAAAAACCTCAAAAAAAGAGGACAGAACACAGGCAGACGGTGCCATAGTGTGTAAGGTAAAAAGAACAATTATGCCAAAGTATCTGTCATTGGGAAACACAATAAGGCAAATGCAACAAAAGCCAGGAAAATGACAATATTTATCATTAGAACTTTCAAAATAAGAGAAGCAACGCAATGATGATGCTTTTCAAAGCGCTTGTCAAGGCAGGAGAGATAATGGACTCGGGAAATGTATTGCAGCACAGAACTCATGACACCTTAACTACTGGGAACTGAGTAGAGAGAAGCTCCTGATAATGTGTGTGGAAGGCACTTGAAGGCCTGGTCCCTAACCTACACTGTGCTATAATAGCTTACTGTAGTGAGAAATAGGGAAGACATTGTACAGTAAGTACAGTGAAGAGCAGGGAGCCGTGGGTACAATTAGAGAACACAAGGTCAACATCCGTGGGCCAAGACTTTCAAAACACAAGCAACAAATACCAGAAATATTGCAGGAGTAAAGAAAGAGTTCTTCCATAAGTGTTGGACAGGCCGGATTGTGATGGCTATGAGGACCTGCAGGTCGCTAGTGTAAACAGTCTGGTTAACCCAGCGACCAACAGAGAAGCCTAAGCTCAGGCTGACTGCAGGGGAGGGAAGGGGGTAAAAAGCCCTCGGAAAATAATCTCAGGTAACACTCAGGTGGAAACAAGAGAGAACATGCTCACTACCTTCACGTACATCAATCATTAACGCGAAGCTACATCAACCTGGGGGCAAGCAAGGGCAAATTACATTTGCTAATAAGAAAACATCGATGATGAATGTCCACACGCAGCTGGACGCTACGGCGGGAGGCGTTGTAACTGTGAGTGGTAAGGGCTAGACACCAGGCGCTGACGGTGATAGCCTGGGGTGAGAATCAGCAATTCTTATGAACAACCATGAAGTGAATCTTTGAAGGCAAGCAGCCCAGAGACTGGGAGTAGTAATGAGATTCTTGCACACGCTCGACACCTGTAACTGTGACTCGTTAGAGTTTTTGCTTACATCGGGAGTATGCACCACTCTCTTGGATTGTCTGCCAGTTCTCCCATGCTCCTTACTTTTAGACATAGTGGCGGAGTAATGAAGATCGACCTTCTATTCTTAACACTCCTCTTCTTCCTTCTTCTCCACCTCCTCCTCTTATTCCTCATATTCCTACCATTACTATTGCTAGTTATACTACACTACTACTACTACACTACTACCAAATTACCACTACTATTACTACTACCACCACCACTGCTACTACCATTACTACTAGTACTACTACTACTACTTCTCTAGTACTAGCACTACTACTTTTACTAGTACTAGCACTACTACTACTACTACTTCTACTAGTATTACTACTACTACTAGTACAACTACTACTACTACTACTACTACTACATTACTACTACTACAACTACTACTACTAGTACAACTACTACAACTACTACTATTACTACCACTACATTATTACTACTACTACAACTATTCCTCCAGTGACCCGCCCCAAGCATCTCGGTCAAGCGGAAACCCTCGGGTACTTCGACCCGAGTTGAACACACTCTTCCCCCACCTCTCTCTCTCTCTCTCTCTCTCTCTCTCTCTCTCCTCTCACGTCTAACATTAAAACAACTTTGTTAAGAGACATCTCCACAAGCAGATCAACCGGTCAGCTTCCCGGACTGGAAACATATTCAACTGAGATCAACTTTTGCGTCAACAAACGGAAGCCGTCGTAAAAAAAAAAAAAAATAGGTCAATAATTTTGATCACAAACTGATGATCAGCTCCGCACGTTCACCTGATCAATTCACTCACACCCTGTTCGACTCCCCTCCCCCAGGGACAGGTTGTGAATATCTTCTGAGCTGCTGAGAAGGGGGGTAGGGAGGCTGCTTCCTCTGTGTGTGTGTGTGTGTACTCACCTATTTGTACTCACCTATTTGTGGTTGCAGGGGTCGAGTCATAGCTCCTGTGTGTGTGTGTGTGTGTGTGTGTACTCATTTATATGTGCTCACCTGTATGTTGTTGCAGGGGTCGATTCACAGCTCCTGGCTCAGCATCTTCGCGAGTCGCTACTCTTTCCTCTCCACGAGCGTTATCATACCTCTTTTTAAAGCTATGTATGGATCCTGTGTATGTGCGTGTGTGTGTGAGAGAGAGAGAGAAAAGAGAGAGAGAGAGAGAGAGGGGAGAGAGAAGAGAGAGAGAGAGGGAAGAGAGAGAGAGAGAGAGAGAGAGAGAGAGAGAGAGAGAGAGAGAGAGAGAGAGAGAGAGAGAGAGAGAGAGAGAGAGAGAGAGAGAGAGAGAAGGAGAGAGAGAGAGAGAGAGATTAAACGTTAATAAATATAACAGGAAGTGAGAAGTGTCAGAGCTACTCTTTGCAGATGACGCGCTACTTTTGCGAGATTCTGAAGAGAAATTGGGAAAACTTAGTGTAGGAGCTTTGGAGCGCATGTAAAATAAGAAAGAAATTTAAAAAATGAACACAGAATAGAGCAGGTTGACGTGAGAAGAAAAATAAAGTCTTGGCAACGAAAGACTGCATATTAGACTGGAAGGAGGAAGTATGGATGAACTGAATGTATTTAGATATTTGAGAGTATATGTGTCGTTAGATATGCCTGTAAAATTCTAGGTAAACTTCAGAACGTTGAGAAATGTGGTAGGTGGAGGGTCGAGGAGTCTGAGAAAAGAAATAAGTTGTTTTATGAAGGCAAAAAAGCTGGAATGTACCAGGTTATAGTAGTACAAACACGTTAATATTCGCATGAAACATGGCTTTTAAACGTTGGAGCGAATATGAGGCTGGAGGTAGTGGAGATGTGTTTGTACTGGCTAACTGGTCCTGTTTAAATGAGAGACGAGGAGATGGACTGAGACACAAGTAAGACACAGGGAATAGGACTGAGAAACACTAAAGACTCTAGAGAGAGTGAGCAACACTCAAGACTCTAGAGCAAGAGTCTCCAACATGCGGCCGGTGGGCCACATGCGGCCCACCACAAGATTTTATGCGTCCCGCAACAACTTCAAATATTTATGAACAGTAAAACTAATAAACTTTAAGTTTCAGTCACTTAAAGTTAAGGATTGTGTTGCTTGTAACACTTTATATGTCAGAAGGTGTGAAGGGATGCAACACATCCCCAGTGAAAACCAGGCGCGATGTGAGTCGCTAAGAGTCAGGGGCCCAATACTGTTCAACTGCCTCCCAGAATATACAAGGGGGATTACCAATGGACCCCTGACTGTCTTCAAGAGGGAGCTTGACAGGAACCTAAAGTTACTACTTGACCAGCCGGGCTGTGGTTTGTATGTCGGTTTGCGGGCGGCCAGCAGTAACAGCCTGGTTGATCAGGCTGAATATAATGGCAAATGAATTTAGTGTCCATGAATTTAATGTCACACAATAATTAGCATCAATGCGCAGCACAGGAACCGGAGATGTAACGAACTGTCTTAGAGAATAACCTGAGGTGGAATAAACTGCAACAAGTGACAATTGATGGAGGAGAGAACATGTCTGGGGTGAAGAACATGCTGGGGTAAAGAACATGGTCTGGGGTAAAGAACATGTCTGGGGTGAAGAACATGGCTGGGGTAAAGAACATGGCTGGGGTAAAGAACATGTCTAGGGTGAAGAACATGGCTGGGGTAAAGAACATGGCCGAGGTAAAGAACATGTCTGGGGTGAAGAACATGGCCGAGGTAAAGAACATGTCTGGGGTGAAGAACATGGCTGGGGTAAAGAACATGTCTGGGGTGTAGAACATGTCTGGGGTGAAGAACATGTCTGGAGTGAAGAACATGTCTAGGGGTGAAGAACATGTCTCGGGTGAAGAACATGTCTGGGGTGAAGAACATGTCTGGAGTGAAGAACATGTCTAGGCGTGAAGAACATGTCTGGGGTGAAGAACATGTCTGGGGTGAAGAACATGTCTGGGGTAAAGAACATGTCTGGGGGTGAAGAACATGTCTGGGGTGAAGAACATGTCTGAGGTGAAGAACATGTCTGGGGTGAAGAGCATGTCTAGGGGTGAAGAACATGCCTGGGGGTGAAGAACATATGTAGAGTGAAAAGCATGTCTGGGGGTGAAGAACATGTCTGGGGTGAAGAACATGCCTGGGGAGAAGAACATGTCTGGGGTGAAGAACATGTCTGGGGTGAAGAACATGCCTGGGTGAAGAACATGTCTGAGGTGAAGAACATGTCTTGGGTGAAGAACATGTCTGGGGTGAAGAACATGTCTTGGGTGAAGAACATATCTAGAGTGAAGAACATGTCTGGAGGTGAAGAACATGTCTGGGGTGAAGAACATGACTGGGGTGAAGAACATGTCTGGGGTGAAGAACATGTCTGGGGTGAAGAACATGTCTGGGGTGAAGACTATGTCTGGGGTGAAGAACATGTCTGGGGTGAAGAACATGTCTGGGGGTGAAGAACATGTCTGGAGGTGAAGAACACGTCTGGGGCGAAGAACATGTTTGGGGGTGAAGAACATGTCTGGGGTGAAGAACATGTCTGGGGTGAAGAACATGTCTGGGGTGAAGAACATGTCTGGGGTGAAGAACATGTCTGAGGGTGAAAAACATTAAGTCTGCGGTGAAGAACATGTCTGGGGTGAAGAACATGTTTGGGGATGAAGAACATGTCTGAGGTGAAGAACATGTCTAGGGTGAAGAACATTTCTGGGGTGAAAAACATGTCTGGGGTGAAGAATATATCTGGGGTGAAGAACATGTCGGGTGAAGAACATGTCTGGGGTGAAGAACATGTTTGGGGGTGAAGAACATGTCTGGAGTGAAGAACATGTCTGGGGTGAAGAACATTTCCGGGGTGAAGAACATGACTGGGGTGAAGAACATGTCTGGGGGTGAAGAACATGTCTGGGGTGAAGAAAATGTCTGGAGTGAAGAACATGACTGGAGTGAAGAACATGTCTGGGGAGAAGAACATGTCTGGGGTGAAGAACATGTCGGGTGAAGAACATGTCTGGGGTGAAGAACATGTCTGGGGGTGAAGAACATGTCTGGGGTGAAGAACATGTCTGGGTTGAAGAACATGTCTGGGGTGAAGACATGTCTGGGGGTGAAGAAACATGTCTGAGGGTAAGAACATGTCTGGGTGAAGAACATGTCTGCGGGGTGAAGAACATGTCTGGGTGAAGAACATGTCTGGGTGAAGAACATGTCTGGGGTGAAGAACATTTCTGGTGAGAATGAGGGAACATGTACTGGGGTAAAGAACATGTCTGGGTGAAGAACATGTCTGGGGGTGAAGAACATGTTCTGGGGTGAAGAACATGTCTGGTGAGAACATTGGGTGAAGAAACATTTCCGGGGGAGACATGCTGGGGAAGAACATTTGGGGTGAAGAACATGTCTTGGGGTGAGGAACATGTCTGGGGGTGAAGAACATGTCTGGGGTGAAGAACATGTCTGGGGTGAAGAACATGTCTGGGGTGAAGAACAGTTTGAAGAACATGTCTGGGGTGAAGAACATGTCTGGGGTGAAGAAATGTCTGGGGTGAAGAACATGTCTGGGGTGAAGAACATGTCTGGGGTGAAAGAACACAGTCTGGGTGAAGAACATGTCGGGGTGAAGAACATGTCTGGGGGTGAAGAACATGACTGGGGTAAGAACATTCTGGGTAAGAACGGGTGGTCTGGGGGAAAGAACATGTCTGGGGTGAAGAACATGTCTGTGGGGTGAAGAACATGTCTGGGGGTGAAGAACATGTCTGGGGGTGAAAACTGAAACATGTCTGGGGTGAGAGAACATTCTGGGGTGAAGAACATGTCTGGGGTGAAGAACATGTCTGGGGTGAAGAACATGTCTGGGGTGAAGAACATGTCTGGGGTGAAGAACATGTCTGGGGGTGAAGAAATGCGTGATGACTTCTGGAGTGTAAGAACATGTCTGGGGTGAAGAACCTGTCTGGGGTGAAGAACATGTCTGGGGGTGAAGAACATGTCTTTGGGTGAAGAACATGTCTGGGGGTGAAGAACATGTCTGGGGGTGAAGAACATGTCTGGGGTGAAGAACATGTCTGTGAGAACTGTGGGGAAGAACAGCTGGGGTGAAAACTATCTGGGGTGAAGAACATGTCTGGGGGTGAAGAACATGTCTGGGGTGAAGAACATGTCTGGGGTGAAGAACATGTCTGAGGTGAAGAACATGTCTGGGGTGAAGAACATGTCTGGGGTGAAGAACATGTCTGGGGTGAAGAACATGTCTGTGGGGTGAAGAACATGTCTGGGGTGAAGAACATGTCTGGGGGTGAAGAACATGTCTGGGGGTGAAGAACATGTCTGGGGGTGAGAAACATGTCTGTGGTAAAGAACATGTCTGGGGGTGAAGAACATGTCTGGGGGTGAAGAACATGTCCGGGGTGAAGAAAATGTGTGGGGTGAAGAACATGTCTGGGGGTGAAGAACATGTCTGGGGGTGAGGAACATGCCTGGGGTAAAGAATATATCTGGGGTGAAGAACATGTCTGGGGCGAAGAACATATCTGGGGTTGAAGAACATGTTTGGGGTGAAGAACATGTCTGGTGGTGAAGAACATGTCTGGGGTGAAGAACATGTCTTGTAGTGAGGAACATGTCTGGGAGTGAAGAACATGTCTGGCGGTGAAGAACATGTCTGGGGTGAAGAACATGTCTAGGGTGAAGAACATTTCTGGGGTGAAGAACATGTCTGGGGTGAAGAACATGTCTGGGGGTGAAGAACATGTCTGGGGTGAAGAACATGTCTGGGGTGAAGAACATGTGGGGTGAAGAACATGTCTGGGGTGAAGAACATGTCTGGGGTGAAGAACATGTCTGGGGTGAGGAACATGTCTCGGGTAAAGAACATGTCTGGGGTGAAGAACATGACTGGGGGTGAAGAACAAGTGTGGGGGTGAAGAACATCTGGGGTAAGAAATGCTGGGGGTGAAGAACATGTCTGGGGTGAAGAACATGTCTGGGGGTGAAGAACATGTTGGGGGTGAAGAACATGTCTGGGGGTGAAGAACATGTCTGGGGTGAAGAACATGTCTTGTGGGAGTGAAGAACATGACTGGGGTGAAGAACAAGTGTGGGGTGAAGAACATGTCTGGGTGAAGAACATGCGTGGGGTGAAGAACATGTCTGGGGGTGAAGAACATGTCTGGGGTGAAGACATCGGGGGTGAATCATCTGGGTGAAGAACATGTTGGGGTGAAAACATTCGGAGTGAAGAACATATCTGGGGTGAAGAACATATCTGGGGTGAAGAACATGTCTGGGGTGAAGAACATGTCTGGGGTGAAGAACATATCTGGGGTGAAGAACATGTCTGTTGTGAAGAACATGTCTGGGGGTGAAGAACATATCTGGGGTGAAGAACATGTCTGGGGGTGAAGAACATATCAGAGGGTGAAGAACATGTCTGGGGTGAAGAACAGGTCTGGGGAGAAGAACATGTCTGGGGTGAAGAACATATCTGGGGTGAAGAACATGTCTGGGGTGAAGAACATGTCTGTGGTGAAAAACATGTCTGGGGTGAAGAACATGTCTGGGGGTGAAGAACATATCTGGGGTGAAGAACATGTCTGGGGAGAAGAACATATCTGGGTGAAGAACATGTCTGGGGTGAAGAACATGTCTGGGGTGAAGAACATGTCGGTGAGGGTGAGGAACATGTCTGGGGTAAAGAACATGTCTGGGGTGAAGAACATGACTGGGGGTGAAGAACAAGTGTGGGGGTGAAGAACATGTCTGGGGGTGAAGAACATGCGTGGGGGTGAAGAACATGTCTGGGGGTGAAGAACATGTCTGGGGGTGAAGAACATGTCTGGGGGTGAAGAACATGTCTGAGGGTGAGGAACATGTCTGGGGTAAAGAACATGTCTGGGGTGAAGAACATGACTGGGGGTGAAGAACAAGTGTGTGGGGTGAAGAACATGTCTGGGGGTGAAGAACATGCGTGGGGGTGAAGAACATGTCTGGGGGTGAAGAACATGTCTGGGGTGAAGAACATATCTGGGATGAAGAACATGTGGGGTGAAAAACATATCGAGTGAAGAACATATCTGGGGTGAAGAACATATCTGGGGTGAAGAACATGTCTGGGGTGAAGAACATGTCTGGGATGAAGAACATATCTGGGGTGAAGAACATGTCTGGTGTGAAGAACATGTCTGGGGGTGAAGAACATATCTGGAGTGAAGAACATGTCTGGGGTGAAAACATATCGAGTGTAAGAACATATCTGGGGTGAAGAACAGTCTGGGGTGAAGAACATGTCTGGGGTGAAGAACATTCTGGGGTGAAGAACATTCTGGGGCGAAGAACATGTCTGTGTGAAAAACATGTCTGGGGGTGAAGAACATGTCTGGGGTGAAGAACATATCTGGGGTGAAGAACATGTCTGAGGTGAAGAACATATCTGGGGTGAAGAACATGTCTGGGGTGAAGAACATGTCTGTGGTGAAGAACATGTCTGGGGTGAAGAACATGTCTGGGGTGAAGAACATGTCTGGGGTGAAGAACATGTCTGGGGTGAAGAACATATCTGGGGTGAAGAACATGTCTGGGGTGAAGAACATATCTTGGGTGAAGAACATGTCTGGGGTGAAGAACATGTCTGTGGTGAAGAACATGTCCGGGGTGAAGAACATGTCTGGGGTGAAGAACATGTCTGGGAGTGAAGAACATGTCTGGGTGAAGAAACTGTCTGGGGTGAAGAACATGTCTTGGGTGAAGAACATGTCTGGGGTGAAGAACATATCTGGGGTGAAGAACATGTCTGGGGGTGAAGAACATATCTGGGGTGAAGAACATGTCTGGGGTGAAGAACATGTCTGGGGATAGGAACATGTCTGGGGTGAAGAACATATCTGGGGGTGAAGAACACGTCTGGGGATGAAGAACATGTCTGGGGTGAAGAACATGCCTGGGGTGAAGAACATGTCTGGGGTGAAGAACATGTCTGGGGTGAAGAACATGTCTGGGGGTGAAGAACATGTCTGGGGGTGAAGAACATTTGGGTGAAGAACATGTCTGGGGTGAAGAACATGTCTGGGGTGAAGAACATGTCTGGGGTGAAGAACATGTCTGGGGTGAAGAACATGTCTGGGTGAAGAACATGTCTGGGGTGAAGAACATGTCTGGGGTGAAGAACATTCTGGGGATGAAGAACATGTCTGGGGTGAAGAACATGTCTGGGTGATGAAAGGGAGAACATGTCTGGAGGTGAAGAACATGTCGGGGGTGAAGAACATGTCTGGGGTGAAGAACATAGTCTGGGGTAAAGAACATGTCTGGGGTGAAGAACATGTCTGGGGGTGAAGAACAATGTCTGGGGATGAAGAACATGTCTGGGGTGAAGAACATGCGTGGGGGTGAAGAACATGTCTGGGGGTGAAGAACATGTCTGGGGTGAAGAACATTCTGGGTGAAGAACATATCTGGGGTGAAAACATGTCTGAGGTGAAGAACATGTCTGGGGATGAAGAACATTCTGGGGTGAAGAACATGTCTGGGGATGAAGAACATGTCTGGGGATGAAGAACATGTCTGGGGTGAAGAACATTCTGGGGGTGAAGAACATGTCTGGAGGTGAAGAACATATCTGGGGGGACTGTTGAAGAACATGTCTGGGGTGAAGAAAATGTCTGGGGTGAAGAACATGTCTGGGGTGAAGAACATGTCTGGGGGTGAAGAACATGTCTGGGGTGAAGAACATGTCTGGGGATGAAGAACATGTCTGGGGTGAAGAACATGTCTGGGGTGAAGAACATGTCTGGAGGTGAAGAACATGTCTGGGGTGAAGAACATGTCTGGGGTGAAGAACATGTCTGGGGGTGAAGAACATGTCTGGAGGTGAAGAACATGTCTGGGGGTGAAGAACATGTCTGGGGTGAAGAACATGTCTGGGGTGAAGAACATGTCTGGGGTGAAGAACATGTCTGGGGTAAAGAACATGTCTGGGGTGAAGAACATGTCTGGGGTGAAGAACATGTCTGGGGTGAAGAACATGTCTGGGGTGAAGAACATGTCTGGGGGTGAAGAACATGTCTGGGGGTGAAGAACATGTCTGGGGTGAAGAACATGTCTGCGGGTGAAGAACATGTCTGGGGTGAAGAAGATGTCTGGGGTGAAAAACATATCTGGGGTGAAGAACATGTCTGGGGTGAAGAACATGTCTGGGGTGAAGAACATGTCTGGGGTGAAGAACATTCTGGGAATGAAGAACATGTCTGGGTGTGAAGAACATATCTGGGGGTGAAGAACATGTCTGGGGTGAAGAACATGTCTGGGGTGAAGAACATGTCTGGGGTGAAGAACATGTCTGGGGATGAAGAACATGTCTGGGGGTGAAGAACATGTCTGGGGATGAAGAACATGTCTGGGGGTGAAGACAATGGTAAACATGTCTGGGGATGAAGAACATGTCTGGGGTGAAGAACATGTCTGGGGTAAAAGAAACATGTCTGGGGTGAAGAACATGTCTGGGGGGTGAAGAACATGTCTGGGGTGAAGAACATGTCTGGGTGTGAAGAACATGTCTGGGGTGAAGAACATGTCTGGGGATGAAGAACATGTCTGGGGTGAAGAACATGTCTGGGGATGAAGAACATGTCTGGGGTGAAGAACATGTCTGGTGAAGAATGTGAAGAACATGTCTGGGGTGAAGAACATGTCTGCGGTGAAGAACTGTCTGGGTGGTGAAGAACATGTCTGGGGATGAAGAACATGTCTGGGGATGAAGAACATGTCTGGGGGTGAAGAACATGTCTGGGGATGAAGAACATGTCTGGGGATGAAGAACATGTCTGGGGTGAAGAACATGTCTGGGGATGAAGAACATGTCTGGGGATGAAGAACATGTCTGGGGTGAAGAACATGTCTGGGGGTGAAGAACATGTCTGGGGATGAAGAACATGTCTGGGGTGAAGAACATGTCTGGGGATGAAGAACATGTCTGGGGATGAAGAACATGTCTGGGGGTGAAGAACATGTCTGAGGGTGAAGGAACATGTCTGGGGGTAAAGAACATGTCTGGGGATGAAGAACATGACTGGGGTGAAGAACAATGTCGTGGGGGTGAAGAACATGTCTGGGGGTGAAGAACATGTCTGGGGGTGAAGAACATGTCTGGGGGTGAAGAACATGTCTGGGGTGAAGAACATGTCTGGGGTGAAGAAAGGTTTAGATAACAAGGTCACAGAAGCTTGTCATATGGTGGCATTCTCAAGAAGCATGTTTGTGAAGCACTGAATGTAAAACAATCTTGTGCAAATTAATATTGTCATGGTTAACATATCGCAAATTCGTAAGAGATTACTGGTTAAAAGCCGTGGCATTATGTTTAGCATTTTAAAAATTCATGTGATAACAGTTCTCCATGTAAAACACGTATTTCTTGTTGGTAATTGTCACATTTCTCATTTTGAATCATTCATAGGATTAAAAAATGATCTGGATAAAACTTATTCATTTAAATTTTATTAACATCTTAGTAATTATGTTATGAGTTGATTTTTTGACTGACTCGTGAAAACATGTGTAAAATATGCATGTCTGGCCCGTTAGAACATATGGGAATGAGAGAACACGTCAAGCTCTAGAGGGAATGAGAACACTCATCACTAGTGGGATGAGAAACATCTAGTAAACACTCTAGGAGGAAATGTGGGAAAACATCCTGCTAGAAGGGATGTGAAACACACATCACTCTAGAGGGAAATGCTGGAAACACAAAGGAATATAGGGGTGGACCATCGTTCTGGTGAGATTCCATCTGGGCTCACAGAAAGTTCTGCTAACAAATATACTGTAAATGGGGAGTCGAAGCCAACGTTGTGCCTCCACAGCAGCTCCTTGGCCCAAGAGCATGCGTCTCCAGTAGAATCTTTAAGGACAGTCACGAGGCAATGATATTACTGGGTGAAATACCTTCCAGCACAACAGAAAATCGCGTGCAGCTGCTGAACGAAAGTCTCAGGGTGAAAACGTGGGCGGTCTTTTCTGGGTGAGAACGATTCTGGGGTGATGCTGAACGTTCTGCGGTGATTCTGAACGTCTCCGGTGATGCTGAAGACGTCTCCGGTGTGAAGAAATGTTCTGGCGAAGACTGTCTGTTGAAACGTTCTGGTGTGACAGAACGATTCTCCGGTGAAGCTGAACGCTCTAGGGTGATGAATGTTCCATGGAGCAGCCATAACAGTACCATAACTGACTTACGATAATCAACGTACCTAACTCAACATGATCCAAGAGCGTGATCAAAGTGATTCCAACGAAATTAACTCAGGTCCAGAACATTCTGATACCAGAAAAGGTTTAAAATCTTAAAACGTGGATGAAGAAACGGGTGGAAGAAACGTGTGAAAAATGTCGTAGGGGGGAAGAAAATGTGGGGTGATGAATGTGCTGGGATGAAGAACATGTCTGGGGATGAAGAACATGTCTGGGGTGAAGGAACATGTCTGGGATGAAGAACATGTCTGGGGGTGAAGAACATGTCTGGGGATGAAGAACATGTCTGGGGGTGAAGAACATGTCTGGGGATGAAGAACATGTCTGGGGGTGAAGAACATGTCTGCGGTGAAGAACATGTCTGGGGGTGAAGAACATGTCTGGGGGTGAAGAACATGTCTGGGGGTGAAGAACATGTCTGGGTTTGAAGAACATGTCTGGGGGTGAAGAACATGTCTGGGGGTGAAGAACATGTCTGGGGGTGAAGAAAGGTTTTGTTGAACAAGTCACAGAAGCTTGTCATGATGGTGGATTCTCAAAGCCAATATTTGAACACTGAATTTCCTAACATCTTGTGCAAATTAATATTGTGTCAGCGTTTATCATTAGCAATTCAGTAATTGATTATACTGTTAAAGCACTGGCTTATGTTTAGCATTTTAACTCATTATACATCATTTCTCCATGTAAACACGGTATTGTTTGTTGGTAATTGTCACATTTCTCATTTCTGAATCATATCATCATGATTACAAAAATGATCTAAATAAAACTTATTCAATTAAATTTTATTCATCCATTTATGTTTATTTATAAGATTGATTTTTTTTGACTCGAAAATGTGTAAAATATGCAATGTGGCCCTTGACCTAGAGGGAATCAAAAACACTCAAGGCTCTAGAGGGAATGAGAAACACTCATCACTCTAGAGGGAATGAGAAACACTCATCACTCTAGAGGGAATGAGAAACACTCATCACTCTAGAGGGAATGAGAAACACAAGAGGAATAAGGGGTGACAGCAGCAGTGAGAATACCAGTCGTTTCCTCAGTGGATTCCTCTCCTCACAGAAAGTTCTCCTACCAGAATATTACCTGTAAATGGGGAGTCGAGGCGCAACGTTGTGCCTCCACAGCAGCTCCTTGGCCCAAGAGCTGCTGTCTCACAGTAGACTGAGGCCAGTCACCGAGGCCATGTTATTACTGATGAGGAAATACCTTCCAGCACCAACAGAAAATCGCGTGCAGATCTGAACGTTCTCAGGTGATACTCAACGTTTTCTCGTGATGCTGAACGTTCTCCGGTGATGCTGAACGTTCTCCGGTGATGCTGAACGTTCTCCGGTGATGCTGAATGTTCTCCCGTGATGCTGAACGTTCTCTGGTGATGCTGAACGTTCTCCGGTGATGCTGAACGCTCTCAGGTGCTGTTGAACGTTCCATGGTGCAGCCATTCATCAGTACCACTAACTTGACTTACGATAACTCAACGTAACCTAACTCAAAGTGATCCAAAGCGTGATCCAAAGTGATCCAACCCGAACTAACTCAAGATCCCATAATCTCACCCAGAAAAGCGTTTATAATCTTAAAACGTGAAGAAATTAACGGTGGAAGGAACGTGAGAAAGATAAACGTAGGGAAAAAAGGATAGGATGTAGGATGAGGCTGGGGATGGCAGGGGGGGATGGGGGTTGTTGGAAGAGCAAG
>NC_069425.1:30869835-30907335 GCF_026875155.1 Cherax quadricarinatus
CCCACACACACCCAAACACACACACCCAACACACACCCAACACACTCCCAACACGCACCCTACACGCACCCAACACACACCCAAAACACACCCAGCACACAACCCAACACACTCCCAGTACACACCCAACACACACCCAAACACGCACCTTACACGCACCCAACACGCACCCCAACACACAACCCCAACACACGCCGATGGAAACCCAGCTCAACCAGACATACGCCAACCCACTCCAAGCACAAGCGAAACCCACTCCAAACACACACCAACCCACTTCAAACACATGCAACCCACTCCATACACACCCAACCTACCCAAACGCACACCACCCACTCCAAAAACACGGAACCCACTCCAAACACATGCAACTCACTCCAAACACACTCCAACCCACTCCAAAAACACGCAACCCACACCCTAAACACACCCAATTACACTTCTACTCGCCACCAGCAGTCGAATCACATCCCAAACACGGTTAAACGCAACGCAACACATCCCCAGTACACGCTAACACACCCCAAACACGGTTAACGCAAGGCAACACATCCCCAGTACACGCTAACACACCCCAAACACGGTTAACGCAAGGCAACACATCCCCAGTACACGCTAACACACCCCAAACACGGTTAACGCAACGCAACACATCCCCAGTACACGCTAACACCAAAAACCAAACACGGTAAACGCAACGCAACACATCCCCAGTACACGCTAACACACCCCAAACACGGTTAACGCAACGCAACACATCCCCAGTACACGCTAACACACCCTAACACATCTCTTCGATAAATACCATATCCTACCCACCATCAACAACACCAATACTAGAAATAGTAGCAATGTTAGAAAAATTAGAAGCAGTAGCAGTAGTAATATTAGAAGTAGTTAAAGTAGCAATAGTAGTAATATTAAAGATAATAGCAGTAACAGCAGTAGTAGCAGCAGTAGTAGTAAAAGTAGTAGTAGTAGTAGTAGCAGTAGTAGTAGTAGTTAGTAATAGCAGTAGTAATAATAACAGTAGTAATAGTGGCAATAAGTAGTAGGTGTAGTATTAACAGTGGTAGCAGTAGTAGTGGCAGTAGTATTGGTAGTAGAAGGGGCAGTAGTAGTGGTATTAGTAGTAGTAGCAGTAACAGTGGTAGTGGTAACAGTAGAAGAGGCAGTTGTATTAGTTGTAGTAGTGGTAGCAGTAGTAGTAGTAGTAATAGTAGTTCCACCACTACCAACACTACCACTATCACCACAGTAAGACGACCACCACCACCACCACCACTAGTCCACCTCCATATATATATATGTATACATATATATTATATATATATATTATATATATATATATTTTAATATTTATATATATATATATATATATATATATATATATATATATATAATATATATATATTATTTATATATATATATATCGTGCAATAGGCAGAATTCGATCTTGGCTTAATACAGTCATCTTGCATATAGTCAAGTGAAATTTGTGTATGCATAATTTCGCAAAATCATTCTGAACTAACGAAAAAAATATTATTTAGTTGTGATTGTTTATTATTAAATTATGCAAACAAATCTAAAATATATTTAGTTGGGTTAGGCTAAAAAAAATTTGTTCTTGTTAAAATAAGGTTAGGAAAGTTTTCTAAGTTCTTTTGGTGCAAAATTAAAATTTTTTACATTAACATTAATGAAAAAAAATATATCTTTAAACGAAAAGAGAAAATTTTAGAAAGGACTTAATTTTAATGATTCTTGCTAATGCCAGTTTTACATATTCGGCACGACAAAATATATATATTGTATATATATATATATATATAATATATATATATATATATATATATATATATATTAATATATATATTATATATATATATATATATATATATTATATTATATATTATATATATATAATCAACAAGAACTCATTCAAAATTAAATAGTTCTAAATTTTCTCTTATACGTTTAAAGTAATTTTTTTTTATTTTTGTTAATGTAAAAAATTAATAATTTTGTACCAAAAGAACGTTAGAAAACTTACTTAACCTTATTATAACAAGCGCCATTTTATTTTATCCTAATCATTAATACATTTAGATAGTTCAAATAATTAATAACACAAACAGAAGACACTTATATTTTCGTTAGGTTCAGAATAATTTTTGCGAAATTACTGCATACACAAATTTTCGCTTGCTTTATTCGGCAAGAAGAACGTTGCTATTTCCGCCAAAAATCGCAAGTTTTACCTATTCTGCACGACATATATTTTTTATTTTATTAACACATCGGCCGTCTCCCACCAGGACAGGGTGGCCCAAAAAATGAAAACTTTCATCATTCACTGTCTTGCCAGAGGCGCACTCACACTACAGTTATAAAACTGCAACATTAACACCCCTCCTTCAGAGTGCAGGCACTGTACTTCCCATCTCCAGGACTCAAGTCCGGCCTGCCGGTTTCCCTGAATCCCTTCATAAATATTGGCTTGCTCACACTCCAACAGCACGTCAGGTCCTAAAAACCATTTGTCTCCATTTTCTCCTATCTAACACGCTCATGCATGCTTGCTGGAAGTCCAAGCCCCTCGCACACAAAACCTCCTTTACCCCCTCCCTGCAACCTTTCCTAGGCCGACCACTACCTTGCCTTCCCTCCACTACAGATTTATACAATGTCTATTTTGTTTCATCCTCCCTACATGTCCGAACCACCTCAACAACCCCTCCTCAGCCCTCTAGATAACACTATTTATCAAAATTTCACTTGTCGTGTTCCTGGGAAATAAGCATCATTTCTCAATTCTTTATAACTAAAAAAAAAAAAAAAAAAAAAAAAAAAAGCAATCTTGATCCCAGAACTTCGCTCTTGTGGTCAGGACACTTCTGGAACGCTTCAAGAAAGACTGATGTAAAACTATTATGTTCTATGGTTTTGCTTGGCAAATATAAAAACAGGGACTCACAAATCAGCATTCAGTTCAACTCTGACTACCTGAGAAGACACATCAGAAGAAGTGAAATGGCATCAAGAGGTTGCAATCATTCTCCTGATACATTCTACTATATATCTGCTCAATTCATTAAGTCAAGATCAAAGAAGTTCTCTGTAACAGCATCTAAAAAAATATGTGAAGCTTACAAAGCATATTTTGTCCTGCCAGTTGTGGACCAAGACAAGACCTGGGCGCCTCATGTTACTTGTGAATATTGTAAGAAAACATTGGAAGCTAATAAAGTCATTAGTTGACTTACGAAATCGTAATGACACGATTGCAAACAAACCATACCGCGGGATCAAACCCCACCCATGGTATGGAAAGTCATTAGTTATATGAAGGGTAAAATCTTGAATGAGAACATTTTTAGATGAAATGTACCAGAAATTAATTCTTTTGTTCTTTTACAGGATGGTATAGAGGAGAAAAAAGAGCCATGAAGTTTGCAGTTCCTAGAATATGGTGTGAACCCACTGATCACTCAACCAACTGTTACTTCTGTCTGGTGGATCCTTCCAAACACCGAACTGGGAAAAATTGCACCTGCTATTTCTTATCCAGACCTTCCCTCTTCTATTGTACCAGTACCACACAGTGCTGATCTTCCTGTACCTACACCTCCAGAAAGAAGTCAACTGTCAGAAGAAGAAAGCAGCAAATCAGAAAATGAAGATCACAGTGAACAAGACTATGATCTCACAGATGCAGCTGTTGGGAGGAATCCTTACTACCCAAACCAAACAGACCTCAATGACCTTATCAGAGATCTTGGTTTGACAAAGTCAAATGCTGAGCTTTTGATTTCAAGGTTCAAGGAGTGGAACTTGGTGGATGAAAGTGTGCAAGTAACAAGCCAAAGAAAACGTCACCAACATTTCTCAAGCTTCTTCACTAATGAAGACAAGTTGTGCTACTGTAATGATGTGTCAGGTTTGTTTGATGCAACTGGAATTGCATGCAATCCAGATGAGTGGAGTCTCTTCACTGACAGCTCCTCCAGAAGCCTAAAAGCTGTACTTCTGCACAATGGGAACAAGTATCCAGCTCTTCCTTTGGTTCATTCAGTGCATCTTAAGGATGACTACAACACTGTCAAACATCTACTGGAAGTTTTGAACTATGATAAGTATGGCTGGGAGGTTACTGGAGACTTCAAAATGGTGGCATTTTTTGATAGGACTCCAAGGAGGTTTTACCAAGTTTCCGTGTTATCTCTGTCACTGAGACAGTAAAGACAGAGCAACACATTACCAGAGGAAGTTTCCGTGTTATCTCTGTCACTGAGACAGTAAAGACAGAGCAACACATTACCAGAGGAAGCACTGGTCTCGAAGGACTGAGTTCTCAGTAGGAAGACATAACATCAAACATAAACCATTGATGGATCCTCAAAAGGTTCTGTTCCCTCCATTACACATCAGACAGGGTTAAGCCGCCAAATGTAGTCTGCCATCATGTTTTCATTATAAGATTCCTGATATCTGTGTTCAAAGTTCATTATATCTTGGTGGAAGCGCTCCCCTTGCTCCTCTGAGTATGTTCCCATATTCTCATTGAAATTATTAGCATGAGCATCAAGGATATGGACCTTAAAGGACATCCTAGAGTCCATCTGACCATAGCTTTTTACCAAGGTCTTAACAAGTTCCACATAATTGTCAGCCTTGTTGTTGCCCAGAAAGTCCTGTGTTACACCAACAAAACTTTCCCCAGGCTTCCTTTCTGTGAGCTTCTTTGGAAATTGTGAGCGCTCCATGATTTTCCTGACTTGTGGTCCAGTGAAGATGCCAGCCTTCACCTATGCTTCTGATAGTTTGGGAAAGAATCTTGAAGATACTTGAAGGCTGCAGACTCTTTGTCAAGAACTGTAACAATCTGTTTCATTAAACGGGAAAGTGATTTGTTGCTGCTCGAAAATCTAGAAAAAACTGCTCATTTTTATCTTTGTAAATATGCTTCATAAAGTTTAAATTAAAATTTGTGTTAATTTTATTTATGTAAATTTTATTTATTTTATTATTTTGAAATTTAGCCATTTTTTGTCAAAAATTCATCGTGTAAGCCACAAAAACAAAGTTTAAAAGGAATAATGGGCATTTTCTATTGTTTTGCAATACAAGAAGTAGGAAAATAACACGTACTTGCCAGGAACAATAACTGTGTTCCATAGTGTAATATTAATGAAAAGAGAAGGTGCCCGGGGCACGACCAATACCTCCTTCTCCTCGTCCTCCTCGCCCTCCTCCTCAGCGTCTTTGTCTGTGGTTTTTCAAGTGCGTGTAATCACGAGTAATTCTGGGAATGGTAGGGCAGGAGAGGGCACGAGGGAGATAGGATCAGGGGATGCCATAGTCCCCCGGAGCCACCGCAGCCCTCCGGGGCACTGTTCCTCCAGGCTGTGTGGGGCGGGGCCAGGCATGGGTCACAGGGAGGAGAAGAAGGAAGGCGGAGATGAGGATGAATAGCAGAGAAGAAGAGAGAGTAGGGCCGGAAAAGGAGAAGAGCGGAAAAGAGGTGAAAGACGATGAAATCAAATCATATAGGAGGAAGAGAGAGAGAGAGAGAGAAGAGAAGAGAAAAAAAGGGAGAGACGCAGATAGAAGAAGAAAACAAGTCAAATCTCTCTAGGGACTACCTTCGCTCTAATCTGTAATTCTCTTTAGAGACTTGAGATAAGGATAATATAGCATAAGGCTCTCCCCCCACCCTCCAACAACACTAGCACCATAGTTACAGCCAGCAACACTTCCAAGAGAATTTCCTAGTTGAGATTTTAACCTTCAGAAATGACTAGTGTGTTGTGCAATACCCAGGTGCATCCTGTGACCTAATACGACATATTAACCTAGCTAATGAATGCGTATGTAGTAGTGTTAAGTATCTAGGAACCCCCTAGAATCCTAATATATGGTGATAAATAAATAAATATGGAAATAATTAAAGGACCCCAATGGAAATAGGTCACTCTGACTTTTTTGGGTTATGTTGGGTTCTCTACACATATGCTGCTATGTATGATAATCTATGTAACTATATTTGTGTATACCTGAATAAACTTATTAACCTTTGCTTTATTAATGGGAGTTGATAAAAACATCTCAGGAGAGGTCCCACGGATGTTAATAGTTAAATATAAAAAATCGTCCCAAGAAATTAAAAACTCAGATGCGTCATGGGGATGTCAGAAAGTGTTTCTTCAGCCTTAGAGTTGTCAGGAAGTGGAACAATCTGAAGAGTGACGTAGTGGTGGCAGAATCCATACGTAACTTTAAGATAAGTTACGATAAGGCTCTTGAAGCAGGAAAAGAGTGGATCTAGTAGAGACTAGCGAAGAGGCGGGGCCAGGTGCTGTGAATCAACTCCTGCAACCTCAGTAGGTGAGTACTAACTACCACCACCACGTTGCTAACGAGTGGGTAGCGCACGTCGTGTGCTCGTTAGTGTGCTTCGTTGTAAACGATTACGTATTGTACGAACATCCTTGTACACGGGAGAACACGGGAAAGATACCAGACGACTGGGAAGTTGTACATCGAGGCTATTTGCTGAGAACAGTTATCTACTGCTGTCTCAGTTCAAGATTGGTATTCTCAAGGTGAGCCCAAGGTGTTTGACTCAAGATGGGTGAGTCAAGGAGTGTGAGCCATGGAGTGTAAGTCAGGTGTGTGAGTCAAGGTGTGTGGTAAAGGGGTGAGTCAAGGTGTGTGGGGGTCAAGGTGTGTGTAAGCCAGGGGTGTAAGTTCCAAGGTTTTGTGGTCAAGGGTGTGAGTCCAAGGGTGTGTGATAAAGGGTTTGTGTGATCAAGGTGTGTGAGTCAAGGTGTGTGGGGTCAAGGTGTGAGTCAAGGTGTTTGATCAAGATGGGTGAGTCAAGGAGGTGAGCCAAGGAGTGTAAGTCAAGGTGTGGAGTCAAGGTGTGTTGTCAAGGTGTGTGAGGCAAGGTGTGTGGTCAAGATGCCAGGTGTCACAGCTGTGATCAGGAGGTGCCCAAAAGCTGTGTCACAGGTGTAAACAGCTGTCATCAGCAGGTGTCTCAGCTGTGATCAGCAGGTGTCACAGCTGTGATCAGCAGGTATCACAGCTGTGATCAACAGGTGTCACAGCTGTGATCAGCAGGTGTCTCAGTTTGTGATCAGCAGGTGTCAAGCTGTGATCAGCAGGTTCCCACAGCTGTGATCAACGGGGTGACTAGCTGTATCAGCAGGTGTCTCAGCTTTTGATCAGCAGGTGTCCAGCTGTGATCAGCAGGTACCCACAGCTGTGATCAACAGGTGTCACAGCTGTGATCGCGGGTTTGTCACGCTGTGATCAGCAGGTATCACAGCTGTGATCAACAGGTGTCACAGCTGTGATCAGCAGGTGTCACAGCTGTGATCAGCAGGTGTCAAAGCTGTGATCAGCAGGTGTCACAGCTGTGATCAGCAGGTGTCACAGCTGTGATCAGCAGGCGTCACAGCTTGTAGCCAGCTTTGGCACAGCTGTGTCGCAGGTGTCCCAGCTGTGTCTAGCCGGTGTCAAAGCTTGTCACGGGTGTCCACAGCAGTGACCCAGCGGTGTCACAGCTGTGATCAGAAAGGTGTCCAGCGTGATCAGCAGGTGTCTAGCTGTGATCAGCAGGTGTCACAGCTGTGATCAACAGGTGTCACAGCTGTGATCAGCAGGTGTCACAGCTGTGATCAGCAGGTATCACAGCTGTGATCAACAGGTGTCACAGCGGGTGTTTCAGCAGGGTCACAGCGTGATCAGCAGGTTCAAGCTTGTTGATCAGCAGGTGTCACAGTGTGATTCAGCAGGTGTCAAAGCTGTGTCACCCGCGTCACAGCGTGATCAGCGGGTGCCCACGCTTGATCAGCAGGTTTGTCACAGCTGTGACAGCGGGGTGTCAAACTGTGTCAGCGGGTTTTGTCACAGCTGTGATCAGCAGGGTGTCACAGCTGTGATCAGCAGGTGTACAGCTGTGATCAGCAGGTGTCTCAGGCTGGTCAGCAGGTGTCACAGCGTGTGATCAACAGGTGTACGCTGTGATCAGCAGGGTCTAAGCTGTGATCAGCAGGTGTCACAGCTGTGATCAGCAGGTGTCACAGCTGTGATCAACAGGTGTCACAGCTGTGATCAGCAGGTGTCACAGCTGTGATCAGCAGGTGTCACAGCTGTGATTAGGTGTCACAGCTGTGATCAGCAGGTGTCACAGCTGTGATAAGCAGGTGTCACAGCTATGATCAGCAGGTGTCACAGCTGTGATCAGCAGTTGTCACAGCTGTGATCAGCAGGTGTCACAGCTGTGATCAGCAGTTGTCACAGCTGTGATCAACAGGTGTCACAGCTGTGATCAGCAGGTGTTACAACTGTCAAGAGTGAGACACCAGCGCAGCATTTGAAAAACTTGATTGAGGAAAAGTTTTGCCCTCAGTGACTTCTTCAGTCCTATACAGAGAAAAACGGTGAAAGATGAAGTGGGGAATGAGGTAATCAGTCCCCGAGCTTGGAGTCGACGTGTTCAATCCATCAATCTTGAGCACATGCTGTACTTTTCTCAAGACTGATGGACTGAACACATCGAGTCCAAGCTCGGGGACTGATTACCTCATTCCCAAATTCATCTTTCACCGTTTTCCTCTGTATTGGACTGAAGAAGCCTCTGGATGGCGAAACGTTTCCTCAGTCAACATTTCCAAATACTGCACCAGTGTCTCACTCCTCAGCTCATGGGTTTTCTAAGGACTTTCCATCCTCTCTCTATATCTATCTATCTATCTATCTATCTATCTATCTATCTATCTATCTATCTGTTTGTCTGTCTTTCACACAGGGTTTTACAAGGTTAGGTTAAGGATTTTAACTATTTATAAGCTAAGAGCTGTTACCTACATCAGCTCATTTAAAAGCCATTTTATTGTTATGAGACAAACAAGTAGGGAACAGGATGAGGTTGGAGCCATCTGTAGGTCAGGAATTTCGTTTGATCAACTGACTTTATTTCGCTGATATCATTATGCAGTACTCGAGTCATCCTGGGAATAAATGATCTCAGATGAAGTGATGTTCTGGAGAAGGTTACAGTCAGAATGAAGTTGATGCTTGCTGCCCCCATCTCTCTCTCTCTCTCTTCCTCCTGACCTCCGCCAATCCCCCATTAACTACCATAGTTTACGTGTGTGCGTGTGTGTGTGTGTGAGGTCGCCATCATCCAACTGTTTTGCTGGGGGATAATTGATGGGGTCAGGGCAGAGCGCGTGTCACGTGACTTTTGACCCCTTGTCTCCCCCTCATTACCCCCTCACCCCATCCTTCGCCTAACTTCACCCTTCCCCTCCCTCACACACCCACCCACACCCACACAATCACAGCCTCGTACGAACCCCTCCCTCCCCACCCTCCGATACTTCTTATAAAGATGCGTATTCGGGAAATTGTGTACTCGCACAGATCAGCTGCTACACTGTGTGGTAGTTAGTGTGGGAACACCTGCAGTGTGCTGCTGCACTGTGTGGTAGTTACGATGTGGGAACACCCGTAGTGTGCTACTACACTGTGTGGTAGTTACAGTGTGGAAACACCCACAGTGGGCTGCTACACTGCTGTATATAGCCAGCCTGCAGATAAAGGCTGGTACAGTCTAGTATGGTGCCACAATAGATTGAGTGAGTCTGCAGCTTCAGGCTCGCAACTTTCTATGTGAGAGTTACATTGTTTGAACAAAAGCTGGCTGTTTTTTACCGGCATTTTTTTTTTTCGTCAGAGGGAATGGTTGTCTTGTAGGTGGGTGAGGGGGGAAGGGGAACGAGGAAGTGAGGGGGGGAGGGAAGGGGTTGGAGATACGGCATCATCATCATCATCATCTCCTGGTATAAATCTGGTGAGAGGGTGGTGAAAGTGAGTAGGGAGGGGATTAGTGGGAAAAAGTGGGTGAAGTGTTTGGGGTGTGTGAGAGGGGAGAGGAAGCTGCAGTCAGTGCCTCAGAATTTAAAATTTAGTTTGGGGAAAAAAGTGAGGAGGAGGGAAAGGGGAGAGGGTGGGAGGGGAAGGAAAAAGGGGGATGGAAGTGAGGTGGGGGTAAGAATAGTTTGGGGCATCACATCATTTATACTCTCCATGTGTATAAACCTTAATTAAATGTTGGGGGGGATAGTAATTTTTTGGTATAACCTTCAGCCCTCCGTAGAAAACACAATTTTAGTTTTAAAGGACAAATGGGGGGGACTGTAGAAAAAGGGAAGCAAATAAGAAGATGGGTTCAAAATAATGTTGGGCAGCCCCCCCAGGATGCTCGCCACTGGGGTAAAACCCTTCCTTAAATTCTCTTCAAGGCATCCCGAAATTTCTTTTAACCTTTAAAATCGTTAAATTTTGGTGAAACAGGGAATTAAATTTAACCCCCGGGCAGCTGAGCTCTGTGCACCAGTTTAACCACCTATTTAAAGTTTGTAAAATTAAAAACAGGGGGCTTGACACTAAAGCTGGTCACTAAATTCCCTTATCTCTCAAAGGCATTTGCTCAATAGATTTCTGCTATTGAAAAGATCAGGAATTATGCAAAATCAAGCAGGAACCCCCGGAGCGATTTTTGGGAATTCATTAACAACTGAATACATTTTTACCCAAAATTAAAAAAGGTGGGACACTGAACCTCATTTCTTTTCCCTGGTTCTCAAAAGTTTCTCATGTTTTGGGAAAAACGGAATTAAACCCAAAACTGGTGGGGAAACGATTCCATCAATAAAATTTTACCCAAGAGGTTGACATGTTCCTATTTCCCTGTCGTTCTTAACCCATTATTTACCAGTTGAAAATTTAAACAAAAAAAGAATCAAATTGAATGTTAAATTTTAAAAACATGTTTAAAACCAACATTTCCCTTTGTTACTTTACAAAAAAAAAATCGGAAAATTTAAATGATGAACTACATTGGCTAACCCCATTGTCTACTCTTGTGCTACCATCCACTGGATGGATCTACTCTTGTGCTACCATCCACTGGAGGGATCTACTCTTGTGCTACCATCCACTGGATGGATCTACTCTTGTGCTAACCATCCCACGGATGGATCTACTCTTGTGCTACCATCCACTGGATGGATCCTACCTTGTGCTACCATCCACGGTTGGATCTACTCTTGTGCTACCATCCACGGATGGATCACTCTTGTGCTACCATCCACTGGAGGGATCTACTCTTGTGCTACCAAATCCACGATGGATCTACTCTTGTGCTACCATCCACTGGATGGATTACTCTGGGGCTACCATCCACTGGAGGGATCTACTCTTGTGCAAACCATCCACTGGATGGATCTACTCTTGTGCTACCATCCCTGGATGGATCTACTTTTGTGCTCCCATCCCTGGATGGATCTACTCTTTTTCTAACCATCCACTGGATGGATCTACTCTTGTGCTACCATCCACTGATGGACCCTACTCTTGTCTACCATCCACTGGATGGATTCTACTCTTGTGCTACCATCCACTGGATGGATCTACTCTTGTGCTACCATCCACTGGATGGATCTACTCTTGTGCTAACCATCCACGGATGGATCTACTCTTGTGCTACCATCCACGGGATGGATCTACTCTTGTGCTACCATCCACGGATGGATCTACTCTTTGCAAACCACCACGGATGGATCTACTCTTGTGCTACCATCCACGGATGGATCTACTCTTGTGCTACCATCCACGGAATGGATCTACTCTTGTGCTACCATCCACTGGATGGATCTACTCTTGTGCACCATCCACTGGATGGATCTACTCTTGTGCTACCACCACGGGATGGATCTACTCTTGTGCACCTTTCCACTGGATGGATCTACCTTGTGCTACCATCCACTGGATGGATCTACTTTTTGTGCAAACCACCACTGGATGGATCTACTCTTGTGCTACCATCCACGGGAGGGATCTACTCTTGTGCTACCATCCACTGGATGGATCTACTCTTTGTTACCATCCACTGGATGGATCAACTCTGTGTTACCATCCACGGGATGGATCTACTCTTGTGCTACCATCCACTGGATGGATCTACTCTTGTGTTACCATCCAACCTGGATGGACTACTCTTGTGTACCATCCACTGGATGGATCTACTCTTTGCTACCATCCACTGGATGGACTACTCTTGTGCTACCATCACTGGATGGATCTACTCTTTGTCTACCATCCACAGGATGGATCTACTTTTGTGCAACCATCCACTGGATGGATCTACTCTTGTACCATCCCCCGGGATGGATCTACTCTTGTGCTACCATCCACGGTGGATCTAACTTTTGTGCTACCATCCACTGGATGGATCTACTCTTGTGCTACCATCCACGGGAGGGATCTACCTTGTCTACCATCCACTGGAGGGATCTACTCTTGTGCTACCATCCACGGGATGGATCTACTCTTGTGCTACCATCCACTGGATGGATCTACTCTTGTTTACCATCCACTGGATGGATCTACTTTTTGGCTCCATCCACTGGATGGATCTACTCTTGTGCTACCATCCACTGGAGGGATCTACTCTTGTGTTACCATCCCCCGGGATGGATCTACTCTTGTGCTAACCATCCACGGATGGATCTACTCTTGTGCAAACCATCCACGGGATGGATCTACTCTTGTGCTACCATCCACTGGATGGATCTACTCTTGTGCTACCATCCACTGGAGATCAAACTCTTGTGTACCATCCACTGGATGGATCTACTCTTGTGTACCATCCACTGAGGGATCTACTCTTGTGCTACCATCCACTGGAGGGTTTCTACTCTTGTGTTACCATCCCTGGATGGATCTACTCTTGTGAAACCATCCACTGGATGGATCTACTTTTGGCTACCATCCACGGGATGGATCTACTCTTTGCTACCATCCACTGGATGATCTACTCTTGTGCTACCATCCACGGATGGATCTACTCTTGTGCTACCATCCACTGGATGATCTACTCTTGTGCTACCATCCACTGGATGGATCTACTCTTTGTGCTACCATCCACGGATGGATCTTCTCTTGTGCTACCAACCACTGGATGGATCTACTTTTTCCTTTCTACCATCCACGGATGGATCAAACTCTTGTGCTACCATCCACTGGATGGATCTACTCTTGTGCTACCACCACTGGAGGGATCTACTCTTGTGCTACCATCCACGGATGGATCTACTCTTGTGCTACCATCCACTGAGGGATCTACTCTTGTGCACCATCCACTGGAGGGATCACCTTGTGCTACCATCCACTGGATGGATCTACTCTTGTGCTACCATCCACTGGATGGATCTACTCTTGTGCTACCATCCACTGGATGGATCTACTCTTGTGCTACCATCCACTGGATTGGATCTACTCTTGTGCTACCATCCACGGGAGGGATCTACTCTGTGTTACCATCCACTGGATGGATCTACTCTTGTGTTACCATCCACTGATGGATCTACTCTTGTGCACCACCACTGGATGGATCTACTCTTGTGTTCCCATCCACTGGATGGATCTACTCTGTGTTTACCATCCACTGGATGGTTTCTACCTTTGCTACCATCCACTGGAAGGATCTACTCTGTGCAAACCATCCACTGAGGGATCTACTCTTGTGCTACCATCCACTGGATGGATCTACTCTTGTGCTACCATCCACTGGATGGATCTACTCTTGTGCTACCATCCACTGGATGGATCTACTCTTGTGCTACCACCACTGGATGGATCTACTCTTGTGCTACCATCCACTGGATGGATCTACCTTGTGTTACCATCCACGGATGGATCTACTCTTGTTTAACCATCCACTGGATGGATCTATTTCTTGTGCTACCCATCCACTGATGGATCTACTCTTGTGCTACCATCCACTGGATGGATCTACTCTTGTGTTACCATCCACTGGATGGATCTACTCTTGTGTTACCATCCACTGGATGGATCTACTCTTGTGCACCATCCACGGATGGATCTACTCTTTTTGCTACCATCCACTGGATGGATCTACTCTTGTGCTACCATCCACTGGATGGATCTACTCTTTGCTACCATCCACTGGATGGATCTACTCTTGTGCTACCATCCACTGGATGGATCTACTTTTTGGCTACCATCCACGGGATGGATCTACTCTTGTGCTAACACCACGGGATGGATCTACTCTTGTGCTACCATCCACTGGATGGATCAAACTCTTGTGCTACCATCCACTGGAGGGATCTACTCTTGTGCTACCATCCACTGGAGGGATCTACTCTTGTGCAAACCATCCACGGGAGGGATCTACTCTTGTGCTACCATCCACTGGATGGATCTACCTTGTGCTACCATCCACAGGATGGATCTACTCTTGTGCTACCATCCACGGGTGGATCACTCTTGTGCTACCATCCACTGGATGGATCTACTCTTGTGCTACCATCCACGATGGATCTACTCTTGTGCTACCATCCACGGATGGATTCTACTCTTGTGCAACCATCCACTGGATGGATCTACTCTTGTGCTACCATCCACTGGAGGGATCTACTCTTGTGCTACCATCCACGGATGGATCTACTCTTGTGCTACCATCCACGGATGAATCTACTCTTGTGGCTACCATCCACTGGAGGGATCTACTCTTGTGCTACCATCCCACTGGATGGATCTACTCTTGTGCTACCATCCACTGGATGGATCTACTCTTGTGCTACCATCCACTGGATGGATCTACTCTTGTGCTACCATCCACGGATGGATCTACTCTTGTGCTACCATCCACTGAGGGATCTACTCTGGTGCAACCATCCACGAGGGAAACTACTCTTGTGCTACCATCCACTGGATGGATCTACTCTTGTGCTACCACCACTGGATGGATCTACTTTTGTGCTACCATCCACGGATGATCTACTCTTGTGCTACCCATCCACGGAATGGATCTACTCTTGGCTACCATCCACTGGATGGATCTACTCTTGTGCTCCCATCCACGGGAAGTAAAAATGGATCTACTCTTGGGGCTACCATCCACTGGATGGATCTACTTTTTGTGCTACCATCCACGGATGGATCTACCTTGTGCTACCATCCACTGGATGGATCTACTCTTGTGCTACCATCCACAGATGGATCAACTCTTGTGCTACCATCCACTGGATGGATCTACTCTTGTGCTACCATCCACAGATTATCTACTCTTGTGTACCATCCACTGGATGGATCTACTCTTGTGCTACCATCCACGGATGGATCTACTCTTGGCTACCATCCACGATGGGATCTACTCTTTGCACCCATCCACTGGATGGATCTACTCTTGTGCTACCATCCACTGGATGGATCTACTCTTGTGCTACCATCCACTGGATGGATCTACTCTTGTGCTACCATCCACTGGATGGATCTACTCTTGTGCTACCATCCACTGGAGGGATCTACTCTTGTGCTACCATCCACGGGATGGATCTACTCTTGTGCTACCATCCACGGGAGGGATCTACTCTTGTGCTACCATCCACTGGATGGATCTACTCTTGTTGCTACCATCCACTGGATGGATCTACTCTTGTGCTACCATCCACGGAGGGATCACTCTTGTCTACCATCCACGGGATGGATCTACTCTTGTGCTACCATCCACGGATGATCTACTCTTGGGGCTACCATCCACTGGATGGATCTACCTTGTGCTACCATCCACGGATGGATCTACTTTTGTTGCTACATCCACTGGATGGATCTACTCTTGTGCTAACCATCCACGGATGGATCTACTCTTGTGCAAACCATCCACTGGATGGATCTACTCTTGGCTACCATCCACGGGATGGATCTACTCTTGTGCTAACCCATCCACTGGATGGATCTACTCTTGTGCTACCATCCACTGGATGGATCTACTCTTGTGCTACCATCCACTGGATGGATCTACTCTTGTGCTACCATCCACTGGATGGATCTACTCTTGTGCTACCATCCACCGGATGGATCAACTCTTGTGCTACCATCCACTGGATGGATCTACTTTTGGTGCTACCATCCACGGAGGGATCTACTCTTGTGCTACCATCCCCACTGGATGGATCTACTCTTTTTCTACCATCCACTGGATGGATCTACTCTTGTGCTACCATCCACGGATGGATCTACTCTTGTGCTACATCCACGGATGGATCAACTCTTGTGCTACCATCCACTGATGATCTACTCTTGTGCTAACCATCCACGGATGGATCTACTCTTGTGCTACCATCCACTGGATGGATCTACTCTTGTTGCTACCATCCACGGATGGATCTACTCTTGGAAAACCATCCACGGGATGGATCTACTCTTGTGCTACCATCCACAGGATGGATCTACCTTGTGCTACCATCCACTGGATGGATTCTACTCTTGTGCTACCATCCACAGGATGGATCTACTCTTTGCTCCCACCCAAACTGGATGGATCTACTCTGTGCTACCATCCACGGATGGATCTACTCTGTGCTACCATCCACGGATGGATCTACTCTTGTTACCACCCGGGAGGGATCACTCTTGTCACCATCCACAGGATGGATCACTCTTGTGCTACCATCCACTGGATGGATCTACTCTTGTGCTACCATCCACGGATGGATCTACTCTTGTGCTACCATCCACTGGATGGATCTACTCTTGTGCTACCATCCACTGGATGGACTACTCTTGTGTTTACCTTTCCACTGGATGGATCTACTCTTGTGCTACCCACCACTGGATGGATCTACCCTTGGCTACCATCCCACTGATGGATCTACTCTTGTGCTACCATCCACGGGATGATCTACTCTTGTGCTACCATCCACTGGAGGGAAATCTACTCTTGTGCTACCATCCACTGGATGGATCTACTCTTTGCTACCATCCACTGATGGATCTACTCTTTTTCTACCACCATGGATGGATCTACTCTTGTGCTACCAATCCACTGGATAAACACTCTTGTCCCTACCATCCACTGGATGGATCTAACTCTTGTGCTACCATCCACTGGATGATCTACTCTTGTGCTACCAAACCACGGGGATGGATCTACTCTTTTGTGCTACCATCCACAGGTGGATCTACTCTTGTGCTACCATCCACTGGATGGATCTACTCTTGTGCTACCATCCACTGGATGGATCACTCTTGTGCTACCATCCACTGGATGGATCTACTCTGTGCTACCATCCACTGATGGATCTACTCTTGGCTACCATCCAGGGATCACTCTTGTGCTACCTTTCCACTGGATGGATCTACTCTTGTGCTACCATCCACTGGATGGATCTACTCTGTGCTACCATCCACAGATGGATCTACTCTTGTGCTACCATCCACAGGATGGATCTACTCTTGGGTCTAACCATCCACTGGATGGATTTTCCTCTTGTGCTACCATCCACGGGACGGATCTACTCTTGGGGCTACCATCCACAGGATGGATCTACTCTTGTGCTACCATCCACTGGATGGATCTACTCTTGTGCTACCATCCACTGGATGGATCTACTCTTGTGCTACCATCCACAGGATGGATCTACTCTTGTGCTACCATCCACTGGATGGATCTACTCTTGTGCTACCATCCACTGGATGGATCTACTCTTGTGCTACCATCCACTGGATGGATCTACCTTTCTTGGCTACCATCCACTGGATGGATCTACTCTTGTGCACCATCCACTGGATGGATCTACTCTTGTGCTACCATCCACAGAGGGATCTACTCTTGTGCTACCACCCCACGGGATGGATCTACTCTTGTGCTACCATCCACGGATGGATCTACTCTGTGCTACCATCCACTGGATGGATCACTCTTGTGCTACCATCCACGGGATGGATCTACTCTTGTGCTACCAATCCACGGGATGGACTACTCTTGTGCTACCATCCACTGGATGGATCTACTCTTGTGCTACCATCCACAGGATGGATCACTCTGTGCTAACATCCCCTGATAATCTACTTTTGCTACCATCCACGGGATGATCTACTCTTGTGCTACCATCCACCTGGATGGATCTACTCTGTGCTACATCAAACTGGATGGATCTACTCTTGTGCTACCATCCACTGGATGGATCTACTCTTGTGCACCATCCCGATGATCTACTCTTGTGCTACCATCCACTGGAGGGATCACTCTTGTGCTACCATCCACTGGATGGATCTACTCTTGTGCAAACCATCCACTGGATGGATCTACTTTTGTGCTACCATCCACTGATGGATCAAAACTCTTGTGCTACCATCCACAGATGGATCTACTCTTGTGCAAACCTTTCAACAGATGGATCTACTCTTGTGCTCCCATCCAAAAGGAGGGATCTACTCTTGTGCTACCATCCACGGGATGGATCTACTCTGGTGCTACCATCCACTGGATGATCTACTCTTGTGCTACCATCCACTTGAATGGATCTACTCTTGTGCTACCATCCACTGGATGGATCTACTCTTGTGCTACCATCCACTGGATGGATCTACTCTTGTGCTACCATCCACTGGATGGATCTACTCTTGTGCTACCATCCACAGGATGGATCTACTCTTGTGCTACCATCCACTGATGGATCTAACTCTTGTGCAACCATCCATAGGATGGATCTACTCTTGTGCTACCATCCACTGGATGGATCTACTCTTGTGCTACCATCCACTGGATGGATCTGGGCCACACAATCAACTCGTCATTTCTGTGACAAAATCTAAAATCACCTTAACTATTTTTCTTTATATTCAGTTTTTTTAATTAACCTCTTCCACATCACCTCCCTTCATCACCTCCCTTCATTACCTCCCTTCATCACCTCCTTTCATCACCTCCCTTCATCACCTCCCTTTCCCATCACCTCCCTTCATCACCTCCCTTCATCACCCTCCCTTCATCACCCCCCTTCATCACCTCCCTTCATCACCTCCCTTCATCACCTCCCTTCATCACCTCCCTTCATTCACCTCCCTTCATCACCTCCCTTATTCACCTCCCTTTCATCACCTCCCTTCATCACCTCCCTTCATCACCTCCCTTCATCACCTCCCTTCATCACCTCCCTTCATCACCTCCCTTCATCACCTCCCTTCATCACCTCCCTTATTCACCCTCCCTTCATCACCTCCCTTCATCACCTTCCTTTTCATCACCTCCCTTCATCACCTCCCTTCATCACCTCCCTTCATCACCTCCCTTTCATCACCTCCCTTCATCCCCTTTCCCTTTTCATCACCTCCCTTCATCACCTCCCTTCATCACCTTCCCTTATCACCTTCTTCATCACCTCCCTTCATCACCTTCCTTCATCACCTCCCTTCATCACCTCCCTTCATCACCTCCCTTCATCACCTCCCTTCATCACCTCCCTTCATCACCTCCCTTCATCACCTCCCTTCATCACCTCCCTTCATCACCTCACCATCCTTCACCATTCTCCAGGAAACCCTGAGGAGCCTAATTTTAGTCTCCCCTCCCTTCCCCTTCCCCTTCCCCTTCTCCTTTCTCCCCCCCCTCATCCCCTCCCCCATCCACTTAATGGGGTTACTCAAGTCAAGAGTTCACGAGAGAAAAGATGCTCGTGGTGGAGGGGTAATTGGAGGGGGTCGTGGGGAGGAGTGATTGGACGGGGGAGGTGGAGGAGGAGTGATTTTAAGGGTACTAAGAGGAGTAATGGAAGGACCAAGACGCTCTTATTCCACCTCCTCCCCACTATGATGGATCAAGACACTCTTGTTCCACCTCCTCCCCACTATGATGGATCAAGACACTCTTGTTCCACCTCCTCCCCACTATGATGGATCAAGACACCCTTGTTCCACCTCCTCCCCACTATGATGGACCAAGACACTCTTGTTCCACCTCCTCCCCACTATGATGGATCAAGACACTCTTATTCCACCTCCTCCCCACTATGATGGATCAAGACACTCTTATTCCACCTCCTCCCCACTATGATGGATCAAGACACTCTTATTCCACCTCCTCCCCACTATGAGGACCAAACACTCTTTTCCACTCCTCCCCACTATGATGGACCAAGACACTCTTGTTCCACCTCCTCCCCACTATGATGGACCAAGACACTCTTGTTCCACCTCCTCCCCACTATGATGGATCAAGACACTCTTGTTCCACCTCCTCCCCACTATGATGGACCAAGACACTCTTGTTCCACCTCCTCCCCACTATGAAGGACCAAGACACTCTTGTTCCACCTCCTCCCCACTATGATGGACCAAGACACTCTTTTCCACCTCCCCCCCCACTATGATGGACCAAGACACTCTTGTTCCACCTCCTCCCCACTATGAAGGACCAAGACACTCTTGTTCCACCTCCTCCCCACTATGATGGACCAAGACACTCTTGTTCCACCTCCTCCCCACTATGATGGACCAAGACACTCTTGTTCCACCTCCTCCCCAATATGATGGACCAAGACACTCTTGTTCCACCTCCTCCCCACTATGAAGGACCAAGACACTCTTGTTCCACCTCCTCCCCACTATGATGGACCAAGACACTCTTGTTCCACCTCCTCCCCACTATGAAGGGACCAAGACCTCTTATTCCCCTCCTCCCCACTATGATGGACCAAGACACTCTTGTTCCACCTCCTCCCCACTATGATGGACCAAGACACTCTTGTTCCACCTCCTCCCCACTATGATGGACCAAGACACCCTTGTTCCACCTCCTCCCCACTATGATGGACCAAGACACTCTTGTTCCACCTCCTCCCCACTATGATGGATCAAGACACTCTTGTTCCACCTCCTCCCCACTATGAAGGACCAAGACGCTCTTGTTCCACCTCCTCCCCACTATGATGGACCAAGACACTCTTGTTCCACCTCCCTCCCCACTAAATTGGATCAAGACACTCTTGTTCCACCTCCTCCCCACTATGATGGACCAAGACACCCTTGTTCCACCTCCTCCCCACTATGATGGATCAAGACACTCTTGTTCCACCTCCTCCCCACTATGATGGACCAAGACACTCTTGTTCCACCTCCTCCCCACTATGATGGATCAAGACACTCTTGTTCCACCTCCTCCCCACTATGATGGACCAAGACACCTTTTTCCAAACCCCCTCCCCCCTATGATGGACCAAGACACTCTTGTTCCACCTCCTCCCCACTATGATGGATCAAGACACCCTTGTTCCACCTCCTCCCCACTATGATGGACCAAGACACTCTTGTTCCACCTCCTCCCCACTATGATGGATCAAGACACTCTTGTTCCACCTCCTCCCCACAAAGATGGACCCAAAACACTCTTGTTCCACCTCCTCCCCACAGATGGACCAAGACACCTTGTTCCACCTCCTCCCCACTAGATGACCAAGACACTCTTTTTCCACCTCCTCCCCACTATGATGGACCAAAACACTCTTGTTCCACATCCCCCCACTATGATGGATCAAGACACTCTTGTTTTCCACTCCTCCCCTATGATGGCCAAACACCCTTGTCCACCTCCTTTCCCACTAAAGATGGGCCAAGACACTCTTGTTTCCACCCTTCCCCATATGATGGACCATACACTCTTTTCCACTCCTCCCCACTATGATGGACCAGACACTCTTTTCCTCCTCCTCCCAATATGGACCAAGACACCCTTGTTCCACCTCCTCCCCACTATATGATCAAGACAACCCTTGTTCCACTCTCCCCACTATGATACCAAGACACTCTTGTTTTCCCCCTCCTCCCCACTATGATGGATCAAGACACTCTTGTTCACCTCCTCCCCACTATGATGCCATGACACTCTTGTTCCACTCCTCCCCACTATATGGATCAAGACCTCTTGTTCCCTCCTCCCCCTATGATGGACCAAGACACTCTTGTTCCACCTCCTCCCACTATATGATCAAGAACCTTGTTCCACCTCCTCCCCACTATGAATTTGGGCCAAGACACTCTTGTTCCACCTCCCCCCACTATGATGGACAAGACACTCTGTTCCACCTCCTCCCCACTATGATGGACCAAGACACTCTTGTTCCACCTCCTCCCCACTATGATGGACCAAGACACTCTTGTTCCACCTCCTCCCCACTATGATGGACCAAGACACTCCCTGAGATGAACATTCCATAAACACTGTCTTACAATATCACGTCAGCATAGATCTCGGGAAGGGAGGGAAAGGGGTGTGGAGCTTCTCCAGTTCCTTTATGAGCATCAAGCTGCCCAATTACTTTCCCTTATGTACTTCCTCCCGCACTTATCACCAAACTGATAATAAAAACTCTGGTAAAGATCAAGGTGGTGCAGAGCCACAGGTTAATGTGGGAGAGAGAAGAGAGAGAGAAGAGAGAGAGAGAGAGAGAGAGAGAGAGGAGAGAGAAGAGGAGAGAGAGAGAGGAGAGGAGAAAGAAACAAGAGGAGAAATTCAACGTATTAACGAAAAAACTAAACAAAATTAAAACGTTAAGGGTTCACTGATATTACATCAGGTCTTTACTGACCACCAATATTTGTAATGTACCAGAGCGCATTCTGACTACTCAAAGAGACATTCTGACTACTCTAAGAGGACATCTGACTACTCTAAGAGGTACAATCTGACTACCTAAGAAACATTCTGACTACTAAGAGTACATCGGGCTACTCTAAGAGTAATTCTGGCACTCTAAGAGACATTCGATTACCTAAGAAAGGGCACTGACTCCTCTAAGAAGTACATTCTTTACTACTCTAAAGAGTACAATTTTGACTACTCTAAGAGTAAAATTCTGACTATTTAAAGAGTACCTTCTCGACTACTCTAAGATACATTTCTGACTAAGAGTACATCTAACTACTCTAAGAGTACATTCTGACTACTCTAAGATACAAATTTTAATTACTCTAAGAGTACATTCTGACTACTGTAAGAGTACATTCTGACTACTCTAAGAGTACATTCTGACTACTCTAAGAGTACATTCTGACTAAGAGTACATTCTAACTACTCTAAGAGTACATTCTGACTACTCTAAGAATACATTCTAATTACTCTAAGAGTACATTCTGACTACTCTAAGAGGACATTCTGACTACTCTAAGAGTACATTCTGACTACTCTTAGTGTACATTCTGACTACTCTAAGAGTACATTCTGACTACTCTAAGAGTACATTCTGATTACTCTAAGAGGCATTCTGACTACTCTAAGAGTACATTCTGACTACTCTAAGAGTACATTCTGACTACTCTAAGAGTACATTCTGACTACTCTAAGAGTACATTCTAATTACTCTAAGAGTAGATTCTGACTACTCTAAGAGGACATTCTGACTACTCTAAGAGTACATTCTGATTATTCTTAGTGTACATTTTGACTACTCTAAGAGTACATTCTGACTACTCTAAGAGTACATTCTGATTACTCTAAGAGGACATTCTGACTACTCTAAGAGTACATTCTGACTACTCTAAGAGTACATTCTGATTACTCTAAGAGGACATTCTGACTACTCTAAGAGGACATTCTGAGTAAGAGTACATTCTGACTACTCTAAGAGTATATTCTGAATAAGAGTACATTCTGAATACTCTAAGAGTACATTCTGACTGCTTTGAGAATATATCTGAGTGTTTTAAGAGTACGTTCTGAGTGCTTTGAGAGAACATTTTGTATGCTTCTAAAGTACGTTCTAAGTGCCTTGAGAGTACATTCTGAGTGTTACGAGGGTACATTCTGGGAGCTGTGAGAGTACATTCTGAATGCTCTGAGAATACATCCTGAGTGCTTGAGAGTACATTCTGAGTGCTTCGAAAATACGTTCTGAGTGCTTTGAAGTACATGATGTTAAGTACATTTGATGCTTTGAAAGTGTTCTGAGTGCTTAAGAGTACATCCTGAGTGTTTTGAGAGTACATCTGAGTGCTTTGAGAGTACATTCTGAGTGTTTCGAGGGTACATTCTGAGTGCTTTGAAAGTGCATTCTGAGTGCTTTAAGAGTACATTCTGGGTGCTTTGAGAGTACATTCTGAGTGCTTTGAGAGTACATTCTGAGTGCTTTGAGAGTACATTCCGAGTGCTTTAAAAGCACGTTCTGAATGGTTTAAGAGTACATTCTGAGCGCTTACTTCTGGCAGTATGGCAGACACACAGATGATGATCAGCCCAAATGTAAAGTATGTGGCCAGACCTGTGGTCACTGTCTTGAACACTATGTGCTGAATTGTCCACTTATTGAGGAATATAAAGGTAGAATAATAACCAGTGTGATATGTCAAGATGTCTTATTAATGAAAATAAGATACCAGACATATTAATCAAATATCCTAAACACGCTAACAACAGACAAGTCAACAGTGGATATCAATCCAGATGTACTCCTGTTAACCCTTGTGGACCCTACAATTGTTAGGTACTTTGTGTATCCATATGTTCTTGTTCTACCCTCCACAAGATGGATATGATTCTCGCATTAAACTAGCGACTACCCTCCGCAGGATGGATATGGGATACACAGTAAACTAGCCACTACCCTCCGCAGGATGGATATGGGATACACAATAAACTAGCCACTACCCTCCACAGGATGGATATGGGATACACAATAAACTAGCTACTACCCTCCACAGGATGGATATGTGATAGACAATAAACTAGCTACTACCCTCCACAGGATGGATATGGGATACACAACAAACTAGCTACTACCATCCACATGATAGATATGGAATACACAATAAACTAGCTGCTACCCTCCACAGGATGGATATGGGATAGACAATAAACTAGCTACTACCCTCCACAGGATGGATATGGGATAGACAATAAACTAGCATACCCTCCACAGGATGGATATGGGATAGACAATAAACTAGCTACTACCCTCCACAGGATGGATATGGGATACACAATAAACTAGCTACTACCCTCCACAGGATGGATATGTAATACACAATAAACTAGCTACTACCCTCCACGAGGAGTGGGAACACACAACTAGCTACTACCATCCACATGATAGATATGGAATACACAATAAACTAGCTGCTACCCTCCACAGGATGGATATGGGATACACAATAAACTTAACTAGTCACTACCCTCCACAGGATGGATATGGGATAGACAATAAACTAGCTGCTACCCTCCACAGGATGGATATGGGATACACAATAAACTTAACTAGTCACAACCCTCACAGGATGGATATGGGATAGACAATAAACTAGTACTACCCTCCACAGGATGGATATGGGATAGACAATAAACTAGCTACTACCCTCCACAGGATGGATATGGGATAGACAATCAACTAGCTACTACCCTCCACAGGATGGATATGGGATAGACAAAAACTAGCTACTACCCTCCACAGGATGGATATGGGATAGACAATAAACTAGCTACTACCCTCCACAGGATGGATATGGGATAGACAATAAACTAGCTACTACCCTCCACAGGATGGATATGGGATAGACAATAAACTAGCTACTACCCTCCACAGGATGGATATGGGATAGACAATAAACTAGCTACTACCCTCCACAGGATGGATATGGGATAGACAATAAACTAGCTACTACCCTCCACAGGATGGATATGTAATACACAATAAACTAGCTACTACCCTCTACAGGATGGATGTGGGATACACAACAAACTAGCTACTACCATCCACATGATAGATATGGAATACACAATAAACTAGCTGCTACCCTCCACAGGATGGATATGGGATCACAATAAATTAACTAGTCACTACCCTCCACAGGATGGATATGGGATAGACAATAAACTAGCTGCTACCCTCCACAGGATGGATATGGGATACACAATAAACTTAACTAGTCACTACCCTCCACAGGATGGATATGGGATAGACAATAAACTAGCTACTACCCTCCACAGGATGGATATGGGATACACAATAAACTAGCTACTACCCTCCACAGGATGGATATGGGATAGACAATAAACTAGCTACTACCCTCCACAGGATGGATATGGGATAGACAATAAACTAGCTACTACCCTCCACAGGATGGATATGGGATACACAATAAACTAGCTACTACCCTCCACAGGATGGATATGGGATACACAATAAACTAGCTACTACCCTCCACAGGATGGATATGAGATAGACAATAAACTAGCTACTACCCTCCACGGGATGGATATGGGATAGCCAATAAACTAGTTACTACCCTCCACAGGATGGATACGGAATACACAATAAACTAGCTGCTACCCACCACAGGATGGATATGGGCTACACAATAAACTTATAGTCTACTACCTCCACAGGATGGATATGGGATAGACAATAAACTAGCTACTACCCTCCACAGGATGGATATGGGATACACAATAAACTAGCCACTACCCTCCACAGGATGGATATGGGATACACAATAAACTAGCCACTACCCTCCACAGGATGGATATGGGAATAAACAATAAACTAGCCTACCCTCCACGGATGGATATGGGATAAACAATAAACACTAGCTACTACCCTCCACGGGATGGATATGGGATAAACAATAAACTAGCTACTACCCTCCACGGTGGATATGGGATAAACAATAAACTAGCTACTACCCTCCACGGATGGATATGGGATAACAATAAACTAGCTACTACCTCCACGGATGGATATGGGATACACAATAAACTAGCTACTACCCTCCACAGGATGGATATGGGATACACAATAAACTAGCTACTACCCTCCACGGGATGGATATGGGATAAACAATAAACTAGCTACTACCCTCCACGGATGGATATGGGATAACAATAAACTAGCCACTACCCTCCACGGATGGATATGGGATACAAATAAACTAGCTACTACCCTCCACGGATGGATATGGGATAAACAATAAACTAGCTACTACCCTCCACGGGATGGATATGGGATAAACAATAAACTAGCTACTACCCTCCACAGGATGGATATGGGATAAACAATAAACTAGCTACTACCCTCCACGGGATGGATATGGGATAAACAATAAACTAGCTACTACCCTCCACAGGATGGATATGGGATAAACAATAAACTAGCTACTACCCTCCACAGGATGGATATGGGATAAACAATAAACTAGCTACTACCCTCCACAGGATGGATATGGGATAAACAATAAACTAGTTACTACCCTCCACAGGATGGATATGGGATAAACAATAAACTAGCTACTACCCTCCACGGGATGGATATGGGATAAACAATAAACTAGCTACTACCCTCCACGATGGATATGTAAACAATAAACTAGTACTACCCCACATGATGGATATGGATAACATTAAACTAGTCTACTTACCTTCCACGTGGTATGATAACCATAAACTAGCTATACCCTCCCGTATGGATTGGATAAACAATAAACTAGCTCTACCTCCACGGGTGGATATGGGTCAACAATAAACTAGCTAATACCCTCCACAGGATGTTCTGGCATAAACAATAAACTAGCTACCTACCCTCCACCAGATGTTGAAAACAATAAACCTCGTTACCTCCTCACGGATGGATATGATATACAATAAACTCTACGTCGACCACAATCCTAATCTTACCCTATTTCTTCTGTTCTTACTTCCTCTTCACCTCACATCACGGCCTCTCCTCTTCCCTCTCCTTCTCTCTCCTCCTCCACCTTTCCACTCTCCTTCCTCCCTTCTCCTCCTCCTCCACCTCTCCTCCTCTCCTCCTCCGTCTCACCTCTCCTCGTTTCATCCTCGTCCACCTAATCGTCAAACTCCGTCGTCCTCTTGGGTCTAATCCGCCTCTTCCTCACCTGCTGCCTCGCACCTCTTCTTCTTCTTCCTTCCTCCTTTCCTTTTCCTCCTTATGTTAACCTTCGCGTCGCCATTGTCTGGGTCCGCACTCTCCCCCTGTTACCTTCCCTGTGAAGTCCGCCCATAAAGCAAACTGTGGTATTGTGGATTAAGAGGGTTAAGCGCCTGGCAACCTAATTGCTAACAGCAAACCGGTTAACTACCTTCATTTGTTAATGGGGCAGAGGCTGGGTCCGCAGCTGCACTGACCTTATGGAAGGTACGGGGAAAGGCAGCTGAGGGCCTAGATCGCAGGGAAGAAAGAGGAGACGCAGATGAACCTATAAAAGGTACATAGAGAAGGAGTTCGCAGAAAAGGGCAGGAAAGAGCATTGTAAGGAAGGTTGCAAGAAACACACGTACAATAAATTATGAACATTCCACTTTACAAGCAATCTAGGTCTTAAATCGAGCGAGAACAACAACAATATCAACATTCCATTCCTTAGCGGACTCCTGAGAGAGTCAGAGGCGGTGCTTACAGTCTTTACTGTGACTCACGTAAAAGACTTCCTTTGAAAGGTTTTAATAAGCAAGACTGCCAGTCACAAGGAATCGCATCATTTGCACAGCCCAGGTCATCATGGATTCAAAACAGGTTACTCCCGCCTCTCACAACTGCTGGACCATTAAGACATGGTCTTGCATGCACTAGAAGGCAAGCAAGCAAAATGTCGATGTAGTGAACATTGACAGTAAAAGCCTTTTGACAAGTGCAACCGTGGGTAATTTCACACAGAATGCGTGCAAAGGAAATAACTGGAAACGTGGGCAATGGGTATTTAACTTCCTAAAAAAACATAGACTCCAGAGAGTAATAGTAAACAGAGTGAAAACAGGGGCTGCTAGAGTGAAAAAAAAGCTCTGTTCCTCAAGGTACGGGGACACGACCCATTTCTCTTTGTCGTTCTCATGTCTGACGTAGATAGGAACAAAACCATAGCTCTGTATCATCCTATCTGTATGAGTGTCTTCCATAGAAGACACAATAAGCTTCCAAGCTGGTATAACCCCAGTCTTCCAGTGGGCCACTGACAATATGACGGTCAATGAGAGCAAATTCCAGTTGCTATGTTACGGGAAATTTAAGGAAATAAAAACGAGCTCAGAGTAGAAGACAAACTAAAATTGTTCAATAGAGCAATAATGTCAGATTATCTCACATTCAAGGAGCACAACGAGACTTTTATTGCAGCTACAACGAAAATGATTAGTTGGATAACTAGAACTTTCAAAACAAGAAACACCAAGAAACTGATGATACTCTTCAGGTTACTCGTTCTCTCTCGGCTGGAGAATTGGTGTATACCAACGGCCCCCTTCAAGGCTGGAAAATGTACAAAGAACCTTCACAACTTGTATTCCTTCAGTCAAACACCAACATTACTACGAGTGTTTGAAGTCCCCCGAAGTGTACTCTGAACGTGTAGTTGAGAAAGATGTATCATAATCTACACCTGGAAGATTTTGGAGGAATTGGTCCCAAATCTGCACACCGAAATCACTCTACATGAAAGTACAAGGCTTGACAGATGGTGCCAAATACCTCCGATGAAAACCAGGGGTACCATGATTACACTGAAATGGAACGCAATAAGTGTAAAGGGACCACGACTCTTCAACACTGTCGTCATTCATAAGGAGAATTACCCTTAACTGTCTTCAAGAGGAACTTGACAAGATCCCCTAATCATTTCCTGATCAGCCAGTGTATGGTGCATTCACTGAACAAGGTAAGAGCTGTCATCTCACTTCAGCTCAGTATTAAACTTGGTCATAGCAACACCTGCATTATTGAGACGTATTGTAGATACAGTCTTTATGTAGTACTCAGCCTACACGATGGTTGGAGGGAATTATATTTGTAGTTAGAACCGCTGTACTCTTTGAGAATGTTGATAAATAATTCAGAGAACCGACAAGTCGATAAAATAGACACATGTGCAACACTTGTGCATCTTCATTGTGGAAAAGTTTCGCCCCACAGTGACTTCATCAGTCCTATACAAAGAAGAATGGTGAAGATCAGAGAGTTTGAGGTAATCAGTCCCTCAGCCTGGGACTGAGTCGATGATCACATCGACTTAGTCACACATCGACTGAAGACTGAAGGACTGAGTACCTCAAACTCCTTCTGATCTTCATCATTCTTCTTCGTATGGGACTGATGAAGCCACTGTGTGGCGAAACGTTTCCTCAATAAAGATACCCAAGTGTTGCACAGGTGTCTAATTTATCAACTCTATGGGAACAAGGGAGAGAGCAGTGAGGCTTGATGCGATGAAGGGAAAGGCAGCTGTAATTCCCTGGATCAAGATCCCTGGATCAGCATCAAGGTGTACTGAACAACACAGTGGAACAATGATGGCTCAGCAGTTTAATTTTCTTCTCTATTTTCAATACCTTTCTTCTCTCCCTCCCTTTTCTTCCTTTCTGTGCCTCACCAGCTCTTTCAAAACCCTTCCCTCTTTCCCTCCCTCCCTTCCTCGCTCACTCTTCCTGAGGGATCATAAGCACTGTGTATTACTTCCTTTCTCATTTTCCTGTGGATTCCTTCACTCCCTTTTGTAACATCCCTATCTACTCCCTCATCTCCTACTTCTTCACTTCTCTCTCCTGTCGTCTCCCTATTTGCTACCTTTTCCTCAAGCATCCCTATCTCCTCCCTCCCTCACCTCATCTTCCAGCATCCCTATATCCTCTCTCCCTGCCTCTCCCTCTGGCCATATAATCACACAGTCTCCAATATTCAGTGTGACCGCAGGTGGCCCGGGGCCGCACCGCGTCCATCTCCCGGCCCGCCCTGCATCTCGGGTCAAGGGTCAGATGACAGGTGGGTAACGAGGAGCAGGATTGGGTCCCGCCTCTTGCCGCAACCGCAGCTTCTGCTCCCGCCGCAGCCGACGAAGCCGCAGCCTCTGCTCCCGCTGCCGCCGACATGCTCGCGTCTCCTACTACCTGTTAGTTCCACTCCAGTCGTCGCGAGAGTGGTCGTGGCGTCCTTTTGCATCGTGATTGGTGGTTGTTCTTGTGGTAGTTGTGGTTGTGTGGTGGAGGGGCAGCTATGGCCCCAGGGCCACTGCCTCTACTACAACCCTTCCTCCAGGTATGACCCCAGGGCCACTGCCTCCATTACAACCCTCCCCAGGTATGGCCCCAGGGGTTTCTATCTCCATTACAACCCTCCCCCAGGTATGGCCCCAAGGTCACTATCTCCATTGCAACCCTCCCCAGGTATGGCCCCAAGGATCAGTGTCTCCACTGCAACCTTCCCCCAGGGATGGCCCCAAAGGCACTACCCCGGGTATGGCCCCAGGGTTACTCACCTGGGTATGGCCCCTGGGTCACTCCCCCGGGTTTGACCCCAGGGTTACTCACCTGGGTATGACCCCAGGGTCACTCTCCCGGGTATGGCCCCAGGGTCACTCCCCCGGGTATGGTCCCAGGGTCACTCCCCAAGGTATGCTTTTTTTTGTCACGGTCAATGGTGCAGTTCATCTTGTTTCTGTCGAAACGTTTCGCCTGCCCAGCAGACTTCTTCAGTCGAATACAGGCGATTCTAACAGTAGAAACATCAAATTCGCGAGGTACAAGTTTCCGGCCTCGTGCCTCTGCTTTAAGGGGCCGATCATCTATCAAGGCTGAGAGAATGACCATCAAACACGTGAGTGAGAAAGGCTGGGTGCGAGAAAAACGTGCCTAGCATGGGCTAGTAAGCCTACAGTAGAGCTTCTGTGTTTTTGTTTCCCAGTCATGACAGGCACCGAGAGAAAGACACACACCCACTCCACCATTCCTTTTTCGGCACCACCGCCGCCATTATGCCACAAATTGCTAATCAACCCACGGAACATCCCACCCCACCCTAAAAAAAAAAAATAGTCGAAAAAAAACAGCCATACGAAGGACACGACGTCGAATTAGAGTCGTTTTCTCATTTCTGTAAATCACAGGCAAATTAGAATCATGTATTAAACAACAACGACAAAAAGAGAGTAAAAAAAGGGCGAGATGGCTGGGAGCGAGAGTCCTCGAGTAAAGTGGGAGGAAGGAGAAGCCAGGGAGCCTTAGTGATATTATGACAGGTGTTGTCTTCAGGTGTTAGTTAACACCTTCGCCCGGTCTCCACCCACTTGTAAACACCGTCTGCCACCTGTCTAACTTGTCAGGGAGAGAGAGAGAGAGAGAGAGAGAGAGAGAGAGAGAGAGACAGAGACAGACAGACAGACAGGCAGACAGAGACAGACATAGCCATTTTTATTATTCTTCATTCTATTATTTCTATCATTTTCTTTGTTTATATCCAAATGGAATATGATGGGCCATTAACTACCTTGTTTAATATCTCTCTTCAACCGGAGTAGCGTCAGGGTTGTGGAAGATGGCTAATGTAATTCCTATCTTCAAGAAATAGAATAAGTCGTACCATCAAATTACCGCCCATTAATCCTGACCTCAACAATAGGTAAATTATTAGAATCAATAATAGCTATTGTAAAAATAAGCCAATTTGATGGGCCTGGCTTAAATAATGAATCTCAACATGGATTCACAAACGGCAGTTCTTGTCTGACAACTTTGATGATCTTCTTCAGTAAAGTATTTGAGGCGGCTGATCATGGTCAGGTATACGATGTTTTTATTTGGATTTCACTGAGTTAGAATCCCAAAGAGAAAACCTGTTAAAATAAACTGCAGCACATAGTTTCAAGGGAAATATCCCCTCACTGATCAAGGTATAGCTGACTAATAGCAAGCAGTGAGTTAACTTAAGTGGGATGAAATCAGAATGGGCATTATGCACTTAGTACAGCCGTCTTCACAACACTGTTACGAGAGATGTCTTCATCACTCAGACCAACAGGGAATTCCTATGCTTTGCCATACAATACTATGAACCAGTGCTGCCCAGTGCTCGAATGGACATTGCAAACCTCTAGCCTGGTTTTCGAGAGACACCAGTCACAGGTGGCGTTACACAAGGTGTAATTTTAGGTCCCTCATTGTTCTCAGTATATATAACCGGCTTTAACCAGGTGATAACAAGTGATGTGAATATATTCCCTGATGACATAACAAAGGATGAATAATAAATGCAGAGGAGGACACCATAGAATTTCTGCAAGACACGAACAAACTGATGTGGTCCGAAAAGTGACAGACGCAGCTCAGTGTGGGTAAGTGCAAAGCGATAATCAGTGGTAGTGATATTAGCTCCCACACTTACAAGCGAGGTAGTGCAAAGCTTGATTATACAGAATGTGACAAAGATTTGGGGGTCATTGTAAGCAAAAATCTACAGCCGAGACAGCAGTCCTTAAGTGTGCATTATATGGCCGACAGACTACTTAGGTATATATTAAGAGGTATATGTAACAGAAGTCTAGATGTTGTTCTACCAATCAGTAGCAAAGAGTCACTTAGAATATGCAGCTCAGTTTTGGTCTCCATAATACAGAACGGATATAAATGCGCTGGAGAACAGTTTACAGGTTCAGTGAATGAAGCTTGCAAACTCCGCTCGAGGAGGAACTCGGGGCGAGCAGAGTACCGAGCATATCGCCAGAGGCGCAAATCAACTGAATAACCTTGGCAATAAATGCGCGTTTAGCAAATTAACTTTTAGGATTCTCAACAAAGTTATTCATAACACTATATGCAACATATATCAGCTCTATCATGAAGTATGCAGCACCAGTATGGAACCCACAACTGATGAAGCAATGTCCAGAACCCTGGAAAAGTGTAGAAGTTTGCAACGAGACTAGTCCCAGAGATAAGACGTATTGACCACGTGGAGAGGCTTAAGGAATTAAATCTAAAGACACTGGAGGGCAGAAGAACCAGAAACGACGTATACACACACACACACACACACACACACACACACACACACACACACACACACACACACACACACACACACACACACACACACACACACAATCCTCTTCACTACAAAATATTAATTACTTCTTCATATTTTAACTACCGGAGACGATGATCGTCTCCTGACTGATGCTGTGGTCAGATTCCTCTGATGCTTAGAAATAATTGCCTCTGAAGAGGCAGCACACGCCAGAGACATACCTGCAGCCTCAGGTAATGGAGGGACCAGGTAACTGGTTGTGACGCGCCGCTGGTGAGCCCTCCTGAAGGCGGTATTGTTGCTAGAGGATGTACTGGGAGGCCGATGCATCCTCCTGACGGGGCTGCGAACTCCTGAAGGTGGGAGTGAAGACAAAGGCTGTCATCAAGGTGTCAGCACAAGTTGGAAGCTTCCCTTAAGTGTCAGGAGCTAGCATAACATCATGGTACGTCAGCAGCCAGGTGACTGGGGCCCACCTTAACGCCAAGCAAACTAACGCACATTAACGTACATTAACGTACATTAACGCCTGGTTAACAAACAACAACGGAATCAAATAAACTGGCAATGAGCATCTGGCAGTGTAGGACTCAACCCTATTACCCCCAGAGAATATTAGTATCCCCACAATTAACGTACAGAGTTCAATGCTTCCCGGTCTTCCTCAGTCATCTCCCAGCCAGACATCTGGAGGACCGACCCAGACCTCAGCCTACTAAAAGTAAAACACAACCCGAGAGATAACTACGTTAAAATCTGCCCGCTCGACACTCCTTGTGCGAGAATCGAAGACTAGCATTCACATGCGAGGTGCCGACGCCCGGTGCATGGGATATTGAGCAGTGGTGGGATCTGATTCCTTTACTGGATTTACGTGAGTGTGGAGTCAATAGGAAAAGAAAAATCTGGAAGGTAAAAGGCAGGTTGGATAGGGAGTTAAGCTGTCTGCTATTGTTTTTAAAATGCAGACTCATTCAAAGTTATTACTATTATTGTTATCGTTATTATTATTATTATTATTATTATTATTATTATTATTATTATTATTATTATTATTATTATTATTATTATTTTATTATTATTATTATCGTTATTATTATTATCGTTATTATTATTATTATTATTATTATTATTATTATTATTATTATTATTATTATTATTATTATTATTATTATTATCGTTATTATTATTATTATCGTTATTATTATTATTATTATTAACATCGTTATTATTATTATTAATTATTATTATTTTATTATTATTATTATTATTATTATTATTTATTATTATTATTTATTATTATTATATTATTATTATTATTGAGGCAACTAATTTGACGTACTCAAATAAGGTGACGGGTTAAGGGGTAAAGGGTAAGGGGTAAGGGGTAAGGGGTACGGAGAAGAGGTAAGGGGATAAGGGGAAGGTGTAAGCAGTGAAGGGTAGAGGGAAGAGGCTAGGTAAAGGGTAAATGTAAGGGGTAAGGTATAAGAGGTAAGGGATTAGAATAAGGGGTACGGGGGAAGAATTAAGGGGAAGGGGGTTAAGGGGATGATGGGGGAGGGAAGTTTCCATGATGCTGGTAAAGGAGTCTTGTTCCAAGGAACTGGAGCCACACCTCTTCAGTGTATCAGGTTTTGATATCTGGCGTTCCCTCAGGCGCTGTAGGAGCCCCCACGGATTTAGTGCTTTCCCACCTTGAATAATTACAATAATAATGGGCATACTGCAGTGGATACAGGAGGATACAGGAGGTTACAGGAGGATACAGGGGATACAGAATGATACAGGGAATACAGGGGATACAGGACGTTACAGGAGGATACAGGGGATACAGAATGATACAGGGGATACAGGGGATACAGTTGGATGTAAGGCGATACAGGAGGATACAGAGGATACAGATTATACAGATGGATACAGGAGAATACAGCAGAATACAGGGATACAGTTGGATACAGGGAGATACAGGAGGATACAGGGGATACAAATGAATACAGGAAGATACAGGAGAATACAAGAAGATGCAGATGGATACAGGAGAATACAAGAAGATACAGATGGATACAGGAGAATACAAGAAGATACAGATGGATACAGGAGAATACAAGAAGATACAGATGGATACAGGAGAATATAGAAGGATACAGGAGGATACAGTTGGATACAGGAGGATACAGTTGGATACAGATGGATACAGGAGGATACAGTTGGATACAGATGGATACAGGAAGATACAGAAGGATACAGTTGGATACAGGAGAATACAAGAGGATACAGTTAAATACAGAGAGATGGATACAGGTGCAATACAAAAGAATACAGTGGGGATAAGAGGATACAGGAGGACACAGTTGGATATCAGGAGGATCAAGTTAATACAAGGGATACAGGAGGAAATAACAGTCGAGACCAGAAGATTATACAGGGATAAAGGAGAATACAGGGGATACAAGGGAATACAGAATACAGGGAGGGATACAGGAGGAACAAGAGGTTTTTATTCCAAACAAGTTTAGATGAAATACTACTGTCACAGAGATAGTGTGTGTGAGTGTGTGTGTGAGATGTGGTGTGGAGTGTGGGGTGTGTTTGTGTTTGTGATATGTGTGAGTGTTGTGTGTGTGTGTGTGTGTGTGGTGTGTGTGTGTGTGTGTGTGTGTGTGTGTGTGTGTTGTGTGTTCCTATACGTTATAGTAATTCTCAGTCATTCTCTTCTCTCGCTTTTTCGTGCGGGGTGGCTGGAGGGCGTGGAGGGCGTGGAGGGCGTGGAGAGAGCCTTCCGCTATACTATCTTGCCCTTATCTGTCTAGACACAAGGACCAGCTGCTAGAATCTACATGTTGATTTTGCCGGTAAATAACGTCGGTGTTAACCAGTGGTGCTTCTCTCTTTCTCTCTGTCTCTGTCTGTCTGTCTGTCTGTCTGTCTGTCTCTCTCTCTCTCTCTCTCTCTCTCTCTCTCTCTCTCTCTCTCTCTCTCTCTCTCTCTCTCTCTCTCTCTCTGTCTCTCTTCCATGTACTGTCATAATCTCGTGTTCTCTTGTTTTGTAAGACTCTCACAACTCTAGTTGCAACTCTGCTTCTAACCTACAGATATTAGAGCTAGAGTTTTTGCAGGTATTTTGCAAGCTAAGGTCTGTTTTCCTGCCTCAACTCACTTTATTAGCTAATAGCTGTTATCCTGCTTCGGCTCATTTGAAAGCCCGACACGAACAATGTCATCTTACATGTTGCGTGAAGCTGAGGATGGCTGCCCGTCTTGTGGTATAGTGCCAGTCTACTGGCTGTTCAGGAGGATAGGTTAGACCTTTTAAACAAGACCAAGACTATCTCTTGTGGCGATGAAGAAATCTACTGGAATGACAAGACCAGCCAGGGAGGATACAGGAGAGAGATACATCGATGAGTATCATCATGTATCTTGTCCAGAAGATGACGATGGGTTGTGGGAGGGCGAGGACAGGATGTCCAAGAGAGTTGTGCATAGTCTGGATTTAAAAGAACGTATGTGTTACATAGTTTTGTAATTGTTATTGTTAAGCAAACTCTTCCTGTCTGTCTGGTTGTCTGTCTGTCTGTCTCTGTCTCTGTCTGTCTCTGTCTCTGTCTCTCTCTCTCTCTCTCTCTCTCTCTCTCTCTCTCTCTCTCTCTCTCTCTCTCTCTCTCTCTCTCTCTCTCTCTCTCTCTCTCTCTCTCTCTCTCTCTCTCTCTCTCTCTCTTTCTCAGCAGTAGACAAAGACATACTAGAAGTCAAGGAAAGATTAAGCCCAGACATACTCGTAAGATTTCTGTGAACATTCTTCCTTTTTCCAGTTGAATTTCTTCCA